>MU968551.1:2837286-3472758 GCA_034641835.2 Pinus albicaulis | reverse complement strand
TATATCTGCCAAGAGTGTTTCCAATGGCTCCTAGAACACTTTCATTCAAAAAATGAATCGGAAGGTTGTATAGCTGGACCCAAACCGGCATTCTGGAAACCTCCATGGTGTTTGCATCAAATTCAGGAAACCATGGTGTGATGAAGAGCCCGGTGGATCCCCAGAACCACGGTCCCTCCTGCAGTATGATTTCCCTGGCTTACGCAAATAAGAATTTGACAATGAAGAAACCTTTTGAGCAAAGATGGATTTCACAATCCATTGTCCAATTGGTAAATATCCAATTAAAAATATCCATTGGTTTGGGCCAAAAGAAGTTGAATCTGCAAATTATTGCTTGTGCTTCATAGGTGGTTCGTTGCTCGTCTATCTCTGGACTGTCTATATTCAATTCTGGCACACTGTTTTGTTGCTCCACAATGTAAGGCTTGGGGGAACTCTCTATTTGTGTTGTAGCTGTTGTTGCTCTGTTTTTTCCTTCCAGTGCATTTCTGTATGAGAAACCTTTTGGGTTTGCAGTATTGGAGGTACTGGCTCCCCTGGTTGGTCCTTGAGCCTTGTTTGGATCTGCTTTCCCCCCTCTCAGTCTCAGGTTGAGGGTAATGGTAGAGTCTGAGCCAATGGGATAATCCTTGATATCTTTGGAGTCTAATAATGATTTTCCCCCGTGGATCAAACACTGATGTTGGTGAGGGTAACCAACAACAGACTTGATATTTTCCTTAAGCTGATATACTCTGTTTATGTCCCGTATCCAAACAGTAAAACTATTTCCCACAAGGGGCTTTATAGAAACTTGAAAATGGATAGAACTTACTTGAAATTCGCTTCCATCGATAGTTCTGTGGCTTCTTGTGGTCGCATGTTCTAGTATTATGGGTGGGATTCTGTAATAGTCGGCACGCCAAGATGCATACATAGCGCCCAACGGTGGCGACAGTCTCCATTTCCCGCCGCAAATCACCCGCGCAGGGTCTGTCCAACAATACCCAACAAATCTGCATCGAACCAGTGAATATAGTTGCCATTTCCCGCAACATGTCATCGGCGGGGGTAATGTCCAACCCTTCGCATCAAATCCACATCAAAAGAGGGCCAGATGGAGATATTCGGCCGCCATCGCCCATCGTGAAAGCTGAGTTTCCGTCCTGAGATGATGCCAGTGGTCCAAGCAATCTTTAGTGAATATAAGTTCGGCCTCCGGGCGGGAACGGGTAAAGCATCGCCCAATAAACCACTCATTTGTCCCAAGTGCGAGGCCGAGGGCCTGCATAGCACTGGTGTCTGTCTCATCAGGTAACCCTCCATGAAAAGCAGCCGCCGCACTGGCCAACAGTTCAGAGCTGAAGAAACTAGGGTAAATGCTGACCTCCTTTGTGCTCCTCATTCTCTCCTCTCCTGAAAGGTCAAGTTGAATTATTCCATATTTGATCCTATTTATTTTGATGATGTTATAAAAGAAAGAAAAAGTTGTGATGATATGGATGAAAAAAAGCAATCAATTGAGAAAAAAGATGCATGGGAGCTAGTAAGCCTTCCATTATGAAAAAGAAGTTATTTGTGTGAAGTGGGTTTAAGAAACTAAGAAGACTATAGAAGACATAATTGAAAGACACAAAGCGAGGCTTATGGTCAAAGGGTATTAACAATGGCATGGAATATATTCCAATAAAAAATAAAATTCCCCTTTAGCAAGGATGGAAATATGAAGAGTAGATGGATGTAAAATCAAGATTTCTTAGAGGTGTTTTAAAGGGTTGAGCAACTTCCTCCTTTTGAGATTCTAGGACTTAAGAATAAGGTATAAAAGTTGAACAAAACTTTGTATGGGCTCAAGCAAGCACCTAGAGCTTGGAATGGCCATATTAATCATACTTGTTGAGCAATGATTTTAGTAAAAGAAACAATGAACCAACATTCTACATCAAAATCAATAATTAAGGTAAAATACTAATTGTTTGCTTATATGTGGATCATCTAAAAATGACAATTTTTTCCATAAAACAATTCAAAACATCAATAAAGAAAGAATTTGAAATGATACATATGGATTTATTGAGATACTTAGTATTGAGGTTAAACAAACAAATGAAAGTATTTTCATATATTAAGTCAAGTATACAAGAGATATGTTAAAAAGATTTATGATGTTGAATTAGCTAGCACCATCACCAAAAACAACAAATTCTGAAGCTAAGCGAAGATTATTGCAATGGCAATGTTGATCCATCATTATACAAAATTACAATTAGAAGTTTGATACATTTAATAACAACCAAACCTAGTATGATGCATGTAGTCAGTCTAATCTTTAAGTTCATGAAGACTCCATGAAAGATAATTTTATAATATATCAATGGCACCAAAAGCCATGGAATCTAATATTCAACATCAAATGATCTCACATTGCTTAGTTACATGGGCAATGCCTTTGCAGCTAGCATTGATTTCAGAAATAGAACATCTCATCTATTTTCCATCTTGGTTAAAGAGCTACTTCCTATGCTTCAAAGAAATAACCAATTTTGTCACTCTTCACAACAAAAATTTGATAAGTGGCAGCCACTGCATAGTAATAGAGGATATTATTAGATTTGAA
The DNA here is from genome assembly GCA_034641835.2 of Pinus albicaulis. NCBI lineage: Eukaryota > Viridiplantae > Streptophyta > Pinopsida > Pinales > Pinaceae > Pinus > Pinus albicaulis. Next base: position 3,470,159 of record MU968551.1, on the reverse strand, counting down.
TCACGAGGAATAAAAAACAACCTCCTTATGTAATACTGTATCTTCTATAATCTTTTCAAGAAATCTACTGTTTAATAATTGCAGCAAATACATATCCATAAGATATCATTTAGTAAGAGAATTGGCTGCCATTGGAGAGTTAAATATGGAAATTTGCAAATCAAAGGAGCAACTCGAGTGTTAAATAATGAACTTTACAAATCACAAAGCATTGTTGAGGAAGAATTGTGAGCAATAGAAAGAAGACATTGAACCCATGGATGTCAACAATCACGTGAGTGATACTAAGCTATCACTTCAATGCAGTGATCCTCAAGTTGCTCTGCAACCATATCCAATGCAGTGATCCTCAAGTTGCTCTGCAACCATATCTCATTATATGAGTCAATAATGATCGAAGTGAAGCTTACCAGATGGTGTTGGAATTATAAACTTGATGCCTAGTATTACATATTTCTAAAATGCATTAGCTATATTAGCAATTATTTTCAAGAAGTAATAGTTGTATTTATTGTGGATTTCCTATGGCTTAAACAGACTTCCTGTTTTTGGATTTAGTTTGCTAATTTTCTTTTTTAAATAAAATTAGCATGATTTATGTGAAAGAATTGTGTGATCCTCCGTCTGATTGAATAATAATAAAAAATAAAATTTATATAAGTTATAATTTTTTATTGTTCCAAAATTTTAAAATTAATATTGTTATTCTCAATCTCATCGTTTCTCGTTTCAGATAAATCCTTTTTACTTACATCTCATGGAAACCACAAACTTACGACAATGAACATAGCTGATCATTATTTGCATATAGAGTACTGCAAATTTGCTTTTTATAATATAACATATTTTTTTATAAACAATATTTTGCAAATTTTGCCAAAAATAAAGGTAAGAGGATATAATTGCTACATTAAAATGGTTAGGACAAGTTGCCAAGTGCTCCAAATTTGTATTAATTCATCAGACTTTTAAGGACTTTGGTAAAAGTACAATAAGTTTAAATATTAGAAAATGACACTCCTCGTTTGTCATAGTAAGGTTGGAGGGATAGGTATTATGTTAGAGTATGGGATCTTGTTTCCAGTTTAGGTGGTGGATTGGGACCTTTCGGTCCAAAGCTAAACTATGAGTTTTTTATATATGTGGCTTGTGGGTTGTTGTATATATCTAGGGAGATTGCTAATTCCCTAACAACCATTTTCTATTAAGAAAAAAAAATAAAAAAAAATCAAGTTATATAATCACTCGGATAGAGATTGGTCTTTATTCAATATATGTCTTCAAATCTATCTATATCCTGAAATTCAAAATAAAAAGTTCCTTGGGATTATAAATTTTCCTTGGAATTGGAAAATTGTACAGATCTTTCCGATGAATCTGAGGAGAGGGATAATCGTTGGATTAGATCTTCCAGATGATTCCAACGAGATAAATAATCATTGGGATAGATCTTGCATGTGAATCTAAGGAGAGGGATAATCATTGGGATACAGATTGGTCTTTGTCCAATATATGTCTTCAAATCTATCCATATCTTGAAATTCAAGGTAGGAAGTTCTCTGAAATTGGAAAATTGTATAGATCTTCCACTAAAAAAAATTAGGATAGCTAAAAATCCTTGTTTCATACTTGCACTTTCTCTTTCTTTTGAAAATAAGCATTTCTCATAAAATGGAAATATATAAATTTTACACGGAAAATATTTAGGAGGGCTGCAATTCCTTGTTTCATACTCACGCTTTTTCTTTAGGCGAGCCAAATCCTTATGAATGAATGAAAGATATTTGTAACATCCACAAGACTAAAAATATTCTCTTCTTACTCAAATTGATGATAAACTGACCCAACCTTATAACAGTCCCCTCCGACTGAAAAGACAACCACAAAATTGATGCTAACATATTGTTAAATGTGAAGCCGCATTCAACAACGGTGTCGAACCTAACCTCACCGCCCACGTAGTCCTAGCCGACCAACGTTGTCACTGACCTCGCCGACTCTCTGACAAACAACGATGTCAAACTTAACACGTCGCCCAACCACTGTGATTGACTATGTACTCATATTTTTCACATGCAGAATTAGCCCTCTTCTGCAACTATAAATTTGTATTCCCTGCCTCTGCCTGAGCAAGTCAAGCCAAGCAAGACAAGGCCTCTTTTTGTAATAGAAATATGTTGTTTTATTCTCCAATCTGTGTGTTAATTTAGTTTCTCCTATCTCTCTCTGTTTGCTTTTTGTTCTATTGTGTTGCTCTGATTGTGGCTGTCACAAGAAAAATATATCAAGAAGGTGCTTGATAGGTTTAATATGAAGGATGCCAAACTAGTTGGTACACCCCTTGCAGCCCACTTCAAGTTGAGTGCTAAGTTATGTCCCAGTGATGACAAAGAGAAGGAAGAAATGAGCAAGATTCCTTATGCTTCAGCAGTTGGTAGCTTGATGTATGCCATGGTATGCACATGACCAGACATTGCATATTCAATGGGAGTTGTGAGCAGATTCCTTGCCAATCCAGGAAAACAACATTGGCAAGCAGTAAAATGGATTTTTAGGTATCTTAAGGGTACTAGTCATCATTGCTTATGCTTTGGTCATAATGATATTGTGCTTGAATGTTTTACAGATCTAGATACGACTGGAGATATTGACACTAGAAAGTCCACTACAGGTTGTTTGTACACATTTGTAGGTGCAGTTGTATCTTGGGTGTCAAGGCTACAAAGAATAGTAGCTCTCTCTACAACAGAAGTAGAGTACATAGTTGCAACAGAGGCTTGTAAGGAAATGTTGTGGATACAACGATTCTTAGGAGAGATATGAGTCAAGAAAGACAAGTATGTGTTGTATTGTGATAGTAGGTACCATTGGATCCGACATTTGTTGGAGGAAAGGTAGTTATCTTTGGAAAAGATTCATACAAATAAGAACCCCGCTGATATGCTCACTAAGATTCTACCAAGAAGTAAGCATGAGTTAGGTAGAGGCATGGTAGGCATCTGTGTGACTTGATTTAAGATTATTCATTTGGTTTCAAGTGGGAGAATGATAAATGTGAAGCCGCATTCAACAATGGCGCCGAACCTAACCTCGCCGCCCACGTAGTCCCAACCAACCAATGTCGTCACCGACCTCGCCGACTCTCTGACAAACAATGGCACCAAACCTAACACAACACCCAGCCACCGTGATTGACTATGTAATCATCTGTTTTTCACATGCAAAATTAGCCCTCTTCTACAACTATAAATTTGTATTTCCTGCCTGTGCGTGAACAAGTCAAACCAAGCAAGGCAAGGGCTCTTTCTGTAATAGAAATCTGTTGTTTAATCTGGAGTCTGTATGTTAATTTAATTTCTCCTATCTCTCTGTTTGCTTTCTGTTCTGTTGTGCTGCGCTATACCCAACCCATACCCAACACATACTACCACAAACCCTTATTTTATACACATTTTCTTTAGACGAACCACAAATATTTATTTCATACTTACACTTTCTTCTTTTTTTTGAAAAGAGTTTCATACTTACACTTTTTTTTAGGCAAGCCACGAATCCTTATTTCATACTTACACTTCCTTTTTCTTTTGAAAAGAAGTTTTTCACCTTCTTTTTCTTTTGAAAAAAAGGTTAAGAAAAAGAAGGTTTTTCTCATAAAATGAAAATTTCTTTTTCTTTCCAAAAAATATTCTCATAAAATGAAATTTTACACATGCTTATTCTTTTAAGAAGTTTTTCTCATAAAATGAAATTTTAATTAGGAACATTACGAGAATTGCAGATTCAACTGGAGGGACATTTTGAAAAGAGTTTCATATGTTAGATCTAAGACATCCTTGTTTCATACTTGCACTCTCTTTTTCTTTGGAAAAGAAGTTTTTCTCAGTTTTTCAGATAAAATGGAATTTTTGTTTCATACTTACACTCTCTTTTTCTTTTGAAAAGAAGTTATTCTCAGTTTTTAACTTCTTTTTAAAAGAAGTTATTGTCAGTGTTTTCCGATAAAATGGAATTTTCTTTTGAAAATAAGTTCTTTTCAGTTTTTCAGATAAAATACTTTTTTTTTACGATACTTTTTTTTTACGAGATCTTAAGTTAAATTGCGAGAATAACGAATCGTTGCTTCAGTTTTTCAGATAAAATAAGTTTTTGCGAGAACGTAAGTTAGATTTCGAGAATTACAAATTGTTGTTTCAACTGAAGGGGCATTCCGAGAATTGAACTCGGGACCTCTCGCACCCTAAGCGAGAATCATACTACTAGACCAAATGCCCTTGAATAAACAATTACCTACATCTACTCGATCAATCGTCTGGCAATACGACACATTCCATGCAAACCAAGTATTCTAGCACTCTCTGACAATGCCACATTCCATCCAGTCCAAGGATTTTAGCACTCTGCGATTCCCATGTCCCGTGCTGTCAATCTGAGAACAAATTTCTTGCTTGGTTATTGTGAAAAAGTGGGTTCTTTAAATAAAATGACAGCACCAGTTGGTCTCGGCCTGAAATGCAGAATCCCTTCACTTTATTTTTCTGGACAGTGTTTCGAAAGGTCTGCACCAGCGTGATTTTTCACTTGTTCAATGATGAAATTTCTCCATGCAAACTTATAATAAATTTGGGAATGCTATTTATTTCCTCCAAAAACACCCACGGGAGTGTATATAACCTATTTTGGGGGAATTTTCTCCAAACAAACTTATCATAAATTTGGGAATGGTGTTTTTTATCTCAAAAAAACACCCATGGGAGTGTATATAACCTATTCGTTCATGGTTAAACTTCTGATCTTCGTCAAAACACATTCAAACGTTCAATTAAGCCTATTCAAGCTATCCTTGAAGAAACATTTTGAATGGAATTGAGCTATTCTTTCTTTCTATTTTTTATTAATTATATCTTAAGATGTTTCCCTCCATTGAATTTCGAACACTGTCTGATGCTCACTCACCGCCATCCAGATCTGTCTGGTGATCGTCTGCCCAAGCCTACCCTTTCATTCAAATAACATGTAATGCATCGCTACTCTGTCATCTTGCAATTCTGTATTCGAACCTGTGCTTGCCCTCCACTGTCAATATTTCCTTCAAATTTCGTGTATTGGACGCGAAGCACCGGGCTCCCATCGTTATCGAAACCTTTTCAACAATATTGCTTCGTTTTGAGCCATTTCGCTGCCGTAATTGGAAAAATAATGACTGGTTTCACATACCTGGACACATAACAAATGCAGAGAAGCTTATCTTCTTGGTTTCATCATTGTGAGTTTTTTGCATTACAATAATACACCAAGCAGCGTCGTTAGCTTTCATTCATAGTTTCATTCATAGGGTAGCAAGATTGATTCTGCTCAGATTTTGGTGCTCGAGGCAGAGAAGAAGAAACCATTCGTATTTTGGAAATTTATGTTATAGTTAGTTTTAGGATTTTGGGTGGGTGTTATATATTTTTGATGCCGCTGAATCTATTTTTATTAGATTTTTTAAAATGTTGAATCAATATCCACCATATTTTCATCATATTCAAAAATATGGTGCTGAATCTATTGTTGAATCAATTTCCACCATATTTTCATCATATTAAAAAATTCTCACGATATTAAAAAAAAAGAAAAAAAAGAAACAAGAAATGGTCGTCCACGCCAAATTATCATCTTAATAAACAATGAAAAGAAATCCATACTAATTTTAAGAATGAGTAGCATGTAAAATATATGTACAATTTCGTAAATTTTAGTAGCCAAATTGTTGTGTCAAGGTAGGTCGTTATCCTACAAAATAAAAGGGTTTTATCCAGTAGTGGTTTGGTCTTGATTTCTTTTTTCTAAGTCAAAGGATTTTCATTTATGCAAATATGTTATATCTTTGCCCACTATTTTCTAAAATCCTAGTGGCCTCACTCTTATTAGATTTGTTGGCTAGTAGGTAGTGTCAAAAATGATTACACAATACCAAAAGGAGTTAACAATCCAAAAACGGAAAGGAACACAAAAACCAAAACACCATCAAGATTATTACACAACAAAGATCCATTATGAATCTAATGAAGTTTCTAGTGCAAGTTCCTCTAATCGTGAGCTAGGGGGCGGCGAAGGCCGACATTCGCAATGTACATGCTTTTCCATATGGGCCAATCAATGTTCTAAACAATCAAGGTTTTCTTGCATGTGTGATTGTTCCCTATGTAGACAAGCCAATTTGTCTTGCATATGTCAATGATTCCTTTGAAGGTCATTCTTGAAGGAAATAATTGCATTTTGATCATCATTTTTTACTCTATGAAGTTGTTCCAAAAGTGTTTTAAGTTGTTTGTACTAGCAACAAGTGTTTCCATACTAAGATCATGCTCCTGGAAACTAGGTGAGTGGACTAGGTGAGAGGTCATTGCGTCTCCCTCGACTAGATCATTTGAGCCGGAACAAATTGGTTGACCCCTCTCACCAACCCCTCGATGACCTCAGCCACGCTGATGTTGCATAATGTAATTCTCCAAGGCACATGTAAATCCAAGCTTGGGGTAGCCACACACAAGTCGTAGGGGGAGAGCCTCCCACACTGCCCAATGAAAGAACATCCCCACTAAATATAAAACAACTAGAAATTCACGAGAATGAAATTGATGGCAATCCCAAAGAAGGATAGATAATTGGAAACCCCCAGTCTACAAGTAAGAAAAACATAGTGCCAAAAATGTCCCTCCCCCTACACGAGATCCAGGCCACTAAATGTAGTTAGGGTTAGCAGGAAGTCTAATGGTCAATAGCTTATCTCTCAAGCCAAACTGTCGAAACGGAAACCAATACAAGGGATACCAAACACAGAAGGGTAGGCTCAGCGCACCATGATGAAAGAAAAAACACCAAATAAACCCAGAGAGGGCCCATAATTCACAGTTAAGCGAACATAACTCAACAAATGGAAATGGAAACTAGACCAAGCAGACATTTTGAGTTACCTCAAAAGCAAACAAAGAGAAAGGATGTGAGCTCAACTGCAAATCTGTGACACAGAGATAAACTACTAGTCATACCCCTTCCGCACCCAATTGTTGCCAAGAGTTTAGGGTTTCCCATATACCAAGGTCTCAGATTTCACATTCTTGTGCTTTCCCGCCAGAGAATTGACTAAGAGCATGCCCCTAAGACAATGACCTACTTTTTGGGATATTTAATGTTGAAAAATGTAACTAGTGTCGGTATTCATAATTGTATTTGAGTCATGATGTAATATATTTGTCAAAAGAAAGAAAAATAAATTTCATTATAAAATAATTTGACTTATTAAAGTATGTGCTTCATGCTTGGGTCAATGGTGTTTAGGTCAAAGCCTAAATTTTAGGCTTCTAATGTTTATGTCAAGAGTCATAGCCCTTGTCATCGTATAAAATACCCTTCTCAGGCTTCATCTATGAAGAAATAAATTTATTTTAATGTAAAATAGGTCTTTTAGGTTTCCTCCACCAAGTCGACCTCAAGAAGGACAAGTCGACCTCATCAATGGAATTTGACCTCACATATTCACTATATAAAGGCAGCGACTCGACCTCATTTGGAGTGCATTCACAACAAGTTTGATCTACAGTTGTTGGAGGTAGAAAAGGGTGTGAAATTCAAGGAAGAGTAAGGAAACCCTAGTGAAGGAGAAGGAATTCTTTGTCAAGCATAAGAAGTTGAATTTTCTCTCGCTTTGTCTCACATGTGCAAAGTTTTTAGGTTGTTGGAAGAGCCAAAATTGTAGTACTGTAGCTGGGGAAAATTTTTGAGTTGTTGTTGGGTTGTAGTTGTTGGAAAAAAAAAAATATTACTCAAGTTTGTTGAATCATATTGGAAGGTTGACTTGGTGGACGAGGAAGGTATTTTGGTCAGGTTTAAGGTCTTGGTCTATCTGAATTTGATTAGTGGAAGAGTTTGACTGGGCTTTCCCCTAGAGAGGGGTTCTATCCCTAACTGAGTGCCTACATTTGGTGTCGTTGATATTCATGTTTTGGTTTTGATGATTGATTAATGAAACAAAGATATAAGAAGAACATAAAGAGAAGATAATAAGACTACAATAATATCATAAGTAGTTATCAATATAAGAGAATGTTTCTGCCTTTATGATATTCTAACATGGTATCAAAGCTAAGGTGAAGGAGAAAAGAAAAAGGCATCTTGAAGGTCTATTGAAAGTAGGATTAAGTAGGAAGGATCATATAAGAAGAGGAAATTCTACTATCTATATCAAGAAAAGAAGAAGTGAAAATGAAATCTGAAAACAAGCTAGAATGAACCTCCAACTACAGTGCATGGAATAAGAGGATATATCTTATTCTCGCTAACCATAAAGTTTTGGATCTTGTTCAAGGAAAATTTCAGAAACCTACAAATGATGCAGGAAAGGAGAAATACGGGGAAAATTACATATTGGTCATGAACCTAATAGTAGATGGAGTGAAAGACAATATAATACCATACATATCTAATATAGATTCCGCATAAGAAATGTATGAAGCCCTCTCCAAGTTATTCACCATCAAGAACAATGGTCAGATAGCTAGCCTCAAGAATGAACTAAGGATAATAAAATGGAAAAATACAATACTTTGTCATCATATTTTGTAAGGATGTATATAATAAGAGATGAACTCCAAGCTATAAATGAAGTTGTACTAGAAAAAGGAACTCGTGATTGCTGCTCCACTAGATCTACCAAAATCTTGGAGTGCTTTTGCATCAAAAATTAGTAGTTGAAAAGATACTCGAACCTTCGAACAAATGTGGAATCCATTCAGTCAAGAAGAAGCCCGCATCTCATTAGTAAATAACAAGAAGGAGGATGAATAACACAACACTTATAATGCCTACTCTAATCGTCACAAAAAGGAGGGAACATTCAAGAATTTCAAAGAACCAAAGAAGAATATTGATCTATCTAAGATCGAATGTTATGATTGTCATAAGATGAGACACTAAAAAAGTCAATGTCCTGAAGATCCAAGGAATAATAAGGGAGAAAGAGAACATGCAAATTTTTTCAATAAAGCTCCACCTAAGAGAAACAAAATTGAAGAATCTAAAATCAAAGATCTATTTGCTAAAAACTCTTATGGAATATTATCCCTTGCATATCCTTCTATTTTAAGTTTTCTTTTATGTTTTAATTTCTAGAGTTTGTAGGTCTAATATACCTTGTTTGAAAATTTTTGGAATGTTTAAATTGTAGGTATCCCTCAAATCATTAGATTAAGAAGGAGCCTCCACCATTTTACAAAAAGATAAGTATCTTGTTCCTTGTCTCCTCGTTTATGTTTGGTTTCCTCCTCATATCAAGATTTTCTTATATTGTATACTAATAACCTTTATATTTTCCTTCGTTATGAAATCTCAAAAAAGTTTATAGGTTATGGAGGAGACTTCAAAGGAAAGACTTGAATCATGAAAAAATTTCTAGAACTAAAGTCCTACAAGGTTTGTTATAGAACAACTTAAGGTATGTCTTAGACTACAAGTTTTGTTACAAGGTTCTATTCATACAAAAGGTATGCTCATTCTCTTTTGAAATTTTCTTTACATTACTAACATCTTTATGTCTAGGGTTTTGAATCATAGAGATTCTTGTTAGGGTGATTAATCATTATATTGAAACTACCCTTGTTATATTGTCTCTTGTCATTTTATCATTCTTGTACAATCCTAACCCTTAAGTTCACTATAAATCTCTAGCCTCTTGTTTCTAAGGTTATGTCAATGTTAAATAATGAAACCCTAGTCTACTTAGGGGTTGAAATCATATTATTTTAAAGTTTAGGGATTTGATAATGTTATGGTAAAAACACTAGTCCTTCAGGGTTTGTTGTTAATGTATAATTTATATAATGAAACCCTAGATTTTTAGGGTTTGAGGTTTATAAAAAAAACCCTTATAATAGTTATTGTAAGATCCTATAAATGAAACCCTAGGTGTATATTCATTTGTTCGATCAATACCCTAGCCTAGTAAAAATTATTCAATGTATTGATCTCGGGTTTACCTAGTAGATATTGATGTTAAATGATAGAGCATCCTAGGACCTAGATATGTATATGTGAGTGTGCTAACTTAAATTTTTTGTTTGTGAAATCTAAGTTTTGTAACAAAACTATAGTAGAGATTGATATTCTAGGACATGATGATATTATTATTGATATGATTTAGCTTTGATGATCAAACTTAGGGTTTGCAACAAGTCATATTAGATAATTTCATGTAATTCTAAAAGCATATTGTTGAAACCTTAGATGTATAGTACTATGATTGGATTGTTATTGTTGAGATTCAACAAGAAAATTTCAGCACCCACGCCTAGTGCATTGAGCACCTACACTAGGGTGGGGCCCACAGTGCTATTTTTGGGTGCGTGTCTATTTTAGTTATCCCTTAATTAAGATGGACAATAAACTGTAATCTATTCTCAATAATAATTTGAAATAGTTAATTGAGAGTGATAAACTCAGTTAGCTAGGGGATTTCGAGTTACTAGTAGTTGGTGAGGCATGCAGACTAATTCTAGTTGTAACAGAGTTCGAAGTGCAGTGGTGCATTAGTTAATGCAGGTTGTAATCAGTTTAACTCAGTTAAGTGAGTTAAACTCAGTTATGCTAGTTGTAGCTGAAGATACACTAGTGAGAGATCAAGTGAATTAAATATTAATTAATTCACAATCAGTGATCTCACATACAACTGAGGATTTACTATTATTAGTTGCATGCATGTCAGATCCAGTGGAGACCCAGTTGATATCTAGGTGAAAGGGAAGTTGACTATCAGTTGTAGGATTATTAGGTTGCACACATGCAACCAAACACCCATTGGAGTGCCCATGATACTTCCGCAGTTAAGGAAGGCAATAATTCCTTTCTTTTAGGGATTGGATTCATCAGGGATTACGCAAGCAAGGCAGGTTGTCTGGAGGTAGTAAATTGGCTAAGTATTGGTCAATGTTTGTATGACAGTGTGAGACAATTAGCTAAGTATTGGAGGGCTATTGTGAGAAGAGTTTTTTATGTAATTATTTCATGATCCATGCTGAATATACAATAGAAGATAGTGGGGTTTTGAGCAGCAAGCTTTCCCTAGGAAATTATCTGTGTTGTGTGTGATTTGATTATTCTTTACGTCATGTGATTGGTGATTGTGTTTTTGATTCCGCAAAATATTTGTAGAAGCGATTCAGTATTTAACTTTAGCACATTGTTAGATTGGGCGAATCCAAGATATACATGCATGTTGTATAATTTCTACATGGTGTCAGAGCACAAGAAATTGCAGAAGTGAAGTAGGAGTTGAGTTTGTGACTGGATAGAATTTGAATTTTCATAAAGACTTTCTTGGTCTTATAGTTGATTCAAGATCAAAATGGCTTTCAATGGCTTGAGGTTGGAGTATGCACTCGAGGGAAACTCAAACTATATTGCTTGGCATTAGAGTCCCGTAATTTACAGTATCACAAGGTGACTGTGTACTTTCTCTTTTCAAATTTCTCATATTGTACATAGATGTCAATATTCAAAGGTATTTTACAAAGAAAGATAAAGAGAAACAAAAGAAGAAGAAAAGACGGTATTTAAAGAGGAAAAATGCAAAGTTCATACTATGGGTAAGCAACCTAAAAACTGCTTGATTGTTTTCCTATGATCAGACTGAAAAGATCAAATTTTTCTCTAAAGGTCTGAAAAGAGATAATTGTTGTCAAGTTTGGGACCCTATGGTACGTTTTTATCCTAATTCCCCAACCACGTTGCATATCCTTCTACCCAGCCCCTTTGTTATTTCTCTTATCCTAAGTTTCATTTTACCCCCTCTACTCTCATACCCCGACTCCACCTCACATTACCTGCCCTGACCCATCCACATTAACCATCTATGTTCCCCACCTCCACATCCGACGGTTTTAGATGCATTTCACACCCCCCTTAGCCTTCGAACTTTAACCATCAAGGAGGATCAGAAATGGGCAGTTTCAAGTCTGGGCCCTACTCTCACGCGTCAATTCACAGTGATTTCACACCCCCCTTTCACAATACCACCTACCATCTTGGGACCCCTTCGAAAACCAACCTTGGGTTTTAAGTTCATGATATAACCTTTTGAAAGGAAATATGTGATGAAGTGGGACCCATTCACCCGCCACACTCCCTTTTCATTTCATTTCCCTTTAAAAAAATTAAACCTTAACTTTTCCGTTTTTCCACTTTGTATTGCTACTTTACCGTTTTTCACCACTATATCATTTTTTTACCTTCGTTTCTGATTTCCCCGATTTTGATTAAAGTGGGCCATTCCTCCTTGACACGTCACCCTTTCCCCCCACCATCCATCACATATCGGCAAAGATAAATTTTCGCATTGCAACTAAACATTAACACTTTCGATCGTCGATTTTCCATATATCGCATCATTGATTTTTTACTTGTCGTTTGAAGCGCTCGCAATGTATTTTGTTTAACTTGCAATGCAGTTGGCCCCACCATAGTAGCTCTGCCCCCCACTTCAAGCCATTTGAAATACATTGAAATACATTGATATATCATGAAACCTCATAAAATTTTCCTTACTGCATAAAACATTCGTCGCTTTATAACTTTGTCGATGCAATGAGTCCCATCTCACCATGTCATCCTCCAATTAGCGCAAATCGCACTTCGCATGTTTTAGAATTTAACCCCAAAATCATAACAAAAATTTAAGTTTGCGATTTGCGATGCAGTCGGTCCCACTTTCCCTCCACGTCACTGCCTTCTCCCTGTGCTTCGCATTTCACATCTTTTAGAGTTTTCCTTCGCCGCTTATAACTAAAATTTAAGATTTGGATCTGTGGGTTGCAGTCTGGTCACACCTTACCTACCACGTCACCTCGATTCTCCCCGCACTTCACACTTCACATATTTTAGTATTTAACCCCGCTGCTTTTAACAAAACCTAAGATCTGTGATTTGCGATGCAGTCGTTCCCACCTTCCCTCCACATCATCTCCCTCTTCGCATCGCATCTTTGATTACATTCTTATACCTTAAATTGTAAAACATGTGAAATACGATGTTGGCACGAATGCGATGCGGCTTTAGAACTAAAATCTAAACAATTTCAAATCTGGGTACATGAGTTTTTATGCTATTTTGTTTGAAAAAGGGTTAAACACGGCCGAAAGGGCTCGAGTAGCAAAAAGGCACCAAGGGTTGAGTTGGGCAAGAAGTTTTTGCAAACTTGTTATGTTATAACGGTAGAAAGACTCGGGTAGGACTCGACAAGGGGTAAAAGGCAGAGTGAGGCTGAACGTCACGGTAGCAAGCAGAGGAGGTCAAGACGGGCAAAGGGAATTTATACAGAACTGTCATGGTATAACAACAGAAGCAGAAAAGGCAATAGAACACATCAGCACTGTCACCAATCATTGAAAAGTGGCCGGCACTGCACCGTATTTGATTACCTAACGTCGGTTTTCTGGAAAACAGACCCAGATGTCAGAGCCACCATTGGTTGCCTCTTCGTAACCATCACATCCACCTCCAATCTTACTGTTTGATCTTATGAAGAGCCATCGAAGCATTTGGATCCACAAAGCGCTGCTGAAAATTAATTCTATAAGTGGTGTTGATGTCAAAAATTTCTGATCAGGCCTTGCCTGGCCACACTTGTCCACTTTCTGCTAAATTGTAATCAATGAAAGGTTGTTGAGTAAGGTACGAAAACCAACTTAGTTTTAGTTAAATACTGCTAGAATTTTCATTATCAAGGGTTGGATATTGTTATCCCCTCCATTGCAAGAACTAATTTGTTGGAACATTGTAATTTCGGAGTTGGACATCAATAATCAAAGACCGTTACAGGATTCTTGAGTTGTGTCAGAATGGTGAAGTGCCTCTTCTCTGTTTTAAATATTTCCACTGTTTTCCTGGCTGTGTATCTATTCATCTAATTGTAAATCAGAAATTTTAGATTAATATTTTTTGTCTGGGCACCTTAATTTTATCTGCATTTACAGTCTAAATGTTTTCTGCTGAAGTTTGATTAAAAAATTCTTAACTGCTCTTTAGTCATTACTGAACCTCACTATTTCTTTCACCTCATAATTCATACATCTCTTAAGATCCATTTAGCATGGTTAGCTTTCCCTGTGATGCTCTTGAATTTTGATGTTCCATTCCATCCTTTTGACCCCATAGCCCAATGGAAAGTCCCTGCAGACCTGTTTTCCAACCACCCAATCAATCAAACAAACAACCCCCATCACTGTAACTAGCCTAATATCAACACTTATAATCATCAAGTTAAATCATAATAACAGAGAGCCCTCTCTACGTCTAGGAAGGCTAGGTCATGGACTCCAAAGTGGTTTGATGTTGTGCTTTATAGTTTAGTCTTGCCAATCTCCTAAATTATAGAGTGCTAACAATATGGCAACCATACTGGGGAATTACTGAAAGAGCTCAATATTTCATCAGAACTCAGAAACCCCAATCAAAATTGTATGATTCAAGTACGTTCCAAGATCGGTATCTGGTTGTTGATGGTGGACAAACAGCCAGACACAAGAAGGTTGAAATCATCCACCTCGCGACTCCATAGTTTTCAGTTGACCTAAAGGCTCCACTGGTAGAAGAATCCAAATTGGTTGTGAATATACAGTGACTCCATTATCTAAATTATGGACAAGATGAATCCAAGAATACAACACAGGTTTGCTCCAATGAACATAGATCACATTCCCAGATTCCCACACAAAATGCCTCGGGTAGATTGGCAAAGAAATATTCTTATTTTTCAAGATGAGAATGTTGATGAGGCTTCGTTACATCTCATTAAATTTCATATGCATTCATGGAAGTTGAAGTTCGAATGGCATGAGGATTTCCTCATGAATATGTTCATGGCAACACATGAAGGGAAAGCGAGGGAATGGTATGAAGGTTTGAATCCTGGTAGTTTGTTTTCTTTAAAATATTTCCACAAGGTGTTTTATGAGCATTATAAATAATATTCTCCATCTTTATCATTAGCTGAAAATTGTTGTGATTAGTCTGAGGATCTCATACAATGCCTTGTAAATATTGATGAAGATATAGGAAATTGGCATCCCGAGGATCTCTTAGAAGCAATTTATGAATTTCATTCTCAAGTTAACTGCCATGATAACCACGAGAAGTTAGTTTAAAATGAAAGCAATCATGAAATGAAAGAAGATCCACAGGACCTATATGTGGAGACAAATGATAAGTCATATGCTCCTTTGTATGAGGCTAAAGAAGACATTCAATCTCATGATCAATCTTCACAAGAGAAAGAAAACAATTTTTGTTTAATCCAAAGAAAAAAAAGGCTACCTCCTCCTTTAACTAAAGAAGAAATTAATCAGATTCTAAGAATGCAGCTAGCCTCTAAATTTTTATGTAATGAGGAGATTATTGGTATTGGTTCTATTGTTGATTTATGTACTGAATAATTTTCTCATGAAGAAAAAATGTAGAACATATTGAGACTGATGTTGCTTTACATTATCAAGAAGATGTATTTCCAGAAAGGGCTCTTGTTCATCAAACTGATGGCCTTCAAATAGAATTCATCCAACTCAGTCAAGACATACTAGGTTTACTTGAGGACAACATACTGGTATACAATGATGATGACGACCATGAATAATGTGTAGACATTCTCTTTCAGAGGGATCTTGAACATGACAAAGTGGAAAAAAGAGAAATCCTAGATGAAGCTTTTTATTTAAATCCTCAGGGCTAGGTATTGTTCCAAGATCCTTTTGCTAGCCTTTTGGAATCATCTAAGGAAGGAGTATGCTATTCCATGAATGGTTTTCTGTCAATTTTAAGGAAAGGTGTGAACATTGTTGTTCAATGGCCAATAAGATAGGAGTGGCCCTTTTGTTTTCTCAGCCTACTCAAAAAAGTGAACAAGAATCAATCATGTAGGCACTTACTTGATTGGTTGCATTGGAAAAAAGATTTCACTTAGTGTATATATCACCTTTAAGTTAGATTAGGGTAAGTAGGTGTACAAATAAGCTCAGTACTTTGAGCATTTTCTCTGTGTTAGTTTAAGATTTCTTTCAGTTTTCAGTTTCAACATAGTTCATATTTCAGCATTTAGATTTCCTCGGTGCAACAGTATGTTCATCTTGATGGTTGCAGTGGATAAGTTCAGTTGTATATTTTAGTTCAGTTATAGTATGCAAATAATATGGCTAGCCAAACATGTGGCCTATTTTTAGCAATCAAAGTCAGGAGAAACAATCAGCTAGTTTCCAGTCACATAGTGCCTGACAGATCAAGATACAAATTGTGGGATCAACCCAATAGATTAGGCTACTAGTCTACGGTGTTCTTAACACCTCCTGAAGGATCTACCATCCCCAACTAGAGCCATTATTAGAGTCCTGTAATTTACAGTATCACAAGGTGACTTTGTACTTCCTCTTTTCAAATTTCTCATATTATACATAAATGTCAATATTCAAATGTCTTTTCCAAAAAAATATAAAGAGCAACAAAAGAAGAAGAAAAGAGGGTATTTAGAGAGGAAAAATGCAATGTTCATACCATGGGTAAGCAGCCTAAAAACTGCTTGATTTTTTTCCTATAATCAGACTGAAAATATCAAATTTTGCTCTAAAGGTTTGAAAAGGGATAATCGTTGTCAAGTTTGGGACCCTATGGTATGTTTTTATCCTAATTCCCCGACCATGTTGCATAACCTTCTACCCGCTCCTTTGTTATTTCTCTTATCCTAAATTTCATTTTATCCCCTCTACTCTCATACCCCAACTCCACCTCACATTGCTTGCCCTGACCCATCTGCGTTAACCATCTATGTTCCCCAACTCCACATCCGATGGTTTTAGATGCATTTCGCACCCTGCTTAGCCTTCAAACTTTAACCATGAAGGGGGGTCCAAAATGGTTAGTTTCAAGTCTGGGCCCTACTCCCACACGTCAATTCACAGTGATTTTGCACCCCCCTTTCATAATACCGCCTACCACCTTGGGACCCCTCCGAAAACCAACCTTGGGTTTTAAGTTCATGATATAACCTTTCGAAAGGAAATATGTGATGATGTGGAACCCATTCACCTGCCACACTCCCTTTTTATTCTATTTCCGTTTAAAAACATTAAACCTTGCCTTTTCCGTTTTTCCGTTTTATATTGCTACTTTATCGTTTTTCACCGCTATAACGTTGTTTTACCTCCACTTTTGATTTCCCTGATTGCAATTAAAGCGGGCCATTCCTCCTTGACACATCACCCTTTCCCCCCACCATCCATCGCATATCGCAAAGATAAATTTTCGCATCGCAACTTAACCTTAACACTTGCGATCGCCAATTTTCCTATGTCACATCGCAGATTTTTTAACTTATCGTTTGAAGCGCTCGCAATGTATTTTGTTCAACTTGCGATGTGGTTGGCCCCACCACAGCAACTCTGCCCCCCACTTCAAGCTGTTTGAAATACATTGATATATCATGAAACCTAATAAACTTTTCCTTACCACATAAAACATTCGCCGCTTTATAACTTCGTTGATGAGTGGGTCCCATCTTGCCACATCATCCTCCAATCAACGTAAATCACACTTCGCATGTTTTAGCATTTAACCCTACACTCATAAAAAAACTTTAATTTTTCGATTTGCGATGCCATCAGTCCCACTTTCCCTCCATGTCACCGCCTTCTCCCCGCGCTTTGCATTTCACATCTTTTAGAGTTTTCCTCCACCACTTATAACTAAACTTTAAGATTTGCAATATGTGGGCCGCGGTCTAGTCCCACCTTACCTACCACGTCACCTCCTTTCTCCCTGCACTTCACGTCTTTTAGTATTTAACCCCCGCTGCTTATAACAAAACCTAAGATCCAGGATTTGCGATGCAGTCGGACCCACCTTCCCTCCACGTCACCTCCCTCTTCGCATCGCATTGCTAATTACATTCTTATACCTTCAGCTATAAAACATGTGAAATTAATGTGATGCCGAAGCGGATGCGATGTGGCTTTAGAATTAAAATCTAAACAATTTCAAATCGAGGTACATGAGTTTTTACACTATTTTGTTTGAAAAAGGGTTATACACAGTCAAAAGGGCCTAGGTAGAAAAAAGACACCAAGGGTCGAGTCGGGAAAGACGTTTTTGCAAACTTGTTATGTTATAACAACAGAAAGACTCGAGTAGGACTCGACAATGGGAAAAAGGCAAACGAGGCTAAACGTCATGGTAGCAAGCAGAGGAGGTCAAGACAACGAATAGCGTTCATACAGGACTGTCGCGGTATACTAGAAAAAGTGGAAAAAGCAGTAGAACACATCAGTACCATCACCAATCAATGAAAAGTGGCCAGCGCTACACCAAATATCATTACCTAACGTCGATTTTCTGCAAAACAGAGCCAGATGTCAGAGCCACCATTGGTTGACTCTTCATAACCATTAGAGCCACCTCCAAGCTTACTATCTGATCTTACAAAGAGCCATCAAAGCTTTTGGATGCACCAAGAGATGCCCAAAATTACTTCTACAAGCGGTGTTGATGTCAGAAATTTCTGATTAGGTCTTTCCTAGCCACACTTGTCCATTTTCTACTATTGCATGGCCACACTAGTCCACTTTCTGCTAAATTGTAATCAATGAAAGGTTGTTGAGTAAGGTAGGGCAACCGACTTAGTTTTAGTTAAATGTTGCTAGAATTTTCATTATCAAGGGTTGGATATTGTTAGCCCCTACATTGTAAGAACTAATATGTTGGAACACTGTAATTTCGTGTAATATTCCCAATTAGCCATGAGCTAGTTGGAGTATTAAATTTTCTTTTGCTGTTTTTTTTATGAATAAGAGGACAATGAAGGTCCATAATTCTCCTTAATAATGAATAAATCAATTTCAATGTCAAAAGGATAGATCTTGGCAACTTAATTGAGCACCCTTAGGTGTGAAAAGGGGCTGGAACACCTTGACTGGGTCAAATTTGACCAAATCAACAACGATGTCATGGCACTACAAGGAAAAGACCCTCTAGCGGATGTTTTTGAGGAACCCATTATAAAAATACCCCAGACATCTGTTTCTAGCGGTGGTTCCTAGAGGAGGTTGGCGGGCGGAGGTTTTTGTGGATGTATTTCGTCTGGTGCTCTTATCACCGCAAAATGTACCGGTGCGTCAAGGCAACATAGCACCGGTGCGATTAAAAAATTGGCACATAGGACACCATACACTCCATACACACTCGCCCGGTGAGTTGTAATTCTGTAGAGTACCAATAATTTACAAAACTTCTGCACCGGCGCCTCATAAAAAATGCGTGAAAACTGACACCGCCCGGGTCACCCTCAAACGCACTGGGCCGCCCTAAAATACCCGCGCACTGGCCATAGGGTTAAACAAATAAAAAATTGTGGCCAAAAAACCGCACAAAACATAGGCACACCTGGAACTGTGCGCTCCTAACACCCTCACCCGATGCATCATATTCTTGTATAGCACCGGTTCCTTACGTGTATACTGCACCGGTGCTTCCAAAAACGTGCATGAAAATAGAGACCGTCTGGCTTGGAATCTAGAAAATGCACCGAGGCGTTCATAAAACGTGCGCACCTATAGATGGTTAAATAATAAAAATTACGGCAAAAAACCGCATAAAACATTAGCACACCGAAAACCGTGAGCTCCGTAAACACCCGCCCGGTGCCTTTTATTAAGGAACAACACCGGTGCGTGTCAACTCGTCAGCACCAGTGTCTCATAAAAAGCATGCGGAATAGAAACCTCCCGAGGTGAAATGAGTGAAACGCACTGAATCCCCATAAATTGCGCGCATCGGAAAAGGGTTAAAAAAACAAAATTACGCCCAAAAAACCACACAAATCATTGGTTCACCGAATAGCATTCCCGGTGCGTCTTATTACTGTAGAGCACTGGTGCGTTAATGCTAAGCTACCCCGGTGTCTCATAAAAAGTATGCGGAACAGAAATCACCCGATGCGGAATGACCGAAACGCACTGGGGCCCCATTAATACCGCGCACCGGAAAAGGGTTTAAAAAAAACAAAATTACGGCCAAAAAACCGCACAAATCATTGGTTCACCGGACAGCGTTCCCGGTGCGTCTTATTACTGTAGAGCACTGGTATGTTACTGCTAAGCCGTCCCGGTGTCTCATAAAAATCACGCGGAACAGAAACTGCCCGATGTGGAACGACCCAAACGCACTGGGGCCCCATTAATGACACGCACTGGAAAAGGTTTAAAAAAAACAAAATTACAGCCAAAAAACCGCACAAATCATTGGTTCACTGGGCAACGTGCCCGGTGCGTCTTATTACTGTAGAGCACTGATGCATTACCACTACGCTACCTTAGAGCCTCTTAAATGCACGCGAAAACAGAAACCGCCCGGGGCAGCATAGTGTAAACGCACCGATACGCCAATAAAACCCCGTGCACCGAAACAGGGTTAAATAAAAAAAAAATTAAGGCCAAAAAACCACATTTTTCACTTTTGTCAGTGCTACAGAGCTCTCAAACACCGGTGCAAGTTATCCTTGTTTGAGTCGCATTGACATCCATGCTGCCATTGCACTTATTGCACGCATTGCTGCTGTGCATTGCCACCAATATCCAGCCTTAATTTTACAAAACAGTGGACAAATTTTCTCTTGCAAATTGTACAGTGAATATGCCTCCTCGACGGGTAAATGTACAAGAATTTCTCTTATTTTTCCATAATTAAGCCTTTTAGCGGATTAGAATTTGAAAAAACCTTAAAATTAACCATTAAAAAAAAAATTTGTCGTGCGGTGCGCTCGAGCCATTCGGCTCACACCGGTTTGCGGTGCTGCCTGTAAATTTACAGGCTGCACCGCGCCTGGTGCTGATGGTATCCGCATCTGTTCCGGCACGGTACCGCGCGGCGCACCGTGTTAATTTAAAAAATTTTAAAAAGTGCGGTGCAGTCGGTTACCAGGCCGCACCGTTGACAATGGTGTATTGCAGCAACTTGGTGCGTTGACGGAATCATCAACCTCGGGGTGAGTAATGTTTTCAGCGCACGAGAACCGCAAATCGACATTGTCAACGGTTCGGGCTGGTAAACCGGTGCTAAGGGCATCTGCACCGATTCCGGGGCAGATACCAAAGGCGCACCATGTTATTTAAATTTATTTAAAAAGAGCGGTGCGGTCGGCTACCTGACCGCACCGTTGACCTAGTTCAATTGTGGTGGAGTAGTGCGTTGACTGAGATAATAGCCCCGGACTAGCTATTTTTGTCAGCGCACGGCTTACCGTATTTGGCCTAGGTCAATGGTGCGGCATCTTAAAATACCGCACCGACAACTATGCACGATGGCAGGAGGGCGGTGTGCTGACTTAGTTATAAGCCCCAGGCGGATAGTGAAGTCAGTGCACCGACCTCCTGACACCGCACATAGTGAACAATGCACTAAAAACATTTTCTGGAGCACCGCTTCTATTGCGGTCGATATCATGAGGTGCACCGTATCTGGTTCGCTATGTGGGCTAACACACCAGGACTAGTTCATGACTGTGTTTTTGGCGCACCGACTCTTGTTTTATTTATTTTTCAAAAAATAAATATATACGTATATTTTTAAATACATGTGTCATTTAATAAAAAAATTGTGTTTAATATGTCAATCATTTAGAGACGTGAAAGGAGAGAAGAAGGGAAACAACAACAACAACAAGTGGAACAGTATAACATGGTTCACCTGTGGGAGGAAAGAGAGAGGGAGAGAGATGCGTACCCTCGCCCTATTACAGCAATGACACAAGGGCTCCTTAGGCAGGTAGGCCTCCTCAAGTTCTATGAGGAGGCTACTTCCCTAAAGTCCCATAGTTTGTTTTTGAGACATCTTATCCAAAGGTGGAATGCCCAGCAACAGGCTTTCCAGGTTGGTATCAACTAGTGGTACACGCCCACTGAGGAGGATGTATATTTTATTACAGGGCTATCGAGGAGAGGGGTGGATTTTCCCTCGTTCCCCGAGGTTCTAGCTGGCTGTGTGGCAAGGAGTCAGTTAGTTTACTTCAAGAGATACATTGGAGAAAATGTAGTATCTCCTGCAGAGTTTCAGGTCGTTGGAGGGCAGTTACGTATTGGTGCGTTTGGTCATGAGGAGGTATAGTGTCTCTCACTTATCATTTCGACCATTTCGCACAACACTAGTGATGGGCAACACATTAGTTTCCAGCTTTTATATTATGTTGATTATTTACTACAACAGCCACGACTTGTCAGGTGGTCTGCCATTTTTTTGCGGCAGTTCTGTACAACATTAGATAAATGGCGTGCTCATGCACAAGGGAGGGTCAACTTCCCTTTTTCTTCAGATATTTTTTGTTTATTTTTTGAGAGGTTTCCAGAGACGAGGCCTTCTTTTCTTCGGCAGCCTCGTAGGCCGATTACTGAGGCACGTATGCACATGTGGGGAAAGATGATGCCCAAGAGGGAGGAGACTCTTTTTCCAGCGAGGATATCAGATGATGAACTGGAGTTGCTAGCCAGTGTTGATGAGCATCCCTTCATTTTGTTCACCTGTCCTTAAGCAGGGTTGGATTAGCGAGGGTGTGCAACATCCTCTTCACAGCTGATGAGCCGCCAGATGATAGAGGTAATATTACTGTTTTATTTAAATTTATTCTAACATGTTCTTTAACTTGTTTTTATTAAATTGTGTAATAAAATCCTCTAATTATTGTTGTGTACTTGTATATATTTTGTAGACATTGGCTCTTTTGATGGCGAGGAGATGCTGCCACCACCACCTGATCCAGGTGTGGATCCTCATGATGAGGATGAGGGCATGCTAGATATTTACGAGGATCATTAGGAGGCCAGTCCAGATCAGAGACCTGCTCCTGCTGGTGTGCCGATGCGCGGTCGACGTCTTAGTGATGCTAGATACAGGATGGAGTTGGGCGACCAACTCATTGCATTCATTATTGAGGCGGGCATTAGGCCCGCTAATTTCATAGACATAGAGGCCTATGACAGGCTATCACGGATGTGGAGAGGGATGTCGCGTGACATGTATAGCTCGATGCAGCATGTTGTAGGAGTCACGACAACTTTTACAAGACTGACGAGGATTGTTGCACGTTACGATCGAGCCGTAGCACATGATGGATAGTCTGCAAGGCACAGCGTACCATCATCTCATGATCGTTCACAACCTCGCGTTGCGCCAAATTTGCATGAGCCTCCACTAGCATCTACTAGCAGTCATCATGGAGATGAGGCTGGACCATCAGCCACTTGTACTGATATTGATGTTGTACTACCACCAGCTGATCCATGACATTTATATTACAGTTGTATATTTTTAATATTATTCAGTTATATATATATATGGTCCATGTATTTTATGTTCATGTTACAGTTGTACTTAAGTTACATGTTGGTGATCATCATGATGTGTATGTTGTTAGGTCATGTTAGATATGTTCATTTAATGTGTAGCTTGCAGATAGATGTGTATGTGATAGCATGAGATGTATATTTGATGTTTGTGTTGTATTGATGATATTAATATATAATGTTAATTGTGTTTTGTTAGATGATCATGATCACGATGATGCAGTTATCGATTTTGAATGTGCTTTTTAGTCAAATATGATGTTTGTACGATGGTTATCATGAACGTGATGTTTATTAATTAATTTAATACCAAATGATCATGATATTGTAAATTTGTAATATTTGTATTTCTAATTGTATTTAAAATTCTAAAATTGTAATTGTAATGGTATATATGTGAATTTCTAAAATTGTAATTTTTAAAATTGTAAAATTGTAATCGTAATTGTAATTTTTTAATTTGTAAAATTGTAATTGTATATATGTAAAATTCTAAAATTGTAATTGTAATTGTAATTGTACGTGAAATTGTAAAATTGTAATTGTAATTCTAATTCTAATTCTAATTGTAATTGTATGTAAAATATTTGTAAAATTTTAATTGTATTAATGTGAAATGAATTTATTAAAATTTTTAAATTTGTAAATTTTAAATAATTGTAAAATAATAAATCTAGAATAATATGATTTATTGTAACATAATAAAGTTTAGAAAATAATGCAAATAAATTCTCGTACTTTAGAATTATAATTATTTTATTATAATCTTAGATACAAAAAAAAGAATTAATTTATACAATACGCCATTGTTTTCGAGATCAACATAATACCAAATTATCAAGTGAATTATTGATTTTAACATTAACACAATGCAAATTACCAATTAATTCAAAATACATATTATATTAATATTTCAAAAAACCCATCTTAAAAAGTATAAATATTGATGAAATAACACATGTACCATATCACTCTCGGTTCTCATGATCACCCTCATTATCTTCTAGCTTGCATGGCATGATAACACTATTATTCTCAAAAATATGTTTTGATCTAGGGTCATGTGTCAATACGAACCACCAATCCCTATCCAACACATCTGGGTAAAAAAACACCTGGTTTCAGTGTTTAGGGAAAACATAGGGCTCCTTAGCTTCATCTCACATCTTTCTAGAGTTGATACATATTAGCCTACTATTGCGATCTTCCTTTACATTATTATGATCAAAGGTGTGCCACCACTTGCACCTAAAAATAACACATTGGAAAGAAGAAAAATCCACTTCAATGATCTCTTGTATCTTTTCGACGTAACCTAACGTCCCTCGTACTAGTTGTTGATCACGGTGGCTAGATCGACTAGATTGATCTAACTCGACTTCCACTCCACAGTCTTCTGTGATGTTTCCAACATTGGCATTTTCTGTGTGAAAATGGTGTCCATATGCCCACATAGATGAGAACAAATGCACCTATTATAAAAAAATTTAAAAAAATCATAGTGTCATGTGTCTTATAAATAATAATCCAACAGTAGTTAAAATATGAAATGTAGATGTCTTAATATAATTTTCAAATTTACATATAAATTAAAAAGATTATTACCGAGTTGCTGCACCCAATCCCTATGTTTAGCGCATCCTCTTCAGCACGCGGGTAACGACCGGTAGCACCATATTTGTCTCTGACTTGGTCAGCAACCCAACTGTTGGGGCATATTTTTGGCATATTTTCTTTTAAATGATCGGGATAAGGCACACTTCTACCATTCAACCGTCTGAATTCTTTCCTGTCACTATTCCATTTCATCCTGTTTTGTTCGTACAATGCGACCCACGGTTGTGTTGCTTCAGAATTGTAAAGAATGAATTTATTGAATGCTTCAATTTCTACATTCACTGATGAAATCAAACCAACTTTATATAGTACTTAGAGATCAAAATATACATTATATCGAAGTTCAACATGAATATTAATTACTTTTTGTAAATTTGAAAAATTATAAGTCGCTTACTCTTTATCAAACGCTTTTTTCCACTTATTTGGAGCAACTCTCATTCTCTTTTGTCTTCATCCATTTGATCGTCCCAAATCATCGCACCTGGTCTGTTGTCGATCTGCTTGATGTACTCACTGGCATAGTAGAAAGACTCATACGATATGTACCCCTCTGCCATAGACCCCTTGGGTTTTGCCCTTTGTCGAACAAAACCTTTCAATTTCTTCATGTACCTCTCTAAGAAGAACATCCAACGACAAGAAACAACCCCAACTAATTCAACCTCATCTACCAGGTGGATTAGAAGATGAACCTGTAAGTCCATGAAACTCGTCGACAGTTCCTTCTCAAACATACAAACAATCTCAACTATCTCTTGATGCCACCGTGGAATGCTAGCCACATGAATCTCCTTTGACGTGATCCAACGTACAAATGCAGATAATTTAGATATGGCATGTCCTAGGTCTTGAGGGAATTCATGTTTCACACACCCACACATGAACAAAGGATAATGACACTACAAAGTTATAAACACGTGCAATAATATAAAAAATTAGTTATGTTTTATGATCCCCGCATGGGATAAAATTTATTAATATAACAAATAATAAAATCATGCTTTTGACATTATACGTACTCTTAGAAGATTCAAATGGTCATGCAATTTCAACCCCGACAAATGGTCATCCACGGTGAAGCAACGCCGTAGTGAAGACCCGTATGAAGTTGGCACCCTCACACCCATTATAACTTCCTTTTCCAAAGAAATATCATCTTTTTTTTAAATCCATGGGACATCACCTTCTTTGAAAAACCATGAATTAGAGGGACCAGTGCCTGCCTCTGATCCCGTACTTTCTAATCATCTTGGCCAATATTTCTTTTTAGTTTTTGAAGTAATAAGATCTTTCCTAACAGCCAATGTGTCACTTTGTTTTGATGATATGTGCCTCCATAAATAAGATGAAACATTTTTAAATATATGCATGGGATATAATAAGTGGGCAATCTTAAGATGCTCCCAATATGGGAGGTCATAAAAGATAGATTTCCTTTTCATCCCAATGGGCAATTTCTCAACATAGGTGTTGAAGAAATCTGGATCATCGAACTTAGGCTCCCCATTTGAATCGAACATTTCTATGAACTCCTTCTCCTTCTCTCTTTCATATGCTCTAAGCCATTCATCTGGTGTCATTATTGGAGGCCTTTGGGTTCTCTCTCATTTACCATTGAAAGCGGATGCTAATCTTCTGTAAGGGTGTTGTTCTGGTAGGAATATCATGGAGCAATCATACACTGGCTTTCGTAGGTCCTTGGGCCATCTAGCTTTCAGATAAAGTCCACAACATTTACATCCAAAATACCCTTTTGTTACAAGACCTGCGAGATTATATTTGTATACATTAATTAATATGCATGGCACATTAAATATATCATGAAGATCAGAACAAATATTATTATAACGAATTAAATAACTAATATGTGAAAGAATATTGTTACATTATATATAAACAAATCAATAAATTAAACATGTAATTTACTAGAGCAAACTCCTAAGCCTGGATAATCATGTGTCGTGTAAGAACATATGCCATACAACGTAAAACTCCTCTCTGCTGCGATGGGTCTTGATACATCATATACATTTATCCCATCCCATAATTCCTTCAATTCATCTACCAGTGGTTGTAAGTAGACATCCATATTCTTCACTTGTCTTCTACTAGGGACTATGAGAGCCAACATAAGATGTTCATTCTTCACGAACAACCATGGGGGGATATTGTTATTGATCACTACTACAGGCCAAACATAATAGTTGGTGTTCTGGAGGGAATATGGGTTGATGCCATCCATGGCTATGCTGAGTCGTAGACTTCGTACTTCATCCTTGAATTTTTCGGGCCATGTATCCTCTATATGCTTCATGGCTATTGAATCAGTTGGGATTCGCATAACTCCCAACTCACTTCTGTGTGAGGCATGCCATCCCTGCAACATAGCTAATTATTTGCAATGAAAGAGCCTTTGAATCCTTGGGATTATAGGCATGTGCCTCAATATCTTAAAAGGAGGACCAGTACGTGATTTACCCTTCTTTTTTTATTTATCATACCTGTCATGCCCACATTTTGGACACATCTCTTTGTCTGCATATTCTCCTCTATATAGAATACAATCATTTGGACATGCATGATATGATATGTACTCAACACCCAACATTTTCAACAATTTCTTTGCCTCTTCACAGCTACCAGGCAAGACATTATCACTCGGAAGAACCTTATCTTTGAATAACCTGTAGTTGGTGATCATGGAAAAATATATTAATATTAAATGTACATTAATGTCGATATAATTATTAATGTTCATAAAATTTAACATTTGTAATGTTCATTGCAGTGTACTGATTATATTTCAAATTTATATAAGGGGAGTACTTTATGGTAACTTACCTCAAAAGTTCCGAGAAACATACATTCAACAAGCCAAACTTTTCTTTCAAGTTGTACAGTAACATTGTTATCCCCAACTAGGTAGACTTTGACTGACCACCAGGTCCAAAGAGAGGGGTGGTGGAAGCAAATTTAAGGTTTTCAAAAAAGGTGTCAGTGATATGAGCATCATCCCCTAGTTGATCATCATTTTGGAATGCATCTAACAACATTGTCTCCATGGCAGTCGTATCCCTTAAGTAATCATCCATACCAACCTCTATTTGATTGCCTCCATTGCTAGCTTTTGAAGAACTACTATTGCTGTAGTCATTCCTAACTGGTGAATCTGGACGTAGCGGGAATTGAATCGGTGGTTGATTCAACCATTCTTGGTATCTTTTCTCTCCAATTTTTTGTCTTAATTCAGTCTTCTCTCGATTTAACATTGTCGTGGGGTGAAACAGAAGATGGTAGATAGGTCGTTCATCATCACTAGAATCCTAATAATTAAAAAAAAAAATTGAACATTATTAGTACAAAATATATGATATCAATTAGTAACCACGTTGACAATATTGCATGATTATAAATTGGTTTAACGTTGAAATAATTACATATTAATCAATATATATAACAAACAATTATAATTGTAATTACCATAATTGTCCCGGGATTGTGGCTAGAAGATGAAATATTGTTACAATTGGTAGGGTGAAGTGGCTATCCATTTTCATCTACCAAATGCGTCTTGCGGTATCCAGCTCTTGATAAGAAATTTCGACGTTTTGGAGCAGTTTGAATATTTTGTGCATCTGAACTCGATGTTGAATTTGCATGAACCTGCAAATTTGTATACATTATAAATTTAATTAAGTTGTGCGTGATTGACTGCATGGATAAAAAACATATATAAATTCAATTAGATAGTGAAAAAATAAAACAAATATGAAATAAATATTACATTTTCACATGGATAGGGAGAACTCCGTGATGGAATTTGAGAAATATTATGGAACGAGCTGGATTTTGAAGAATTGTCCATTCCATATAATATATGATATTTTCTCCCTGCATTTGAGCAAAACAACAATAAATTTTGGTGCACAAACTTCAATGTCACTCTGGTGCGTAATGTACAGATAACCGCACCGGTGAGTTTTTTATTTTGTGCACCAGTGTCATTTTATAAAAAGACCCACCGGTGCGGTTAAATTAAAGGACGCACCAGTAAACGAATAACCGTAAATAAAAAAAGTGCAACCCTATTTTCTTTAAGTGAAAAAAAAAAGCAGTAAATTGAAAATGGGCGGCAAAATATTTTCAAAAATCTAATTTCATAAAACATTTATTTAAATACTAAACACTTCATTATTTCACTATTTTTGCAAAAAATTTCAGCCTGAGATTTGCAGGATACATACCTGGAGCAAACAGAGCATGAGAGCACTGTGGAGTAGGGAAATACGTTCGAATAGAAGTATTCAGACATTCAGAATTCCAAACCTCTAGTTAGTCAAACCCTGTACCATATAATTTCAAACGATGTGAGTAAGTTTATTGTTTTTTTGTACTTTTTTCTGCATTTTTTTTTAATGTAGTAAAATAAGAAATATAAGTCTATTGTTTTTTTTTTTTGGGTAGTTTTTTTTAATATGAAGTAAAATAACAAAATCAAACCCCTCATTTTTTTTTTAGAAACAAAAATAAAAGAGAAATCCATTTTTACAAACAAAACCATAGATTCATTTTGTTTCTGCCCTTTCTTCTCCCTTTTTCTTTTCAATTTAGATTTATAGAGTTTGTATAGTCATAAGACATCTAACCCAAGGGACGACTTGCATATTCGGATCCAATCCATTTTGGCCCTTGCGTCAATGGTAAACAAATACAATTTTTTTTGGTCGGTGTGCCCTGCGTAACAGAGCGCACTGTGAAAGTACAATGAAAAAAAATAAAAAATGTTTTTATCAGTGTGCCATACGTAACATATGACACCGGTGCACTATTGTATTATGGCGCACCACAAACATGCTGTTTTGCAAAAAAAACCATTTTAGAAACAAACCCTACATTCTTTTTGTCTATGCCCTTTCTTCTCCCACTTTCTGTGATTTCAGAATTAGGGCTTTTCAATTTATATTTATAGGATTTGTATTGCTAAATATAAGCCTAAGACATCCAACCAATAGGAGGACTTGCATAGTTGGATCCCAATCCATGTTGACCCTTGCGTTAATCTTAAAAAAATATAGACTTTTTCGTAGGTGCGTCCTACGTAACATAGCGCACCGGTGCGCTTGGTTATAACAGCGCACGGTGAAAGTACAGTGATAAAAAATAAAAAATAAAAAATATTTTTATCAGTGCGCCATATATAACATATGGCATCGGTGCGTTATTTCATTATGGCGCACCACAAACGTGTTGTTTTGAAAAAAAAAACCATATTAGAAACAAACCCTACATTCTTTTTGTTTCTACCATTTCTTCTCCCACTTTCTGTGATTTCAGAATTAGGACTTTTCAATTTATATTTATAGGGTTTGTATTGCTAAATATAAGCCTAAGACATCCAACCAACGAGAAAACCTGCATAGTCTGATCCCAAACCATGTCGGCCCTTGCGTAAAAAATAAATAAATAAATAAATAAAAGAAGAAGAAGAAGAAGAAGTTGTCAGTGCGCTCTGTGCGGAATACTGCACCGGTACGCTTTGTTCTCTTAGCGCACCGTGCAAGTATTGTGATAAAAAATTAGAAAAACAAAATATTTTTTCAGTGCGCCATTTGTAAAATATGCAGCTGGTGCACTATTTCATTATGGCGCACCGCGAACGTTCTGTTTTGGCCAAAAAAAAAAAAATTACATTCTTTTCATTTCTCCATTTTCTTCTTCCTCTTTCTGTGATTTCAAAATTGTGGCTTTTCAATTTAGATTTATAAGGTTTGTATTTCTAAATAGAGACCTAAGACATCCAACCAACGGAACGATTAGCATAGTCGAATCCCAATCCATGTGGGCCCTGGCATGAATTAAAAAAAAACATATTTTTTATCGGTGCGTCTAGAATACGTAGCGCATTGGGGCTCTTTATTTTAAAAGCGCACCGTAAAATGTAATGTGTGATAAACACACACACACACATATATATATATATATATTTTTAATCAAAAGTGTATATGTAAAATAGGAGACTGAGTTTCATAAAAACCAACACTGTGATAACTGGTTATTATTTTATCATGGTTAATCAAAGTGGTCATCGAGATAAAATAATACTCCACACTCCTTGTCGATACACCACCATACGGTCTATTATACCGTTATGGTGGTGCTTTTTGAAGAGACGATTGAGTTTCAAAGTAAACTTTGAATGTGACAGCGTTTTTGAGTTTTTTTTACTGGAAAAGTTGACAATTTATTTATAAATATATTATTGAATGATATGGTACATGTTTGAGATTGATAAAGAAATGAGTGACAAGAGATCAAGTAACAAAAATAATGATAAACATCAAGAAAAGCAAAAAAGGCAAGTTCTTTGTAAATTTTTTACAAAAAAATTATTTTTGAACTATATGTAAGTTTAACTAATATGTATTGTTTACTGTGTATTATGTAGAGCCACAAAATGACGAATCTTGATAAGATTATTTCTGATCTAGGACCAGAAGAGCATAAAATCTTGATGGAAAAATTGCAAAAGGATGAATCAGGTGAATGAAAAAATACTATCGATCCACTATGAGTTTATTTTTTTAGTTATAATTATTAATAATATACTTAAAATTATTAGATAACATGTGTCAAACATTCTATTAACTCACATCTATTTAATGTTCTATAGGGACCAACAAATTAGAAAAGGAATGTTGTTCTAATAATAGAAAAAAATAGAAAATGCAAATGAAAATAAGTTTCTCCTTAGCTCATCTAGAGTGGTGCTAGAGGTTAACGAAAAGGGGAAATTTTTTTACAAAGTTTGAGGGATCTACTAGAATGAATGTATAGACGTTCTTTCCACTTACAATACAAAAACCAATCCAATACCCCAAGCAGTCCTGGCCTATATAAACTTCAAAGAAGAGTTTCCAAAGAGATTGGGCTTAATGAGATGCCAATCAATTTTAATAACAAAAACGTACAAAAAAAAAAGAAGGAATGAAAAAGTAATATTCCTTTAAATGTTTGTCTATAATTATTTATAAATATCAGTTTTGTCATATTTAATTTTCATATATCAATATAAATATTAAATATTTTTTTTTCATGTTACATTTTTAGGAAGATTATGAAAATCTGAAAAGATGAACGAGTCGATATCAGAAATATGCAGTAGGAATGTGCAAAAAGGTGTACAAGGAGATGGTCAAAGAAATGGACAAAATTGCATCATGGGAGGAGCCATCTCAACAACAACGTGCTTCAAATGTAAGACAGGAACCAGTTTTTTTCTGACTTTCAACAGGTAAATTAAATAAACAATTTAGCATTAAATATTAATTTTTTACCTATTTTAATAAGTAAATGGAACCCATTCCGCACATAAAACAGGACGACAAGGAAGAAAATGATTGATATCAAAGTTTGTGAGTAATTGTTTTTTCCTTATAACAACTTAAATAGATTTCATTTTTGTATTTTTTAAGTTGTTTTACAAAAATCATCATTGAATGTCTTCAAACAGGTGGTAACATACAAAGAAGAACCATCACAGGAATTGATTGACATTGGGTTAAATATGGGTTGTGTGTATATGTTGGCATATCAGAACTTAATTGTGGAATTTGTAAACATCTATCGATCTTGTTTTACTTAGCTTCGTCTATAATTAATAGAAAAAATAAATCTTTTATATTAAATTTATGATTTGTTATGGGGTATATAACTTGCAGGAAACAAAGTATGGCACTATGCCAATAGATCAAATCTGAAAGATGGCATGTTACATGGTTTTGAAAGAATGTGTATAGTCTATGAGTCAATTGTTGCATTGGTATGCCATCTCTTTTTTATTTACATTGATGTATATTATTTAATACTGCAATTTTAATTATTATCACCAATGTATATACACTTATTACATTTTATTTTTATGTTTCTATATGGAAGGTGAAGAAGAAGAAAACAATCAACACCATGAACAAAACATTTCTGAAAATAACCCAAGTCATGGAAGTAGTTCTAGCGGTGACAAAAGTTCAAGCGAAGAATGATTATCACTATGTTTGGATATAAAAGAAAGGTGTTGTATTTTTTGAAAAATGTCTATGATATTAGACATTTTCTTTAATGTAATGGACATAGTGTCCCAATTGAAAGAGAAAGGGATACCAATAACTGTCCCATTTTGTATGACAAAGAATGTCTTATTCATATATATATATATATATCTATAAAATGTTTTAATTTATTCTATTGCGTTCTCTATTGTTGCTATTGCATTCTCCATTGTCATTCTAAAATGTACTAATAAAAATTTAATTCATATGAATATTGTTATAAGATATATGTGTGTCGACTTTTGATGAATAATGAATTTTAAAAAACCACAATAATTTTGATATGATATAACAAATTAATCCAAACATCACATTCAAATGCATTAATAAAAAAATAATTAATATGAATATTGTTATAAGATGTGTCGACTTTTGATGAATAATGAATTTAAAACAATCACAATAATTGCACTGTCATAGGTCGATTTTTCTAAAAAATACAAAATGAAAACCAGTGCACTTGTATTCTTAAGCGCCCCGGTGCGTTTTTACGACCTATGGGCACCGCACAAATACCAAAATTGGTTAAAAATATCGAGGCGTTTGTGCAATATGGCTCTCCAGTGCGTTTATGTCTATCTACGCACCAGTGCCTTTTTACGACCTATTAGCACCGCACGAATACAGATACAAATTATAAATCTTGGTGCGTTTGTGTGATACTATGCACAGGGGTGTTTTTGTGTCTATACGCACCGGTGCATTTAGACGACCTATGGGCACTGCACAAATGTTGATACCAATTATAAATCTTCGTGCATTTGTGTGATACTGCGCACTGGGGCGTTTAAGAGTCTATACACACCGGTGTATTTGTATGACATATTTGCACCGCACGAATACCGATAACAATTATAAAGCTCGGTGCATTTGTGTGAAGGGACGCACTGGTGCATTTCTATAAGTCTACACACCGGCGCGTTGATACGACCTATGCGCACCGCTCAATTCCCAAGACCAATTATAACTGCCCCGTGCGTTGTATCACCAACACTGCGCCCGATGCTGTTTCATACCTTAACGACCCAGTGCATTCTCTTTAGACCGCCCCGGGGCGCCGTCCACAGGTACGCACCGGTGCATTAAATCCTGATTAGTGCACTGATGAAAAAAACATCCGTAATAACCTCCGTCTGCCCATTTTTTTTTTGGTTGTGTTGAATTTTCGTTAAAAGCTCCGCCAAAACCTATGTAACCAGAAACGAATGTGGTATCATATTTTTTTTGACAATTTTGGAAAATTTTATAACACTAAAAACCTCCTTTATAACCTTCGCTAGAGGGTCTTTTCCTTGTAGTGCAATGAGGTCTTGATGAACTATTGAGTGAAAAGTACCATAACATTGTGTATATGGCTTCAACACAATAAAAACGAAAAACGACATCAAATTTGCACTTAAATGTTATAGAATATATCCAACCAGCATCACATTCACAATATAAGAAGCTCCAAGATAGAGAGAAACCAAATCCATACATCAAAATTCATCCATCATTAAAAAATGTCCACCATGGAAAAAATGTGAAATTCTCTCAAGAGGGAGAGATCCCATGTCAAGTGATGATACAAATGAATCCAACTAACTCCTATTTATACACCTTTTACGAGTTTGAATTAGTTAATGAGCCTAAATTAGCCCCTAAACATAAAATAATGTGCAAGTAACCTAACTTTTGGTGGAAATCCCACCAAACTAGCTCATAAATGGAATAGTAAGCCTCTTAGGAGGTCCAATAATAATATATGCATGTCGTGGGGCCTTCCAAAGGCCCAATAATGTCCAAAAGTGCGATAATGATGAATAAAATCATAAAAATGTGATGGACAAGGGCGTTGGCTCCTTGTTATCCAAGTAGTAGACCTATGGTGCTGCCAATGGGTGTGGGTGCACAACAATGACCCCATGGGTCTCCATATAAGTCAAAGATACTAGTAGATAATCTGTAAGAGCTCAAATGATGGAATTAATGGTGTCATGTCATCATACAAGTCCTGGGTCACCTGCTAAGTGTTTTGTACTCTTGTGGGGCACGCTGAGCATAGTGTACTAGGTGCATCATCCTCGTCCCAAAGGTAGATCTCTAGTAATCTCTAGACATCGGTGGGGATCCATGGAGTGATATCTGCCATTATGGAGGACCATGGCTCTCTACACACACCATACATGTGTCAATGTAGCCCTCTAGGAGGTTAGGACCCTATATAGGGAGACCAAATCCAAATGGACACTATCTGTAATCCCACATAAGATCCAATGCATCCCCTAGCCTTCCAGTACAACAAGTCATTAGATTAATCTTGTAAAAGAGCTTACAAACCATAGACAACAAATTTGACACTTCATAATGGCATGCCCTTTCGTAATGGGCTTTGGCATGTGCTAATGTCTCCATGCTCTAAAGGGGATAGTCAGGTACCTTATTAGGTGGTTTCTACCCTTAAAGGGGATAATATGTCCAAGGTACATCCCTCAAATGGGGATGGAAAGTGATAAATAAGTGAAATGGAATAGGGAATGAGAGGGGTAGGCCTGGGCCACATATTGGGGCTCAAGGGTAGCTAGATAAGGGGAATCCCACACCTGTGTATATAATGTGTAGGAGGAGGAAATTGTGGTACATGAGGTGCCCCAACCTTGATTTTTCCACTCTTCTTTATATGCCTTTTGTTTTTTATGAATTTTCTTTAATTAACTGCTCGGGGCTCAAAGGAAAAAAGCATGATGTGCATGATTACCCCCTTTTAGGTAGGGTTGTTCATTGCGCTACAGGGGTTGGGACAATCATGGGTTCCCGAATGATAAAGGAGGCTCATCTAAGGCATATGGAACCAAGGTGATGAACATGGGTATTTAGTAGATCTCATGTATTGGTTATTGCCCACATGCTAATAATTTTTGTCCCTACCATATTTTGCATTTTGTGGTACAATTTCCTAATGAGAGTGGTCATTTATGATTTTACTTTTTGTTTTAGCTTCTTCAACCTCCAGGGCATCATTCCAGGCTTGAACCAAGGTGGGGGCAAAGGTATAGGGAGGTTGACCTTATGTGGAACCAGAGAGGCAACGTGGACCTAGGTGGGAGAAATGATGAATGGGAGTATACTCAGCGTAAAGGGAGCAATATAGGTGGATAAAGGAGGAGGACCACACACCCAAAGTTGGGGTTTCTAAAGTAGTAACACCCTAGAACCAAATGGTCATTAAAGAAGATCCCACAAGATTAAGATCCAATGGTAACATCCAAAATAGATCAAGGCGATAAGAGAACAAACTAAGCCTACAATTTTTTCCAAATACCCCCATCAATCCATGCCCCGAAGTGTCCATGATAAGTAAACCTAATACTCAATTACCAAATGACAAGACATACCTTTAGATTCGGGAGGCCCACCTTCAAACATACGATCAATACAGATGGGTGAAGGACCACATTACTGTCTCAGGTGGCAGAGAAATGACACAATAAGCTAGTTGAAGGCTGCAAGGGGTTGCTGACTACTGGCTTAGGTCCAATATGGAGAAAAATTATCCCAAGGATATCACCCATGAAGTGGTTGGTAACATCTGGCTGCTACTGGGACGTGATCTTTCAAAGAAGTGGGCAAGGCTACTCGAACGGGAGGCCATGAGAACTCCAACAATCTCTTGGTCACTGTAGACCTGTTATCTGCACATGTCAATGATCAAAGCCATGAAGAAACATGTATTTCACAGTGTCTTATGATCACCCATGCTTAATGTAAGCCCACAAAATGAACAAGTAATAAAAATATGCAATTTTTAATCTAAATGCAGCTAATCTATCATGAGAAATATCATATGACATGATTTATAATGTGAAAATTAGCATGCAATGCATCCTACCTGTTGTACTATACAACAACCCTCCCCATTTCTAAATTTTTAGAATAAATTTCATTTAGAAATAGGTCCCCTTTTTATCTTTCTTTTTAGATAGAAATAAAAGATTTAGAAGCAATCCGATCATTTTTGAATTAGAAATAAGATTTCATTGTTAAAAAGACATATTGCGTATCTTTATTAACAAGTGTGTATAAAAAAATGCAACATTGAAAGAATTTCCGATCCGATGTAATATAAAGACTTTATCACATCAAAGTATTTAAATGGAAAAATTCTGATGTACAGTAATCGCAATCGCAAATCGGAAATATTATAAGTGGTATATTTGTTTTTCAAAAAATTCCGATGCGATTGAACCAATCGCAATTGCAAATCGGAAAGGTCTTAAACTTTCATATATGTTTTGATGTGATGCGATTGATCGCAATCGCATTTCGGAAAAGCATTATAGAATACACTTGTTTTATAAAATCTCCGATGCAATGGGCCCCGCCGCCATCGCAAATCACAAATCGCAAATGCAAACTCTTTATTTGATCAATGGCGCAACTCTGATGCGATGGGCCTCGCCGCCATCGTAAATCGCAAATGCAAACTCTTTATTTGATCAATGGCGCAACTCCGATGCGATGCGATCAATCGCAATCGCATTTCGGAGGAACAAATATTACATTCACTCATGATATTAAAATCTCGATGCGATACAACATCGTTGCAATCAGAAATCGGTGGAGATCACAGAATCTTGTTTGTTGTCCCTTTTAAAAATACTCGATGCGATTAATGTTTAATATCTATATTTTACATTGTGCATATATTATGTATTAATCGCAATGGCATAATTCAAAGGGAAAGTTTTATGTCTCATTTTAAAACCGCCGATCTCCAATTGTAATTTTATTATTAAATAGAAATTCAAACGAATAATGACGATTTATTCTATTATCAATGCATGAGTGTGACTCTTTATAGGGCATTTAAGTTTTAAACACGGAGATAATAAATGGAAATCAATGAATAGATTGTTTATACAGTTGTTCTCCTCATTTGCGTTTTCATCACGATTGAGCTGTTTCTCCTTTACAGAAGCAAA
The DNA here is from genome assembly GCA_034641835.2 of Pinus albicaulis. Lineage (NCBI taxonomy): Eukaryota > Viridiplantae > Streptophyta > Pinopsida > Pinales > Pinaceae > Pinus > Pinus albicaulis. Next base: position 3,432,074 of record MU968551.1, on the reverse strand, counting down.
GAACATCCAACTCTTTCATTCGCAAAGCGAGGGAAACATTAATGGATACCGAAATGTTGAAGAGATCCAGGAAAGCAAAATCTGTTGTCGCTGCAAAAGCCCCCGCAGCAAAAGTCGTTGTCACCGAAAAGCCCCTATTTTCACCATGTAACTTCAAAGAGAGAGAAAATGGCTAAAATTGTCGGGGGTTACAGACACGTCAAAAGGTCTTAAGTTATCCCGCATGTATATAACCTCATTGAAAGGGAAAGCTCAAGGTCATTGGGCCAAGGCAATGCCTGCATATAATGATTCGCATTCGCATTCGTAATTCTCTGGCACTTTGGAATTGCTCCCCACCGAATTGCGCCGGCGAACATTTTTCCATATTACGATGTGATTTGGTGGGTGACGACAATGTGGCCATCCAAAATAGGAAATTTGTCGTGCTCTTCGATAAAAGTTGGGTCGTTTAAAGCAGGAGACTAAAGCAATGTACCACCTTCCGCACCCGCAGAAAATCTAAAGTCTTCATCCAGAATTTGCCGTTAGTCAATGAAATCGTGCGGGTTTATTAGAATGGAGAAGGGCTCCTGAGAAGCACAAAAACGAGGCATCAGGTATGTACTCAGTGGAATCTCTTTCACCTCCATACTGTTACACTGCAGTGACGATGTGCAGATTATTCGAAAATGAAAATTCAGCTAGGTTCTCTATACAGATGGTACCTTTAATTCATTCTGCTATAAACTCCAAAATAATGGACTGGGCTGTCATTCTTTCTAATAAGCTAGCCAATAGAATTCTTGAGAATGTGAAGGAAAAAATCACAGGAAATACTACTCATTTTTAATTTTGCGCTTATATTATAGATGCCCTTTGTTTCAATTCTTACTTTCCCATGTTAGGATGGAAGTGGATCCCTAAATTCCCAGCTCCTATTCATATATATCACAAGTTCTTGTGGAAGGGGCATTTTAAAAGCCATGTTTACAGAGTTTGTCATGGTTTCCTCATCCCGGTTTATCAAACTATTTTTGGCCGATTCCCTCCTAGGCTTTCTGAGAAGGCTAAAGTTTATTTATCCTCGATTGGGATTGGTTCGGAGAAGAAAGATTCACGTATATCAGAGTTTTCAGGAGTATTGTAGAACCATACATTCTTCCTTTGTATGTTCCAGATAAACTGTTAGCACAGGAAATTTCATATCAGCTAACAGTAGAAGGCATGTCCAGGACCTTGAAGAATAGCAAGAAGCTAATGTGGCATACTTTTCCTTTTAAATGTGGAGATTACACTCTCAATAATTTTGTTCATGCTGAGAAAGAAGTTGGCAAGATAACCAATCTCAAGCTTTCAACGGTCCAAGGCAGGCAATATGACCCAAGGAAGGTAGCATTTTATTTTACCACTTCAGTTTCAATTGCTTGATTTGAACACGAACCAGATGAGTTCGATGATTTATTTGTTTCTATTGATAATTTGTCCCAATTTTATGATTTGGCCAAGTCCAAATTCCAGACTGAAGAGATGAATAATTTTATGTTATTTAGAAGCCAGAGATTACTCAAAGCTCCTCTGGATCAATTAAGAGTTCCTATGCAAGAGGTTGAGTCACAGCAAAAGGAAAAAGAGGATACATCTGGAAAATAAGTAACAAAAACATCTACCAGCAAGGTCATCATACAGACACAGAAAGAAGTAACAGGAACTAATCCTGTTGTGCAGAATGAAGACATTAGCAGCAAAGTTGATACTGAGAAGAAAGAAACATCTGCTAAACTTGATGTACATACTGATCAGCAGTCTTCAACCCAGACAAGAAAAGAAAGCACAGGTACTGATACCAATGTGAATACTGAAAAGGAGGACATAGGCAATGAAGCTAATGTACAAACAATAACAGGAAATATGAACAATAATCCAGATTTGCAACTTGGAAGAGAGAAAACTACTGATAAAGTAGTAGAATCTGTTGAACTTATTGTTTCTTCCCATTTGTTCAACCAATATAATCAATTTGACCAACAAATAGGATTGCAAAATAGTCACCAAGTTAATGTTCTGGAAGACCAAGATATGGAAATTATTCCTGAAAATCCCACATGTGAGATTATGTTGAAAGTAGAAGAAATTCCTCCTCTGGATGTATTTTATAGTCCCAAGCATAGGGCTGTTGTGAGAAAGCAGAGGAAGAGGAGGAAAACTGATCAGGATGCACTTTCAACTTCACAGGTGTAGTTTATGAATATTGCTTATAAAGATTTTGACGTGAATCCATCTGAGGATATCACTAAATTATCTCAATACGCAGGTGCCTATAGTGTTGCTATTGTAGATAAAGCTTCTGAAGTCTCTAAGTTGATGAAACAAAAATACTTACAGATAGCTATGCTGGAAGAACAGGCCACAGGGAATCAGCAAAAGATTATTTATCTGGAGAAACAATTGCAATATCAGGAGCTTAGATCTAAACAACTAGAAGAGTAGCTTAGTATTGAAAAGAAGAAAAATTATGAACAAGCCTTGAACAAAAAGCAACAGTTGAGTCAAGAAGTAGAAAAACTACAAAATATTCTGCAAAGTGAGAAAAATTCAAAGGTTGAACAAGAGAAAACGTTCCAATCAGCATTGGACAAGTTCAAGGATTATCCTAAGTTAGCTCAATTCAAAACTAAAGCTCTTGAAATTAACAAACTGTTATCTCAGCAGTTGAATGAGTTTTGTCTGAAGTTAGCACAAGTTGATCCTTTGTGCGAAATAACATCATCTTTGATAGATGAATCAGTCATTCTCAGGCAAGAAATTGATGATGCTGATGATAAAATTTATGAGTTCCTTTCATGGCAGGATACAGAGCAGGGAAGAAAATCTAGACTTCCCAGAATTGAAGAAAGGCACAAGGAAATTGTATTTATGGAATGGGAACAGCAGTTGATGAAATCAGAAAGAGCCATATCAAGAGTTAAAATTTTAATGAATAATACAACACAATTGGTTAATGACAGCTTGTACGCCACTAATTTGATCTCAAATTGTACCCCAGGAAAATTACCAAAATTAAAAGAAGCTGATTCCAGGTGGAAGGAAGAGATAATCAATAAAAATCAACAGATTAGCAAACTTCAAGGAATTTCATGGGATATTATGTGGACTTATCTGATCAAGCCACATAGTCAACATATGGCCATAAAATTCATTTCGAATGCTATTCATTGTATCATTCCTGAATTATTTGATGCTACATACACTGGGCAGTTACATTAAAAAATGAGTCGACCAACAGAAGTCCAAGATATGCTCAAGATTTGCCATCTGGGCACAATAAACACAAGAGACAATCAATGAATCTGGTTCACTTTAAGATCGCAATTATGTTTCTATATTTCTGATTAGATAGATTGTAGGAATAGTTTTAGTTATTTTGTTTTATTAAGTACCTATTTAAACCCATTTCATGCATTTAGAAAAGGGTCCTGAATTTGTAATATTTTGACTTGGAGATTACATTTCTGTACTCCATTTACTCTTATATTTTTATAAAGGATCACATCTGGTGGTTCTATGCAAAATTGCCTTTAAGAATTGCATTTATGTATTTTGGAGTCTGTTTTACATTGAAGTTGCTAGATTTGGATATCGAATTGCATCGGAAAGTATCGAGATGGATATGGTATTTCTATCTATTCACTATTAATTTCTTATGTTGTGAGATATTCTCTTTTAAATTGCTATCCTTTATGTGTACTCGTTTTACAATATTTCTTTATACATATCATTTCTGAGTGTGTAGAAATATTTATCTTTTTCAGTATATGTGAATGATATATAAAATGATGAATGCAATGTGTTATTATAACTTTGTTTAATTTCTTAAACAGAGTTATCATTATTTGATACTGCATATTTCATTTAAATTATAATACATTTTCATGGTTATATATTTGATTGAAACAATCTTTAAGTTGTATTCATATTTGATGCCCGGGTTAATTTTAGAATTATTTATCAGTTATAGATTATATTAGATAGTTTATTTCGGTCATTTTAGTCCCATTTTCCATTCATCCAATCATTCCATCACCAACCCATTTAAATTATTAGGAAACTGGTCCTATCAATCCAGTCGGAGCCACCACACCAAACGAAAAATGAGTTTTCCTAAGGTCCCGACCGGGTGGTTATCCTCCAATGTTTGAAGCAGTGATTTTCGAGGCTTCAACACTACCCTAACATGGATATGGTACAAAACTAATACTAAGTGTAATCATAAATATAGTGCAACCAATATATCATCAAATCAATATAAATATACTAGCCTATATGATTACTCATGTAGCAAATATCAAATATAAGGTGGACATAATCACATGGATGATAAGGTCGGTGGGAGGTAGAGAAGTAGGATGCCCTAACATGGATGATTATGCGAGAAGAGGTAAGAAAAATATGTAATCTAGTCCATGAGATTCTCTCTTCTAACCAAAATACGAAGATGTCAATGATTAGTCTCATAACATTTTGATGGATGGATATCTCAGACTTATTATTTCCATGATGGTCCTTATCATTTATGGCATATTTTATGGCCTCCACAGGGTTATGATTAGTAGGAAAGAGGGACTGACGAGATGGAGAAACACGCATATGTTTCCCATGATGATCATACTGGAAAGGGGGACTATAGATTTATCATGATCCTGAGGGGATTCCCAAGGAGATAAAGTATAATCAATGATGGGCTCATCCTTGACACTATGCTTGGAAGGGGGAAAGGGCTAACTTCCACTTGAGATCATGTGACACGAGGTGAGGGAATCACTTGATCAAGGCTCAATATGACGACAAAAAATGGAGGATGAAGTAGTTCATTCAACAATTGTTCCTTACCCAACAACATAATATAGATACTCAAGTGATTTGATCATAGAATCATACTCGGGAGAGGTGGAAGCCCTATTAATTTTCTTAGCATCAAAGATTGGGTCTCTCCCAAATGGAAAATTGATCATCCCCAATTGCTCGATTTTGTGAAAGGGAAAACAAAGATTCCTCTTCCCAAGAGTACCAATGGATATGTCATCATAAATAGCGCCCGAGAGAAAGGGAAAACTAATCACATCCTCATCCTCCTTGTCAGTTTCATAAATAGAATCACAATCAGATTTAGGACCAACAACTTCCATTTCCCCTTTTCAATGTGGAAGTAATCTCTAATGTCATCCTTTGAGGGGATAATGAAATTGATGGGCCTCCAAATTAGAAATAAATTAAGGCCCATATAACCTTTCTTAGGCACATAAAGGCTATATTAAATCTCTCTTTCTACACTTAATAATGTTTATTAAGCTTTAATATTCTCTTAGGAAGGTTTAGAGATAATTGCACGTTTATGCCTAATATTATTTATTTTTGAGGGATATTGTGAGAATATTGGGAAGATTATGAAGATTTGGAGAAGGATATAATTTAGGGACTTTATCCCTACTATAGGAGGATCAAGATTGGATAATTAATGAACAAAATATCATGAAATTATTGAGATATTCTAGAGCTCCGATGATTGAGAAAATATAGGAATGTGTTCCCTGTCATTTAATGCAAACTCCTATAGTTGGGAACCAAATCCACTATTTGAGGGATTTTAGAGGAGAAAGCTTCCTCCTTTCAAGGATAAATTTTCCTCATCATTTTTTATAAGTACCAATTCAAATTGGCTTCTAGGGGCATGCATTTTTTAGTCTTATTTTGGAGAAAACTTGTTTCTTGCAGCTCCATTTTCATTTCTTACAGGGATGTACTTGGATTAATTCAAATAATGAATATTGGTGAAATTTTTAACTTCTAAGGATTGGTTTCTTCCATATGACTCTGATTCTCCTTGGTCTTGGCCATCCCAGGAGCCTCAGAGCCCTCTTTCACAATTTCCTCATGTTCTTTTCAATTCTTATTCACATGCATCTCCTATTTTTGTTTTGCATATTTATGTATTTAGTATTATTTCTTTTGTTGTAGGATTGAGTTAAATGATTGAAGTGATTTATTTTTGAGGTTTTTTATAGATTAAAAAGAATTATTCATCCCTAGAATAAATTTGGAAGGTCATATTCATCATTAAGATACTTGGATTTGGTTAATAGTTCACGAATATAAGATTTGTGGAAATGCTTTGTAGCGAAATATAGTAAATTTCTACTATTTTTTAGAATGAATTAATGAACTTCATTTGATTTTATTCCACTTGTATTAGGTCATAAAAACATTCAATTTAATTAAAAAATTTACTCCATTGCATTTTCACTTGATTAGGTTAGGCATTTGATAGGTTAACTAGCTCACTAGTTCTTGAATTTCCAGTTTTTAGAGTAGTAATTTTATGTTATTTTTTAGCATGTGTGAACAGAGGTATTTTGGAGTGATTCCACTTGTCATGGAGACCTAAGAAATCATAATTAATAAAAAAAATTGTCCCATCCCATTTTCATTTTATTTACTTAGTCATTCGGGAGTTGTATCCAAAACAGAACTTCTTGTAGCAAAAACAAAACTTCCTTTAGCACTCTTGTAGAACGTGTAAACTCGACTAGATTTGCTCCCAAAGCTTGGTTTTTGTCTCTTAGGTTTGAATCATGACCTCTATGATCTAAATCCATGATTGAGGAAGAATAAACACCACTAAGGACATGCAACTTTTATAAAGTATATTAGGCCTATTTATTTGAATTCATGCTCTCACAATTTCAATTACAAATTGTTGTTCTTGCCTAGGATTAATTTCTTTTCAAAGAAACACTTCCATTATGCAATAAGTTTAGGCTTTGATTTCATAGCATTCACTCCATTACATCATATCAAAAAAAGGACACATTGTATGTTGCACATATAGTGGCGATACCTCTTAAGTTTGTATGAACCCCAGGTTGATAATTAAAGTTGGTAGCCTTGGGAGTTGCAACATTCTTGTTGCAATACTGAGGCTCGTCACTTTTTCACGTCGTTTCCGGGGAGGTGTCAAATTATTCCTTGTTTTCTTCCCTATTTTATTCGTTTCTTTTCTTTTTGTAAAAATAAAAAAAAATGCATTAGGCATATTTCATTTCAAAAACAAAAAATTGCATTGCGTTAACATTATTATTATTATATATATTTAAAATTACTTCTCCAACACCAACACCCCCCCCCCCCCCCACCCCCCCCAATTTGGTCACGTGGTGCAGTAAGAACCAAATCAAAATCCACTTTTGCAGGTAGAATAAGAAGAGGTGGCATAAAAATGTAGAAGAAATGGATGAAGATGATGAGAATGAAGAATATCCTCTTGGATTTTCCATTCAAGATATTGATGTCAGTGTGCATATGAAGAGAATCCCTCCATATTTCCTTCCCAAATTCCATGGTATGAGGTCAGAGGATCCAAAAACCTTTCTCTTTGAATTTGAAATACTTTGTAGATCTTATGGCGACTTATCACACACTCAAAAATTGAGAGTTTTTCCTGCAACATTGAAGGACAAAGCTCTTAAATGGTTCATGAGTTTAGGTACTAATTCAATAAGATCATGGAATGATATACAAAATATATTTCTAGAAAAATATAAAGATCATGATATTAAGGAAGAAATATTTAGAATGAATAAAAAAAGAAGATGAGAGCCTTGAGGATCTAATAGAGAGATTCATGTATAATGTTAAGAGGGAAAAATTACATAATTTAGGATTCGACACACTAAAAAACCTCTTTATTTAGAACAATTAAGGATGAGTGGATTGACCTCCTTGATCTCATGAGTAGAGGAGATGTATACCAATTACCATTTGAATAAATTTGTGAAACATGCAAGTGCATATGAAAAGGAAAGGAAAGAGTAAGTAAATCAACATCAACATTGGTAAGTCAAGTTGAACTTGGAAATTTGCTCGATAACTTTAAAACAAAAAGTCTTAGTAATATAAGTGAACAAGTAGAAATTTTAAGAATAAAAAATGAGAAAAAAGAAGATGTTGATATTTGTGTTATCCCTGCAGAACCATATGCTACTAAATATTTCCCATCATTACCAAGGTTGAAGGAATTGTACCAAGAAGACAATGGAGCAATCCAATCACCAAAGAATTATGTTATGTAGCTCCAAGAACACCATGGAAGCCTAGTCAACCTAGTATGATGCAAGAACACAATTTATAATTTAAAGGTTACGAACATCCATCTTAATGTAATTGGAACACACCCTTTCCTAGGTAACCTTGGCCATCTCAACCCCAAAACCAATCTTGGCAACAAGGTTGGCAAGGACCTTATGCGAAAAATATCATCCTCAATATCCTCCATACCCAACTCCATGTTATCTCTACCATCCACCTCCACCACAACCATAACCCCAACCATATCCATCTCAAAGATCCACTCCCACTCAACTACTTGTACCACCATTTCCAAACCCACACAATGAAGTATCTCATCCCACTTACAATGATGAGGTACAATACTACCAAACATCACCTCTTGATCTAAATGGTATCCATATTAGCTTAGGAAGAGTATTGAAAAAAAGTGATTCTCTTGATGTCAAATAAGGACAACATCCAGAAGAAGAAGATTCAAATGAGGAGACCAAAGAATCATGGGCTGCACTTGATGAAGAGTAGACAACAAAATCAGAAATTTATAAAGTTACATTATGTTCACCATTATATCCTCCATGTGTTCAAATAAACAAAAAGAGGAATATTTGAATGTCATGGTAGAATAGGACACAAAAAGAGATCCAAATGTGCAAGTGGACCAGGCGCATCACAAATATATTGAAATATGGTTCCAGACAATCATTAAGTTGCAACAACACACTCTTCTTCAAAAATACTTGATATCATCTCAGTCAAAAAAGTTGTTCACTCATATTCATGTACATGTCAAAGCATGTATTTTAAGCCTACACATGATTCTATCTATCATCTTGATGTGCACGTGGCTCCATTGGAAGTATTCCTATACTTGAAAGATATTTTGTTTTTTTCAAGTAGACTAGGATAAAAAAAATAAAAGATGGAAAAATGGAAAAAATAAAATAATAAGATCTCAGGTGAAAACCTCTTTTGAAGCACCTCAGATTGATTCAATGATTGAAAACCTCCATGAGGCGGTCAATGGGTTGAAAAAACGGGAAAAAAGGAGAAAAAGAAAAGATCTTAGGTGAAAACATCTTTTGAGGCACCTAGGTAGACCTACTAGTTGAAAAACTAATTGAGGCAGCTAGCAGGCCTAAGAAAAAAAGAAAAAAATGAAAAAAATGAAAAAAATGCTCCATGTATCTCTCTGTAATGAATGCAGATGCTCTCCAACCTTTGCAAGCAACGAAAATAAGTTGGCACCAAAAGAACAAGTTGGTAAAAAATTTAGTCAAAGGAAGTCAAACTTGGACTTCTTCTTCCTTTTCTCAAATGCTCCAAAGGGACCAAGGTTGTGCTAATCCATCACCCTCATCCATTTCCAACATCCACTCGTCATTTCCAAATTTTTCTCATTCATTTTCCTCGTTGTCCTAAACTGCTACAGGAAGTCCTGTTTTTTAGCATAATTTTTTTATTATTATATCTGGAAAACCGTGCATCCATTTTCCAATTTTTTTCATGGGGATATGAATATGAATGATAGTAACATGCTCAAGCAATTTCAACAAATTTCAGTGCATAGTTTGTGAGAAAACAACCTCCATCACCTACAACCATTTTTTATTTTTCTAGAGATTCTTGTATCCAATGGCTGAGATTTTTTATTGGGAGGTCCATAAGGATGATGGTAACATGTTGATTTTTTTTTAGGTCAATCCAGTCTATTGTTTGATATTTATGGATAAAACAATTCTACTACAAGGGGGTTGTCTTGAAACGCTACAAGAAGTTATAGTAAGCTATAGGCACATGTATCGAGGGAAAACAAAAATCACCAATGGATTTGAGGTGTAAAAGAATCAATGAGGAGAGTCTTCCCATCATTTCCTTCCACCTTCTCATCACTCCTCCATCTTAAACACAAGGGTTTTTATTTCCACCCTTCACTCTATCCCATTTAAAAAAAAAAAAAAATTATGAAAAAACATAGATTTCCTTCACACCATTCTTTCAAGACCACACTACCCCTTCTTAAACTTATCACTATCCTAAAGCCTTAACATACTCACCCTCATCATCCCATGCATATTTGAAGTCAAACAAATAAAAATAAGGACTGCTACAAGAAGGAAACATGTTCCTCTAGCAAACCTATGTAATCACCAGAAAGCACTATAAATGGTTTTATTGTTCATCCAAGAAGACATGAAAATTTTTGAGGTGACTATGAAGAGGCTATGGCACTACAAGAAGGCATTTCACTAGCAGAAACAACCTAGACATCAGAGATGCACCTAAAAACATACAAAAAAGTTATCAGTAAAGGTATACTCAAATTCTTAAGACATGCACCAAGAACAAAAAAGAGTCAACTCCCTCTGATATCATGGCCGAGCTCCAACATGCAAGCATCAAATCAATCATAAACTCAACACTCACATCATGAACATATCAACAACAAAATTTTATCCAGGGATGTGAAGTAGCAACAACAACAACAAAAAAAACCCTAGAATACCTCCAGTTTCAAGGCTTCCAGCAATAGGACCTCAAACAAATAATCACATGTAGCTTCAAGATTATTAGTAGCAACTTCAGGACCACCAAAGGCAAATTCAACAGTCATATCAACAACCTCAATATCACCTACAAAAACACACCATGAGGTAAGGCTCAGGTATTCAACTCCCTAAACTCACCCTTCGAATCTATCATATCTTAAGAAAACATTAAAAGTGTGAGAAGGAAATGTTTTTTATAGCCAAAATTAGTAGCAGATAAACCTCAACCTTATCTAGCAATTAGCTTCACTTTTCCACCAAGACACACCCACTTATGGGAGAGGAATAAGACAAAAGTGAAGAGGACTTGAGAAAGTGGGTGGTAATAATTTAGTTGTGATGGAGGACAAGGAGCGTCAAGGGGTAACTGAGGGAAAAATCAGTTAACAAAAAAAAAACACTCTAAGTTTTTTTTTGCATGCAATGAAAAAAAAGAGAAAAATTTGAAAAAATAGGAAAAAAAAGAAAAAAAAGAAGGTGGACCCACCACCTCTTGGCATGCAAATATTCGTTGCTACAGGCGAAATAAAGTTGCTACAAGATGTTGATACACGAAACATAACTGCTACAAGAAGTGCTACAAGAAATACAAATTTTCTCCATGATTCTCTGAGTTGCTAAAAGATAACATCCGGGGTCGTTTTGAGGGTTTGAAAGGTGTCCAAATGATGGAAATAGGTAGCAGAAGGTTGGAAAAGGATGTGGAAGAACTTGTCAAATTGAAAAAGCTTCAAGAACCAATCTTGCACAAGGGAAAAAGAGTAGGCTAATGGCCTTAGAACACTGTGATTTTTCTATACACAAACAGATTTGGAAAAAATAAGTGAAAATGGAATGTGAATGCAATGGACCTCAAGCCAATGAAGTTCACTTTCAAATAGGAAATTTTTGTTTTTGTGCTTGAAAGCTTTCTAAACAATCATGAAAAGGACAAAAAAATTTTTGTGCTTGTCCTTGAAAAACCTACAACCAAGATTATTAAGAGAAAAGACTGAGGAATGTACAAAAGAGAGGCCACTAGGGCCATGAAGGAGGCACAGTTAGGTCACTAAGTTGCTCATAGGATGAGCAACACTTTAAGTAGGGGGGTATGATGAGATTCCAAATTAGACATAAATTAAGGCCCATATAACCTTTCTTAGGCACATAAAGGCTATATTAAATCTCTCCTTCTACACTTAATAATGTTTTTTAAGCTTTAAAATGTTCTTAGGAAGGTGTAGAGATATTTGCATATTTGTGCCTAATATTAATTATTTTTGAAGGATATTGTGAGAATATTGGGAAAATTATGAAGATTTGGAAAATGAGATTGTTTAGGGTCTTGATCCCTACGATAGGAGGATTAATATTGGAGAATCAAAAGAACAAAATATCATGAAATTATTGAGATATTTTGGATGATTGAGAAAATCTAGGAATGTGTTCCCTGTCATTTAATGCAAACTCCTATTGTTGGGAACCAGATCCACTGTTTGAGGAATTTTGGAGGGTAAAGCTTCCTCCTTTCAAGGAGAATGATTCCTCATCATTTTTTATAAGTAACAATTCGAATTGGCCTCTAGGGGCATGTATTTGTTTAGTCTTATTTTGGAGAAAGCTTGTTTTTTGCAGCTCCACTTTCATTTCTTGCAGGGATATACTTGGATTAATTCAAATAATGAAGATTGGTGCCAATTTTAGCTTCTAAGGCTTGGTTTCTTCCATAGGACTCTGAGTCTCCTTGGGCTTGGCCATCCCAGGAGCCTCAAATCCCTCTTGCACAATTTATGTATGTTCTTTTCACTTCTTATTTATATGCATCTCCTATTTTTGTTTTTCCAATTTCTGTATTTAGTATTGTTTCTTTTCTTGCTGTAGGATTGAGTTAAATGATTGAAGTGAGTTATTTTTTAGGTTGTTTACAGATTCAAAAGCATTATTCATCCTTAAAATAACTTTGGAAGGCCATATTTATCATTAAGATACTTGGATTTGGTTACTAGTTCACGAATATAAGATTTTTGGAAATGCTTTGTTGCGAAATAGTAGTAAATTTTGCTATTTTTTTAGAATGGGTCAATGAGCTTCATTTGATTTGATTCCACTTGTATTAGGTTATAAAAACATTCAATTTAATAAAAAATTTTACCCCATTTCATTGGAACTTGATTAGGTTAAGCATTTGATAGGTTAACTAGCTCACTAGTTCTTGAATTTCTAGTTTTTAGAGTAGTAATTTTCTGTTATTTTTTAGCACGTGTGAACATGGGTATTTTGGAGTGACTCCACTTGGAATGGAGACCTAAAATATCATACTTAATAAAAAAATTGTCCCATACCATTTTCATTTTAGTTACTTATTTATTTGGTGATTTATCTCCAAAACCTAACTTCTCGTAGAAAAAACATAACTTCTTGTAGCACTCTTGTAGAATGTGAAAACTCGACCAGATTTGCTCCCAAAGCTTGGTTTTTGTCTCTTAGGCTTGAATCATGACCCATAGGATCTAAATACATGATTGAGGAATAATAAACACCACTTAGGACATGCATTTTTACAAAGTAGATTAGGCCTATTTATTTGAATTCATGCTCTCATGATTTCAATTACAAATTGTTGTTCTTGCCTAAGATTAATTTCTTTTCAAAGCAACACTTCCATTTCTGCAATTAGTTTAGGCTTTAATTTTATGAAATTCACTTCATTACATTAGATCAACAAAATAAGGACACATTTTATGTTGCACACATAGTGTCGATACCACTTAAGTTTGTACGAACCCGAGGTTGATAATTAAAGTTGGTAGCCTTGGGAGTTGCAACATTATTGTTCCAATACTGAGGCTCATCAGGGATCACCTTCTTCAAGGTTATCAAAATTAGAATTATCAGAAGTAATCTCAACTTCACCTTCCATAGCTTCATCCCTCCCAACACTTGTGCTCTCAAAATCATCCTTTTCATCATGTGGACCCTAGGAGGACTCGTCTACCTGCTCACTACCAAGATTCTCAATGTCTTGAGGATGCTCAATGAAGGCTTCCTCTTGGATGCTTAATGTAGGGTATACTTGAAAATGTCCAAAAAATCCATCAATGAACTTCTCAAAAGATGAGATACTGCAAGGTCATGATCATGTAGTCATGAATTGTGACTGTTAGTTCCCAAATCCACCTCAGGCTGAAATACGGCAGAAGAAGGACAACACCAAACCACGCTCAGCCTCGTAGCTAGCCCTACGAGGACAGGAGAGGGCTCTCTCTGGGTCAATCTCAATGAAAATATTCAAAGGGGCTTGAGATGACTAAAGCAACAACTAATCTTAGGCTAGATAAACAAATAGGAGGGTTTGATTTTGATTTTTAGGGGTTTTTGTTGGAAAGAGGGAAAAACAATTTTTGGGCTTGGGGATGAGGCCAAATCTTGCAAAATTCAAGTTGGGGCAGGGTAGGCAATGGATTTGATGTATAAGATCGAATGAACGGATAGAAAAGACTGTTGAGGAGCTGAAGAGGGCAAGAGAGTACAAGGATCCTCTTCAAACTAACGAAAACATATAAAACTAAACAAAAGTCTAAGGCAGAGCACCAAAAAATCAATGAATTCTACCTTGAATACTCATTTGTTTAATTCAGAAGCATAGAGAAGGATAAACCAGATGATTCATTTACAGCAAACAAGGGAAGAGGTCTTTCAGAATACATTCAAGTTGCAGGAAAGAATAAAAAAGATCTATGACAGGAAAGCGAAGGCAGATAAATTTCAGTTGGAGGAAGTGGTACTGAAGTGGGACGCTAGGAATGAAGATAAAGTTAAACACGGTAAGTTTGAAAACCTTTGGAAAGGTCCATTCAATATTGCAGCATATCGAGGTCAGAACACCTTTTTGTTGAAGGAGATGAATGGTGAAGACTGTCCAGGAGGGCCGGTCAATGGCCGGCTGCTCAAGCGCTACCATTTCTAAGATGTTTTCTGCTGATCATTGTCATTGTACATATCATGTTTTTCAAATTCATTGTAAGTGTGCACTGTAGTCTTTTCTTCAGTATGGGGTCCGAAGCGAAGGCTATAATCCTGAAGAGGGATTTCAGTTTTGTTTCAGTCATTTCTGTTTCAAGAGTTGAGTCAGTTTAAGTTAAAGTTTCAGTCAAATAAATTCAGTCAATCGTTTTGAGTTGTTTTGTCGAATAATGGATTCCATGGCCCAATGGATAAAGGCACTGGTCTGCTCTCCCAAAGATCTGCCGTTCTTGGCACCTCCAAGGAGCTACCATCCCCATTGGAGCCAATGATAGAGTCGGACTTTGCAGCCCTCCGTCAGAGATCATTTCTCTATTTGCATTTCATTGTTTAGGTGCCTCATTTTTTTCGATCATCTGCATTCCGTTAGGAGCATGCCACTGACTGACGTAAGGGTTTGGTTCTCTTGTTTCTCCTCATGCTTGTACTTGGTGGGTTGGTTAAAACTCCTCAAAATCCATCAAAGTTCAGTTCATGTCATTCATAGTCATAAATGATTGTTTTGGTCAAAAAGAGTCTTCTAGTTTTTGAGTCTAGGGTTCAGTCTTTGACATGTTTAATAAATGCCCGCAGGCCATGAGGATGGTTTTTAAAGAAGTTCTCAGTTCAAAATTTTCATCATCAAACATATTCGAAGACATTTCTTGTTCAAAACTCTGTTTTGAATAAGAAATTGTCGAATTCATTTTTTGTAATAATCATGTATTTTTCCGTCTTGAAGTTTTCAAAGCAGGCTCTGGTTTTCCTTTGCCAAACATCAACGCCAATATCCCTGCAAAAATCAAATAATTACATCAGTCCAAACTCAGAAATTCAGTAAAAAAGCAGAAGACAGAGGTTTCATTAAATGACAAAGTGCCAAAATATAAAACATTACAAATTGGGTTTTTGAAGAAGCAAAAAATTAAAACCATGTCTATGAGATATTTTCCAAGGCTATATCAACCATTTGTATCAAGTTGCATTCATAAAAACTCATAGCAAAGTCGTGTTTTTAAAGTGGAAGAGCAAATTGCATTGTTGAAGGGCCGTGACTGTGTGTCATAGTAGGGCGCGGCGCACACAAAAGAGGCGCGGCGCATAGAATGCACGCGGTGCATTGGGCGAAAATTGGCAGTGCTAATTACCAAGGGTGTGGCGCACCAAACCAATGCGGCGCATTGGGTCTGCGCGCGGCACGTTGAGCCTTCCAGCCCGAAATTCATCAACGCTTTGTGATTTTTTCAAATTCAAACAATCTTTCTGCTCCAAGTAAGTGTGTTAAAGCCTGCTCAATGATTTTTGGCTATGGTACTATGGTTTAGAAGTGAAGAAATCAAGTGTTTAATGGTGAAAGATTTAACCCTATATCCACTTCACAATCTGCTCCATAGGGTTTGAAGAAGAGGTGGTTGTATTTTGAAATTGGGTGTCAAAGATTTGAACTTGCCTAAACATTCTCATTCCATTGTTATGTATGCTCTTATCACTGCCATTTAATATCATTGTTGTCACTGCTAGTTTTACCACAGTCCCACAGTCCCACAGTCCCATATTCATTGTCCCCATATCCCTTTACCCTTTGTTCCCATGTCAATGGATTCCCAAACCCTATCACTTGTTACAACTTCCCTTCATTGACAAAAAAATTAAGTTTCCACAAGATTCAAGGGCTGGATTATGTCCTTGTTTTCACTTTTATATTCCCATTTCATTGATTCCTGTCCCTAAAATACCCCCCTCTTACTATCACCTATTCCCATTACTCATAATCCCCAAATCCCCATACAGTCAAGCAGTGGCTGTCTTCATATTCAAACTCACTTGACAGTCCTTTTCCCATTGTGGTATTTATTATAGCACCTTGATATATATGTGACCATTTGGACATTGAAACAAATACACCAATTTTCTCATTTTCTAACCAACCAAGCATACAGTTGACAAACACATTTCAGCATCATGTCAGAGACAGACTCACCATATGAGCAAGGGTACGAGCAGGACAGTGACTCTACAGTAGAACTTAATGTGCCAAGGAGATCTCACAAAAGTGGCAGGCATGTTAGGGAAGAATCCACTTCTTCGACACAATTGCAGGCTTTCCCACTTGCAATGGATTTTTTTTAGGGTCAGTCATGTTTCCAGTATTGTGAGATGATTGCCCGAACTCAGCATCATCATGAGTTAGCTCGCCTATTTGTACTACATTTGCATAATGTTCTTGTAAGCCTTGCTGGAGTGAATTTCACTCTGTCACTAGAGACTATTTCTGAGGCGACCATGATACCAAACATCGGGGAAGAGTGGAATAAGCGGCAGCAGTTGGATAGGGCATATTATGAGCCTTACATCAGACCCGGATATCTAAGGCAATTGAGCAGGGTATTTCCTTTCCGGTTTCTGAAAGATGAGTACGCACCATTGATGAAACTTATCATTAGGTACTTCGGTTGTGAAGGGCGCTTTTCATGCTTGTATGCGTATCACATCCGGCTGTTGATGCATTTCACGAGAGTGCGCATGATGAGCATTCCATACTTCATGTACCGTAACATAGAATGGATGACATTCCTTGTACAGAAGAAGACCCCAGCGCAGCAGCATAACAACATTTACCATTACGTGCTGATCAAGATCATGGTGGTACATCAGCTCGCACAACAGGGCATCGCATGGGATGAGTTCATTTCCCGTGACTTCTTTGCAGCGCCACAGCCTCCCGAGGTTGTTCATGATGAGGGAGAACCTTCACACCAGTTTGATGTTCCCGAGTTTGAGCCTATCAGTGCTCCGGCGTGTGTGACATATTAGAGAGGCCATCGAGCCTTATTTGCAGCATCTCGACGAGTACTATCTCCACTCGGGGTGGAAGGGGTCTCGTTGACTTCATCAGCAGCGCGAGTACTATCTCCACATGGTGTGGAAGGGGTCTCGCCTTCGACATCAACACAGGTACAGGTTCAGGATAGAGGCAAGAGGCCTATGCACGATGAGGGCCCTTCAGGAGGCCAAGACACTGATTTTATACTCATCGATGTTGATGCGAGCTCTCCTAGCTCAAAGCTCAAAGAGATCATCCAGGAACAAAGGGCTGAAATTGATACTTTGACCGTGAAATTGCAGAGATCTCAGTGGGTTATAAATTATTGGGAGCAGCGCAATAAACAACTGGAGGATCAGCATACACTTGTAGAGTTGCGGCGAATCCGCGAAAACCGTGCATTGGCCCGAAAGAGACCAGGTGACATGACACCATTTGAGCGAGAGACCTGCCTTACGCACGTCAAAATTCATCTGGAGAAGCTCTTGGAGAAGGCCAATAGGACAAAGACATGCTCAGACATATGAAGAATCACTATTGGGCCCGCACGCATGTTTGCAGAGCAAAAATGAAGATCCTGAAGGCAAGGCTGAGCAAGGCACTGAAACGTCGAAAGAGGCCGGATCCACTCCGAATATTGGCCGAAGCTTCCTTGGCTGGGCATGAGACATGATGGGAGACCTTTACTCCAAATTTCAGAAAATTTGGAGAAGATTTTGTCATTTTGAAAATTTTGGTTGCAAAACAGGTTTTTCCGCCCGACTCGTCGCGCCACCCGACGCGCGCTTATGATTGGGACATCTTCTGGAGGAAAAATTTACATTTATGGATTTTTCATGGTAAATTATGTATTTTTAGGAATGGCCGAAGCATTTCATCACATTCTGGGCTGCCTAAAGGGCCAAAACACCATGAAAATCACCTTTCTGCCACTTTTTGCACCAACAGGAAATACTTTTGGGAGATTGAATTTTTGGAGGGGCAAATGAGCTCCAAATTGAAAAATTCCACTTGGGTTGGATAACAGACATCTAGGGATTTCCAACAAGCTATCATGAGCTCAATTTGGACTTCAGGAAGTGCTCAAAAAGCAGGTTCAAAGTAGCGCGGCGCATAGAGATTTGGAGTGCGGCGCATAGAGGAATTCAGCCTATTTTTCACCTTCCAGCTCAGGAATTCGGCCAGTTTTGACTAGTTTCACCTCTTGATGTAATTTTTGATCTAGCTTGATGTAATTGGGTAACCATGATGTAATTTTGGCATGTATTTACTTGTTATAGATGATTCATTCACTTAAAAGTGAAAATTAAATGAATGGATCAGTTTCCTAGCATATAGAGGCAAGTTGTTTGGCTGCCTAGATTTTAGCTCTTTGTTTAGAATTGGTTCAAATTGCTCATAGAAGCATGAGCTCGACCCCTAGAGGCATGGGAAGGGGTTAGAATTGTCTATATATTGTATTTTCTGAGACATTTTCAGGGTTGGATACTTGGGAAAAGTTTGGCACTCTATTGTACATACATTTTCAGTTTTTGGCAAAGGAAAGACCAGAGTTTTGCAGCACTTGTTGGGATCCTTGTGGCTTCTGAGCTTTGATGATGTTCTTCTCATTTTATTGTAATTTTCATTAATTTTATATGTATGCCATCCTTTTCTATGCTTCTGAATTAAACAAATGAGTATTCGAGGTAGAATTCATTGATTTGCTGGTGCTCTGCCTTAGACTTTTGTTTAGTTTTATATGTTTTCGTCAGTTTGAAGAGGATCCTTGTACTCTCTTGCCCTCTTCAGCTCCTCAGCAGTATTTTCTATCCATTCATTCGATCTTATACATCAAAGCCATTGCCTACCCTGCCCCAACTTGAATTCTGCAAGATTTGGCCTCATCCCCAAGCCCAAAAATTGTTTTTCCCTTTTTCCAACAAAAACCCCTAAAAATCAAAATCAAATCCTCCTATTTGTTTATCTAGCCTAAGATCAGTGGTTGTTATCGTCATCTCAAGCCCCTTTGAACATTTTTCATTGAGATTGACCCGGAGAGAGCCCTCTCCTGTCCTCGTAGGGCTAGCTACGAGGCTGAGCGTGGTTTGGTGTTGTCCTTCTTCTGCCTTATTTCAGCCTGAGGTGGATTTGGGAACTAACATAGTGGTGACCATACTGGGGAAGAAAATGGTTTTCTTTTCGATGTTATTTGTTTCATAAGTTACAGACGGATTTTGAAGTCACGCCAGGTAGCTTTCGAAACACTTTTGCTTTGCATTAGCGGAAGTAGATAAATGTTGCTTCAGTCGATCTCTGGTTTAGCTTGTGAACGTGGCGTTTCTCTTCTGTTCTACCCCAGTATATTTTATCGTTATGGACTTTTGGATGATTGAGTCTAGAATTCGATAGGCTGAAAATATCGTTTTATCTTTTGATTTTTGAGTAGATCAATACACTGGCTTCC
The DNA here is from genome assembly GCA_034641835.2 of Pinus albicaulis. Taxonomy (NCBI): domain Eukaryota; kingdom Viridiplantae; phylum Streptophyta; class Pinopsida; order Pinales; family Pinaceae; genus Pinus; species Pinus albicaulis. The sequence continues at coordinate 3,412,174 of MU968551.1, read as the reverse complement.
AAAAGACATACTAGATCGAATCTTGATCCTAATCCGCCTCCAGTGTATGAGAATCCCAACCTGATTCCAAGAATTTTCCGTCGAGAAGCTCCCATGTTTCCTCTGTTTAAATCTCATTCATACCCTACTGTATTTGAATATATCGAAGACATTGAATTTGATGATCAGTTCGAGTTATCCTTGTTTGAAACCAAATCTGAAAGTGCTACTAGTTCTACCATCATAAATCCCGAGTTCATTAAGTATCTTGAGGTTGAACAAGCTAATCAATCCATTGATAATTACATTCTGAACCTTCAGAACTCAATTGTTGCATCGAATATTCCTGAGTTTATTGAATCTGCTTCTGAAACTCTTGGTCCATCAGTAGTTACTTCTAATTCACAAGTTCACGCTGAGCCTTCTTTTATTCCTACCATTCCAGTGCAACCATTGATATATGATCAGCAATCGGCATTATTTCCTCCTCCATCTCTGCCGCATACACCTCGAACACCTACTGCTCCTATTCCACCCATTTCTCCAAGACAGATCATAAATCCACCAAGAGCCATGGCTGCTAGATTTGCACCTCTTGTTTTGCTAGCAAATTTGGATCCTATGCCCGCTGATTATTAGAGTAAAATTCCTTTGTTTGATGGTACTCCTCAAAGTGTGCCCGCTCAGTAGCATATTGTTAGAATGACAGACTTTTTGGACCTGCATGAAATTGATGAAGAGAATGTCTCCATGAGATTGTTTGTCCAAACTTTTGGAGGTGAGGTACGCAAGTGGTTCAGAGCTTTACAACCCGGAAGTATTAATACATTAGAAGACCTTCAGAGACAGTTTCTAGATCGGTGGGAGATGAAAAAATATCCGCTGCAAATCACTTCTGAGTATACTAGCATCAAGCATAATCCTGGTGAGTCCATCCAAGACTATATTATCAGATTTAATACGGTGTATAATGCAATTCCTAATGACTTGAGGCCTTCTAAGAAGTCAGCTTTGTTAAAATTCCCGGATGGTTTCGATCCGGAGATGGCCTATTCATTACGAGATAGAGATCCGCCTACTTTAGAGGACATGCAGAAGATTTCCGTGAGTGTTGAGGCAAATTTGAATGATAAGAGAGCTAGACTGAAAGCAGAGAAGAAAGTCGTGATAAAAGAAGAAGCTTCTACATCCACAGATAAGATACTTCGCGAAATGGGAAAGATGTTCGAAAGGCTCACTATTGATAAGCCCGAACCACAAGTTCGGAATCCTAACTTCCGTGGTCAACAATAGCCCCAATTCAGGATTAAGCAACAAGAACAACGAGCACAAGAGCCACTAGTCCAGCAGCAAGTAAAGACCCCTCTTCAGCAGAATTTTGTTGGTCAGAATTCAGACGATGAAGATGATGTAGTGGGAGAGCAAAATCATTTCTTTACTCCTGATGATTTGCCCATTTATATCACCGAAGATGATGAATATGCAGAAAGTTCAGCAGTACAAAGAGATGAGGATTTTATCCTAGCTAATGATGTAGCCCTTGAGGAGGAGTCAGATGAGTATCAGAGAGGATACATGAATGCATTGTCAGCCTAGCAGAAGCAATACTCTCTTAGAAATAGAGATGTACCAGTCAATCCAATTCAGAAAAGGAAAGAAGTTTCAGCACCCAAAAATGATTCACATGTTGCACAAAAGAAAGCAAAAGAGGTAGTTGATCCTACTGCCACTAAGTCATCATCAGCAGAAAAATCAAATCAGCCAATCACATCGAAAGAGAAGGTTGAAAAGAAAGATGTTCCAGCCAAAGAGATCGAAAAGACTTCAGCTTTTAGTTTGGAGAATGAAATTTCGAAATTGAAGGTATCTATCCCCTTGACTGAACTAATGAGGAACAACAGTTATAAAGGTCAGGTTTCTAGAATTTTGAATTTCGATCCCATGTTTGACATGGTGAATATTGAAGATGATCAACCGGAACTGATATTTGGACTAGCTTTAGATGGTGAGTCTCCGGACAGCGAGGTACCTCCTTTTTATATCAGTCTTCGGTTGCATGAATTTGTGTTGCATAATGCCATGTTCGATTCCGGTGCTTCCCATAACCTGATGCCGAAAGTAATTATGGAGAAGTTGGGTCTAGACATTACCAGGAAGTACCACGATCTTTATTCATTTGATTCTAGTAGAGTGAGATGTATTGGGCTCATTAAAGACTTGGTTGTAAGTTTGGATCAGATTCCTACAAAGAATGTTTTGATGGACGTTGTTGTAGCAGACATTCCTCTGAGATTTGGTATGTTGCTTTCTAGATCTTGGGGAGAAAAATTGAAAGGGACACTAGAGTTAGATTTCTCCTACACGACGATTCCCGTGTTTGGCCAAATGAGAAAGTTGTACCAGGAACAAAAAATGAAGTATATGATTACCACTAAGGAGAAACCGGTTAATCATCCGCTTAATTATGTACATACAGATCTAGAGTCTTTTGTTTTGTTTGCTGATAGCTTTAATGATGTAGATAGTCAGTTGGTTCAAGCAGAAGATATCCCAGAGATTACCGAGAATTTCAGAGAAGTTTTTCAAAAAGAAAGGCAGCTACCGGAAAGCACAGTTGAGCAATCAGCTAAAGATAGTGGACAACAAGCAGAAAAAACAGAGCTATCACAATTTCAGCACTTAGAGGATGATGAAGAGGGTATATGGACCATGGATTTCGATGGTGCAGTGGGCAATGATGGTGCTGGGATTGGTATTTGGGTACGCAACCCTTTTTCAGCTCCTAATAAGGTACCGAGCAATGTACGGGTATGTTCTTACAAGTTGGCATTTGATTGTTCGAACAATGAGGCTGAGTATGAAGCTCTGATTGCTGGCTTAAAGATTCTTAGAAAGCTGAATGCTAAGAGAATTGCGGTCTATGGCGACTCCGAATTGGTGATTAAGCAGGTAAAGGGTGAGTATCAAACGAAACATCCCCGGATGCGGGCTTACCGGAACGCTGTCCTTGATATTTTGAAGCAGTTTTCAGATTATACCTTGACTTGTATTCCTCACATTCAAAATGGAATTGCTGATGCGCTTGCCAAGGCAGCTAGTAACTTGAAAATCCCAATGAATTCAAGCAATAAGTTCGAGATACATGTGAAGCATCGTCCTACCGTACCGGATAATCAAAGATGTTGGCAAGTTTTCCAAGATGATGAGGAGATTAATGATTTCCTGCAAAGTAAAGGTAAGTTCAAAGATACCTCAATTGATATGGAATTTGATGATGGTGATGATGTTCAAGTTAACCAAATGGAAGTGTTACAGCTGAAAGATAACATTATTCCTAAAGGTTTGATACCTTTAGAAGAACTCTTCGATCAGGATGATGTGGCCAAGAAACCAACTTTACGACCAACTGAAAAAGGAGTGGAGGATGTAAATATTGGGACAGCTGAAAATCCCAAAATGGTAAAGTTATCCAAGTCATTGTCACCGGAGGTAAGAGCTGAATATGTGAGTTTGTTGTCTTCATTTGCTGATGCTTTCGCTTGGGATTATTCAGATTTAAAGACGTATGACACTAATATCATCCAGCATACTATCCCAAATAAGCCTAATCAGAAACCTTTCAGACAAAAGCTAAGAAGAATCAATCCGAAATTACTGCCATCGATTGAGAAGGAGGTAAATAGGCTGTACAAAGCAGGAATCATTGTTCCTATCAGATTTTCTGATTGGATTTCCAACTTAGTGCCAGTGCAGAAAAATACAGGTGAGATTAGATTGTGTATTGATTTCCGAAATCTGAACAAGGTGTCATTGAAGGACAATTATCCATTGCCTAATATGGATCATATATTGCAGCGAGTAGTGGGTGCATCTCAGATGTCACTACTTGACGGTTATTCTGGATATAACCAAATATTGGTTCATGAGGACAACCGTGACAAAACAACCTTCACTACTTCGTGGGGGACATTTCACTATGCCAAGATGCCATTTGGTTTGAAGAATGCTGGTGCAACTTTCCAGCGGGCGATGGACATGGCTTTTGTGAATGAAAAAGATGTTTTCCTTGTTATATACCTTGATGATTTGACGGTGTTTTCCAATTCAGATGAAGAGCACATGCATCACTTGAAAGTTGTTTTTCAGAAGTGCAGAAAATATGGTGTCTCGCTTAATCATAAAAAGAGCTTATTCGCCATGGATGAAGGTAAGTTACTTGGTCACATTATATCCAAAGATGGCATTCGTATTGATCCGACACGTGTTGAAGCAATCCAGCAAATTGACCCCTCTAGGAACAAGAAAGAAATTCAGTCTTTTAACGGTAAGATGAAATTTTTGTGTCATTTTGTCCCTAACCTTGCTGAGCATTTGAGAGAAATAACAAATATGCTGAAAAAGGACAGCCAAGTAAAGTGGACGGAAGATGCGGTAAAGTCCTTTGATTTGGTGAAGTTGGCACTATCTTCAGCCCCGGTGTTAATCAACCCGGATTACAGCCAAGATTTCATTTTGTTTTCCTTTGCTTCAGAACATACCATGGCAGCCGTGTTAATGCAGAAGAGAGATGGACATGAGAAGCCCATAGAATTTTTCAGTCGAACTATTAGAGACGCAGCTATGAAATACAACATCATTGAGAAATAGGCACTAGCACTAGTAAAAGCATTGAAGGATTTCCGAGTATACATTTTGCATTCCCATATTTTAGCTTATGTTCCTAACGCTGCTGTGAAAGATTTTTTAGTACAGACTGATTCGGAAGGAAGACGTGGTAAGTGGATCGCAGCTTTGCTGGAATATGATGTGGAAATAAGGCCCACAAAGCTGATCAAAGGACAGGGGCTGGCGAAACTTATGGCTGAATCCAATTTGCATGCATTAGACATAAATTTGATTGCTGCTATGTTTGATGAAGATGAGGAAAATGCGCCACTTCAGGTATCGAAAATGTTTGTTGATTCCCCATGGTATTCAGATATCATCTACGTTCTTCAAAATTTGTCATCACTGCCCGGCATGACTCGAAACAAAGGTAGGACTTTGAAACTGAAGGCTGCAAAATTTTGTATTTTGAATTCTGCACTTTATTGGAAGGATCCAGGTGGTGTATTATTGAATTGTTTGGTGGAGGAAGAAGCGGAGAAGATAATGGAAGATTTCCACAAAGGAGATTGCGACGGTCATCATTTTTGGAAGACAACTGCTAATAAGATTTTGAGAGCTAGGTACTATTGGCTCACGTTGTTTGCTGATGTCTATAAAACAATCAAAGGCTGCCATGAGTGCCAGATTTTTGAAGGAAGACATAAATTACAGCCATTTCCACTCAAGCCTGTTGAGGTAAGCGCCCCTTTCCAGCAATGGGGTTTGGATTTCATCGGGGAAATCCATCCTCCTTCTTCAGGACAGCATAGATGGATTCTAACAGCCACCGATTACTTTACAAAATGGATCGAAGCAGTGCCCACACGACAAGCCACCGATTCGGTAATTATTTCTTTCCTTGAGAACAACATTTTGTCCCGTTTTGGTTGCCCGAGTAAGTTGATTACAGATAATGCAGTGGCTTTTAAGTCAAGAAAGATGATTGAGTTTTGTGCAAAGTATAAAATCATTTTGGGGCATTCAACCGCCTATCATCCGTAAGGTAATGGTTTGGCGGAATCTTCCAATAAGTCTCTAGTCAATATCATTAAAAAGTTGCTGGACATCAATAAGAAGAGTTGGCATAAGAAGCTGGTGAATGCGTTATGGGCTGATCGAGTAAGTCAAAAGAAGTCAATTGGTATGTCTCCTTTCGAGTTGGTTTATGGAGTAGATACAGTTTTTCCTACTTCACTTGCTGTTCCGGTAGTCAAGCTTCTTCAGGAGGCTGATAGTGAAGAAAGCCATATGCAGAGAAGGATAAACCAGATGATTCATTTACAGCAAACAAGGGAAGAGGTATTTCAGAATACATTCAAGTTGCAGGAAAGAATCAAAAGATCTATGACAGGAAAGCGAAGGCAGATAAATTTCAGTTGGAGGAAGTGGTACTGAAGTGGGACGCTAGGAATGAAGATAAAGGTAAACACGGCAAGTTTGAAAACCTTTGCAAAGGTCCATTCAAGATTGCAGCATATCGAGGTCAGAACGCCTTTTTGTTGAAGGAGATGAATGGTGAAGACTGTACAGGAGGGCCGGTAAATGGCCGGCTGCTCAAGCGCTACCATTTCTAAGATGTTTTTTGCTGATCATTGTCATTGTACATATCATGTTTTTCAAATTCATTGTAAGTGTGCACTGTAGTTTTTTCTTCAGTATGGGGCCTGAAGCGAAGGCTATAATCCTGAAGAGGGATTTCAGTTTTGTTTCAGTCATTTGAGTTTGTTTGTTTCAGTCATTTCTGTTTCAAGAGTTGAGTCAGTTTAAGTTAAAGTTTCAGTTAAATAAATTCAGTCAACCGTTTTGAGTTTTTTTGTCGAATAATGGATTCCATGGCCCAATGGATAAAGGCACTGGTCTGCTCTCCCAAAGATCTGCCGTTCTTGGCACCTCCAAGGAGCTACCATCCCCATTGGAGCCGATGTTAGAGTCAGACTTTGTAGCCCTCCGTCAGAGATCATTTCTCTATTTGCATTTCATTGTTTAGGTGTCTCATTCTGTTCGATCATCTGCATTCCGTTAGGAGCATGCCACTGACTGACGTAAGGGTTTGGTTCTCTTGTTTCTCCCAATGCTTGTACTTGGTGGGTTGGTTAAAACTCCTCAAAATCCATCAAAGTTCAGTTCATGTCATTCATAGTCATAAATGATTGTTTTGGTCAAAAAGAGTCTTCTAGTTTTTGAGTCTAGGGTTTAGTATTTGACATGTTTAATAAATGCCCACAGGCCATGAGGATGGTTTTTAAAGAAGTTCTCAGTTCAAAATTTTCATCATCAAACATATTCGAAGACATTTCTTGTTCAAAACTCTGTTTTGAATAAGAAATTGTCGAATTCATTTTCTTTAATAATAATGTATTTTTCCGTCTTGAAGTTTTCAAAGAAAGCTCCGGTTTTCCTTTGCCAAACATCAACGCTAATATCCCTGCAAAAATCAAATAATTGCATCAGTCCAAACTCAGAAATTCAGTAAAAAAGCAGAAGACAGAGGTTTCATTAAATGACAAAGTGCCAAAATATAAAACATTACAAATTGGGTTTTTGAAGAAGCAAAAAATTAAAACCATGTCTATGAGATATTTTCCAAGGCTATATCAACCATTTGTATCAAGTTGCATTCATAAAATCTCATAGCAAAGTCTTGTTTTTAAAGTGGAAGAGCAAATTGCATTGTTGAAGGGCCGTGACTGTGTGTCAAAGTAGGGCGCGGCGCACACAAAAGAGGCGCGGCGCATAGAATGCACGCGGCGCATTGGGAAAAAATTGGTAGTGCTAATTACCAAGGGCGCGGCGCACCAAACCAACGCGGTGCATTGGGTCTGCGCGCGGCGCGTTGAGCCTTCCAGCCTGAAATTCATCAACGCTTTGTGATTTTTTCAAATTCAAACAATCTTTCCGCTCCAAGTAAGTGTGTTAAAGCCTGCTCAATGATATTTGACTATGGTACTATGGTTTAGAAGTGAAGAAATCAAGTGTTTAATGGTGAAAGATTTAACCCTATATCCACTTCAGAATCTGCTCCATAGGGTTTGAAGAAGAGGTGGTTGTATTTTGAAATTGGGTGTCAAAGATTTGAACTTGCCTAAACATTCTCATTCCATTGTTATGTATGCTCTTATCACTGCCATTTAATATCATTGTTGTCACTGCTAGTTTTACCACAGTCCCACAGTCCCACAGTCCCATATTCATTGTCCCCATATCCCTTTACCCTTTGTTCCCATGTCAATGGATTCCCAAACCCTATCACTTGTTACAACTTCCCTTCATTGACAAAAAATTTAAGTTTCCACAAGATTCAAGGGCTGGCTTATGTCCTTGTTTTCACTTTTATATTCCCATTTCATTGATTTCTGTCCCTAAAATACCCCCCTCTTACTATCACCTATTCCCATTACTCATAATCCCCAAATCCCCATACAGTCAAGCAGTGGCTGTCTTCATATTCAAACTCACTTGACAGTCCTTTTCCCACTGTGGTATTTATTATAGCACCTTGATATATATGTGACCATTTGGGCATTGAAACAAATACACCAATTTGCTCATTTTCTAACCAAACAAGCATACAGTTGACAAACACATTTCAGCATCATGTCAGAGACAGATTCACCATATGAGCAGGGGTACGAGCAGGACAGTGACTCTACAGCAGAACTTAATGTGCCAAGGAGATCTCACAAAAGTGGCAGGCATGTCAGGGATGAACCCACTTCTTTGACACAATTGCAGGCTTGCCCGCTTGCAATGGATTGTTTTCAGCGTCATTCATGTTTCCATTATTGTGAGATGATTTCCCGAACTCAGCATCATCATGAGTTAGCTCGCCTATTTGTCCTACATTTTCATAATGGTCGTGTAAACCTCGCTGGAGTGAATTTCACTTTGTCACCAGAGACTATTTCTGAGACGACCGGGATACCAAACATCGGTGAAGAGTGGAATAAGCGGCAGCAGTTGGATAGGGCATATTATGAGCCTTACATCAGACCCGGATATTTGAGGCAGCTGAGCAGGGTATTTCCTTTCTGGTTTCTGAAGGATGAGTACGCACCATTGATGAAACTTATCATTAGGTACTTCAGTTGTGAAGGGCGCTTTTCACACTTGTATGCGTATGATATCCGACTGTTGATGCATTTCACGAGAATGCGGTTGATGAGCATTCCATACTTCATGTACCGTAACATAGAGCGGATGACATTCCTTGTACAGAAGAAGACCCCAGCGCAGCAGCATAACATCATTTACCATTACGCGCTCATCAAGATCATGGTGGTACATCAGCTCGCACAGCAGGGCATCGCATGGGATGAGTTCATTTCCTGTGACTTCTTTGCAGTGCCACATCCTCCCGAGGTTGTTCATGATGAGGCAGAGCCTTCACATCAGTTCGAGGTTTCTGAGACTGAACCTATCAGTGCTCCATTGTGTGTGACCTATCAAAGAGGCCGTCGAGCCTTATTTGCAGCATCACGATGAGTACTATCTCCACCCGGGGTAGAAGGGGTCTCGTTGACTTCATCAGCAGCGCGAGTACTATCTCCACATGGCGTGGAAGGGGTCTTGCCTTCTACATCAGCACAGGTACAGGTTCAGGACAAAGGCAAGAGGCCTATACACGATGAGGGCCCTTCAGGAGGCCAAGACACTGATTTTATACTCATCGATGTTGATGCGAGCTCTCCTAGCTCAAATCTCAAAGAGATCATTCAGGATCAAAAGGCTGAGATTGATACTTTGACTGTGAAGTTGCAGAGATATCAGTGGGTGATAGATTATTTGGAGCAGCGTAATAAACAACTGGAGGATCAGCACACACTTATAGAGTTGCGGCGAATCTGTGAAGACCGTGCATTGGCCCGGAAGAGACCAGGTGACATGACACCATTTGAGCGAGAGACCTGCCTTACGCACGTCAACATTCATCTGGAAAAGCTCTTGGAGAAGGCCAACAGGGACAAATACATGCTTATACATATGAAGAATCACTATTGGGCCTGCACGCACGTTTGCAGAGCAAAAATGAAGATCCTGAAGGCAAGGCTGGAAAAATCACTGAAACGTCGAAAGAGGCCGGATCCACTTCGAATCTTGGCCGAAGCTTCCTTGGCTGAGCATGAGACATGATGGGAGACCTTCACTCCAAATTTCAGCAAATTTGGAGAATATTTTTTCATTTTGAAAATTTTGGTTGCAAAACAGGTTTTTCTGCCCGACGCGTCGCGCCACCCGACGCGCACTTATGATTGGGACACCTTCTGGAGGAAAACTTGACATTTTTGGATTTTTCATGATATATTATGTATTTTCAGGAATGGCCGAAGAATTTCATCACATTCTGGGCTGCCTAAAGGGCCAAAAACACCATGAAAATCACCTTTCTGCCACGTTTTTCACCAGCAGGAAGTACTTTTGGGAGATTGAAGTTTTGGAAGGGAAAATGAGCTCCAAATTGAAAAATTCCACTTTGGTTGGATATCAGACATCCAGGTATTTCCAACGAGCTATCATGAGATCAATTTTGACTTCGGGAAGTGCTCAAAAATCAGGTCCAAAGTAGTGTGACGCATAGAGGAATTCAGCCTATTTTTCACCTTTCAACTCAGAAATTCGGCCAGTATTGACTAGTTTCACCTCTTGATGTAATTTTTGATCTAGCTTGATGTAATTTGGTAACCATGATGTAATTTTGGCATGTATTTACTTTTTCTAGATGATTCATTCACAAAAAAGTGAAAATCAAGTGAATGGATCAGTTTCCTAGCTTATAGAGGCAAGTTGTTTGGCTGCCTAGATTTTAGCTCTTTGTTTAGAATTGGTTCAAACTGCTCCTAGAAGCATGAGCTCGACCCCTAGAGGCATGGGAAGGGGTTATAATTGTCTATATATTGTATTTTCTGAGACATTTTCAGGGTTGGATACTTGGGAAAAGTTTGACACTCTATTGTACATACATTTTCAGTTTTTGGCAAAGGAAAGACCATAGTTTTGCAGCACTTGTTGGGATCCTTGTGGCTTCTGAGTTTTGATGATGTTATTCTCATGTTATTGTAAGTTTCATTAATTTTATATGTATGCCATCCTTCTCTATGCTTCTGAATTAAACAAATGAGTATTCGAGGTAAAATTCATTGATTTGCTGGTGCTTTGCCTTAGACTTTTGTTTAGTTTTATATGTTTTCGTCAGTTTGAAGAGGATCCTTGTACCCTATTTCCCTCTTCAGCTCCTCAACATTATTTTCTATCCATTCATTCGATATTATACATCAAAGCCATTGCCTACCCTGCCCCAACTTGAATTCTGCAAGATTTGGCCTCATCCCCAAGCCCAAAAATTGTTTTTCCCTTTTTTCTACAAAAACCCCTAAAAATAAAAATCAAACCCTCCTATTTGTTTATCTAGCCTAAGATCAGTGGTTGTTATCGTCATCTCAAGCCCCTTTGAACATTTTTCATTGAGATTGACCCGGAGAGAGCCCTCTCCTATCCTCGTAGGGCTAGCTACGAGGCTGAGCGTGGTTTGGTGTTGTCCTTCTTCTGCCTTATTTCAACCTGAGGTGGATTTGGGAACTAACAGTGACCACTGAGAGATCCCATGAATAATAACATAAGGACATCTTGGTGAAACACTTTTTCTCTTAAAGCATGTGCATTAAATATTTCTGCATGTTCCATTGCCGATAGTGGATCACCATCAAACATGGGTACCCCAAGTACCATCCTTCTTGCGACTTAATTAGGGTGCCCAGGGATGCTAGTGATGTCCAAGGCGGGAAAATTTTCAAAGATACACAACCTATTTGAGATATGTATGAAAAATATGTAGGACTCGCCAGGTGGAATTTAATATGTAGGATAAGCATCAAACTTAAGGTTCAATGAAGAACTAGGGCTTCGCTCTTCCAATGTAGTTGATACTAATGATATGTCAATATGTCATAAGGGGAACAAAACACATGTCTCTTGTCCTCAGAAATGGCGCCAAAAATTTTACCACTCAAACCAGCAGGGAACCTAAGAGAGGTTCCTGTGAGGGCAACTGCTAGGTCAAGGGAAACAATGGATACTTAGGCCAATGCCACCACAACTAAGACTCCATTATCTTTACAAAATTTCACTAATGGGAGGTGTTAGTCATCAGTATTTTTTACTTGTTAGTGATGACTAGTTGTAACAACCTGGTTTTCCAATAGCAGATCTAAAATTTGTCAAATTTGCTAGCTGGGAAAACACCCATAAAATTTTTTTTCCCTCCTACCTTCCAGTCTGCCCTTGAAGAGATGAAACCTCATTATCAAATCCTACCTAGCCTCAGCCATACTATTCTGCCCGCCAGCTCTAAAAAGACAATCCGAATCTATTCAAAAAACCTCCCCTAAGTTAGGATGTGGCGCTTTAAGGCATTTCACCCTTGGCAACCATCAAAGAGCCAAAAAACCTCCATCTGCTATAGACCAGTCATAACAGACCTCCCACTCTGCTAATGAAGTTAGTCACAGCCCTAAGTCGCGCCACTTATACACCCTTAAGACTCAGCAATACATAGACCATAATCTCAAGCTGATTTTAGGTGTTTTACACTGTTTGATGGATTTTACAAGGACAAGAAACATGTCAGCATCTCAGAAGACAATTCTTGACTCCACATGAGAAGACAGTTGCTTCTCAATGTGATCTTGAGCCTGAGATGCAGCACAGAGCCAAGAGCTTCTCATCAAGTTCTTGCAACCTCATTCAAAGCCTGAAAGAACAGTTAAAGGAAAAACAACACTGTCAAGAGGCTGATGATACAAAATGGCTAAGAACCTCCTTCATCCATAAGCAGAGGGTTTGAAGACCAAAGCACCTCCTTCATCTATAAGCAGAGGGCGATGGCCAAAATCTGACTTCAAGAGTTGCAACTGACTGTAAGGCATGTTTGTTTATAATGAGCAGTAACACATTGACTAGGGTTTTCTGAAGAAAAGTAATGATTTCAGGCAAAGGTAAAAGCCATAGTGTTTGTCAAAGTTTTTTTTCTTGCCATCATATATAAGAGGAACCCTTGTCAAGCATGCTTATCAAACATCTTCAGACATTTCGCCAAGTAAAGAGCCTCCTTCATTCATAAGCAGAGGGCCAGGGCATTAATTGATTTCAAGGTTTTATTGATCAAAGATGAGTGGTAAAGAGACCAAAAGGAAAGCAGGGGTACCACTGCATTCCAATGTGTTAAGCTCATCTCTTAGCAAGGTTCATGTCAAAGGACAGTCTGCAGCTCCAACAAAAAAAAATTTGAAGAGTGGTGATAAGATGAGTCATTGCACAGGCGAAAGGACATAATAGTGATTATGTTTCAAAGGACACTGACCCTCCTACTCATAAGAAGATGGTTTTCAGATCATTTTCATAAGTTAACAAAGAAAATATAAGCTCATTTCCCCAAGAGGTACTACAGCTAGTACACAGTTATTCATAATATGCAAAAGGGACTTTGAAATACTTTCAGATTCTAGAGAGGATTTCAAAACAGATATAGGCATGTTCATTATAAAAAGGTCAATGGCACCATATCAGTGCATTTTGAGTAAGGGAGAGGTGTTAGAAAAAGCACCCTTTTTTGACAGAGAATGATAAAACATAAGTGAATGCAACTGCAGTTTTGCACCTATAATCAAGATAAGTTTCACAATGGGCATCATTAACTCCAGAGAATTAAGAGCAAGGTATGTATGCTACTGTCACAAAGGTGGACACTTTCCCTTTGAAAACAAGTCAAAGCACCCTGCTGTTGCAAATTTGTTAGAGGTGAAGCAGTAGGTTCCAAAAGGTCTAACAGTGGTAGAAATCACCTCCCAGACATATAAGCACAGTGAAATAAAGTTCAACCTTTTGAATGTTTTTATAAAGTGAATAGGCCAATACCTATTAAGAGCTCTTTAAATGCAGACACGTTCTTTACTAACAGTTAAAATCATTCGGGTTGTTAAAGCAAAGCAAGACATTATTTTAAAGAGAAACACTTTCAAAGTCATCATAAGTAAAAAATAAGGGGTTTTTCGACTTATTGCATTTCAAGGAGCCAAAGGACCGTTGCAAACTTCATTGTGAAAACTCCAAAGCCCGAGTAGAAGATCCCTCTTGCTACCCTCGAGACCAGAGAAGGAGGTTTTAACGAAAAAGCATAGTTTTCAAAGGTCGGAGTTTGCGCGACGCGCCTGTAAGTGTGCGCGGCGCGCTCAGGCGTGTTTTTTGCACTGTGATACAAGGCTGCGCGGTGCACCTGTAGGTGCGTGCGGCGCGCCTATAGCCTTGGGTCCTGTCAGCCCGACAGGTGACCCGACACCAAATTTCGCGTGGCACTCTTTCTGTCAAGCGCGTCACGCATATGATTAGCCCCCAACACGCCTTCAAATCACCTCCGAAGCTGCTCAAGCTCTTCAAAAGGCCTTTCATCGAGTTGTAGAGGTATTTTTATGTGCCCCCTTGGTTTTTCAAAATTGCTAAGTGCTGGGAGGGTTAAAAGTCAAAATTTAAACCATAAGTTTTGAATTTTTTGTGAAGAACAAGATTTGTTGTGGCTGGTGAAACATCAAAAGTTTGTGAGTTGTATTGATATGAGAAAACCCTTTAAACTACCCTCAAAAGAATGATGAGAGATGAGGGCCCTGTTTTAAAGGTGGAAAGTTTAGCATTTGAAGAGTGAAACATTGCTCCTAATTTCAACCATCGGGATCATACATGTACTACTTAGCCAGTGTTCGAAATCTGCCCCGGAATGATAAAAAATAAGGTCATGGTTGCCCTTTCACCATAAACTGACCTTAGTGACAAAAGCAGTGTAAATCAGTTGGAGGTTTTTCTGTCAAACTTTGTGTGGGGGACAGTAGAGTTTAAAGAGGGCAGTGTTCTGTTTGAGGAGGGTTTTATTGCTGTTTAAATCCTACAGGATTCTCTTTGACCATATCAAAAGCGAAATAAGCTTTGTCACCTATTACACAGTAAAACTTGGACTGTGTATTGCCTTCTTTGACCAACTGTCTTCATATTGTTGAGAATATTTGTTGAAAGGCACACCAAAAGGAGCAGGGTTTGGTTGAAGGGGAGTTTATATTGTTGAATGCTACAGGCCTTTGTTACTACATCATAAAAAACACCATAAGCCCTGTTAACTTATCTTATAAACAATGACTTTGACTGTGTGTATACACTCTGGTTGGCCGTGTTTATGGTGTGGGATTGATTGGTTGAGTTGCATACCAAGAAGAGAGCAGGATTTTTAAATTAAGGAGATTGTGGTTTTACCTTGGTAAAAAATACAAGAATATATTGTTGTCCTCAAAACATCAAAAGGCAGAGTGACCTTATCACAACACACAGAAAATTCACTTTGACTGTGTTTTTGTTCTTCAAGTTTATTTGTTGAGTTTTATATCCAGGGGAAAGACATCATTCTGAAGGAACATGGGTCTTATATAAAAAAGGGAAATTTTACATAGCATCCAAAATCATTGTTGCCTAATCAAACAGTGAGTTGACGGGGCTGAGACAGATTTGGTTTGAAGCATTTTGTTGTTGCAGGAGCGCATCCAAGTCAATATGCCTCCTAGGCAAGATAGAAGAAGTGGGTTGCACAAGAGATATGAGCCAATTTCTACTGAGGAAGTCAATGCACACCTATCTATCCTATTCAATTTTCATGAGGTGGGGTGCTTGGATTTCTGCCAGAGGGTACAAGAAGTCCAAAGTTTCTCACCTTTAACACATTTGTGTGCCTTGAGGTTCAAAAACAAACATTTTCAAGTGGCAGGCCTTGATTTCAAGTTCTCCCCGAGGTCTGTATCCAAGGCCACTAAAATCCCATACATTGGTGAGAAATGGTTCAAGCAAGCCTATTTAGACTTGGATGACTACAAACCCTTCCTCAAGCCTGAGCATAGAGAAGCATGCACTACTATTTTCCCTTTCTCTCATCTTCTAGCCAGCTATGCTCCTCTTATGAAGATCATAATGAAGTATTTCACTTGTGAAGGGAGATTTTCCCGAGTTTATGCATACCACATCCGACTGTTGATGCACTTCACAAGAACCAAGCAACTCAACCTTCCTTTCTTCTTGTGCAAGAGCATTGAGAAAATGGCCTCCTCAGTCCAGAAGAAGCCTCCATCACAACTAATAGCTTCTCTATTCCATCATTCTCTTATTAAAGTCATCATCCTTCACCAGCTAGAGAAGAAAGAGGTTTCTTGGGATGTTTTCATCAGTCACTCGGATTTCTCCAATGTCCCTCCAGTCCATACATCCCCCACATCGCCTACTCATCGCCCCTCACCTTCCTCTAGTAGACCTACTCCTAGAAGGCTCAGATTCACCACAGAACAGTCAAAAGAGCATGGAGGAGGAGAGGGAAGCAAATAGCAAGAAGAGGAAGGGCATGAGCATGAAGAAAGGGATGAAGAGCAGTAAACTAAAGATGAGGAGTAGCAGCATGATAGTGGTGAAGGTCAGCAGCAGGAGCAAGAATAAAAGAGTGCTGAACAGCAGCAACTCAGTGATGATGAAAAACAGGAACAAGAGGAAGGGCAGCAGTTTGGGCAACAGTTTGAGCAGTAGCTTGGGGAACAAAGTGAGCATGAAATTAAGGTAGAACAACAACAAGACATTAAGGAGCAGGAGCAGCCTCTTCATGATGCACCATAGCCTCAAGAAGAAAAACAAATTCAAGAAGGTGAAAAGCAAGATGATAAAGGCAAAGGAATCATGCCTTCCTCTCCTGAAAAGGTCAAGCCTAAGACAACAAGAAAGCAGGTGCCCAAGGTTGTCACTCCGAATGTGACAAGAAATCTCCATAGAAAAAGAAAGTTGCCAAAGAGACCTATCACTGACTTGCCTAGGAGGAAGAGCGCAAGACTAACTTTCAAGGGCAAAGGAAAAGGCAAGATAGGGGAAGGTCATGAGCATGGAGGTGCATTGGATGTCATCCCAATCCAAAGTGACGATAGTGACAACGAGGCTCAGATTCTAGAAAACCTCCTAATCCATAGAGAGGGCCAAATTGATGCATTGGAGAATGACCTTCATCGGGCAAGGAACCTCAATCAATTCTTGCAGATCCAAAACAACCAAATGAGTGCCCATATGGCTATCTATGAGACACGAACAATCAAGTACAAGAAAGAGGCTGCCACAGCCCAAGAAAGGATAGATGAGCTCATAGGCGATTTTGATGAAGATGAAGAGGAAGACCAGCCTAGGCGGAGAAGGCCTAGAACCATAGGGCTTAAAAGAGCCCTTGAAAAGCAAAAGGGAGAAGAGCAAGCCCTTCTCCAATCCACTCCTCTCACTGCACTGCTTGAGCGAGAGATTGAAAATAATAAGGAGGCATGGCTAGAAAGAGCCAATGAACATCTGGAGGGAAATTTGGAGAAGGCAAACAGGGATCTAGAGCTGCAAAGGAGAATGACGAGGCATTACAAAAAGTTAAATCAGTTTGCCCGTCACAAGTTAAATGCTGCCCAAGAGAAACTAAAGGAGGCTAAAGGGAAGCGCCCGGCACGGAAAGGGAAGAAAGACACATCAGGACTTGACATTTTGGCTTCAGTTTCAGAGCATGTTGATAGAGACCCTTGAGGGTCATACTCACCGATTTTGGGCGCATTTTGACATATTTTGGTTTTTTTGCATTTTTGAGTTTTTGGTGAAAACTCGTGAAATTCGCCATTTCATTTTGGGGATTCGTCAAAGGAGGAGAATGGTATCATTGGATGCCATAAATTCTGAAGCACAACCTCAATGATTTTTAGGACATTTGGAGATCATTTTCTCCCTCAAAATGGCGAAAAATGCTCGCTTTTTGCACACTCTGCCCGGTCTATCAGCAGACTGTAATTTTCTGGTTTTTTACACATAGGTGTAGTTTTGGAGGACTTTCGGGTATCAGATTGGAAAAATTTTAGTTGTTCTGGAAAGAATACACTCAGAGATTTCCAACGAGCTATCATGAGCCTCGTTTAGACATCGGGAAGGCTGCCAAATGTTGCTGGCAAGTCAGGGTACCTTTTGCTGATATAAATTTTGAGTATTTTTGTAATTTTTGAACCTTCAAAAATTGCTTTTTCCAAATGTGCGTTTAGCTATTTTTGCACATGGAAAATAATGCAAAGTCAATTATTTTTCCTTTTTTAGCATTTCCTAGATATTTTATGAGATATTTTGTGCCTTGGGCTTTGGAAAGCCTCAAGGACAAGTTTAGATATTTTGATTAGGCCAATAGGATGGCAAGTTGAACCATGAGGTTTTCCTCACTTAAGCTTATAGATTCCAAAGGCTTTCATTGTAAAAAAATGCTGAAATTGAGAAGAGAAGCAATATATGGTCATATAAGCTTTGGAAGAAATACTTGTCTTATGCTTTTGGATTGCCTCTTGGATGCTCTTGGATGAATGAAGAAGGATTGTTGTTGGATTCCATGACTTGGTAGAATGGTATAGTGTCTCTTGCTTTGTTGTTGTCTTCTAATTTTCATTCATGAATACATCTTTCTTGCTTGCTATAGATCAATAGAGAACAAATTTGAGATATGCCCATGGAGGCACCTCAAATTTCCTATTTCTTCATAGCTTCTTTGTTTTCTTCTTCCTAAGTAACATTAAAGAATTCTTGACTGCTCTTTAATACTTAGGATATTGTTACTTGTTTCATTCATAGTTCTATGCATGCTAAGTATGACTTACGGTACGCACTGCTTACCTATGGCTAGCTATAGTTCCATCCATGAAATTTCTCTTTGACTGATTAGATTATCATTTTGTTTGAACCAAGGAGGCCTAGTTTCGATCTAGCCCTTTGCCTAAAACTATGCAAATCTTGTTGTTCAAAGTTCCCAATAACTTGAAGTGCTGTGTTTAGGCGTTCCGACATAGTAAGTTAAGTTGTTTGTCTTTCTTAAGTGTTTTCCCCAAAGTCTGATAGCCATTTCCCAAAGTTAGAGGGTCTTATACTTCTATGCATGGCTTGAATGTTTATTTCTATGTATTGATTAGCTTATAGTTACATTTTTCATGATTAATGGTTTGCCCTACCATGTTTATGTTATCTATTGAACTAGTTATGCTTGAAACTCTTTGTTGTTCACAAACTTGATGTCCATTTACTCCATTTTGCCCAAAGATCCTTTCTACCTTGAAATCAAATCGGCCCTTCAACAGCCTTGTATCACCGTCTGATAGCTTTCTTGACCTTTTCGACCCCATAGCCCAGTTGATCTGACATATTTTTACCTATCTTATATCTTTGAACAATTTCATCCCTCACAACTTAAAAAACCAAAACCAAAAACATACTTCATAACTAGCCTAAAATCAGAACACAATAAGCAAACACCTAACATAATGGCGATCACGGTGGGAATTTGAGTCAAAACATCCTAGGTATCCCTTAAAAACTCTCAAAATCTCAGTCAAACTTAGAAGAGTAGAATCTGGTTGTCTCACCATCCTAGAAAAATGATGAGTCAGTTATAGGAAACTCTTCCAAACCTCAGGACTACATAAAACTTAAAAAACCCCAAAACACTTCCTTAGATTGGTTTTTGACAGTATTGGCGGTGGACCATACACATATACCTCAAAAAAACTAAAAATCCACCTAGCGACTCCACTAGCCTCCAGTAGGCCTTACTACTTTACTAAAATCTAGGCTACTATCCGTTTGAGCCACCTCATCGCCACCCTAACATAATGGTGATCACGGTGGGACTCTGAGTATTAAACAAGCTTAGGCTCCCTAGACCTTAAGAGACCTTAAGAATACTATCTGATTGACTTATCCCACCGCTCACTAACATAATGGCGATCACGGTGGGACCTTCTGAGTTAGTGACAATCTAAGTACTCCTTAGTAACTCTCGAAGTCTCATTCAAACTTAGAAAAATTAAGTGTTGTCCGAAGAGTAGAAAATAGCCCCTTCACCATCTTAGAAAAATGATGAGTCAGTCATAGGAAACTCTTCCAAACCTCGTAGGCACATAAAAACTCAGAAAACCCCAAAAATCTCCCTTAGATTGGTTTTTATCAGTACTGGTGGTGGAGCATACACATATACCTCAAAACAATTAAAAATCCACCTGGCGACTCCACTAGCCTCCAGTAGGCCTTACTATTTTACCGAACTCTAGGTTACTATCTGATCAACCTATCCCATAGCTCACTAACATAGAGGGAGATGGTGGGACATTGAGTACATGACAGTCTAGTAAACTCTTATAAACTCTTTGGTCCTTTAGATACTTAAACAAGCAAGCAGTCCATAAAATCATTTTGAGTAAACTCTTTTTGTTCTTGCCACCCTAGCAAAGTGCCGAAGCAAGTTTAGAATACTTTAGACAAACCATAGGCTGCACATAAACTCACAAAAACCCCAAAACATTTCCAGATTGGCTTTACCTTAGTTATCAGCGGTGGACCATAGTTTTCATAAAATCCACCTGGCAACTCCACTAGTTCATCCTTTTGGTTTTGACCATCCTTCACTTTAGTATAACCTTAGAGAGGTCATCCATCCGAAGCTTTCACAAATACCACCCTCTCTAAAACTCTAGACTCAAAATCTGGCTTCACGAAGAATTTACACCAGATCTCACCCAAACCCAAATCCCCCTATCATAGTAGATGACGCAGAGAAGATTCTGTGGCAAGTTTCTGAAACTGACAATCTAGCTACTGATAGGTCCATCCGTAAAAAAAGATCAATACCTGAAAATCTAATTATCTTACCAGATTCACCTTTTGAATTAGAGTCAGCAAAAACTCTTTTTAGAAAAAAATCACATAGTAAGATAAACTCTATCAATCTTGAACCCCTAGACCCACCACAGAGTCCTAGTAGAGAAGCCTCACCTTCCACACACCTCGACTTTTAGCTTCTCCATCACTTTGGCTCATACCATCCCAGATCTGCTCAAAACCAGGTCATTAGTCCAAATACATCCACCACACCTATCCAAACCACTACTATTCAAACCACCTAAACCCATCCCATAAGCCCTCATCTTGTACATCATCCATTAGCTCCCGTCATGGCAGCCTGGTACGCACCTTTGGTGTTGCCACTACCTTTGGCCCCTCTCCCAAATAAATATCAAGACAAAATCCCACAATTTACCGGAGAAGAAACTACCACAGCTCAACAGCATATAAGTAGGATTAGCGATGCTTTTGAATACCTGAAAGTACAAGACGAGACCGTCAGAATGAGAATATTCGCCCAAAGCCTGGGTGGGGAACCCAAAAAATGGTTCAAAATCTTGCCTCCAAACAACATCCACAACATCCCAGAGCTATGTCAAGTCTTCAGAAACAGGTGGAAAGTCCGAAAGAACCCTATTCAAATCCTGTCAGAATATAACAACCTAAAACGGGAAAATGGGGAAAGTGTCCAGGCATACTGCACTAGGTTCAACAATGCGTATAACGCCCTCCCACCTCACTTCAAACCCCCACTTGGTTTAGCCTTAGCAAAATTCCCCGAGGGTTTTGATTCAAGCGTGACATATCATCTGAGAGGCAAGGATCCCCCTACCTTAGAAGAAATGCAACAAATAGCCATAAAAGCAGAAGCCAACTTAGCAGAAAAAAGTGCTAGGACTAGATTAGAAAGAAAAGTCACATATAGAGATGAGGTCTCCACTTCATCTCCTTCCCTAGATCCTATAATAGATGACTTAGTCAATACCATGGCCAAAATGTGGGAAAGGATAAATGAAAAGGCCCCTGTTAGGGACAATCAACCAAACCCTCCAAACAGAAACCGGAACCAAAATTTTAGGAGGGAGCAGCCTCAAAACAGACCAAGGGAAAATGATCAACAAATTAGGCCACCGTTTAATGAAAATTATGTGGAATAAGATGATAGGGATACTGAAACCATTGATGAAAATCAGTGGAACCTCATAGGTTCTGATAATGAGAGTGAGGTTTACCTCACAGTGGAAGAGCAAGAGTTATGCTCTCCAGGTCAGGACGAAACCAACTATGAGGATCTCAAAGATCCTTCCATAGACTTCTAGAATGCCATTATAGAAGCTCACAGGCAGTATAACTTAGAAGCAAAAAAAACCAAGACCATTCCAAGAAGGGTAATCCTGACATTACTAACACCTCTGATACCATCCTTGAAAAGGCTATGGATAACAACAAAATTGTGGCCTATAAAATTGACTAGAACAAAGATAAAGCTATTCAAACAAGCCTTGGCTCAGACACTCCTAGTACCTCTACAAAAATCCCCAAGGTGACTGTGTCAAACAAAATCCTTAGAGCCGGTTATTCTTGGCCTACCTTATTCCCTGATACTCACAAACTAGTTATGACATGCCATAAGTGTCAAATTTTTGATGGAAGAAAAAAGCTTTTACCTTTGCCCTTACATACCATCATAGTTGAAGGACCCTTCCAACAATGGGGTCTAGATTTATTCGGAGAGATTCACCCCTCCTCATCTGCTCAACATAAATGGATCCTCACAGCCACTGACTACTTTACCAAATGGATAGAAGCCATACCCTCCAGGAATGCCACCGATTCAGTCATCATCAAGTTCCTAGAAACCAATATCCTATCCAGATTTGGCTGTCCCAGAAAGATCATTACAGACAATGCTGCTGCCTTCTCCTCCAAAAGAATGGTTGACTTCTGTTACAAATATCACATTTCATTAGGACATTCCACAGCTTATTACCCTCAAGGTAATGGTTTAGCTGAGTCTTCTAACAAAATCCTAGTCAACATCATCAAAAAAATTATTGAACAAAATAAAAAAGCATGGCACGGAAAACTAGTGCATGCGCTATGGGCCGATAGACTAACCACTAAAAAATCCATAGGTATGTCTCCTTACCAACTAGTTTATGGCATAGATGCCATTTTCCCAACATCTTTAGGGGTTCCAGTAATGGAACTATTGCAGGAAGTTCAAATAGAAGAAAATGACATGCAAAGGAGGGTAAATCAGACTATCCATCTGCAGCAAACTAGAGAAGAAGTTTACCAAAAGACTTAGTTAGCGCAAGACAAAATAAAACAAATTTTTGACAGGAGAACTAAGGAAAATGATTTTCAGATTGGGGACAAAGTGTTAAAATGGGATTCCAGAAGAGAAGACAAAGGTAAACATGGTAAGTTTGAGAATTTATGGAAAGGGCCTTACATCATTAGCTCAATCAGCGGAAACAATGCCTTTTTCCTACAAGAACCTGAAGGGACTGAAGCTTTTGGAGGTCCTGTAAATGGCAGGACATTAAAGCATTATTTCTGTCAAGAACTCCAGTTTTTGAGTTTGAAACAATTTCATTCATTGTATATACCACTGTTTAAAAAATAGACAAAACAGAAAAGACAAAACAATAGAAAATAGAAAAGAGGGTGGTTGAAAAATAGAAAAAGGCCCCATGTTCCAAAAAATAGTCCTTCGGAAGGCGCACAAGTCTAAATGCCGCTACTTGTACTCAAATGTCTTGTTCAGATATCTAGCCTAATCATAGCTGAACATGTTTAAATTTAATTGCTGATAAGTTAGTGAGTGAAAAAGATGGTCAACATTGTGTAAGATTGACTTATCACAGAGAGTAGATTAGGAAAAGATACTGGTTCCACATGCCCAAAACAGAACCAAAGAGAGAAACGAGGGATGGAAAACACATTGTACACCTTAGCCCTATTTTTCTAGATTTCCCTTTTACAGAATAATATTTGCATGCAGGTTGTCTTTCATGCCGCAAATACATGACAAATCAGACTGCCTAATCCTGATTTGATCATCTTTTAAATTTCATGTTTTAAATTAGAGAACAAAATCCTGTCAAACAGCTTAATCTTGACAGTTGATCTAGCGTAGGTAGAGTAATGAAGGAGTTCATCTATTTAATCTGAACTCCCGGTAGATATAAGTGTAGAAATAGATAGGTTCATTTTGCAAAAAGAAAAACATGTTGTCAAAAGGCTACTAGTTCAAATTTGCCAAAAAAGAAAAAAAAATGTTAGGAAAGATAGTGGGGTAGATAGAAATGTCATTGATGCTAATCATGCTGTCACTTTTTCAGAAATGGCATCAAAGAAGAATGAAATATTGCGCCAATTGGTAAGGCACTGGTCTTCATAAGCCAGAGATCTGAAATTCTAGACACCTCTTGAAAAGGAGTTGCCCTCCCCAAATGGAGCCACTGTTATTCATCAGTATTTTTCACTTGTTAAGTGATGACTAGTTCTCACAGCCAAGTTTTCTAGCAGCTGATCCAAAATTTGTCATATTTTCCAGCTGGGAAAACACCCATAAAAATTTTTCGCCCTCCTACTTTTCAGTCCGCCTATGACGAGATGAAACCTCATTATCAAATCCTACTTAGCTTCAGCCATACTAGTCTGCCCATCAGCTCTAAATAGGCGATCCAAATCTAATCAAAAACCTTTTCACCAACAGTTTCAAAGTGTGGGCCCTTCACCACACGTTCAAAACTCGTTCTGTTTTCATTTCGGATGGACAAAGGCCGTGGTTTAAAAACAAAAAGTTTTCTAAACTCTCTCAAAGACTAAACCAAGGGTTTTCATTTTGTTTGCATTTCAAAAGGTCAAGGACCGTTGCAAATTTATTATGCAAACACCAAAGCCCGAGCAAAGCATCCCTTTGAAGATCACGAGGCCAGAGAGGGAGATTTCAAATTAGGTTTCGAAGTTTTAAAGTTGTTTTAACCACGCGGCGCGCCTGTAGATGCGCGCAGCGCGCTCAAGCACATGAATTACATAGGATATAACGGCTGCACAGCGCGCCTGTGCACTCGGGTCCTGTCGGCCCGACAGGTGACCTGACACCAAATATTGCGCGGAGCTCTCCATTGCAAATGTGTCGCGCACGTTTAAACAGTCCAAACATGCCTCCAAATCACATGTGAAGCTGTGCAAGCTCTTCAAAAGGCCTTTCATCGAGTTGTAGAGGTATTTTTATGTGCCCCCCTTGGTTTTCAAAATTTCTAAGTGCTGTAAGGGGTTAAAAAACCATAGTTCAAGTTTGGTGTGAAAACGAAATTGCTGTGTTTTCCATTGGTAGAAGCAGCACATTAAAACTTGAGAGTTCTGATGATTAGTTTCCATAGAGCAGAGTCAGTAAAGGCCACCATTGCATTCAGAGGGGTCTTTTGTCAAGCTGTGTGCAAAGAGCAGTAAAGTAAAAAAGAGCAGTATTTTGGTTGAAGAAGAGCCTTGTTAGATTAGAACTCTTACATATTTTGTTAAGCACCTCAGAAACATTTCAAGTTCTATCACCATCTCTATGACACAGTAGCCTTTGATTGTGTAGAGACTTGTTGATTAACTATGTTTATATTTTTAAATATATTTGGTGAGTTGTATACAAGAAGGGTAGTGATTTGTTCAAAGAGAAGTTTATTGGCATTAGACTGCTACCAGACCTTTGTAGCTACCACAAGACACAACAGGCTCTGTCACCTTGTCCCTTAAACACAGTGACTTTTGACTGGATAAATGCACTGTGGTTGACTGTGTCTATATTGTGAATTTATTAGTTGAGTGGCCTAAACAGAGAGCAATTGTTAGTATGAATCCTTTGTCGAAGTGTACGAAAAAAGATCACTTTAGCTACGCATAACTAATAGCCCTAACATCAAATATGGCTACCAATATCTTCAGATCTGCAGTTAGTTGATCAAGACAAGAGCTGCAAAAAACCAGATCTATGCATAGAAAGACATTAAGCAGTAAAAAGAAGGGTTTGCTCCATATATCCAATAGACAAGACAAGAACAATTTTTGAAAGAATTTTTTGTATTAAGGGCACATGGGAGGAAAACAAGAAGATGTTTCCAATTCTCCTCAATGGGATGGGTTCTTGGAAGTCCTCAGCACTTCAGATCTAGAATCTCTCTCTCTTGTTGGTGTAGAAAACCCAGACAAAGATAGAACTCAAAGGGAGCTCACACAACAAATAATGTAGAAAAATGTGACCAAGTGTATAGATCCAGAGTGATCTAATAGGCAACAAAGGTGAAGAATGGTAGGAAAAACCCTCCTATTTATAACAAAATATTGGGTCATTCTAGATCTTGGTGCATGATTAAAATAATGTTAACCAAATCTAGATCCACCTTTTATGGAATATTTTATTATATTTGTTGGAGGAAAAAGTATTTGACTTGGGTCAAATCCCTTTATTTGTGAATAATAAATAAATAAATGATTTATTTATCATTTTAAGGAAGTGGTTGAAAGATAATCAAATAAATAATGATTTATTTAATTATTTATGAGTGATTTAGTCATATTTAACAAGGGTGTGTGCCTAGAAAATAATAAGATAAATAAAGATTTATCTAATTAATTTCTTTGTTTTGGGTTAAACATGACCAAGAATAATAATTAAATTATTGTTTAATTAATTATTCCTTGAGGAAAATAAAAAAAATATAGGTTTGTTTAATATTTCCTTTTGGGGTTCCCTGTTTAGACCATAAACAACCTAATAAATGTGTTTTACTAAGTTATTTTACATAGTGAAAGCAATTTTACTTAGGGTAAAATTGGTCTTACATGGTGTACTTGGGTCCATCTAATGATAGTAGGTTAGATGACCAAAAAATGGTGTAACAGATTGCCCCCCAGCGTGTGAGTGTTAGGAGCAAATCGTATGACCGAAGTACGTTGTAAGAACTCAATCACCAGACATCAAAAGGGAAGTCAGAGAGAGAAATGTAAGGTAGACGGATGTGCTGAAGAACTAGACCCTGAGGAGACGAGACTTACAGGTGCAACAAGTCTCTTTTTATGAGAGGGTACCTGTGCTAAAGGCGGCGGGGGAGGCATACCTATGCCCGCTGAGACAAAGTACAAAATAATAATGTGTTCAGTAAACAAGGGACCGAACCATAAAGTACAGCCGGCATAAACATGAGCCAGATAAAAATACAATGAGGGATCCCACATACATGTTGTGCCTGGGATAACAGCCAGGACTTATACAATAATATCTGAGTACATGAGATACAAATACAACCCAAATTCCCCCTATGAGCGGGGAAGGGCTCACAAAATCTGACTGATACATGCAAATCAAAGAGGCGCTGCAAGCGGCTAAGGCCGACATCATCAAATATATGGAGCTGCATCGAAGGCTGCAATGAAGAGGTCATCCAGGCATGTGGGGGGCTACCTGCAGGGCCACCCCCTCATGAGGGCCGAGACATCTCACACACACCCGGGAATCACCAAGAGCTGCTGCTGCATCGCTGAACCATCAAGCATACGGATCTCGATCATGCTGAAAGGAGCTGGAGTGGAGAAACAATCAAGTCAAAGGGAAATGAGAGATCCCTTTGCCTGATCCGAGGCACCGAACAAGAGTGGAAGCTGGAACCAAGGTACACCGCCCTCTAGACCTGTCTTCTGGAATGAAGGAGTTGATGTCGACAGAAGGAGGTCCGCCATAGGTGAGGCAATGAGAGATCCTCAACTAAGGCACGAGAGAAAATAGTAGAGCGACGGACAGACTAATACCAATGGTGATGAGGAAATGGAGGGGACTGAGTAGCGAATGGACGACTTCCCTTGCTAGAGCATAAAGGGCATGAATGACATGGCAGCGACTGACACAGTATCATAAGGGATAGGGGACAGTGGGACTAACGGCCATAATGTGCGACACAAGAGAGAGATGGAGCAATGAAGGGTGGAGGACTATAGCGGGGTACAAAGGGACTCGGGATAGACTCCAGGAATGCGATGATAACTCAACTTGGATGCTCTAAACAAGGGCGACTTGATGGTGCTGCCACACAGTAAAGGTCCAATGGGGGACCATGAAAACATGAGTACGAGATGGTAACTCACGACGAACATCAACACGAGCATGGATAAGTATGGAGGCCAAATGGTGCCCCTAGTATGAGTGTTGCAAGTGAAGAAATTCGATTTTTAGGAGGGTTATGGTTGAGGGGCATAGGTGCCCCCAAGCATGGTGTGGTCATGCAAAAATGTATTTAGAAAAAGGGGAATTGAAACACATTTTAATGATGTGTTGTGCCATTTGTTTTCGTTATGGTTATGCAGTGTGAGAAAGGAAATGGAGGATTACCAATCTCTTTTAGTACTGCATATATGAAGCAAATGGACTTTAAGTTTTCGGGGTGGCATACATGATGTCACTATCCCAAAGAGAGGATTTGGAGATAATGAACTGATGCTCTCCTAGAAAACCCATAGGTTGGTCAACAACAATGTCTAAGAGATTGGGTTGCTGATGGAAGATGAGGGAACGATAAGGGGTATCATCCCTAGAGTGATCTAAAGTGATATGGGACTCTAGAGGTTCTTCGAAAGGTGGAAGAATAATGGTACTAAAGTCGGCACGACCAGATACACTAGGAGAGTTGTGCAGAATTGCTTCTCTTGGTCTCTCAAATGTGGGTGCCCCCTTACCCAAAAATTGGGCTTCAATGTAATGGCCACAAGGTGTATGTGGTGTGAACGCATGGGTTCGATGTAAGGGGGAATAGATAAAGTTAGGGGTTCGATGTAAAGGGGAATAGATAAAGTCAGGGGTGGGGATTTCTTCCATAATGTCGTCATCGTGATAGAAGATGGGGTGATTGGTGGAAGAAAGACCACCTGATGAGCGGAAGCTACCTAACTCATCATCATGAGAAGAGAGGTTCACATGCACATCGTCACAAGGGGTGACAGAAGAGTAAGTAGATAAAGGATCTACTGATGTTGAGCCCAAGGTGATCGCTGAAGGAAGGTCAAGCGAAACAACAGGGGGGGATTCAGAGGGAATGTTCCCCGAGGGTCTCATGGATGATGATAGGTAGAAAAGGTTGGACGAAGGCTCCGTCATCTCGACATCAGGAGGGGGGATGTCAATGGGAGCAGTCATTTCTGGTAGTTTTTCCAAAGCAAAATGTGCGAATATGGGAGAGGTGGACTCATTGCGCTTGGCCTCGAATTGGCGAACCGCAGCTAGAGAGGTGCGGAAGTCCGCGAGGCGGGGACAAAGGTGGGTGTAATGGCCATGGAGGTCACACAAAGCACAGGGGTGGTTGGTGTGAATAGTCTGGGGGTTCGTGGCCGTGGTCGCAAAAGGAACAAAGGCGTCCGGGACCGGGGACTCAGGGAACGCGACATTAACCATGGGCTTGAGATGAAGCAATTCAGGATAGGTATGGGTGGCGTGACCGACAATATCACACAAAGCACACTGGATGGTATGCTTTGGAGGCCGAGGAGGGGCAGGGTTTGTCGGGGCAGCCTTGTCCTTTGATGCCCCCTTGCGAGCTTTGCCCTTCTTACCCGAAGCGGGCGCAACAGGAGGTGGTTCCTGTTGAGGTGACTGAGGCACTGTTGCGGTGGGAGAAGTCCTGGGGACCGGTTGAACTGGGGTCAAAGAAAGATAAGGTTTGGGTTGACCAGGCAAGGTTGGGGCTGGAGGATCAAGGTACCAGACGGGAATCCCAAGGGTTAGGTTAGGAAGAGAGAGGGTGGCCATGACAGGTACCGTGTACACTCCTGGTGGGGGAGATAGGAACGGTATCTGACCAGAGGGGTAATGGCCAGGTGGGATGGCTCCTAAAGGGCTAAGGCTTGGAGGAACCGTTCCAAGAGGGTAAAGAGGCTCATGAATACTAGCTGCAGGTGAAGGGCTAGGAGCAGGTTGCGGAGAGTGTGGTTGCTGACTAGCCGAAGCAGGTTGCTTGAGATCAGTAGCCCGAGACGATTGCATCATGCAAACATTCGATGAGCTGGGGTCGGAGACAGGAGGAGGAGGAAGACCAGGGAAGGTTCCAATCAAAGAGGAGTCTTTGTAGACGTCGGGAGAGACACTGGTAAAAGAATTGACGGTTTGCTTATTGGCTACAGAAGAGATGGTCGTCTCAGGGGAGGTCTGAGATTTTGGCTCATGATACGTCAACTGGTCAATGGTGACTATATTTCCATTGTGAGGAAACGACATCTTGCGAAAAACCACGGATGGGACAGCAGACATGGCATAGGTGTAGCTTCGCCCCAAGAGAATGTTGTAATCGAGAGGGGCGTCGATGACTTCTACGTCAACGCAAACAGTCTTACCCGCAAGAGTGATAGGATAATTACGGAAAAGGCCAATGGGCTGGGAGGCATGGCCGTCCCACGCTCGAAGGGTAATCGTGGAAGGGGCCAAGTCAGGAGATCTGAGTTGCTTCCAAACCGAAGCGGACATCACACAGGGGGATGCCCCCTCATCAATTATACACTGAGAAACGTGGGCATTCCATATT
The DNA here is from genome assembly GCA_034641835.2 of Pinus albicaulis. NCBI lineage: Eukaryota > Viridiplantae > Streptophyta > Pinopsida > Pinales > Pinaceae > Pinus > Pinus albicaulis. The sequence goes on along the minus strand of MU968551.1, from coordinate 3,382,253 downwards.
TTGACTTGGATTTGGAAGGCGACGGAAGCAGGAAGGGGAGGATGTTCTGATTGATGGGCGTCGAAAACAATCATTTGGTCATCAGCAGGATCCACAGCACCCATGGTAGATAGTAGAGCCTTCTTTTGGGAAGGGCACGATTGGAGGAGTTCCAATGTGGAAATGGCAGCAGGAGACTGCGCCAAATCATATACTATGCTATACGAATGAGCAGCTCGACCAGGAGCAGCATTTCGGCGTAATGGTCCTTTAGGAATCTTGGTATGAACCTCGACTTTGGGTTGAGGGATATGTAAGAGACCATTGGATGTCGAAAGAGGCTCTGTAGAACCTGAAGAGGGGACTCGGGGACAGACAGAGCGGGAGGCTTGGGTTACTGATGAGCCCGAGTGTGAAGGTTAAGGTCGACGGTTAGAGGTGGATCAGAGTTCATCATGAGGATCTGGTAGTTGGAGGAACCAGAAGGGGAAGGTTGAGTGGCCGCCTGTCTCTCAGGTGGTTGGGTAGCCCCGAATCCCTGCTGTGCATCCACTTGTTCTTGAGGGGACGGTGACTGTTGTTGCAGGGGTTGAGAAGGCAAGGGAGGAGGAGGTGCAAATGCTGGAGGAGCTGGAGCACCAGGCTGCGGATAAGGATAATGGTTAGGGTGGGCAACATTGAGGTAAGCAGGAGACTGGGCAAAAGGCTGAGGCATGCCGTATCCTGGATACGTGCTACCGGGAGGGGAACAAGTACGGGAGGTGCTGCCCCCTCCCCCAAGAAAACCATAACCCATGGGAGGTTGGGCATATGGGTGAGAGAGAGCTCCAACGATACCGTCAGCAGGATGAGGTGCCCCTGGTGTGTTGACACCACCGGGTCTCGGGAGATCAGGTAGAACGGTATAAACATAACCCGTCTGAGCGTAGATCAAGTCATCTTTTAACGCCAATTGGAGGGCGACTTCTTCGGTTTGGGGGAAATGCGATGCGACATCTTTCTCGATAGGAGGCAATAGAGATCTAAGGAACCAGTCCATGTAGACACGGTCTTCGAAAGTAGGGGATTGACATAGGCTCTTTCGTCTTTGCCATTCCTGGACATGATCGGATAGGCGGGTCGCATATGATTGACAGAAAGAAGTCAAAAGTTCGATACCAGTGTCATAACGAAGGGGAAGCTGGAAGTAAGATAAAAAAGCCCGGGCAAGAGTCACAAAGGTGGTATGAGAGGAAGTGGGCTGATCAACATACCACTTAGAAGCCGCGCCTGTAAGCGTTCGTTGGAACAACCGAAGACGGACAGAGTCATCGGTAATGGAAGTAGATGAACACCACATGTGGAAAGATCGAACATGATTTGAAGGATCTTCTCCAGTAAGGCCTTCAAACTTTGGGATGTCGGAAGGGAGCTTTGTCGGCATAGTAGGCCAACTAGCGTCATGGTGTATAGGGTCATTTATCAACCGGTCCAAATCGGGGAGGCTGAGGCCTGCGATGAAGGGGAGCAAGGGCGTGGCCGAGGTAGTTCCTGTGGCGGTTCTGTTAGTAGTAGTCCTGGCATTAGGGCCGGGATTACCGCTAGCGTTAGGCCCTGGACCAGACATAGTGAAGGTGACATGGGGAGAACCAGAAGTGAAAGGAAAACCCAATGAATCAGAAGAGGAGTCGGAGTGCGGACTCGGAGGAGGACTAACTTGACGACGGTGGGAAGGAGTAGGTCGACCGACCGGAAACTGAGGGTGAAGGCCAAGAAGCCTCCGGGACGTGCACCTTGGGGGCGCAAAGATGACAACACAAACACGGCACAAGGGGAAGAAGAACGACCAACAAAGGCAGGGAGGTGCAAACCAAGAGATTACAATGTCGAAACAAGGGCAGATAGGTGCAGTGTCAATTGATTTTAAAGTCTTTGCCTGGCGGTGTTAACCAGGCTCTTCTTCGCTTAGGGTGAGTGTGTGGCATGCGTTAATTTTAATTTTTAAACCCTTGTCATTTTGAGAGCAAAAGAAAAAGTGTGCTGCGTAACTGAAAATAATTCTGCAGAGAACAGTATATAATGCTGAAATAACAGAAAATTAACAGCTATTAATGCATCGATCTAACCCAAGAAGGCGGGTCTCTCAAAACTAATCTAAAAGAGGGAAAAAAATATATTCAAAACACACGAAAAAGTGGCCAATATATCTAAGGTCGGGAGGGACAGGGATCTAAAGGGGAAAACTGCTGAAAAGAGGTGCAGAACACAGCCAAGAGGCAGAGGCAAGGTGGCTGTAAAAAAGGATGAAATCAACAAAAAGCAGAAGGGACAAGGAGGAGGCCCTAAAGGTAGATCCAAACAAAACTTCAGGAGGTGATTTGAAAGGGAGAGGAGCTGATTTAAAGGGATCTGAAAAGGAGGGATCAGATCTGAAAAAGAAATGGCTGAAAACTATGAAAATTTAGACACTTACAGCAGCTAAAACTCTTCCACAAAAAGTGGAGGGTACTGAGGCCCTAGGGGGCTAGATTCCCACTTAGTTGAGTAAAACATAGCAAGAATAGGTCTAAACGGGTGGAGACGGAGGTTAGACAACCCTGACAGAGGTTCAGACAAAACCCAGAAAAATTTCAGAAAAATTCTAGAAAAAAGTCCAGGGCGCAGTTTTTGACCTGTTTTCTGTGCAGGTCGCAGATAATGGGTTGAAAAGTGCGACCTGGAGGTCCAGGTCACAGTTTATGGGCTAAAAAGTGTGACCTGAAGCTCCGGGTGTCTCGGCAGCAGATTTTTGGAAAAGTTTCCGTCTCATTTGCGGCTGATGTCTGTCACCTGCGCAATAGGGCCAGAAACACGCGGAAGTTAGAAATTTTAATGTTTTAGGGTTTTATAGGGGAAAAACAACATAAAAATAGGAAAAACAAAAAGCTGAAAAGAAACCCTAGGGTCTGAGGTAGCTGGATATGCAGGAATATGAAAAACGACAGCGGTCGTAATTGAAAACCTGTGTGGAGTCGCCAATTGTTAGTATGAATCCTTTGTCGAAGTGTACGAAAAAAGATCACTTTAGCTACACATAACTAATAGCCCTAACATCAAATATGGCTGCTAATATCTTCAGATCTGCAGTTAGTTGATCAAGACAAGAGTTGCAAAAAACCAGATCTATGCATAGAAAGACATTAAGTAGTAAAAAGAAGGGTTTGCTCCATATATCCAATAGACAAGACAAGAACAATTTTTGAAAGAATTTTTTGTATTAAGGGCACCTAGGAGGAAAACAAGAAGATGTTTCCAATTCTCCTCAATGGGATGGGTTCTTGGAAGTCCTTAGCACTTCAGATCTAGCATTTCTCTCTCCTGTTGGTGTAGAAAACCCAGACAAAGATAGAACTCAAAGGGAGCTCACACAACAAATAATGGAAAATATGACAATGATAATGGCTCAAAGTCAGACCAAGAGTTTAGATCCAGAGTGATCTAATAGGCAACAAAAGGTGAAGAATGGTAGGAAAAAGCCTCCTATTTATAACAAAATATTGGGTCATTCTAGATCTTGGTGCATGATTAAAATAACATTAACCAAATCTAGATCCACCTTTTATGGAATATTTTATTATATTTGTTGGAAGGAAAAAGTCTTTGACTTAGGTCAAATCCCTTTATTTGTGAATAATAAATAAATAAATGATTTTTTTATCATTTTAAGGAAGTGTTTGAAAGATAATCAAATAAATAATGATTTATTTAATTATTTATGGGTAATTTAGTCATATTTAACAAGGAATATTATTTAAATAAGATTTAAATAATTATTCCTAGAAAATAATAAGATAAATAAAGATTTATCTAATTAATTTCTTTGTTTTGGGTTAAACATGACCGGGAATAATAATTAAATTATTGTTTAATTAATTATTCCTTGAGGAAAATCAAACAAATATAGGTTTGTTTAATATTTCCTTTTGGGGTTTCCTGTTTAGACCATAAACAACCTAATAAATGTGTTTTACTAAGTTATTTTACATAGTGAAAGCAATTTTACTTAGGGTAAAATTGGTCTTACATGGTGTACTTGGGTCCATCTAATGATAGTAGGTTAGATGACCAAAAAATGGTGTAACAGCAGTGTTTTTGAATCAAAGGCTTTTTTTTCCTTCCTCTACAAAGATAAGGGTGTCCTACTGCCTCAAGCACCAAAGCTGGTGTCCTTCCATAGGAAAGATCACTTTTGGCTGTCTATCTTTATTTGACTGTGTTTTTCTTCTTAAAAGTCCACTTGTTGAATTGCATATTAAGGGGAAGGGCAACTTTCTGAAGGAACAGGGGTCTTATATTGAAAGAGGGCTTTTCACAATACATTCGGAATCATTGTTCCCTTATCAAACAGTGAGTTGACAGGCTGGGACAGAGTTTGGTTTGAAGAACACATTTCAAAGACTGTAAGGTAGTTTGGTGTTTCAAGAGTGCATCTAGCCCAAGATGCCGCCCAGGTAAGATAGCAGAAGTGGTTTTCACAAGAGATATGAGCCAATTTCTACTGAGGAAGTCAATGCACACCCATCTATCCTTTTCAATTTTCACGAGGTGGGGTGTTTGGATTTCTGCCAGAGGGTACAAGAATTCAAAATTTTCTCACCCTTAACACATTTGTGCGCCTTGAGGTTAAAAGACAAACATTTTCACGTGGCAGGCCTTGATTTCAAGTTCTCCCCGAGGTCTGTATCCAAGGCCACTAAAATCCCATACATTGGCGAGAAATGGTTCAAGCAAGCCTATTTAGACTTGGATGACTACAAACCCTTCATCAAGCCTGAGCATAGAGAAGCATGCACTGCTATTTTTCCTCTCTCATATTCTTGCCAGCTATGCTCCTCTTATGAAGATTATAATGAAGTATTTCACTTGTGAAGGGAGATTCTGCCGAGTTTATGCATACCACATCCGACTGTTGATGCACTTCACAAGAACCAAGCAGCTCAATCTTCCTTACTTCTTGTACAAAAGCATTGAGAAAATGGCCTCCTTAGTCCAGAAGAAGCCTCCATCACAGCAAGTAGCTTCTCTATTCCATCATTCTCTTATTAAAATCATCATCCTTCACCAGCTGGAGAAGAAAGAGGTTTCTTGGGATGTTTTCATTAGTCACCCTGATTTCTCCACTCTCCCTCCAGTCCATACATCCCCCACATCGCCTACTCATTGCCCCTCGCCTTCCTCTAGCAGACCTACTCCTAGAAGGCTCAGATTCACCACAGAACAGTCAAGAGAGCATGGAGAAGGAGAGGGAAGTGGCCAGCAAGAGGAGGAAGGAGATGAACATGAAGAAAAAGATGAGGAACATCAGGAAGAAAGTGATGGAGGGCAGCAGCCTGATAGTGATGCAAGTGAACAACAGCAAGAGCAAGAAGAGAAAAGTGCTGAGCAGCAGCAATTCAGTGAGGAAGGACAACAGTTTGGGCAGCAGTTTGAGCAGCAGCTTGAACCAAAAAATGAACAGGAAATTGAAGCATAGCAGTAGCATGATGTTGACGAGCAGGAGCAACGTAAATAATATACACAGTAGTCCCCTCATGATGCATCACAACCTCCTCAAGATACACAGCAGCCTCAAGAGGAAAGGAAAATTCAAGAAGGTGACAAGCAAGATGACAAAGGCAAAGTAATCATGCCTTCCTCTCCCGAAAAGGCTAAGCCCAAGACAACAAGGAAGAAAGTGCCCAAGGTTGTCACTTCAAATGTGACAAGAACTCTCCGAAGCAAAATAAAGTTTCCAAAGAAGCCTCTCACTGACTTGCCTAGAAGAAAGAGCGCAAGGATAGCCTTCCAAGGCAAAGGAAAAGGCAAGGTAGGAGAAATTCAAGAGCATGGAGGTGCATTGGCTGTCATCCCAATCCAAAGTGATGACAGTGATAACGAGGCCCAGATTCTAGAGAACCTTCTAATCCATAGAGAGGGCCAGATTGATGCAATGGAGAATGACCTTCATCGAGCAAAGAACTTCAATCACTTCTTGGAGATCCAAAATAGGCAAATGAGTGTCCATATGGCTGTTTATGAGACACGAGCAATCAAGTACAAGAAAGAGGCCGCCAAAGCCCAAGCAAGGATAGAGGAGCTCATAGGTAATTTTGATGAAGATGAAGAAGAGGACCAGCCTAGGCGAAAAAGGCCTAGAACCATAGGGCTTAAAAGAGCCCTTGAAAAGCAAAAGGAAAAGGAACAAGCCCTTCTTCAATCCACTCCCCTCACTGCACTACTTGAGAAAGAGATTGAAAGCAATAAGGAGGCATGGCTAGAAAGAGCCAATAAACATTTGGAGAGGAAGCTTGAGAAGGCAAACAGGGACTTAGAGCTGAAAAGGAGGATGACAAAGCATTATCAAAAGCTAAATCAGTTTGCCCGGCGCAAGTTAAAGGCCGCTCAAGAGAAACTAAAGGAGGCAAAAGGGAAGCACCCGGCATGGAAAGAGAAGAAGGACACATCAGGACTTGAAATTTTGGCTTCAGTCTCAGAGCATGTTGCTAAGGACCATTGAGGGTCATGCACACCGATTTTGGGCACATTTTGACATTTTTTGGTTTTTTGGCATTTTTGAGTTTTAGGTCAAAACTCATAAAATTCGCCATTTCATTTTGGGGATTCGTCAAGGGAGGAGAATGGTATCATTGGATGCCATAATTTCATGAGCTTACCCTCAGCAATTTTCAGGAAATTTGGAGACCATTTTCTTCCCCGAAATGGCGAAAAAATCTCGCTTTTTGCACACTTTGCCCGGTCTATCAGCAGACTGTAATTTTCTGGATTTTTACACACAAGTTCAGTTTTGGAGAACTTCCATGCATCAGATTGAGAAAATTTCAGTTTTTCCGGAAAGTAGACACTCATATCTTTCCAACGAGCTATCATGAGCCTCATTTCAACATCGGGAAGGCTGCCAAATGTTTCCGGCAAGTCAGGGGACTTTTTGCTGATATAAATTTTGAATATTTTTGTAATTTTTGAACCTCTAAAATATGCTTTTTCCAAATGTGCATTTAGCTATTTTTTCACATGAAAAATGATGAATAGTCAATCTATTTCCCATTTTTATCATTTTTTAGATATTTTTGTGCCTTGGGATTTGCAAATCCTCAAGGACAAGATTAGATATTTTGATTAGGTCAATAGGATGGCAAGTTGAACCATGAGGTTTTCCTCACTTGAGCCTATATATTCCAAAGGCTTTCATTGTAAAGGAAGGCTGAACTTGAGAAGAGATGAAATATATGGTCATATGAGCTTTGGAAGAAAATACTTGTGTTATGCTTTTGGATTTCCTCTTGGATGTTCTTGGATGAATGATGAAGGATTGTTGATGGATTCCATGACTTGGTAGAATGGTATAGTGTCTCTTGCTTTGTTGTTGTCTTCTAGTTTTCATTCACGAATACATGTTTCTTGCTTGCTACAGATCAGTAGAGAACAAATTCGAGATATGCTCATGGAGGCACCTCAAATTTCCTGAATCTTCATAGCTTTCATGTTTTCTTCTTCCTTAGTTGCATTAAAGAATTCTTAACTGCTCTTTAACAACTTGAGGATATTGTTGCTCGTTTCATTCATAGTTCTATACATGCTAAGTATGAATTACGGTACGCCCTTCTTACCTATGGCTAGCTATAGTTCCATCCATGAAATTTCTCTTTGACTGATTAGATTATCATCTTGTTGAACCAAGGAGGCCTAGTTTCGATCTAGCCCTTTGCCTAAAACTATGCAAATCTTGTTGTTCAAAGTGCCCAATAACTTGAAGTACTGTGTTTAGGCATTCCAGCATAGTAAGTTAAGTTGTTTGTCTTCCTTAAGTGTTTTCCCCAAAGTCTGATAGCCATTTCCCAAAGTTAGAGGGTCATATACTTCTATGCATGGCTTGAATGTTTATTTCTATGTATTGATTAGCTTATAGTTACATTTTGCATGATTAATGGTTTTCCCTACCATGTTTATGTTATCTATTGAACTAGTTATGCTTGAAACTCTTTGTTGTTCACAAAATTGATGTCCATTTACTCCATTTTTCCCAAAGATCCTTTATACCTTGAATCAAATCGGCCCTTCAACAGCCTTGTATCGTCATCTAATAGCTTTCTTGACCTTTTGACCCCATAGCCCAGTTAATCTAACATCTTGTTACCTATTTTATATCTTTGATCAGTTTCATCCCTCGCAACTTAAAAAACCAAAACCAAAAAACTTACTTCATAACTAGCCTAAAATCAGAACACAATAAGCAAACATACAGATATCCCTTACACTTATAGAGAGAGCCCTCTCTGAGTCCAGGAAGGCTAGGTCCTTGGGCTCCAAAGCTTGGTTTGATGTTACACTGTCATTTGGCTTCCCAATCGGCCGAATCACGGGACCCTAACACCTTCCACTGGAAGGTGCGGAGCTTGGCCAAAATGGTGTCAATTGCAGCCTTCTTTTGTTCCTCTATGGCTACCCACCTATCCTCTGTAGCTAGTGTAAGTGCGTCCGTGATTTTCTCAAGGTCACCGTCAGTTAGCGTGACCATCGCATCATATTGCTTGCATTGGGCGGATTGCTTTTTTTGGGGCCCTTTTGCAGGCTCGCCTGGCCGCTTCGTACCCTAGAGGGAGGTGGTATCTTTGTTATTCATCCCTTGCATGCTTAGGTCTAGTTGTGAATTGGCCTCAACGTCCTTTTCGGAAATCTGTGGCAGCTGTGAGTCCTTTTCCGTGGCTGCATCCGAGCCCCTCTCGTTCAGTCCTGCGGTCTCCTCGGGGTTGACAGGGGGTCACTCTTGTCCCACAGGTCCCTTCGATGCTCTTTTCGCTGGGTATGAAGCTAGTCCTCCATGCAGGGAGCCAGAGCGCAATTATCCTATCAATTTCTTCGTCCCCTGACCCACTCACCATGATTTCCTCAACTTCTAGCTTTGTAGGTACCGAAGCTTCTGCGGGGTTAGTAGCTATCATTCTAGCATGAAAAGGGAATCCCGATTCTGGAGGACTATTGGCAGTGTGAGTGGGTTGATTTGTCATGAAAAAGACGCTACAAGCCCAGAGAACCATGTAGCATAGATAAAATACATATGGGTTACGGAAGTGATATAGAACCTTTTTATGAGCTATTCTTCCTACTTTATAGTGCCTGCAGACGTCCTACAGTAGGTTAAATGTCACTTGGAACTTACCATCAAGTAAATGGTAAAAAATCTCAAGGAATTGCCTCATTAATTGCCAGTCGCTCACTCCATACAACAGTAAATTTTACTCTTTTCCAGAGTTTACTGTTCCAACCGCCACTTTTCGCTCCTCATGTGTGCTCGACGTACCCAGTGGGCTTGGACTAAATGCCTGTGCCTCCTGCGCATCCTTCCTCAATACAGGCTCGTTCCCTAGGAACTTCGAAACCAAAGACACGTTCCTCTGACATGCATCATCCCAACAGAACCAAACCCCCTTCATAAGCAAGTTGCTCAGAGGTGTTGTAATCAATGTGTACTCTCTAACAAACTTCTTGTGGCTGAGGATTGAATGCATTTATTTCTTGGTTGTAGGAGTTGTCAGATATATGATAACTCTGCTTCTTGTATCTGCATCCCCAATCTTAGCCAACGTAGGGTGTGTTTTAATGCCACCCATTTTCAGCCTACACGGCCTGGTAACTATGCGCATCCCTTCCAATTCTGTGTCTGAAGCGGCTTGTGGATCATTCTTACCTTCTTTCGGGGCTAGGCTGCGGTAATTGACCATACTCGGTACCTGCGTTTCCCACGTGGGTATTTCAGGTGCGACATATAGGTGTGATTCATCCCATGCCACAACATCAGTGTTTTTAAGAGCTGCGTCAAGCGCCTCTGTTCCACCTACGACCCCAAATGTTCCTAGAAATTCATCCTTCAAAGTCTCCCAATGGCGAGTGCGCTGATGTAACTTCGCGTCTAAATACCATGCAGTGGGAAGTGGTCCTCGGTCACAGTTGGACTCACGAGATGCTATGTGTTCCATCCACTCTCTTTTGTGTTTTGAAATTCCCACATGAAGGAAAGATTATTATTGTCGATCAATTGCCTTTTTTCACTTCTTCTTCCGAGAACAATGTTCCGCATGTGGATAAGGTTCCTACTCCTTACGAGAGCGTAGGGCCAGGCCTTTTCAAGGACCCATGGGTTATCCCTTCTCCTGAACAGATGGATTCTTTTGGAGATTCGATGCCATTGAGTCCGATTGAAATTTATTATTGTGACCTCATCACTGCATCAGACACTCCATCCCCTGATTCTTCTCCTTCGAGCCTACCTCTTGACATTTATTCTCAATCCCCTCGGCTTGGTGATTTTTATTCTCTAGATCCTTTGAAAAAAGTGTTTCCTTCTGATGAGGCCATCGTGGAAACCATGTCTCTCGAAGATCTCCCGTGGGATGAAAATCATCATCGTTCCTCATTCCTACCAAGTCTCGGGGCTATGTCTACCTATCTTGAGTGTTTTGCTTCTCAAGTTCCTTCTCCTCCACTTCAAACGCTTGTTCAGATCCATGAAATTTTTTTGGAAGGCAACTTGAGTAACATTACATAGACGATGCCTATTGACATTTCCATTAAACTTGGAATTATTGAGAACATCCATATCGGGGTCACTTGTTCTTCTGATGAAGTACAAGTCTATGCTGGCATTTTTCGCAAATTCTGTGATGTCTTTGCGTGGTCCTACGAAGAAATGCCTGGCATTGATCCTAGCATCATGGTACATGAAATTCCTACTTAACCCGGTTCAAAACCTATTCGCCAGCGTCTTCGTCCGGTGCATCTACGGAAAGTTGCTGCTATTAAAGCCGAAGTGGAGAAGCTTCTCAAAGCTGGTTTCATTTATCCGATTCCATTGACAGAGTGGGTTTCTAATATTTTTCCTGTAGATAAGAAATAGGGAACTATTCATGTCTGTGTTGAATATCGTGATATCAATCGAGCTTGTTCCAAGGATAGTTATCCTACTCCCTTCATTGATCAGATCATTGATGACTGTGCCGGGAGCGAGATTTTTTCCCTTATGGACGATTTTTTCTGGTTATAATTAGATAAACATTCTCCCATCTGATCAGCACAAGACTGCCTTCATCTATCCTTGGGTACCTTTGCATATAAGAAACTTCCTTTTGGTTTAAATAATTTTGGGGCCACATTTCAGCACGCGATGTCCTACGCCTTTCATGATATTCGTCACATCATGCAGCCTTATTTGGATGACCTTCCGGCTTATTCAGCTAAGCGTAGGGATCACCCTGACTATCTTCGTTAGAATTTTCTTTGTTGTAGACACTATAACATTCGGCTTAATCCGCACAAGTGTGTTTTTTGCGTTGATTCTGGTAGAATCTTAGGGTTTATCATGTCCAAAGATTGAATTCGCCTCGATCCTCTCAAATTTTAGGCTATTATTAATCTCCCCTCTCCTTCCTCATTGCACCAGTTGTAGAGTTTACAAGGGAAAGATAATTTTTTACATCATTTTATACCTAACTATGCTGAAGTAGCTAATGGATTCACACGATTGTTGAAGCAGGGCGTCCCTTTCTGTTGGGATGAAATCGCTCAAAAATATTTTGATGCTTTGAAGACATTGTTTGTCAATGCTCCTCTACTTTTCCCTCCAAATTATCATCGTGAATTTTCCCTTTATTTAGCTACCTCTTTCAGCACGATTGCTATGGTTTTGGTACAAGACAATGATGACGGTCATAAGCATGTTATTTATTACTTGTATCGTAACCTTCTCGACCCAGAAACTCGTTATGCTTATGTTGAGAAGTTAGCATTATCTATCGTTCAAGCTGTCCAACGTTTTCGTCATTATATTCTCTTACGCACAGTGATGGTGATTTCTGATTGCAACCCCATGACCTACATATTGTCTCGACAATTGCTGGGGGGAAAATACTCTAAATGGATTGTTATCCTCCAAGAGTTTGATTTGGAATTTACTGCTACCAAGTCTAAGAAATCATTAGTTTTTGCTGATTTTCTTTGTTCTCTCCCTTCTGACTCCACTCCTTTTCATTCTGAGGAATCCATTACAAAAGATTCAGTTTTCTTGATTAGCACCCTCGATCCTTGGTATGGTGATATCATCGTATATCTCCAGAATTCGTCTTTTAGATATGAGTTGACGAAGGATACCCGCCGATGCATCCGCCATCAGTCACAACCTTATCAAATATTTGGAGATACACTCTATCGTATTGGAGTCGATTCTATACTCCGTCGATGTTTGACTCTTGAGGAAGCTGAGAAAGTCCTCAATGATTTTCACAGTGGCACCTGTGGCGGTCACATGTTTGGTTACGCTACTGCACAGAAGATTCTTCGTGCTGGTTATTTCTGGCTTTCTATTTTCAAAGATTGCATTGTCGCGGTTCATAAATGCCATGATTTCCAGATTTACCAATGCAAGATGTGTGCACCACCCGTTCCTCTTCATCCTGTCATTACCGATGGTCCCTTTGCAAAATGGGGCATTGATTTTATGACGTGTAACCCTCACTCAGCCAGGGGGCATGCTTATATTATCATAGCCATGGACTACTTCACCAAATGGGTCGAAGTAATGCCTACACTTGCTACTGACGGTAAGACAGCTGCTCATTTCATATTCAATCACATTATTGCTAGGTTTGGTGTCCCGCAAACCATCGTTATTGATCATGGTTCCCATTTTCGGCATTATATGGTAGCGAAGTTGACTTCTAAGTTGGGCCTGCGTCACGACAGCTCAATACCGTACTACCGTCAAGCCAATGGCCAAGTTGAGGCTGTGAACAAAGTTCTTGTCATTATGCTTCAATGTACAATTGGGATCCATAGATCAAATTGGCATCTCATGTTATTTTCGGTTCTTTTGGCATACCGAACCTCAGTTAAGAGTCCAACCGGGTTCACTCATTTCCAGTTGGTCTATGGCCTAGAAGCTACTCTCCCGATTGAATGTGAAATACCTTTGCTCGAGTTAGCTGTTGAATTACTGCCGAATACTTTGCCAGAGGAAGAGTGTCTCCTTTATTTAGAAAGTTTGAATGAAACCCGCCACTTTTCTGCTTTGGTTATCGAAGCACAGAAAAAGTGGGTCAAAGCTCATTTTGACTGGTCAGTTTCCCCTCATTCCTTCATCAAAGGAGATCTCGTCCTCCTGTATGACCAAGCTCATGACAAGTTGGGGGCAGGAAAATTTCAACCCATGTGGCATGGGCCCTACATCGTTAAGTGTGTTTTGCAGAATGGGGCCTATGAGCTCATAGATTACGAAGGTCATCCTCTTGAACATCCCAAAAATGGGTTGTATCTCAAAAAATATTATGCGTGAAGCATTCATGTGTAATTAGTGTACATAGGTGTTGTTTTCAGTTTTGTACATGTTTTCGGTTTAAGTGTGCTTTGTGAGCGTTTTCCTGGTTATTGGGTCTTGCTTATTCTGCAGATGTTTGTTACCCCTTATGTTGGTTTCAGGGATGGTGCTTCTTGCAGTACCAAGAATTTGTCTTTGGCAGCCTGGGTAATTTATGATCTTGCTGGTGAGTTGATAGATCTACAAGGTATTTGTCTAAGACAAACTACAAACAATATCTCTGAATATAGCGTTGTTATTGAACTACTAACCGAAGCAATCAACCTCGATATACGCGCATTGATTGTAAATCTAGATTCACAGCTTTTTGTTCTACAACTCAATATTATTATTCAGTTAGAAATCCGCACATTTTGAGATTGTATTTACGTATTCGTTTGCTAGAAAGAAATTTTGATTTCATCACATATCAGCATATTCCTAGATGAATGTATACATTAACTGATACAATGGCTAACATTGTATTAGATAGACATTTGCGTAATTTGTAAAATCATCATCACATGTAAAAGATCCATGTAGGAAAATAGATGTATATATATATATCGCATGTTTGCAGCTGTGTGCATCATAACTTCAAAAAATATATGTGTGTTTCTGTTACATCCTGAGACATCATGTCTCTCAAAATATGTAGGTGAAAATAAAACCTAGGTGTCTAATTAGCATGGTGCTCGTGATAACATGTCACTGCCGTACAAGCCGCCTCAACAAGCGGTGAATTCGGTCGGGCACCCCTACAGTATGCCTCTAGTAGGCGCATGTAACATCGTCAAAATGTGCATAGTTTGGGACTCCTCGAGTGATTCCCTCTAGATTACGCACTATCTCATCTTCCTCACCGCCCTCGCCTTGAGGGTCAAAATCGCGAGGGATTCACCTCGCTATCGGTGACATGCCTGCAGGTCTTTCTGGGCCAACATCTGCAAACACATGGATTCAATTTTAGAACACGCATAGATAAAAAAATCATAATATTCATAAAACTTAAAAAATGAGTCTTACCCAAATATTCATCCCAATCCTCTCCCTCTGCGAGTGGGAGGTCTAGATTATAAGTAAAATTTGTACCAGAGTAGGGCTAGTCCTCCACGACGATCAACTGTCAGCGGAGCCAATCAAAGAACTCTGGTCTCCAGGACATCTGTTGACGGCCCCTTGCCCTTGGCATCAGATCCGCTCATCAAGCCATCCATGGTTCTCTCACTGGTGGTGTCGAGACTATAACCTCCTGACACTGAAATATTGGTAATCGTTCCAGGAAGAACGATACCAAGATAAACCCATAACCAAACTACTTCAATTTGGTCTTCTTGCATTTTGTTAGCTGGCGTTTCATGTTTATTGTCACAGCCTCTACCCAGTTGTAGATGGTCGGTGCCAAGTAGTCTACAGCAAGGAGCAACTGTGTCTTTGTTGCTTCGTGCAGTGCTTGTGATCCCGCACCTCGTGTGATGGTATGTAGTACTACTCTGAGTGCCAAGTCTGGGATAGTCTGGATATCAACTTTCCCACTACCTGATCCTTTTCGTGCTCCTGGAAATACCCTGTCTATCACCATGGTCATGTTTTCCATGCAAGGCCGAGTGCCGGTTAGGATTGGTGCTACTCCCCTCTGCGATAATCCTGTTATGAAATAGATGTCAGAGACTTAAATCTCAAGTTCTTGATCCCGAAGGATGAACTTCTCTTGATTTTCATCCCATATGCTGATTAGATATTGTAATAAATCTAGTTGGGCTTAGAGACATGGTGTTAGGAAGAATTTTTTCAGACCACAATTTCTGAGAGCTTTCATGACTCTCTCATTGTTCATGGCCTCCTTTTCTTCTTCGCTATGTTCCCGTTCTTTCCATTCTATTACCATTTTGCCTTTTTCTACATGCAAACACATTCATATGAGTGGTATTAGTCATTTTTTAACCTTAAATTTGTGAATAATTGGGATATTTGATCAACATTTTACATGAAAATGGTTTGCACCGTTGGCGCGCCCTAGTGTAGAAAATTGGGTGGTTGGCGCGACTCCGTCCCCGAAACCTGTGCCACCTGTCGTGCCCTAATATTTACATTTCCTCCCCCAGAATTCAAAATTGGAAATTGCAGATAGTAAGAAATGACTTAAAATGACCGGAGGGATCTCGGCTCTTACCTGGAACTAACATATTTGAGATTGATCTGCTGGTTTGACCGCTACCGTTGCCACAAGATTGCACAGTGAAATGGGTAACTATTGCTCCACATGAGGTAAAAAGTGAAAAGTAATTATTTTTACCATTTTTGGCATTTTATAACTTTTTCACAACCCTAATTAGGTTTTAAGACATATTTTTCAATTATTTTATTAGATTATTTTCGAAAAATGGGTTTTACACGTGTCTCTTGTGTAGCAATAGGTTTTTTAGGACGTAGTGATGAAGTAACGAGTTATATTTTATACTTTTTCGGACTTGGTAAAAACACGAAAAAGTCACTACTGAAGTCATATTTTAGCTCTTTTCTGACTCTCTAAAACTGAAAAGATTGCCAAGAATATTGTCGTTCGAACTCATTAAATGGATGCGAAATGATATCTACCCAGTATACGTTTACCCCTTTTTCAGGCTGGGGTAGATTATTTACGAAAAAGGAATAACTCAGCCTATCGCGACTAAGAGGTTCTTTTAGATATTTCTTTCTACCTTTTCAGATCTGAGAGACTATTTACGAAAAGGGAAAAGTTGGAGTTTTCTTTTCTGCCTTCTTTTCAAACTCTCTAAACATGAAAAGATGTCGAGTTATCCCTTTGTTAGACTCGTTAAACCCCGATGACATCGAATTTCGTCGCGATGACGTTACTCGAGTTCCTCCTTCCTAGGGCTCATAAAAAGTACTAGGTTGGATTTGTACGAAGGACAAACTTAAAGTGCAAGCATATGCTATCCCCTTAAAGCTTGTTTTAAAAAATAATTGGGGTACTCGCCAGAAATGGTGGGGGAAAATGAAACCAAGTACTAGTTGTGTTGGCAGTATGTCACTTTTGAACATGGCACTTGTCTGTGTTTGTGTCGAGTTGGGGACATCTCATTTCGTCATTTTTTCCTCCATGGGTTTGGGTAATCTCTTTTGAACTCTCATTTTCTTTCTGACATGTCATCATGACCTAAGATCCCTTAATGTCAAATACTGCCAAATCTAGCATTGTGTCATTGATATGTTCAAGAGAAGTTTGCCTTTTTAGTTGTCAACCGTCCTTTGATTCCCTGTTAGTCTTGATTCAATTTCATCATGTTCCTCTGTCTCGTGTCGATGAAGTGGGAAACATTATGGCCCACCTTCGATCAGGTCACTTCTTGTCGACTTCAACTCATCATCTAGGAATTTGATCAAGAGACTCTATTCTGGTACCTTGGAGCCTACATGCCTTAATGGTAGGTTTTTCGCATTCGACGCAAGGTCCATATCATTGGCCTTCGATCGAGTGATTCCACGGATGTTTGATGCCAGATCACTATTCACATTCCATGGATTGTACCAGTAGTACCTTGAGAGCCATTTTCATTATTGGTGGTTTCTCTCACGTCTGTTAACAGTTTTCATCATTGGCTGGTAATCAGACGATTTTCCTGCATATTCGACTTCAGCTCATATATTCGCATGCTTGAATTTGTACTTGTTCGGGTCGAGATGGAGTGTAAGACCCTGGGTTTTGTCTGATAAAATCCAAGCTGTGGATTTTTGTGGATTATCATGAATTATTACATGACTCTTTTTATTGGATGGTTGTGACCATACCTGAGTCTATTTGTTGATCCTCACTGCTGGATGGCTGTGTCTATAGCTCGGATCTCAGTTTTTATTGTACTCTATTATGGATGGCTGCGTCCATGCCACGTGTTCATGTATCATAGATATCAGTTGTATTTGTAATTGCAGGTTTTCTAACAGTGGTGTTTGGTTCGAACGCGTTCTCATAAATAATTTAGCCCCGCCCTCTCCCTCAGACCTCATACTTTAGGGGGCATCTGTTACACAACATTTTGTCACTATCCCTGCAATCCCCAACTCGCACATTGGAGGGTCATTTATGTGACTTATAATAAGTGTCATGCCTTGCAAAGACCATCATTGCATCCCTTTTTATGAGAGAAATATTCCTCCTGTTGACAATTCCCTGAGCAGGACTATAAAAACCCTTGTTTTTTCCTTGGCGCGAGTAGCCAGTTACACTCCCGCGCCGAACTGGAAAATTAACATTGAGCCCGTGCTAGTTGGTGCTCTATCCCAGTTAAGCACTTGCACCAAGCTGTTTATGGAATGTTTTTTAAAAATAGAGATGGAGGTTCTGTTAGCCCCCTATAAATTTTTTGGCAAGAAAACAGGGGGCTAGATTGTTTTTGAGCCTTCAAGGAATGCATTTCCCCTAAAAACACATCATCCTTGAAGCCTCCTTGTGCCTTTGTCCTTTGAAAAAATCCCCTCTGCTGATTCCCACTATAAAGCCTCTCTGTTTGTGAAGAAATTCCCAAAAGGCCTCCTTTTTCCCCTCATATCATTTCTTCTAAACCTCTGATTTTACTCCTCTCTATTTCCCCCATTGACCCTCTAAACCATCTTAAGTCCCCTTTTAAACCCTTCAAATACCATTGTTTTGGTTTAATAAACCCTTTTCCCCCTACCGTTACCCTTTCTTGGCCTTAAAATGCATTAAAACAGGCCAAAAACCCACTCTCCACCTTATATTAAGGCCTAGCCGCTTTCGGCCTAGCCCCTTAACCATTTCCCTGCCATATGCCCGCACCCAGGACCAAGCGCTTAAGCCCCTGGTGCTAATCGTAATCGCACCATCAGGCGGGCGCATCTATGTGTTATACGAAAACTCCGATGTGATTGTGTTTTTTGTTCTACAAACTGCGCCGCAATCTCCACCGTTGATCCAAATAGATCTAATGGTCCGTGCTCTCCCGCTTTCCCCTGCTCTGATCGCAATCACAATTGTTAATCGCTACCACTTTCCACCCTTTCCGATTGCGATCTCCTGATTACAATCTCCGTTGTCCATTCCATTTGATCCAACGGCCCAGCGCTAATTGCATTGCGCTCGTCGCTCCATTATTTCCCCCCTGCCGATTCAATCTCCGTCGTAGATCTGTCCTCCGGATCGGACGGCTGGTGCTCCATCACATCGCGCCACTCGCATCGCATCGCATCCTCTGCACCTCCGATTGCGATCCGTCGATGATGATCTCCACCGTCGATTCCTCTGTTGATCTGCCGACCCTCGCTCTCCTGCCCCAATCGCAATCGCATTTTCCAATCGCTACCACCTTCCGCCCTTTGCGATTGCGATTTCCCCGATCCAATCTCAACCGTCTGTTAGTCCAAGATCCAACGGTCATGAACTAATCGCACCATCATCCATCGGACTGTCGACCCTCCCATTTCTCCCCTCCGATTGGATCATAGCTGTCGATCTCCTCTTGAGATCCGACGGTCCTAAATGAATCACCCTCCACCCATGTCGGGTCCCACCACCCATGGTCCATTTCATATGTTTCACGTTGCATTTTCCCATTTCCTTTGTGTGTCGCCCAACTTTCAAAGGTCATCCTGTTTGGTAATCCCCACCGTCGATCATCACCTCCAAAACTAATCATACGGCCAACATTCATTCTCTCATCAAAACTCCATTTCATTGCATTTTCACCTGTTTCCTCCACGACCTCCATTTCTACAGTTCCGCCACCATTCCTCCGGGCTTTCAAAGCATTCTTCCGCCATCATCTCTGGATTTTATAATTGAATTAATTTATTGTGCAGGGATCACAGAGAGGTCATTACAGCGGCAGCAAAGAGTAACAGCAGAAACAGGTTCAAGGGATTTGGGCCTGTTAATTGAATATTTAAGTGCCTAATCCCGTACTCAAAGGATAAAGACACAGTTTGAAGACTTAAGCACACTGTCAAGTCCTATCAGTGCTTCCAGCGTCAACATAATTTTTTTCTCTAGACGAACACCTTCCGACAGTGTTCTCCTTGCCTCCTCGAGCCCAGAAATGGTTAATTACACTGACAGAAGCTTCTTAAAGACTGTCAGGACCGCAGTTATGGAAGCATGGAGACCTGAAGACCTTTCAGTCACCTTACTTGCTTTAGAAGACAGAACAGAGGGCTTTACAGCCAGAAGGGCTTCACGAAACATCAGAGGTCAAAGCCGACCTTACAGAGTCTCCCAGATCATACCCAAAGTACTTACAACAATGCAGATTGCTATTAAGCAGAGTGGGCTCGGACTCTTCCACCACTCTGTCTTAATGAGATCCATTTAATGAATGTCATCTACTCTTGTTATTCTCTTCTCCTATAAGAATTCCCGAGAACATATTGTAAAGGTTGTTGTTTGGTTGTTGCCGATTGCTGTTAGAGGGATTCATTTCGACTGTTAGAAAAGTCTTGGGAGAGGAGTAGCAGAGTAGTTTGTATGTAGTAGACTAGGAGGAGAAATTTTGGACTATAACAGCCATTGAGCTCAGTGTATGTGACTGGTTTTGCATCAATTAATCAAGCAAATTTCATAGGATCATGGTCTATTACTATTGGTGATGTTTTCTCTAACATCGTTTATTACATTTTTCATACTGTTCATTTCTTCTGGCTCGCATAAGAAATATGGCATAGGATTTACCCTTGTTAGGTACCCTATGTCTCTCCTCTCCTTGCCTTCAATGTTTTCTGCTGTATGTGTTATCTAAGAGTAAATTCAGCTAATTTAACCAGTGTAGCAGTTCCATATGTTGCTAGCTGATGTATGAATTCGGGTTTGCTGCTTGGATGTTCTTGCTGGTGTCAAAGCATTGAAGGTTCAAAGTCCTTCTCTGATCTATAGACTATGGCTCTGTTGAAATTATCTCTATTTTCCCTTGGAGCATGCTAAAGCAGACCTGGAGTTAAATGACCTCTGGTCCGATCTATAAGCTACCCCTTTGTCTCTCCTTGAGAGCTGCCTTTGAGTATGTCCAAGCAGGTCTGGAGTTAAATGACCTCTGACCTGATCTATAGACAGAAATTGGGTTTCTTTCCTTTCTTTCACCTTCTTTCCTTAATGTTACATCCCACCATCTAATCTAAAAGATCCTTTAGTGTAGATGACTTGCCCTTTGAAAGCCTTGGCTAGTTGTGTGCAAGTAATCCCCTTTCATGAATCCATAGCCCAATGGATGGCATAGCCTTAACCTATCCTCTTTTGTTAAACATCCTGCTGCTCTGCTCCTTTCCTTCCGTTACTTTCTCAGTTCATGATCTCATGACCCAACCCAAAAACCAACCAACCAAATCATTTAAAACCCCCCTTGTGCTTCATAACTAGCCTAATACCTCATATTGAGCTTCAAAGATATACCATTCTTTGTATTTATGGAGAGATCCCTCTCCAGGTCCAGGAGGGCTATATCCTAGGGCCCGAAAGTGGTTATGATGTTGTCTCATCTTTTGGTCTTGCCAATCTGGCCAAAACATGGGAACCCCAACAGGTTCCATTCCAACCATCTCGAAGATGAGTCATTGGGATTGGTTGAACTGAAACAACCATAGAATCCCTCCTTTAGTTAGTAGTTTCCACCTCCCTTGGAACTCTCCTAAAGGATAGGACTCCCTCCCACCTTTGTAGGGATCACAACCTCCTCCTTCACCTCTATAAAAGAAACTATCTCTCTTCTCATCAACTAGCTAAACTTGGAGAATTGATACTTTAACTGAATAGCTATGCATAGATTGAAGTTACATTTTAGAAAGAGATATAGCAAGGAGGAATCGTCAAGAGAATTTGAGTCCATGCCCTCATCTCGTTTGAATCCCTTGAGAGGTACTGAGACGCACTTCGGCTGAACCCTGCTGGAGGAGACTGCGACGTCAAAGCATCAGTTGTACCTCTTCCTTCTACTTAAATATACATGACTAGCGTTTGGGTTCCTGTTTTGTCTTATATTCGTTTGATTTAATGCAAAATACTTATCCCTCTTTGACTGGTTAGTGATTGAAAATGAAATTATTATGTTGTATGCTTCTCTTGTGTACTGTGTTATGTGCAGGTATCCGAGCATGACTGCGAGCGGATTGTGACTTGCCAAGCCAGGAGAGAGAGGTCACCACCATTACAACTGCAACAACAGCGTTGGACCCTAGGTAGGTCGATCTACCGTGTCCTATTTCATTCTGTAGTTAGGAAACTACATTCTAGCATGTCCCTTTGTTTCTAGACCCACTCTAGGGCTAGAGGGATCGTCTTTGTCCGCAGAGAGGATTTACCTGCTTAACAAGCCTAAAGGATAAGGTCTTGGATGTATAAGAGTTTCAATGTTTGGCTCCTTAACTAAGTCTTCAGAAATCAAATTATCTTGAGAACCACTATCAAATAGTGTGTCTATCTTGGTATGTTTCGAAAAAACTCTAATATGAAAGAGTTTAATTCTTGTATCTTCATCTTGAGTTACATTGGAACAAATTGAAGAACTAGTGCTTGATATGTTATTACCTTTTAAACCCATTATTTTAATCTTGGTTTCATCTCCTGAATTTGAACCTAAGTCATGTTCAATGATTGCAACAATTTTCCCCTTCTCTTTTGCTTTAAGTTTGTTTGGCTTCAACTCTGGATGAAGTTTCCAAAAATGGTCTTCATCATGGCCATTCTTCAAACAATGTTTACATGTGAGTTTCTCTTTCTCTTTTTTGATAGAGTTATTTCTCTTTCCTCTTCCATTAAACTTTCCCTTTCCTTTACCCTTATACTCAAGGAAACTATCACCTTTCTCATATGCACTCTCTTTCCATCTTTCTTCTAGATGTGTGGCTTGAATGAAAACCTCATCTAAGTTTGTGGGATTGAACATGAGAATAGTATGTCTAAGGTAACTGTGCAAGCCCCCAATACACTTTAACAAAGTTTATTGATAATACAAATTGACACCCAAAATAAGAGCTCTTCTCCTAAATTCATGAGTGTAATCTTGCACACTTTTCCCTTTCAATTGTCTAAAATTATGCCAGTCCATAATGGCTTTCTACATGTAAGATAGAGGGAATTTCCATTTAATAGCAGTAATAAAATTTGACCAAGACATTGAGATCTTATCATGGTTTTTAATCTCTTCTTGAGTCCTTGCTTCCCACCATACAATTGTCGATCCCTCCATCCTCAAGGAAGCCAATTAAATATTTATGTCATGTTGTTGAAGGTTATGAACTCTTCAATAAACCTCCAATTGACGAATCCAATTATCCAACTTCTCTGCATTCACTTCACCATTATACATTGGAAGCTCAAATTTTACATCAAGTTTGAGTAAGGGGGTTTTTGAGTGATTATGGGTGGTTTGTGTTGTGGAAGTGGAAGATGATGCTGATGGTGATGATGAGGATGATGATGAAGATGGTATATGGAGGAGGCTTTCCTCCACTACCCTTTGAATCCTTCTCTTCATCCTTTTTGTCTTCTGAGGTTACCTCTCCATGTGGAGACTTATAATTATCTCCAACCATCATGGTGCTCCTTTCTTAAAAGAGGATCCTAACCCTTTCAGTTAGGTCATAGAAAGCCTTCTTGTATGCTTCCTCTTTTGAAATGCCTTCATTATTTCCTATACCTAACATGATGGCTATGGATTCAAGCTCAGCTTTTGGTGCAACTTGTACCTCCTCAATCTCAGCGAGAGATAAAAATTGAGGTGCTTCAAGTGCAACCATGAGGGAAAATTTGGGTAGAGATGGTGGCCTTGTGGCTCTCCTTCTCTGGTCCTAACCTCAAGATTAGCAATCAACAATTTCCCTTCTCCTCTCCGCAACTTTAACCTTGTAAGAATCACAAATTTGCAACCATTAAAAACTTACTTGCACAAAAATCAAGAAAATATCAAGAAAATAAGCTTTGCTCTGATACCACCTTGATATGAATCTGAACGTTAGTTTTGTTGTTCTGATTTCATCTTCTGTATTATAAATAAGTTGTTGATAATTTGCTTCATGTGCATAGAATTCTTGAGGTTTTTGTGAGTTTTAAATAGGTAAATGTGTTGAGTTTTATGTTAAATTCATGAGAATATCAAAATTAAACTAAATTATTGAACATCAGCAATAAAATGTACAACAAACCATCAAATGATCCATTAATACAATATTTTGATGAAGGAGTTCACCCTTCCTGGGCTACATCTCCTTGGTCCAGCTTCCATGGCTTGAGCCTCTGTATTAGCTCAAAATGGAAAAAAGTGTTATTTACAATCATCTACTACTCTTGAAACCTACTCTAACATGCTCAGAATGTCCAAATCATCTAGGATAAACTATTCTTGAGCCAAAAATGGTCAAATTTTGCAAAATTTATGACACAATCAGTTTGGCCTAGGAAATCTCCTCCAAATCTGGAGAGAACTCTAGTTAGCGCTGGCAATTTTGGAGTTCCGCTGGAAATGGCAGACTCCGCCAAATCTGTCACTAAGATAAGCACGATTTAATTAACTGATAAGTGAGGTTTAATTAATGATAAGTAGTGGTTTAGCACTAAACATGCTTTTTAAACAAATCTGAATTAGTATGGTTAAGCACATATTAAACATTGGTTAGGGTTAATAAAACTCACATTATGGTTTAAATTTCACACTTAGTTGTTGGCCCCGCCGGTGATCACGGTGCGTGGTCCCATGGACCAAGGGCTGGACCTATTTACCCCCGCCACAAACATTTGATTAATTGAAATATATGCCAATACCATTATATAATAATAACTTTAGCTGTGGTCTAGTGGTAAGACCCGCATGTAGTGTGGGGGAGGTCGCGGGGTCGAGCCTGACCTCCGCCCGTCCACCAATATAAAATTTTGCACCATATAATATTTTATATTCAACCTACCAACATAGTTTAAATTCGGCCTTTGGGAGGGGCACGTGGTAGCCTTCGGGCTAGCCATGTGTCCTCATCCCATTGGTTCATTCTAAAACTAATGAAATTGCAATAATTCACCCACTCAGAAACCAAGCACGAAGTGACACTTGTCATAGTGTCATTGGGAAAATTGAAGGAATATTTCAGGAATATTCATTTTTTTGCTGACTAGGCTTCCATGTCATCATTCTATCATTTCTGCAAAGTTTTTAGGTGTTTAGGAAAACGAACAACATGCTCTATCTTCGTCATACATAGTCAGTTTTCGATGAAACGAATTGCGCCGGATTCCTAGAGATGAAAAATTGATAGAAGTTCAGGTTTTGATTGATTCTGAGCACTTCCATTTTTTAGCTTAACACTGAGCACCTGATCAACCATGGCTCGAGCGATGGCCAGAAATAGAAGCCCTGCCCTGAGGGGCCGACGTATGAAAGGTAAAGGAAATGAATCAGCGGGGCAACCGAGTTTGTCCAGAGGTAAACCAAGAGGAAGAAAGCCTGTAGTGCACATTATCAATTAAGTTGTGAATGCTTATCACGAGGGCACCACCGAGGAAATTAGAAAATTAATAGAGGATTGGGAGGCGACGTTGAACCACTAGGCAGGCTCAAGGGAGATAGATGAGGAGTGGTAGACCCTCCTGCCAGATCGTTAGTATACTCAAGGCCACGTTACATAGTTTAAACAAACCATTTTCGTTTACTGATCGATGAAAGGAATACTGGGCAAGGCCCTCGAGCATGTTTTAGTGAGCATGGTCGCTGTAGTGCAAGACTTCCTGGATTACAAACAAGATTTCCATAAACTTCAGTTCCAGATGTAGAAACAGGATGGGCATCTCCGAAACATAAAAAACCCACTACCTTGCATCCTCCCTCAGGCAAAACTCTCAGGTTCCATGGTAAGGGACCCAACGCATGTGGAATCTGCTCCTGCTGATGAAGCAAACTAGCTTGTTAAATGTTCCTCTGTGTAGTTTTTTACTACTGTTTATAATTATGAAAATATCTTTTAATTTCAAATGTATAGACAGTCATGCCATTAGGCTTATAGATGGTAGGATATGAAAATACATTCATTCATATATAGCTTGGATAGAAATACTTAGAACTTACTGTTTTTGGATGACATACCACGTTGTTAGGTGGCTAATGGACTTGGTTTCCCTCAGGGAAAGTTGAGGCTACCTAACTATCATTAAAACTAGTTGTACCTTGTTGTTTAAATAATGAAAAAGAAGGCACTACCAAGCTTACAAAAAAAAATTATTGATAGTTAAATTAGAACTATGGAGACCCTATTCGAAAATAGACAACCTATCTATGTAACTATGATGTAAGCCTATAAAAATTCCAACTATTTGACGTTTTGGTTTTTTTTCCCCAAAATTCAAGAATACAATTTTAAGTAATATTGTGATTTTTTATTTTTAAATTTAAAATATTATTTAAAATGCGTAATAAATTTAGTGCTCCAAAAACTATTAAAATTCATATAAAATTCAATAAAATTTATAATTAAAAAAAATCATTTAGATCATAAACTTTTCAATTATTTAAATATGTGTAAAATTTTGGTGAGAAAAATAACACCTCATCAAATAAATATTAAGACATACACACTTTATATTTTTGAGGTTTTCACAAGGGATTGAGCTCTACTAGCGTTTCGTCAGCTTGACAATAGCCCTTTGCGCCATCAGGTCTCTGCTCTAACTCGATGTGTGTTGTTTCTGCAAGGCTCTATGCCTATCCAGGCCCAAGTGGAAGCCCCCATGTCAGGCCCCCCATCGTGGAGGGAGGGGCCACAATCCTACCACGATGCAACAAACTGGACTCCCTTCGTGTAAGGAATGTCACCCAATCGATCGAACGGCTCCTCCTTGACTGCAGAAACCCCAGTAATGGGGGCACAGTGGCAAGCAAAGGATGGTAGAAGTCGCTACCTTCCTAAGGAAACAATCAACCCATAATTTTTTATCCCTAACAACCGCCTGGAAAAAGCTCGAAAATATATGAAAGACCATGCAATGATCTGTAAGTTTTTGGGGATCTGGCCAAGAGAACAAGACATTCTGGCTTGGATCCATAATAAGTGATCCTTGAAGGGAAATATTGAGCTCTGAATAAGGACTAAAGGGTTCTTTACTATGATCTTTGAAGATCTGGAAGACCGCAAGCGGATCTTAGAAAACGTCCCATACTTCATGGGAAGTGCAGGCGTCTTCATCTGCTATTGGGAGGAGTGCTACGACCCAGACAAAGAAGATTTCACTGTGGCCCCTGTCTGGGTTCGACTCTACTCCCTCCTCGATGATTTCTGGGAGCTAGATATGCTGGAAGGAATCAGGCACTCAATAGGAGTGTTTGTTAAAACCTCGGAGATTACTAAACATCGGCAGCATGTGACTTATGCCCGAATCTATGTCCATATGAACATATCACAACCGCTACCAGAATCCATCGATATGATCTACCATGACTCTACCTAGACATAATTGTTACACTATGAGCACATCCCCTTCAAATGCTGTAGGTGCCATGAGTATGACCATCTCTTCCACGACTTCCTGTTAACAGTAGCCAAAGAGCCTCATGCAATTACGATGTCCAAAGATGGTGATGGATTTCAATCAGTTCAAGGGCATCGATCCAAGACAACATGGCCACAACAACCCACTCCTCCACACCGATCGAGACCCCAACCTCATGCCCACCCCCAATTGCACACCCGTCCCCAGTTTCCTCAGGCCCCGTCCTCCTACCCTCAATCGGGTCCTCATGAATAAAAAAAATCCTTCACAACATTGGCTGATGAATCCCTGGCCCTCATTCCCTCCCCCCCCCCCCCCCCCCTCCTCCCTCTTACCAACCCCTCCCCTCTTCATCCCAGGGCATTCTACTAGTTATGGACATTGATAAGCTACTCTCCACCCCTAGAGACAAGCTCTCCTCTAGGAGAAAGATACCGGGACACACTGAATCAGATCGACGGATATAGGAGATCCTAAGGCAAATGAGAAAGATCCTAGAAGTCAAGGAGTGAAAAAATAGGATCAGAGCCGAGGAGAAGAAGCTGCTAGAAATCTTCAAAAGCTCGAGCAAGACATGTATTAAAGATATTCCAGGTAATCAACTAAACCATTTTGGCACCCTCTTTAACCAATGGGCGGCTTGTTTAGGAAGAGAAAACTCGAATCTCCATAATATGTGTACAGAGGGGAACCCCCTCAACATAATAATCCAAGACCCTGGAGGAAACGAGAAAAGAAATAAGGGCCAAAAATCCACCAAAGAGATTTTTCATGAAGTAGGAAATTTTTTTCTAAACTTAGGCAGATGGGACAATTGACAGATTTCTTTCCCAGATCCAACACTCCTTCCTCATGAAGATCATGTCATGGAATATCAGGGGCTTCAGTAGCCCAGGGAAGATCCACTCCCTTAAATATAAAATAGGAAAGTACAAACCAGAGATAGTTATTTTTCAAGAGGCGAAGGTGCCTACTAACAAAGTTAAATAAAACATCCAACGATGTTTGAGTAATAGCCAAGCTATGACGATAGAAGCCAACGAATCTACTGGGGGTATAAAAATTCTTTGGGACCGAGGGCGTGTAATCCTGGAAGACCGGGTCAACACCAAATTCACGCTGTCAGCCTCGATTGATTTGATAGGTGAACACCAGTGGAGGAGACTAATTGTGATCTACGGGTCGGTCATACCCCGTGACAAATCAATGTTCCTCATGCATCTACAGAATATCAGCAGGTCATGGGCCAAGGAAGATTGGATCCTAGGAGGAGATTTCAAATTGGTTCACAATCTAGAAGAAAAGAGGGGGGAAGTCTATCGTTTAGACCCAACCTCACATGCCTTCGACGACATTATAGAGGATATTTTCCTTGTGGATGTCATCCCTCGATAAGGACTCCATACTTGGAACAATCGACGAGGGGGAGAGAACCAAATCACATGTAGGCTGGACAAGTTTCTCTTCTCAGAGCACCTTATTATGAATAACCGTTGTCTCTCCTCTGACATCCTCCCCTCCATCGTCTCAGATCACTGACCTATCAGTGTGGAACTATCTTCATCTACCCCCCCCACCGAGATGCCCATTCTGGTTCGAGAGTTTCTGGCTGCGACACGCGGGATTTGTGGATCAATTAGCCTCGTGGTGGACAGCTATGGGTACACCACCTGGTAAAAAAATGCAATAGTTTCAGAAGAAGCTACAAGGCCTCAAGGCCATATCAAAGCCTGGAATCAAGAAAATTTCAGGAACATTCTTGAGGAGAAGAGACAGTTGAAAGCCAACTTGGAGGAAGTAGCACAACGAATTATCTAGGATGACTACACGGAAGAGCTGGCCAAAACAGTATACCTCTTAAACAAGGATCTGAAGGAATGAAAGCAACATGAGGAAATACTATGGTGGCAGAAATCCAGAATTCAGTGGTTGAGAGAAGGAGAATGAAACAAAAAATTCTTCCACCAATCCATGATTCAACATCGTCAATGTTAGCCATCTATAATTTCTGTTATACCTAGTGATGGATAGAATTAGTTTGCAGCCTTCAAGAAACATTTTCAAGCTAACATGTTAGTTCTTGAAGCCTGGTTTTTCTCCCTGTCCAAAGAAGCTTACCTTCATTGATGTTTTCACCTCAAAATCTTGTTGTTTCCAAAGAGAGAGCTGTTTTTCAAGGACTCATCTCCATCATTTCATTCCTCCATTTTTTCTTCATAATTCCCCTCATATCACTCATTTTTCCCCTCATTTATCCTTCAATTCCTCCAAAATTCCCTTCAAAACCATGAAAATCCCTTTTTTATTGGTTTAAAACCCCCTCCATTTATTCTATTGGAACCTAAAAAAGCTCAAAAAAATCCCATTTCGGCCTTTAAATCCGATAATTTTCGTATAAACAGATTTAAGCCCTCGAGGGCTTAAGTTCTCAGCCCCTTTTGCCATGTGACCGGGACTCGTGACCGTCGGCCTCAGGCTTAAGCCCCTTCCACGCTATCGGACCTCACCCCGCCCCCTTTTTCCTTTGTTTCTTCATTTTCTCCCCCATGCGATGGTTTCTCTCCCGAACAAATCTCCATCATTGATCTCATAGATCCAACGGCCATCGGCGGATTTCTCCATCGCAAATCGGCTTTCCACTAGGTCCCGCATCCCTTTCCCTCTTTTCCCCGCTCATGCAATCCCCCGACTCCATCTTAGCCGTCCATTTCCCCCGAGATCCGACGGCCAGCGCTACCCTCCATCGCATCGTCACAGATCCCGTTTTCTCTTTTCCCTTGCTTTTGTTTCCACCGATGGCCGATGCCCGGTTTAATCTCCATCGTCGATCTCGATTCCAATCCAACAGTCTGCGCTCCATCGCATCAACGCATCGCCCTTTCCTCGCTCCCACTTCCATCTTTGCCGATGGAATCCTAGCCATCGATCTCTATCCTGATCCTACGGTCCTACGTTCACGCATTTGCCCACCATTGGCATCGGCCATCGCAAGTTCCAAAGGCCTTATCCCCGGACCCTCTGCTCCTCTGATCACTGATCCACCGAAATTAATCTCCACTGTCCATCCTTCAGATTCGACGGCCCACATCGATTCTCCTTCTTCTTCCCGCAAACCCTATCAATACACTGAATAACTCTATAAACACCCTCGCTTGTGTATTTTCTTTCAATTTCTATATATTCCTGCTTGTCCCACCCGACCATGCGGGGCCTTCCCATTGTGTTTCCATGAGATCCCCACCGTTGATCTGTCTCCTCCCTCAGATCCAACGACCCGCATGCATTTTCACACTCGTTCCTCCATAAGGCTCTAAAACCCATTTTCAATGCGAAAAAGGGTTGTTTTTCTCCCTCGACACATTTTAGCCTGGGCCCACCATATATTTCACTGTGCACCTCTCCATTTTTCGCGCTCGCTTACAGCCATAGATCTGGTTCCCCCCCAGATCAGACGGTTAGGATTCAATTTCACGCTCATTTCAAAAAAAGAATTGATCGAGCATTTTGAACGTGAAATGGCTGGTTTTCAGGAGCATACGTGTCAGCCATTAACACGTATCGCGTTCCCCCCATTCATTACCACTTACCGCTCTGACCTCGCACGAATACCACCTCCGGTATTCCCAAAACCGCTTTTCATCTCCTCGCTTCAATGCAAATTTTAAACCATCTGCCTACATTCCACCTCCTCTGCACTGTTCTTCCACCTCCGCCAAAGCCCTCTGAAGTAGTTTTATCCCCCAAATACGCAGGTTTTATTTCATTTTTTTATTTTTTGGTTGCAGGTTGTCATGGTGGTTAAATATTGAAGCCGTCCCACAGAAAAATTGCTACAGAATCCGAGCATGACGATCCTCAGGACCTAATTCAATATAGAAAGGGACGAAGGGTTAAATTTCCAAGTTTTCTCCAGTGCGTCATGAACATTGGTCATTCAGTAAAACCCTCCAAAACGTAAAGAAACCTTGCATACAGACAATTAAATGAATATTGAAGACAAAAGATTAAAGGATCGATAACATATTAAAAGGAAAAACACAGTTAAAGATAAGTAGATAAAGAGTTAAAGTCAGTAATGAAGCCTGAAGAGCCTCAAACACGTCAAAGGGAAGCAGTTATTACACAACTATTAAGGCAGTTATTATAAGGGTATGGGTGGTCCCAAAACCCATACTGACCACCTTCCTTGTACCAGAAGAAAGGACAAGACTACAACAGCGAGAATACTTCTCCACAAAGACACTCCTTGTAGTTATTACTAGCCTGACAGTTAGGCCGCACAGTGTACAAGAACTACTTGAATGGGCAAAGAAATTAATGTAATATTTATGACACAGAATGGGAATTCAATCTCCTCTGTTTTAATTAACCATTAAGACCATCTCTGTCATCTCTCCTCCCATTCACCTATAAATCCTTTTTGAACTTTGATTGTAAGGGTTGGCATTTGATGAATTCTGAAGTAATACATAGACTACTGTTTTGAAGAAGAATTGATGTTGTGAAGAAGTGTGGATGTCTTTGCTTTTCCGATTCATGAAGGAGGCTAGATCATTGGATCCCTGAGCCTAGTTTGGTGAAGTACTCTCTATTCGTTAATGTTATTTCCTGTTTTTCACTTTGTTCCATTATGCTTTTCTTGCAGTAGAGTAAAAATCTTAGGCTAAGAAATGTCTCCAAGAAGCACCTTAGGCCTGTTTACTCTTCACTGCCTTTATGTTTTCATCTGTTGAAAGGTTTTATTGAGTAGTTTAACTGCTTTTGAAACCCTTAAGTTTGTTCATTTCAGAATAGTTCAAATAGTTGTTTTCAAGGTTGAATTATGGTTTGCCTTGTCTTCTTGCTGCCTCTTGAAAACTATTCCTGAAAACATCCTTCAAACACTATTGTCTGCAGCTTAGCAGTTTGGATTTGTTCCGATATTACCCTCTGTTTCTTGCTGAGATAGTTGTATTTGAAGGTCTTTAGGATTGCAGTCTTAGATTCCTGGGTGTTCCCCCTTTTATGAATGCAATTAGTTGTGTTTCTTATATGTTTTCTAACTCCTTTAAGTGAAACAATTAGAAGATACAGAGTGTTCCTCTCCTTCTTTGTCTTGCTTAAAAGTCTATCTTGTATATGTCATCTGCATAAAGTATGTTGGTAGAATTCATGGTTAGCCCTGGCTATTGAATATTTCTTTATGTTTAGATAGTGTTGCAAGTCCCTTTGTTGAAAGGTATACATAATTAAGGAGTCTTAACAACCCTTAAAGCTCTACTTTTCCTTCTAAATCCTTGATTTTCATCTCATTCCACCTATATGATCCCAAAAATCCATTTACTAAGTTAGATTTTCCCTTTGGTTCCCCAAATTCATCAATCAAAACTGTTTAGACTTCCACATGGCTCCATTGCCCAATGGCTTGTAGACTTCCACACTCTATCTATGCTGCATAGATCATCTCTATCCAACCAACAAACAAAAAAATTTGCACTTCATAACTAGCCTAAAATCAACCCTTAAAAACATAAAGATATATCCTTACAAACATATTGAGAGATCCCTCTCTGAGACTAGGATGGCTAGATCCTAGAGCTCTAAAGATTTGTTTATATGTTGCCTTGTCATTTGGTTTTCCAATCAGCCAAATCACAGGACCCCAACATTTTGGCGATCACAGTGGGACCTCTGAGTTCATATTTACCTAGCAAGCTCTTATAGACTCATTAGTCCTTCAAAAAATATAGAAACTTAGAAAACCCCAAAAACATTCAGATTGGTTTCATAATAAACATTGGTGGTGGACCATAAACATTTTACTCTAAAAAAGACTAAAAATTTCCACCTGGAAACTCCACTAGCCCTAGTAGGCCTATATAAATCACTGTGAGAGGAAAACAATCCTAAAGCCTCAGCCTCTCTAAATTTTGGAAACTGAGATCTGGCATCATGTAGGGTCAATACTAGATCCCATCCAGATCCTAATCCTCCCACCATAGTTGATAATCCAGAAAGAATTTTGTGGCGAACTTCTAAATCTGGAAAACCAAATACTGATAGGACCATCTCAAGAACAAGGTCTAACCCTGAATATCTTAGGGATAACAAATATGGTCATCATCAGTTGGCTGGCCCAAGTGTTTCTTCCACTCCTGTTCACACATACACTATCCAAAGCACTCCAGTTCAGCCCACTTTCCTTCTTGTAAATCCACCTCTTGTAAATCCCCCACGTTTTCCAGCCATGGCAGCATGGTACACTCCTTAAGTGTTTCCCCAACCTCTGGTTCCTTTACCCAATGAATACTAGTCCAAAATTCCCCATTTCACTGGAAATGAACCCACCACTGCTCAACAGCACGTAGACAAGATGAATGATGTCTTTGATTATATGGAAATAGAAGATGAGACCATCAAAACGAGAATTTTTTCTCAGAGTTTGGGAGGAGAAGCCAAAAAATGGTTCAAAGGCCTAACTCCTCATAGCATACATGATCTCCCTACTTTACATCAAACATTCATAAACAAATAGGAAACTAGGAAGAACCCTCTCCAAATATTGTTAGATTACAACAACCCCAAGAGAAACACTGGGGAAAGTGTTCAAGCTTATTGCACTAGATTTAATGTGTGTATAATGCACTACCCCCAGAATTGAAGCCTCCACAAGGCTCAGCTTTGGCCAAATTCCCTGAAGGATTTGATCCCGAAATGGCCTATCATCTAAGAGAAAGGGATCCCTTGACTCTAGAAGACATGCAGAAGGGAGCTCTTAGTGTGGAAGCAAATCTGATTGAGAAAAGAGCTAGGATGAGGGTTGAAAAGAAAGTAACATATAGGGAAGACACTACACCCTCCACATCTGCCTCAAAATTATACCATCTATCCAAGAACCTGGATAGGTTGGAAAGAATGATGGAGAGGTTGGTTGTCCAAACAAATGCTCAGAATAGGAACCAGCCTCAAAATCACAACCAGAATTCTAGGAGAAATTCCAATCAAGATAAGCATAAAGACAATGACCAAAAAATTAGGCCTCCCTTTCAACAAAACTATGTAGAACAAGAGGATGAAGGGGAAATTGATAGGTTGGAAGAAAATCATGTGAACTTGATAGGATCTGATGATGGAGATGATATCTTCCTCACCAAGGAAGAACAAGGATTTTTCTCATCATAACAAAATGAACACAATCATGATAAGTTAGAATATTATAGGTTGGGGTTCGAAAACACAATTATGGAATTTCATAGACAATATGATCTCAGGAGAAAAAAGAACCCCGAAGTTGCTAAAGACAAGAACACTAGCACTGTTGCTGAAAAAACCTCAGAAAATCAGCCTAAAAAATCACCTAATAATACCAACACCCTGGCCAAGAAAACTGTTTTAAACAGAGAAAAAAACAGCCAACCAAGTGTTGAGAAGAGCTTCCCTAGTGCTTCTACTAGTGGTCCTATCAAAACAGTCCCAATTAACAGTCCTCATAAAACTCAGCCAGCCAAAATTGCTGAAAGAAACATAAGCGAAAAAACATATGTGAATATGCTGAAAACAACACTTCCTTTCAGCCTCGAAGGTGAAATTTCCAAGATTAAAATTAGCATGCCTCTAGCTGAGATGGTAACTTAGGATGTGTACAAAAATCAAGTCTTGAAAGCTCTGAATATAAACATTAATACTAATACTTTAAACTTGACAGATGACAAACTAGAACTTTTGTTTGGCCCTATAATTGAAGGAAAATACCAAGAAGGGGATGTCCCTCCCTTTTATGTCAGTCTAAACATACATGATAAGATCCTACACAATGCCATGCTAGACTCCGGAGCATCACATAACCTTATGCCCAAAGTAGTGATGGAAATCCTAGGCTTAGAAATTACCTGACCATATAAATACTTATACTATTTTGATTCAAGAAGGGTCAAATTCTTGGGCTTAATCAAAGATCTGTGTGTTAACCTGTCACAAATTCCCGCTAAAAGCCTAGTGATGGATATAGTGGTAGCTGAAATTCCCCCAAAATATGGCATGCTTTTGTTTAGATCATGGGGAGCCAAAGTTCAGGGGAGCCTTCAAATGGATATGTCTTATGCCACCATACCAGTGTTTAGTCAAACCAGAATATTATATAGGGAATCCCTCATGAAATACATGGTGAGCAGCAAAGACAAACCCAACAACTCGCCTGTCTATTCCACACATTCAGACTTAGATTCCTTTATCTTATTCAACGAAGATGAAATCACCCAACAAGAAAAGGAAAATAAGCAAGAAATTAGTGCACTAGAACATTTAAATTTGCCTTTCACTCAACCACGAGATGTCCCAAATCTCAGTAGCCTTGGGCAGCAAAAAGAAAAAGAGAATGAGATAGAAACACTCTGGAAAATGAGTTTTGATGGCTCTTGTAGCCAGGCCGGTTTAGGGGCTGGTGTATGGGTACATAACACAAACAAGGGATACTCCTATAAACTAGATTTCCCATGCACGAATAACATTGTAGAATACGAAGCCCTCATCCTCGACTTGCATTTGATCAAATACTTAGAGGTTAAGAAGATATCAGTCCAAGGGGATTCTGAGTTAATCATCAGGAAAATTAAAGGGGAATATTTAGCCAAAAACCCCAAACTTAGAGAATATAGAAATGCTGCCCTTGATCTCCTTAAAACCTTTGAAAAATATGAACTCATTTTCGTGCCAAGAGCTCAAAATCATCTAGCTAGTGAGCTTGCCTTCGCTGCCAACAATTTCCAAATACCACAGATAAATGAACAATTCAATATAAAGGTGAAAAACAGATCGGAAGTGCCTGAAAATGAAGATTATTGGAAAGTGTTTGAAAATAATGAACACATAAATTATTTCTTGCAATCAAGGAATGAATTTTCCACAGCAACACCAAGTTCCAGCCATGAAAAGGGTTGTTGCAATGAGGAACAAACCCCTGAAACATAGTCCTTCCTTTTTGCTGATATAAATCAGTTTGAGCACCTTTCTAAAGCAGAGTTAGTTGACAACCCAGACCAAAAGGACCTTGAAGTTTTACAATGTAAGGGTGATACTATACCAAAGGGCCTTGCTCCATTAGAACAACTATTCGATTCCAACGACGTGGCCAAAGAATCGAAAACCAAGTTTATAGAAACTAACGTTGAGGAACATAACATAAGCAGCCCCAATGAACCCAAAATTATCAAGCTATCCAGCACCCTCCCAGTTCATGTCAAACAGAAGTACATAGCACTTTTCAAAGAATTCGTAGATGTGTTTGCATGGGACTATAAAGATCTGAAATATTATGATACTAGCATCATCCAACATAAAATCCCTCTTAAGGAAAATCAGAAGCCCTTCAAACAGAAACTAAGAAGGATAAACCTCGTTTTATTACCTTCGGTAGAGAAAGAGATTAGGAAAATGTATGATGTTTGGATCATAGTTCCTCTCAGATACTCAGAATAGGTTTCCAACCTAGTATCTGTTAGGAAGAAGACATGGGAAATTAGGATGTGTATTGACTTTAGGAATCTAAATAGAGCCTCCCTGAAAGATAATTACCACCTGCTGAAGATGGATCACATACTCCAAAAGGTGGTTGGGTCTAAAAGAATATCATTGTTGGATGGGTTCTCAGGTTACAATCAGGTTCTGGTGCTCCCAAGTGATCAACATAAAATTGCTTTTACTACACCTTGGGGGACATTCATGTACGTCAAAATTCCATTTGGTTTGATAAATTCAGGGGCCACTTTCCAGAGGGCCATTGACATAGCCTTCTCAGAAGAAATAGGCTATTTTATAATCATTTACCTTGATGATATTACTGTCTTCTCCAAAACTGATGAAGAACATTTGGTCCATTTAAGAAAGGTTTTCGAGAAATGCAGAAGGTTTGGCTTGTCTTTGAATCCCAAAAAGACAATATTTGGCCTCCAAGAAGGAAATATTCTTGATCATATAATCTCTGAAGAAGGGATCAAAGTAGACCCTAAAAGGATTGATGGCATATTGAATATCAACCACCCAAGAAACGTCAAAGAATTGCGATCTTTCATTGGGAAGATAATTTTTTTGAGGACGTTCATCCCCAACCTTGCAGAGCTATTAAGAAACATCACTAATATGCTTAGGAAAGAAGTAGGTGTTAAATGGACAATGTAATCTAAGCAATCATTTGAGCTGGTAAAACAAGCCCTCACTCAAACACCGGTTCTAATTAGTCCTGATTTCACCAAAGATTTCTATATCTTCTCTTTTGCATCTGAACATACCATAGCTGCAGTATTATTGCAAAAGAATAGCATGGGGTAGGAACAACCAATATCCTTTTGTATTAAGGCTTTGAGAGATGCTCCACTCAAATATAATATCATGGAGAAGCAAGCCTTAGTGCTGGTAAAAGCATTAAAGGACTTTAGAGTGTATATTTTACATTCACATATCATTTCCTTTGTGCCACACACTGTAGTCAAAGACATTCTAAGTCAGGACCCTGATGGTAAAAGGGCAAAATGGATTGCCACTATTCTATAATATGACTTAGAAATTAGGCCCACCAAACTCACCAAAAGGCAGGGATTAGCAAAACCCATGGCTGAGTCAAACTTCCAAGCTTTAGACATGAACGCAGTAGATGTTTTGGAAGAAATAGAAGAACGCACAACACCATTCATTGAAGAAACATTCATGAACTCTCCTTAGTACGCTGACATCATATATGTGATGCTTTATCTGAATGCTCCTCCTTCTTTGTAAAAAAACGAAAGCTAGATTTGTCAAACAGAAGGCTTTAAATTATTGTATATTAGATGGAGTTTTGTATTGGAAAAATGCTGTGGGGATTTTTCTTAAATTTTTAATTGAGGTTGATGCAGGAAAAATCATGCATGAGCTACATGAGGGAGAATGTGGAGGACATCTTAACTGGAAGACCACATCAAACAAGATCCTTAGGTCTGAATACTATTTTCCCACCCTCTTCCTAGACACCCATAAGTTAGCCATGTCCTGCCATAAGTGCCAGATCTTTGAGGGCAGGATAAAACTCTTACCACTACCTTTGCAACCTATCAGTGTTGAGGCTCCCTTTCAACAATGGGGTTTGGAATTCATTGGGGAAATTCACCCATCATCCTCAGCCCAACACAAATGGATCCTCACAGCCACTGATTATTTTACCAAATGGATAGAGGCCATACCCACTAGGAATGCTACTGACTCTATCATCATCAAATTCCTTGAAACCAACAAACTGTCCAGATTTGGTTGTCCTAGGAAAATAATCACAGACAATGCTGCTACCTTCAAGTCCAAGAGGATGGTAGATTTCTGCCATAAATATCAGATCACATTAGGCCATTATATTGCCTACTACCCCTAAGGAAACGGTCTAGCTAAATCCTCCAACAAAAGCCTTGTTAATATCATCAAAAAATTGTTGGAACAGAATCAGAAATCTTGGCTTGGTAATCTTGTCCATGCCTTGTGAGCTGATAGATTGACTACTAAAAATTCCATCGGCATGTCTCCCTATCAGTTTGTTTATGGCATGTATGCAGTCTTCCCAACATCTCTAGGAGTTACAGTCATGAAATTCCTTCAAGAGGTCCAAGCCGAAGAAAATGATATGAAAAGGAGGATCAATCAGACCATACATTTGCAACAGTCAAGAGAGGAAGTATATAAAAGGACACAATCAGTCCAAAAAGGAATCAAGAAATTATTTGATAAGAGGACCAAAGAAAATGACTTCCAAGTTGGAAATGTAGTTCTAAAATGGGATTCCAGAAGGGAAGAGAAAGGGAAACATGGTAAATTTGAAAATGTGTGGAAGGCATCCCACATTATTCATTCCATAAGGGGCCACAATGCATTTTTTCTGCAGGAGCTGAATGGGGAAGATGTGTTTGGAGGTCCTGTCAATGGCAGGATGCTCAAACACTATTTCTATCAAGAATCTTAGTTTCAGAGTTTTTCATCCATTGTACATACCATTGCATGAGAAAAATGAAAAAAATACAAAAAAACAATAAAAAAGAGAAAAGAAGGGCAGATGAAAAGAAGAAAGGTACAACCCCATACCAAAAAATAGAAAATCTGAAAGTGTGCAAGCCTGAATGCCACTACTTGAAACTGCATTTCTATTTAGTTATACAACCTAACCATGACTAGATAGATTTCAATTTACTGCTGATAGGTTAGTGAAGAAGATTTTCCAAACTATTTAATCTTGGCTTATCAGTAGAATAGATTAGGATAGAAGAAAGAATGGTTCAAACATGCTCAGAATCTAAACCAATGAATCAAAAGAAAAAATGGCTCTAATTAGATCAAAACCTGAGCCAAAGATACAAAGAAGGCTAGTTCTAATATGCCAAAAGCTTGAACTAGTAGAAGAAGAAGAGGACAGCTCAAAAGGATTAAAATCAAAAGCTGAAAAAGAAGGGAAGGATGTCTTTTATTTTCAAGTCTTAAGCCTTCCCAGTTTTGTTTTAATTTTCTGCAAATAAATTCTATGATCAGCTTGTACATACAGCCATAGATACTACAACAAACCAAACTGTTTAATCCTGGTTTGTCTGTGTTTAAATTTCTATTTTAAAATGTAGAGAATACAGATCTGTCAAACGGCTTAATCATGACAGATAGTAGGTTAGGTAGAGAAGTTTATGAGTCCAACTGTTTAATCTAGACTCTTGGAAGAAATAAGGGTAGCATTAGATAGCTTTATGTTTCTGTTTTCAAAAATAATATGTAAAAGAGATGCCAGTCCAAATGCACTCAAGAGAAGAAAAAAAGCTAGGACAAGTAGTGTGGGTAGGTAGAGGTGTTGTCTTAAAATGTTTTCATGTTGCAAGTCATTGAAGAAATACAAAGAAAATCAACAAGATAACAAAGAAATTCTACCCAATGGAGGAGGCACTAGTCTGCTAAAAGCCAGAGATTGATACACTGAGGTTCTGGACACTTAAAGGGCAAGTTGTCCTCCCCAAGTGGAGCCACTGTTAGCCATCTATAATTTCTGTTATACCTAGTGATGGCTAGAATCAGTTTGAAACCTTCAAGAAACATTTTCAAGCTAACATGTTAGTTCTTGAAGCCCAGTTTTTCTCCCTGTCCAAAGAAGCCTACCTTCACTGATGTTTTCACCTCAAAATCTTGCTATTTCCAAAGAGAGAATTGTTTTTCAAAGACTCATATCCATCATTTCATTCCTCCATTTTGTCTTCATAATTCCCTTCATATCACTCATTTTCCCCCTCATTTATCCTTCAATTCCTCCAAAATTCCATTCAAAACCATGAAAATCCATTTTTTATTGGTTTAAAACCCCCTCCATTTACTCTATCAAAACCTAAAAAAGCTCAAAAAAATCCCATTTCGACCTTTAAATCTGATCATTTTCGTATAAACAGATTTAAGCCCCCGAGGGCTTAAGTTCTCAGCCCCTTCCGCCATGTGACTGGGACGCGTGATAGTCGGCCTCAGGCTTAAGCCCCTTCCATGCTATCGGACCTCGCCTCACCCCCCTTTTCCTTTGTTCCTTCATTTTCTCCCCTGCACGATGGTTTCTCTCCTGAACAAATCTCCACCGTTCATATCACAGATCCAACGACCATCGGTGGATCGCTCCATCGCAAATTGGCTTTCCAGCAGGTCTCGCGTCCCTTTCCCTTTTTTCCCCGCTGATGCGATCCCCCGACTCCATCTCAGCAGTTCATTTCCCCCGAGATCCGATGGCTAGTGCTACCCTCCATCGCATTGGCGTAGATCCTGTTACCTCTTTCCCCTTGATTTTGTTTCAGCTGATGGCTGATGCCTACTTTAATCTCCGTTGTCGATCTCGGTTTCGATCCGACGGTCAGCGCTCCATCGCATCGGCACATCGCCCTTTCCTCGCTCCCACTTCAATCTTCGCCGATGGAATCCTAGCTGTTGATATCTATCCTGATCCTACGATCCTCCGTTCATCGCATTTCCCCCCCCCCCATCGACATCGGCCATCACAAGTTCCAAAGGCCTTATCCCCGGACCCTCTGCTCCTGCGATCGCCGATCCGCTGAAATTGATCTCCACCGTCCATCCTTCAGATCCGACAACCCACATTGATTCTCCTTCTTCTGCCCACGGACCCTATCAATACGCAGAATAACTCTATAAACGCTCCCGCTTGTTTATTTTCTTTCAATTTCCATATATTCCTATTGGTCCCACCCGACCATGCGGGGCCTTCCCATTGTGTTTCCGTGAGATCCCCACCGTTGATTTGTCTCCTCCCAGCTCAGATCCAACGGTCCGCATGCATTTTCGCACCCATTCCTTCATAACGCTCTAAAACCCATTTTCAACGCGAAAAGGGGTTGTTTTTCTCCCTGGACACGCTTTAGCCTGGGCCCACCATATATTTAACCGCACACCTCTCCATTTTTCGCGCTCGTTTACAGCCGTAGGTCTGCCCCCCCCAGATCGAACGGTTAGCATTCAATTTCGCATTCATTTCACCAAAAGAATTGATCGAGCATTTTGAACGCAAAATGGGTGGTTTTCAGGAGCATATGTGTCAGCCATTAACACGTATCGCGTTCCCTCCACTCATTACCACTTACCGCTCTGACCCCGCGAGAATACCACCTCCGGTATTCCCAAAACCGCTTTTCAGCTCCTCGCTCCAATGAAAATTTTAAACCATCTGCCTACATTCCACCTCCTCTGCACTGCTCTTCCACCTCTGCCAAAGCCCTCTGAAGCAGTTTTATCCCCCAAAAACGTAGGTTTTATTTAATTGTTTATTGTTTGGTTGCAGGTTTTCTTGGTGGTTAAATATTGAAGCCGACCCACAGCAAAATTGTTGCAGAAGCCAAGGATGTCGATCCTCAGGACCTAATTCAATACAGAAAGGGACGAAGGGTTAAATTTCCAAGTTTTCGCTAGTGCGTCATGAACACTGGTCATTCAGTAAAACCCTCCAACACGTAAAGAAACCCTGCATACAGACAATCAAATGAAGATCGAAGAAAGAAGATTAAAGGCTCGATAACAGATTAAAAGGAAAAAAACAGTCAAAGATAAGTAGATAAATAGTTAAAGTCAGTAATGAAGCCTGAAGAGCCTCAAACACGTCAAAGGGAAGCAATTATTACACAACTATTAAGGCAGTTATTGTAAGGGTATGGGTGGTCTCAAAACCCATACTGACCACCATCCTTGTACCAGAAGAAAGGACAGGACTGCGGCAGCAAGAAGACTTCTCCACAAAGACACTCCTTGGAGTTATTACCAGCCTGACAGTTAGGCCGCACAGTCTACAAGAACTACTTGAATGGGTAAAGAAATTAATGTAATATTTATGACACAGAATGGGCATTCGATCTCCTCTGTTTTAATTAACCATTAAGACCATCTCTGTCATCTCTCCTCCCATTTTCATATAAATCCTTTTTGAACTTTCATTGTAAGGGTTGGCATTTGATGAATTCTGAAGTAATACATAGACTACTGTTTTGAAGAATAATTGATGTTGTGAAGAAGTGTGGATGTCTTTGCTTTTCTGATTCATGAAGGAGGCTAGATCATTGGATCCCTGAGCCTAGTTTTGGTGAAGTACTCTCTATTCGTTAATGTTATTTCCTGTTTTTCACGTTGTCCCATTATGCTTTTCTTACAGTAGAGTAAAAAGCTTAGGCTAAGAAATGTCTCCTAGAAGCACCTTAGGCCTGTTTACTCTTCACTGCTTTTATGTTTTCATCTCCTGAAAGGTTTTATTGAGTAGTTTAACTACTTTTGAAACCCTTAAGTTTGTTCATTTCAAAATAGTTCAAATAGTTGCTGTTAAGGTTGAATTATGGTTTTCCTTGTCTGCTTGCGGCCTATTGAAAACTATTCCTGAAAATATCCTTCAAACACTATTTTCTGCAGCTTGGCAGAAAGGATTTGTTCTAATCTTACCCTCTGTTTCTTGCTGAGATAGTTGTATTTTAAGGTCTTTATGATTGCAGTCTTAGATTCCTGGGTGTTCCCCCTTTTATGAATGCAATTAGTTGTGTTTATTATATGTTTTCTAACTCCTTTAAGTGAAACAATTAGAAGATACAGAGTGTTCCTCTCCTTCTTTGTCTTGCTTAAAAGTCTGTCTTGTATATGTCATCTGCATAAAGTATGTTGGTAGAATTCATGGTTAGCCCTAGCTATTGAATAATTCTTTATGTTTAGATAGTGTTGCAAGTCCCTTTTTTGAAAGGTATACATAATTAAGGAGGCGCTCTCGAGACCATCTCCAAGCCCTAGAGACCCAAGTGGATCACATCAGCTACCACCTGCACCATTAGGATCATATCTTCGCAGCTCCTCCGCCCGACCCCCTAGACCCACCTACATGATGATATTTTTTGGTATTTTTTTTGCAATTTTGCGGCAAATAATCATGAGAAATTAGTCAGTTACGACTACCTCTCATGGAAATGGTCATAGATGAATGACTAAATTAACGCAGTTGAATCCCAAAAATTATATCTAAAATAATCAAGTGCTTCGAATGCCTTGGCAAGCACCCAAGTTCTATAGCCAATGCATGCCTTCTTGGTTGACTGAATGTAATTGAGCCATGGTGGCTCTTACTGTAAAATCTGTT
This sequence comes from Pinus albicaulis, assembly GCA_034641835.2. Lineage (NCBI taxonomy): Eukaryota > Viridiplantae > Streptophyta > Pinopsida > Pinales > Pinaceae > Pinus > Pinus albicaulis. Next base: position 3,338,825 of record MU968551.1, on the reverse strand, counting down.
TTTGATATGATAATATAACACTAGACTTTGACTGACAAAAAAAAAGAGAGACACACTTTATAAAACTAACTATCTAGATAAACTAATTTTATAAAACATAAAATAATATTGACATTCAGATTATTTTTAGTCAGGGAAGCTTACCTCCTTCTTGCGGCGTTGCTGGGCATCCCCAACACTCAAGTTTGGAAGAGAATATGGACTAGCCATCTCTGGCCAAAAGTGGCTCACTTCCTCTAGCTAGTGGTGCACAAATGTATTCTGACATGGAATCGTCTCCCTAAAAGTGGTTTTATTGGACCGTCCATGTGATTCCTCTATCAACAGGCTGAAGAATCTCAACATCACATCTTCATGGAGTGCCCCCTAACCTAACAGGTCTGGTTGCAAGCCTCCGATATTTTTGGCCCCATAGATGTCTTCCCTGCAACCTCCAGAGCACTGCTTGAAGATTGGTTGATCTTTAGATTCTCCAACCAAGTGGTCTCTAGAGCATGATGGCTTCTACCCAGTTTCCTACTTTGGAACACTTGGAAGGGGCGAAATTGTGCTATCTTTGAGAATCAAGCCCCTTCGGCCCCACTCATCTGGCCCTTGACACTGTCCAACCTTTGAGAATCCATTCTCGCAGACCCTTTGGACGCCGCGGACTGGGATGCAGACCCGTCCGATCTAACCATTATCCATCTCTTGAATATCTCCTCCAACCTGGTCCACCCTCGTTTGAATCAGGGTTGTCATTCCCCCCAACCCCCCACCCCTTCTCCCTCCCCCCCTGGGCTTAATCCAACTCAACTTTGATGGAGTGTCCAAGGGTAACCCTGGCCAGGTAGGATATGGCAACATCCTCAGCGATGAAAAAGTATCACCTCAAGCAGCGCACGCAGGCTCCCTTGGCACGTCGACAAATAATGTTGCATAGCTAATTGGGTTGGAAGTGGGACTGAATCTGGCGAGAGACCTAGGTTATAAACATATATGCATAGTTGGGGACTCTCGACTGATTCTGGATATGACCCAGAAAATAATCAATGACTTGGATCCTCAGAGAATAGCTAAGAGCTGGAGGTTGGATGCCCAACTTTCTCGCATCAAAGTTCTCATCGGTCAACTGGACTACACCATTACGTGGCTTGTGCTCTGCTCAGGGAACAAGGTGGCAAATTGGATAGCCAACAGAGGTACAAACAAGCCAACTCATGAATTCCATGGCAGTTGGGACGAACTCCTCACTAAAGCATACTTGGACCCTGGCGAAAGCCGAGACCTCCAAAGCCTAATGTATGAAGACCTTCAATTCCCCACTGAGGGTGTCCAATTACCAGGAAAAGTGAGAGGGGGGAAATTAAGGCCTTCCTGGCTCCAAGCCACATGCCCACCGACTCACCACCCTGACACGCGCGAGTGGTAAAGAGTCTCGGGGTAGTAGTTCTCACGACAGGTTGGTTTTTGGTTAAACGTGGGATGGAAGTAGCTCTATGCATTTCGTTTCCTCGGGTGATGGTGAAGGTTTATGCAGTGGTCTCTGCAGATGATCATTCGTTGGCTCTCAAGCCTCGGCTTAAGCTCTGCCGACTTAGAAAGAGTAGAGGGACATGCCCATCCGATAGTGGTTGCGAAAGTTTGGGAGTTGGGAGGCTTCCTGGTAATAGCACGAGAACGCGCGCGTTACACCAGGAGGAAGACGAGGGAGGTGGCAGTGAATTCCGAGCGGCAGACATGTTTGTGGCCGGGAGATTCGGGTTTGCAGCGTAGGTGCTAGCTCCGATTCTATGGACTGAGCAACAAAAATCCCTCGACGACCCAACCCCTGGGTGGTTCTGCCTTGGACTTGCAGAGCAGTCTAGATTTCCTACAATTCATATCTGTGGGTGGTGGAATTTTGGCACCTCCCAGGACGACAACGTAAATATTAGCAATGGTCGTGTGTACCTCGTCTACGAGACTCAGGACGCGGATGGAGACAAGCTCAGTTGAGGGTACATGGGTGGAGCGTGGGTCTCATGGGCAGACAGAATTGGAGTGACTTGGCGCGTTATCCCAACACAACGAGTGGAGGGGGAGGGCGCATGTATGCGGAGAGAGCGTGGTCAAATCGACACGGTGGTTTTGGCTGAGGTATGGATAACCAAGAGGTTAGAGGAGACCCGATTTCCCACTCGGAGTCCACAGAGAGCCAGCACTCAGCAGCGGCCATGGCATTTTCCCTAGCGCAATCCTCTAGCGAGATTGAGGACCTGGTCACCCTTGAAGCCATCTCCGCTAAGCTTCAACAGATTCAACTAAATTTGGAGACACTATGGTAGCAAAGGTACGAGGACCATAATGAATTAGTGGCCTATATCAACGTTGTCCAAAGCCTGCAGATGAAGACCATTGAGGCTCTGGAGAGTTTTCACCGTATACTTAGGCTCTCTCAAGACCATCTCCAAGCCCTAGAGACCCAAGTGGATCACATCAGCTACGACCTGCACCATTAGGATCATCTCTTCGCAGCTCCTCCGCCCGACCCCCTGCACCCACCTACAAGATGATAGTTTTCGGTATGTTTTTTGTAATTTTGCGGAAAATAATCAAGTGCTTTGAATGCCTTGGCGAGCACCCAAGTTCTACAGCCAATGCATGCCTTCTTGGTTGACTGAATGCAATTGAGCCATGGTGGCTGTTACTGTAAATTCTATTTTTGGTATGATAATATAATACTAGACTTTGACTGACAAAAAAAAGAGAGAGACACACTTTATAAAACTAACTATCTAGATAAACCAACTTTATAAAACATAAAATAATATTGATATTATTTTATAATTGAATTATTTAAAGTCGTAATATGCAATCAAGGCAACCAATATTTCCAACCCTATAGACTAATTAATACTCTTAAGGACAAATTCATACCGTACATCCGTGAGATCATACATCTACATCTTACCCGTCCCATGATGTATCTTAGTATTTACACACTCAAATCACAACCCAATCACATTAAATGCATAAATATTGGTGGATCTTGAACTTTGCCACATTTTCCTTCCAATTTACTCCACATTTTACTCCCAATTTACTCCTCGATTTACTCCAACTCACCGTATACGCCCTCACTTGCCCTCTGTTTGGTTCTCCCTTCATTGCAATGAAAACCTATGATCCGTGCTTGAAAGTTTTCAGCTCCGTGGTACATCTCTCCAAAAATATATTATATTTCTCATTGTTGTTCTTAAATTTTGTTAAGAGCAAACTAATTTGGCTATGAGGGATTGGGCTTTATAAGGATGTTTGTTTTGTAAAATTGTGCTTTAAAAATATTCCAACGGTGTAATCAAATTGTTTCCTCAAATTACTTTGCATGACTTATTACTTTGCAAGACATGGTTCTAGGGAGACTAAGGAGACCTAGATATTCTTATTAGCGCAGTAGAAGAAGTTTTGTTGAGATTCTTTTCCACATAGGCATGTCTTTTATCTAGAAAAATAATAGTCATCATCTCAGTTTTGAAATATTTTTGAATGACAGATAGAAGAAAAAAAAAAAACTAATTTTACCCTTATCTTTTAAATTTCAAAAATATTCTATAATTACATTTCCAAAATCTACACTTAGATTAATCTAATTGCAATTGAATTTATTAAATTCAAAAGTAGATCATCACCCAAAAAAAAATAAACAAAAATAATATAAAACTCTCAAGATGCCTCTCCCTCTCCCGGGTAACTTTTAGGGATAAGGAGTTTCTAACAATAAAAAAAAAAAAAGTTCCTGAACAAAGAAAATGTGGGAGTAACAACTTTTTCCACCCATGAGTGAGCATCATGAGATAGTTACAAATCTAATCTAGGAGGTAGATTACGCGTTGAATAGAAATCCTTATTAGATAAAACATTATTATGATAGTTTCAATTTGTTAGTGATTAACGATGACCCCACATGTGAGAGAGGCCTCGGTTTCTCTAATGTTTCATGCTCATTGGTAAAAAAATCACCACACATACAACTCAAAATTCAACTTCCTTGACATTCAACTCAAAACATGGTTCTTTAAATAAGTCATTTCGTCACAATCTAGGATAGGAAATGTGATACTTACGGATGGGTTTGAACTTATATTTTTTCATTAGAAGATAGATTTTCCATCCTTATCTTATTGTAAATTTTAGAGATATTTTTAAATCCATAGACACTTGGCTAGTTTCGTAATAGCTGTGACAACCATGAGAGCATGCATATCCTTCCGCATGTAATCATTGTGACAACCATGTCAACTAACAACACTTCGCCACAATTGCTGCATTGCATTTTATTCAAACCATTTAGAGTTAGTCAATATTGACACATTTTATTCAAACCATTTAGAGTTAGTCAATATTGACACATTTTGAATAACTAATAACTTTGGGAGATAAACATGTTACAAACTATAGACATTCATATTTTCTTGTAAACATGTTACAAACTAAAGAAACACCTAATCCATATTTTCTTGCATTTAGTTACAAGCACTAGATTTTAATGGCTGAAAAGTTCTACAAAATCACCTCAGAACCTAAAGAATTAATTTTGAAATCATTAACCAAAAGGATGAGAATCCTTTTCCTATTGGTCTGTATTACTATATGGAACTTTGTGTTCTACATCTCGCTTTCTCTTCCTTAGTCATTATCTTTAATCTAATGGGATTCAATACCATTGTGCTTTGTCCAGTCCTTGCCCAAAGAGAAATACTTCCCACATAACACATGTGGAGATGCCCATTACTTCCATGGTAGTGAACAACATCAACAAACACGAGTCTATAATTAACAAAGTGAAAACAACAAATATCATCTTTACCATCATTAATAATCATTAGGTAAATTGAAAATGCGATTATGCAAACAGTATAATGAATCAATAGTGAATTAACACATGTTAGGTATAGTAAGTATAATCATCTAATTTGGTTGTCTTCTTGTTGGACTTTTGCTCTTTTTTTTTTTTTTGCGCCAATATAGTAAGGACCTTTATAACATTTAAGGCCAAGGGACTAAGTTAAAAGAGAAGCTCTCTAGCGGTTTTGTCAATCATCTCTTTCTTGTAGGCTGTTTTCTTGATGCTTAGACGAACACTTTGGTACTAAGTATGCCTCCAAACTCTTTTTAAAGCATTCAACATGGAGGATTTTTTGTTTACATTTTTTATTTTATTGAATTTTTTATTTTATTTTTACTTTTACAACAATCACAAATTTTTTTTTTACATCACCTATCATATGGTATTATCATATTGTTATAGAGTAAACTCAGCATCTTTATTTTTGAAGTTCTTATTGGAGTTGCAATGAGTACGAAAGCAGTAGTTTGAAGTCTAAGGTTTGTTAAATGCTCTAATTGGAATGAGTAAGAAAGCAAAAGTGTGAAGAGGTGGATTTTGGGTATTTTTCAATATTTTTTTAATTCAAAATTTAATTAGAATTTGGAGAAATGAAAAATTTATATGGTTGAATTGATATAATTTAAATATATATTTTAAAATTAAATATATTTTTGTATCTAAAAATAAATGATAGAACACATAATAATCTTATAAAAAAGTATACCATCACATTCCAATTAAAAAAGACTAGTGCATTATTTTAAAAAACACCAAATTCATTAAGATGCATGTTATTAATAACATTGAATTATTATAATTTTTTTATCTCTACATTTGTTTTGCACAATACTTTGATATTGTTTTCTATTTTGCTTTAATTTCTTTTCACAAGGTTTTATGTTATTGCTTAGAGTATTATTTAATTTAATTGAATTTGTGATAAGGGTATAATTTTTGCAGGCAAACCAAATTAAAGTCCATTTTACTAATTTATTTATTTATTTAGTTTTGATTTCAATTTTCCATCTTCTATAATCAACAAAAGTACCACCACTTACACTTCATCAATACCACTTACACTTCATCAATACCACTCCCTTTACTTGCGAATTGAATTTGGCTCAAGAATATAATATTTACAATATTTGCGAATTGAATTTGGGTCAAGAATATAATATTTACAATATTGCGCTCCTGCATCAAAAATAAAAAAACTCATGCCGCATGGGGTAGAGAAAACCACAAACCACACCCAAAATGGAACTTTAAATTTACCATATGCTAGATTTATGTCTTCCATTTATTCAATCCTACACTGGATCAATGCATGAACTCTCATTAATTACTATGCATAAATTTTCATTGTTTGATGTTTTTTTATTTTATTTTTTATTTTTTATTTTTTTATTTCAAGACATCACTGCCAATGTATTGTTCAAATTAAATTTATGTAACTATGTTGTTGATGGTAATGACAATTTTTGTTGGTCTCATTTTCTTAAGTGGCTTGCAATTTTATTGGCATGGTACCTTTTTCTATTGACTTAATTTGTATCTTGTTGTGGATTTTTTTGGCCCAAACTCAAGGAGAGTTTCAAATGTTGAATGTATCTCAGGGACATATCTTCTTAGGCCTTCTTATAAAGTCAGGTTTATCATGTTTTTATCAATACATGTTGTTGCTAGTTTTTTGGATTCATTTCTTTTTTAAAGGTGATTTGTGTAAATTGACTGATGCATATGTGAATTTTCACAATATTATAAAATGTATTATAAAAAAGGAAAAATTTTGGTTGAATTGTGGTTTAAGGATACCTCACGTTAAATATTTAGGAAATTGATACAGGTTTGGCTAAAAATGAAAGTTAAAAAAAAAGAAGTCTATATAAAGATGATAAAATAACAAACCATTCTTTACTTTGGTATTTTCTCTTGGAATGGTCTTGATAACAATTAGATTTTCCACTAAACTTTGTTATCCTCTCTTTGCTATTTGAGAACTCTCTGCTCTCTTTGCTAATTGAAAAATCTAACGAAGAATGAGAGATGTCAATTTCTTTATGTTTCTTTTACAACAAAATCAACAATAACACATGAGTAATTTTCTTTTACAATATTTTGATAATTGTTACATGGATTCTTCCCTTATCTCTGATTTGTATATATATTGTAAATCATATGAGAAAATATCTTTTATCATATTTATGTTAATTTTATTATGCATTTTTTCTTTGGGTATTCCAACTTGTGTGAAACTAATAACAACAACAATGTAGTCTTGGGAGGTCCTGGTGGGGACCAAGGTTTTCTTTTCTGTGACCTATTAGCTAGAGTCTAGGAATGTTTCCTACAAGGAGATGGATGTTATATTTCCATTAGTCTAATGATTACTAACTTAGACTTAAAATTTATCTATATATGTATGGATGGATTTCTTTACAACGCTACACATGAATTTCTTTTTATTTATACAATAAGTTGCATTTATCATATACTTGTGCTTTAAGTTTTTTTTAAAGAAATTTTATAATATTTGTGTTTAAAAGAAAAAATTATTATGTATGTATAGGGAAATGAGAAAATGGAGGAAAATAAACATGAATGGAATGTCGTTGTCAAAGGTACCAAACAATTTTTTTCTTGTTTAATTGGTGATTGTGTCGGTATATTACTGCATTGAAATTAAATGGCCTTAATCACCATCACATAATGATGCACAATCTCCTTCCTATTCCTCCACATCTAAGAGCAAGACAAAGAGACCAAAATTATAGTGCCAAGCAAGATTAAAAAACAAAATGAAAAGATCCAATATGATGTAGATGCAAGGTTATGTCCTACGTGTAAACAAAAACATAAAATATTTGTTCATGAAGACATTATTGTAGAAATTTTTAATACAATTATGTATTTCCTGGATTCTCCTGATCTCACAATTATATGCCACTGTTAAATACATAATCGCTTCTACAAAAAATTCTTGCAAAAATTTAAAACACAATTGCCAATCGCAAACACATGAAAAAATATCATTCACACATAACACAGATGTTTACCGAGAAAGCTTAAAGCTAAAAGCCCCACTATCATATATTATGTATATATCATGAATCATGAAACAATATCATACAAAAATCTACTCCAAGATCTCTTAGTACAATATACAATCGTCTCACACTGTCATGCAGAAATTTGGCAAATGCCTTAGCCAATTTTCTGCCTCACAACAGCCTGCCTCCACTGCACAATCCAAGTTGATTACAAAGACCAATTCGATGCAATGAGACCCTCCTTGACTGCGCAATCCTCATGAGCATATCCAATGTGTGTTTGGCTTGCAAGAGTGCAATACAATATAGTACAACTGATAGTCAACTATCTCTTTCATCTACCTCTCAACTGGGTCTCCACTGGATCTGACATGCATGTAGTTAAAAGTAGTAAATATTCAATTGCATGTGAGATCACTCCATGTGAATTAATTTAATATTTAATTCACTGATCTCTCACTAGTGTCTATTCAGTTACAACTAGCACAACTGAGTTTAACTCACTTAACTGAGTTAAACTACTTTACAACTTACATAACTACACATCCAACTCTGTTACAACTTCGAATCACTGAGTTACAACTAATTCCACTTGCATGTCCCACCAACCAACCTTAGAACTCAAAATTCCTTCAGCTAACTGGTTTGCCACTTTAGTTAACTGATTTCTAGTGCTCCATGAGAATAGATTAATATTTATTGTCCAACTATTATTAAGGGATAATAATAGTCGACGTGCATTTATAAATAAACATGTGATCTATAAATAGACTTCCCACATACATCTAAAAATAGAACATCATCTATAAATAGAATTTTCTCAACATCTATAAATAGACTTCCCCTATAGATAGAATTTTCTCATCCATTCTAAAAATAGGCATACACCTAAAAATATCTTGTGGGCCCCACCTAGTGTAAGTGCTTAATTTTCACTAGGATCATCATCTTGTTGAATCTCAACACTCCCTCTCAACAAAAAAGGGATTATCCTTCACCATGATCTTGTCTCTATGGTATTCGAATTTTCTCCTGGTGAGCGCCTTCGTCAGAATATCTGCATCCTGATCCTCCATAGGAATGTACTGAAGCAACATGATCTTCTACTACACAAAATCTTTGATATGATGATACTAGATATGTATATGCTTAGATATATCATGAAGAACATGATTAATCGAGAGTTTAATGCAACTCTGATTATCACAATAAATAATTGTAGGATATAAATGAGAACCAAACAAACCAACCAAGATCTTTCTCATCCAGATAGCCTCACATACAACTTGACTTGTTGCCATGTATTCCACTTCTGTTGAACTGAGTGCCACGAATCTCTGTTTCCTGTTGTACCAAGAAACAGTTGTAGATCCGATACTGAAGACCCCTCCTGATGTAATATTTTTTTCCGTTGGGCTGCCCACCCAATCTGCCTCCGTGAAGCCATGCAACTTTACCTCATTTGTCTGTCTGTACCACAAGCCATACTCAGATGTGCCCCTCAGGTATCTCAGTACATGCTTTCCTGCCTTCCAGAAGAGCTTGGTAGGCTTAACCATCGCTTGACTAAGTTGGTTCACCGCATAGCATATGTATAGTTTTGTATTCACTAAATACATTAGCAAACCCACTAATTGTCGATAGACAATAGCATCCACTACCTCTTAAGATGTATCATCCTCTTTCCTCTAGTTTCCTGGAAGAGGAGTATCCATGGGTTTGCAACCCTCCATGTGAAACTTACCTAATATCTCCCTTGCATACTTTCCTTGAGACACAAAAAGTTCACCATCTCACTGCCATATTTCCAATCCAAGGAAATAATGAAGGAGGCCCATATCCTTCATCTAGAACTCCTTTGCAAGGTCCTCCTTGCATGAGTGTATCAGCTGCTCATCACCAGTTAGTATTAAATCATCAACATAAAGAACAATGATTAAAATCTTACCCTCCACCACAATTTGGTATAGGTTTTCATCCGCCTCACGCTTGGTGAAGCCAAGTCCGATGAAATAGCTGTCGATCTGAGTGTACTAAGCACAGGGTGCTTGCTTCAGCCCATACAACGCTCTTTTGAGTCTGCACACATGCGACTCGTTGTTGAAGATCTAAAATCCTTTAGGCTGCTCAATGTACACTTCTTCCTCAATGATCCCATTAAGGAATGCAGTCTTCACATCCATTTGATGAATGTGCCAACCCATCTATGATGAGAGAGCAAGGATGGTCCTTATGGAAGAATACCATGTGATAGGTGCAAAGGTTTCTTCATAATCAATCCCCTCGATCTGTGAGAAGCCCCGGGCCACAAATCTGGCCTTGCATTTCTCAGCAGTCCCATCAGCAGCTTTCTTTACCTTTTAGATCCATCTTGAACCTACCACTGATTTATCAACCGACCTTGGAACAATTTCCCAAGCATTGTTTCTGACAATGGAGTCATACTCCTCCACCATTGCATCTACCCATGTGGGCTCCTGCACTGCTTCCTGAAAGGAAGATGGCTCAGTCACAATACATTTTCTCATGAGAGCCATGTATCCAGTGAATCGGTCAGGAGACTGTCTTTGTCTGCGCTATGAATTAGGGACTCTTACATTCTGCACAGCATCAAGTTTCAACCTCTCAGCTTTTGTGGTACACCTTCTACCAGTTCTGATGTTTGGCTCTGTGTGAGTGGACTCCTCCACTCCATGAACCTCTTCTTGTAGCTGATCCGCATCTAGAGACTCATCTTTGGGAACCAACAATCCCTCCTCCGCATGCAATTCCAGCTCCCTCTCAAGTGACAACCGCATGGCTTTCCCCTCATCGAATTTTATATCCTGTCGCATAACAATCATCTTACTGTTAGGACAATACACACGATAATTATGGGGTGTTTCTGTGTACCCCACAAATATCCCAACTTTAGCGGTCAACTTAATCTTCTTCCTAGTGTTCTTGGTCACTTGCACATAAATAGATAAGCCAAAAATATTAAAGTGAGAAAAATTTGGTTTCTTACCAGTAAAAGCTTCTTCAGGTGTACTCATTCCAAGTAATCTATGAGGACAATAGTTTTTCACATAAACCGCAGTGTTGCATGCTTCCACCCACAAATGCATTGGTAGGCCCTAATCATGCAACATTTCTCGTGCCGCACCCACGATCGTTCTGTTCTTCCTCTCCGTGACCCCATTTTGATGTGGGTTATGAGGCGCTATGAGTTCTCTTCGAATTCATTCTTTTCTACATTAGTCTTTAAATTCATTCAAGATGTATTCTCCACCATTATCGCTTTGCAGAGCCTTCACTTGCTTCCCTGACTCTTTCTCAACTAATGCCTTAAACTCAGAGAACATTGAGAATGTTTGATCCTTCTTCTACATGAAGAAGATCCAACATTTACGTGAAAAGTCATCAACAAAAATAACATAATACCTGTGTTTTTTTGTTGAAGCAATCGAGAATGGTCCACACATTTCTGTGTGAACTCTCTCTAGGATCACCGAAGTATAGTTCTCCTTTTCATGAAAGGTGGACTTTACATACTTCCCCATGATGCAACCCTTGCACTGATCTAACTAAGAAAGTGTTCCCATTGGAAGTCTAGTAGATATTTGCTGCATGAATTTCAATGCTCCATGATGAAGATGGCCCAATCACCTGTGCCATAATTCACCCTCGTCACGGCTCACCACTTTTTCTACCTTGCCCATCATGGCAGTGCATCCTTCTACCTCCATCTTGTAGATATTCTTGACTTGAATCCATATCCTCTTGGCTTGAACCGTTGTTTTATATCACAGGAAAGCTTTTCCATCGCTGAAAACAACATCATAGCCTCTGTCCTCCAACATCGCGACTGAGACCAAGTTTTTCTTCAGACCTGGAAAATCCATAAAATCTTTCAATTGAAATGGTTTACCTGACTCCCTCTCAAAGGTAATGGTACCAATGTTGTTCGCACTATATCATCCATCGTTTCCCATCTCTATATGCATCTGGAGATCTTTATCCTCCAAGTCACAGAAAAGCTCCTTATCTCCCATCACATGGAAGGAAGCACCACTATCAAGATACCACACTGATCCCACTGCGCTTGATACAAAGCATGCGATCAAAGAGAAATCAAGTTTAAATTTCGAGGCAAGGGACTCACCAGCTGCAAATACAACAACCTTCTTGTTCTTCTTCTTCTGTGGGCAGTTAATGGTGAGATGCCCATGTTCGTGATAGTGAAAACAACTCACCTTGGACAAATCCAGCTTCTTGCCTTTAGACTTAGATTTTGAGTGGAATTTATGCCCCTTCCCTTTCCTTTCCTTGGAAACCAAATCACAATCCTCTTCATCGTCATGCTTTGATGAAGAGCCATCTCTAGTGTTCCGCCTGAACTCCTCCTGCACTAGATCCGACCACAGTTGTTCCCAATCCAGCATTTTTTCCCGTCTGTTGACAGAGTCTTGATAACCGTGCCAACTATTAGTAAGTCCCAAGAGAGCCAAGCTCACCAAATAATCATCATCAACAGTGATTTCCCACACTCTCTAGTTCATCCCGACATTGGAAAAGCTTTGTGAGATACTCTGGAATATTGTCGCCCTTTTCCATCTTAATCTTTCTGAGTTTATCCTTCAACGCCAATTTCCTATGGACGCTGCTAATTTGGAAAATATCCGTCAAAGCCTTCCACATAGCATATGGAGTGGCTTTCCCATGAAGTCTTGAGACAATATGGTCTCGTACACCTTCCAACAGAATCCTTCTCATCTTTGCTACTTTATTTTTCTATGCGTCAAGTAATGCAACATCCGTCGAAGTGGGCTTAGGAACATCACTGTCGATGAATTCCTTCAAGCCATTATCTTCAAGCACTGCCTCCATCATGTCCTTCCAGGAAATGTAGTTCTAGATGCCCTCGAGTGCATACTCTATCCATAAGCCAATGAAATCCATTTCGATGTTTTACTCAATTGTCGCACCAAGAAATTCTTGCAGCAAATTCGAATTGTTTCCACCAACAAACTTAGCTCCTTCTTCAAAATTGCAATCTTCTGTGCTCCGATACCATGTATAAAATTTTAATACAATTATGTATTTCGTGGATTCTCCTGATCTAACAATTATATGCCACTATTAAATACAGAATGGCTTCTATAAAAAATTATTGTGGAAATTTAAAAGACAATTTCCAATTGCAAACACATGAAGGAAGATCATTCACACATAGCGTAGATGTTTACCGGGAAAGCTTAAAGCTAAAAACACCACTATCATATATTACATATATATCATGGATCATGAAACAATCTCATACAAAACTCAACTCCAAGAGCGCTCAGTACAATATACAATCGTCTCACAGTGTCATGCAGAAACTTGGCAAATGCCTAAGCCAATTTTATGCCTCATAATAACCTACCTCCACTGCACAAATCAAGTTGATTACAAAGACCAATTTGATGCAATGAGACCCTCCTTGACTGTCACTACAAGGAAAAGACCCTCTAGTGGAGGTTATAAAGGAGGTTTTTAGAGTTATAAACTTGGCCAAAATTGTCAAAAAAAACATTTTCTACAACATCCGTTTATGGTTACAGAGGTTTTGGCGGAGCTTTTAACGAAAATTCAACACAACTAAAAAAAAATGGGTGGCCGGAGGTTATTACGGATGTTTTTTCATCGGTGCGCTACTATTCCTTTAACGCACCAGTGCGTACATGCCGAAAGTGCCCCGGGGCTATGTCAGTCCAACGCACCAGGACGTTTAGGTGTAAAACCGCACTGGGCGTAGTGTTGGTCATACAATGCATGGGGCCATTCTAATTGGTCTTGGGATTTGTGCAGTGCCCATAGGTCGTATCAACGCACCAGTGTGCCGTATCACAGAAAGGCACCGAGATTTATAATTGGTATCGGTATTCATGTGGTGCCCATAGATCGTAAAAATGCATCGGTGCTTATAGATACGTAAACGCCCCGGTGCACAGTATCACAAAAACGCACCGATATTGATAACTAGTATCGGTATTTGTGCAGTGCCCATAGATAGTACAACAGCACCGGTGCGTATAAACACATAAACGCACCAGTGTACAGTTACTGACACACACTGGTTTTCATGTTGTATTTTTTAGAAACATCGACCTGTGACAGTCCAATTATTGTGATTGTTTTAAATTCATTATTCATCAAAAGTCAACACATATTATAACAATATTCATATTAATTACATTTTTATTAATGCATTTGAATGTGATGTTTGGATTAATTTGCTATATCATATCATAATTATTGTGGTTTTTTAAAATTAATTATTCATCAAAAGTCAACACATATATATCTTATAACAATATTCATATCAATTAAATTTTTATTAATGCATTTGAGAATGACAATGGAGAATGAAAATGGAGAATGCAATAGAATAAATTAAAACATATTTTATGATTATATATATATATGAATAAGACAATCTTTATCATACAAAATGAGACAGTTATTGGTATCCCTTTGTCTTTCAATTGGGACATTATGTCCATTACATTAAACAAAATGTTTGATTTCACAGACATATATATTTCAAAAATTAAAACGCCTTCCTTTGATATCCAAACATAGTGATCATCATTCTTCGCTTGAACTGTTGTCACTGCTAGAGCTACTTCCATGACTTGGGGTTATTTTCAGGAATGTTTTGTTCATGGCATTGATTGTTTTCTTCTTCTTCACCTTCCATCTACAACATAAAAATAAACTGAAATGAATGTATATACATTGGTGAGAATAATGAAAATTGCAATATTAAATAATATACATCAATGTAAATCGAAAAGAAAAATGACGTACCATAGCAACAATTGGCTCATAAATTATACACATTCTTTCAAAACCATGTACCATGCCATCTTTCAAAATTTCATCTGTTGGCGCAGTTCCATACTTTGTTTCCTGCAAGTTTTATAACCCATAACAAATCATGTATTTAATATAAAAGATGTTTGTGTTCTATTAATTATAGACAGAGCCAAGTAAAACAAGATCGATAGATGCTTACAAATTTCACTATTAAATTTTGATATGCCAACACATACTCACAACCCATATTTAACCCAATTTCAATCAATTCATCTGATGGTTCTTCTTTGTATGTTAGCACCTGTTTAAAGACATTCGACAATGATGATTTTTGTAAAACAACTTAAAAATACAAAAACGAAATCTAGTTAAGTTGTTATAAGGAAGTAACAATTACTCACAAACTTAGAGATCAACCATTTTCTTCCTTGTCCTCCTGTTTTATGTGCTGAATGGGTTCCATTATTTTTTCTTTTCTACAAGAAAATTCTTGAAAATTAATATTTAATGCTAAATTGTTTATTTATTGTACCTAATGATCGAAAAATTCAATGATTACATATTACATTTGAAGCACGTTGTTGTTGTTGGAAAAAAACGTCTATACATTCGTTCCACTAGATCCCTCAAACTTTTGTAAAAGTTTTTCCCCTTTCGTTAACTTCCAGCACCACTCCATATGAGCTAAGAAGCAATTGATTTTCATTTGCATATTCTATTTTTTTTCTTTTCTTAGAACAACATTCATTTTCTGAGTTGTTGGTCCCTATACAACATTAAACAAATGTGAATTAGTAGAATGTTTGACACATGTTATCTAATAATTCTAAGTATATTATTAATGATAATTAAAAAAAGAAACTCATATTGGATTGATAGTATTTTTTTATTCACCTGATTCATCCTTTTGCAATTTTTCCATTAAACTTTTACGCTCTTCTGGTCCTAGATCAGAAATAATCATATCGAGCTTCATCATTTTGTGGCTCTGCATGATACACAGTAAACAATATATATTAGTTAAACTTACATATAGTTCAAAAATAATATTTTTTATAAAGAATTTACAAAGAACTTGTCTTTTTTTCTTTTCTTGATGTGTTAACAGTATTTTTGTTACTTGATCTCTTGTTAGACATTTCTTTATCAATATGAAACCTGTAACATATCATTCATTAATATATTTATAAATAAATTCTCAACTTTTCAGGTAGAAAATAAATCTCAAGGTACCGGTGCGCCTTTCACAAGGTCTGCACCGCAGCCGGTGCATGGGAATATTAACAACGCACCGCAAAACAGTATAACGCACCGTACGGTGCATTGGGTATTGTAAACGCACCGCAAAAAACAGTGTAATAGACCTAACGGTGTGTGGGGTATTATAAACACACCGCAAAAACGATGTAATACACTGTACGGTGTTTTCCTAGTTAAATGGAGCATCGATGCCCTATTTCAGATTTGGCGCACGGATTTAGAAAAAATGTTTTCAATTTTTTTTACTACAGTACTTTCGCGGCGCGTTGTATAATACAGCGCACCGATGTGGTATACTACGCAAGGCACACCGATAAAGAAAAATCCATTTTTTCAAAAATCTATGCAATGGCTGAATGGATTGGGATCCAACTATGCAAGTCGTCCCGTGGGTTGGACGTCAATCTAAAATGAAAAACCCTAATTCTGAAATCACTGAAATAGGGAGAAGAAAGGGAAAAATAAAAAAAATGAAGGGTTTAGGGTAAAAATGGATAAACTATAGAAAAAAAAGTAAAAAAATAATCAAATTTAATCACGAGATGATTTCAAATTCTATGATATAGGGTTTGAATCACCAGAGGTTTGGTTTCTGATTGTCTGAATAATTCTGTTCGAACGTATTTCGCTGCTCCATAGTGTCCTCCTGCTCTCTTGCTCCAGGTTGTCTCCTACAAATATCTAGCTGAAAATTTTAGCAAAAATAGTGAAATAATGAAAAGTTTTTAGTATTTAAAGAATTATTTTATGAAATTAGATTTTTGAAAATATTTTTCCGCGCATTTTTCAAATTTCCGCTTTTTTTTCACTTAAAGAAAACAGAGTTGTGTTTTTTTTATTTGCGTTTATTCTTTACCGGTGCGGAAGAGTTGTGATGCACCAGTGCATGTTAGGATGATAAGCACACCAGACTGTATAAAGTTTTTTTTTTGTATGTAAGATCATAATAAAATAATAATAATTATAAAGTACATAATTTATTTTCACTATTTTCTAAACTTTATTATGTTACAAAAATTCGTATTATTCTAGATTTGTTATTTTACAATCAAATTTAAATATTTTAATGAAATCGTTTCACATTAATACAATTAAAATTTTCACATTAATAGAATTAAAATTTTACAAATATTTTACATACAATTACAATTAAAAGTACAATAATTACAATTAGAATTAAAATTAAAATTACAATTTTACATTAATTTCACATACATGAATTACGATTATAATTACAATTACAATTTTAATTTTACATACAATTACATTTACAATTTTACATACAATTACATTTACAATTTTACATAGAATTACATTTACAATTACAATTACAATTTTATAAATATTTTACATACAATTCAATTAAAATTACAATTACAAATACAATTACAATTTTAGAATTTTACATACAATGACATTTACAATTACAATTTTACAATTTTTCATATATACAATTACAATCATTTCAGAATAAATTAAATATTACAATTACAATTAAAATTTTACGTTAATAAATATTTTACATACAATTACAGTTTAAATTACAATAAGTACAAATACAAATACAATTTTACAATTTTACATACAATTAAAATTTAAATTACAGTTACAATCACGAGATAATATTTAATAAATATCATGGTCATTTAATATTAAATTAATTAATAAACATCATCACGATCATGATAACCATCGTACAAACATCATATTCGACTAATAAACACATTCAAACATAAAATTAACATTATATATTAAGATCATCACAACACAAACATCAAATATACATCTCAATATGTCAAATAACTCATGCTATCACATATACACATATATCTGCAAGCTAAACATTAAATGAACATATCTAACATGACCTAACAATATGCGCCACATCATGATGATCACCAACATGAAAATTAAATACAAATGCAACATGAACATAAAATACATGGACCATATATATATATATAACTGAATAATGTTATAAATATACAACTATAATATAAATGTCATGGATCAGGCGCTGGTGGTAGTATAACAACATCAATAGTAGTACTACAAGTGGATGCCTGCTCAGTAAAGCTAGGTGCAGCCTCGGCAGTCGATGATCGAGCCTGCTCATGATCATGATCACTAGTACTAATGGATGCATCTGCTGGTGGTAGTACAACATCAATATGAACAGTAGTAGTGGAGGCCTACTCAGTGAATAGTGCAGCCTCGGCGGTCGATGGTCCAGCCTGTTCATGATCATCATGACTAGTACTGATGGATGTAGCTACAGGCTGCTAACTGGATGTGGCCGATGGTCCAGCCTCATCTCCATGATGAATATCAGATGCTGCCAGTGGAGCATCATGCTCATCAGGCACGCCGCGAGGTGAACGATCATGAGATGCATGTGAGTCACTGCTCGCGGACTCATGTCCATCATGTGCCGCGGCTCGACTACACCTATAGCTACGGATAGTCCTCCTGAGTTGCGTAACTGTTGTCGTAGCTCATACGACATGCCGCATTAGGCCGTACATGTCACACGGTATGCTTCTCCACATCCGTAACAACCTATCGTCAGCTTGCATGTCTTTGTAATGAGCAGGCCTGATGCCCGCATCAACAATCAATGCACAGAGTTGGTTGGCCAACTCCATCCTATATCTGGTCTCAGGTCGACCACGCCTAGAAAAAGGCAACACCAGTGCACCATGATGAGCAGGAGCATGTCTCTCTGCTGCACCGGCCTCATCCTCATCATGATCATGCTCTACATCAGCCATAGCCTGGTCGTCATCATCAAGATCCATGCCTGGATCATGTGGTGTACTTGGCATCTCCTCGCCATCAAAAGAGCCAATGTCTGCAAAATATATACAAGTACACAACAATAATTAGACAATTTCATTACACAATTTAATAAAAACAAGTTAATTAAGAACATGTTAGAATAAATATAAATAAAACAGTAATATTACCTCTATCATCTAGCGGCTCATCAGCTGTGAAGAGGATGTTGGGACACCCTCACCAATCTAAACCAGCATAAGGACATGGGACCAAAATGAAGGGATGCAACCCGTCAACACTGGCTAGTAAGTCTAGTGAATCATGTGATATCCTGGCTAGAAACAAAGTGTCTCCCCTCTTGGGCATCATTTGCCCCCACATGTGCATTCGAGCCTCAAACATCGGCTTACGAGGCTGTCGAACAAAACTAGGTCTCATCTGTGGAAACCTCTCAAAAAATAAACAAAACAGCTCTGAAGAAAAATGGAAGTTGACCCTCCCTTGTGCATGAGCATGACATCTATCTAAGGCTATACAAAACTGTCACAAAAAAATGGCAGACCACCTGAAAACTCATGGCTACTGTACTAAAGAATCAACATAATATAAAAGCGAGCAACTAATGTGTTTCCCGTCACTAGTGTTGTTCGAAATGGTCGAAATGATAAGGGAAAGGCACTGCATGTCCTGTCTACCAAAAGCACCTATACGTAACTGACCTCCAAGTACCTAAAACTCTGAAGGAGATAGTACATGTGCTCCAATGTATCTCTGGGAGTAAACTAATTGACTTCCTGCTGCACAACCAGCTGGCACGTCTGGGAAAGAGGGAAAATCCACCCCTCTCCTCGATAGTCCTATAATAAAATAAATATCCTCCTCAGTGGGTGTGTACCACTGGTCAGGACCAACCTGAAAAGCCTATCGGTGGGCATTCCACCTGCGGATAAGATATCTCAAAAACACACTATGCGCCTTTAGGTAAGTAGCCTCCTCATATAACTTGAGGAGGCCTACCTGCCTAAGGATCTCCTTGGTATCTGCAATAATAGGGTGAGGGTATGCATCTCTCTCCCTCTCTCGGGCCTCCCATTGGTGAAGCATGTCATACTATTCAGCCTTTTTTTGCTGCTGTTCCTCCTCTTCTCTTTGAATCATTACCATATTAAATAATTTTTTTATTAAAACATACATGTATTTAGGAATATACATATATATATTTTTTTGAAAAAAAAACAAACAGACAAATTGGTGTGCCATAAAAACAGTCACACACCGGTCGCGGTGCGTCTTAAGAACATAAAGCACCGGTCCTGGTGCCCATAATGAAATACAATGCACCGGCCTTGGTGTAGCTGTATATTTTTCAAGCACCGTTAACTTTATCAGAGTTCAGAATAGCGGTGCGCTGACTGAAATATATGCCCCAACGCGTATAGTCGTATCAACACACCGAATTCATGACAATTACATAGCTGACGGTGCGGTATTTTACTCAGCCACACCGTTGACCCTCTCGGAATCCAGAATGTCGTGCGCTGACATACACCCAGGCGGATAATTCCGTCAACACACCACACTGTGATTTACGTGGTCAACGATGCACCTAGATAAATAAGCGTATCACCTTTTATTTTATTTTAAAATCATTCGGGGCGCCTTTCGGTACCGCCCCAGAAACGGTGTGGATATCATTAGCACCGGTGGCAGTGCGACTTGTAAATTTTACAGGCAGCACCGCTATCCGGTGCGAAGCGAACAGATCCAGCGCACCGCGCGACAATTTTTTTTTTTTTAATGGTTATTTTTAAGATTATTTCAATTTCTAATCTGCTAAAAAGATTAATTATGGAAAAACTAGAAAAATACCTGTACATTTCGCCATCGAGGAGGCATATTGGCCGTAAACTTTGCAAAAGAAAATTTTCCCATCGTTTTTCAAAATGCAAGCTAGATATTGATGGCCAATGTAGAGCAGCAGTGCGTGCAATGGGTGCAACGAGAGCACCGATGTTAGGGCGGCTTAGACAAAGGGAAATGGCACCGGTGCTTGAGAGCTCTGGAGCACTGAGGAAAGTGAAAAATGAAGTTTTTTGGCCGTAAATATTTTTTTATTTAACCCTGTTCCGACGTGCAGGGTTTTATAGGCGCACCGTCATGCTTACCTACAACCGCACCAGGCTGTGTCAAATTTGGCGCGTTGTTTATAATGCATCGGGGTGGTTCCCTAACACTGCACCAGGATGTTTCAGTTTCAACACGAAATTTTGATGAGGCACCGAGGTGGAAAATCTATAAAGCACCGGTGCGAAATAGTCATAAAGCACCGGTTTTTTGGCCTTAAACTTTTTTTTTATGTAATGCTATTCCGATGCGTGCGGTTTATCGGCACACCGGTGCTCTTAGGTAAGAACACACTAACGCGTTTCTGTTTTGGCATGGTGTTTTATGATGCACCAGTGCGGAAGAGTGGTGAAGCACCTGTGCGTTACAGTAATAGGATGCCCCGGATGTGTGTGTACATCGAGCAAGTTGTCCGGTGTGCCAATTTCTCGTGCACACCGGTGTGTTCTATGGGATGTCATGCACCGGTAATTGAGAACTCAGAAACACTGGAAAAATGAAAAATCTGAGTTATTTTGCTATAATTTTCTAATATAACCCTTTACCGGTGCACGTTTTTATAGGCGCACCGGTGCTCTTTGATAAGAACGCAAAGATGCGTTTCTATTTTGGCATGATGTTTTATGATGCACCGGCGCGGAATAGTGGTGAAGCACTGGTGCGTTACAGAAATAGGAGGCCTCGGATGTGTGTGTACGTCGTGCAAGCTATCCGGTGTACCAATGTCTCGTGCGGACCGGTGCGTTCTATGGTAGGGCGCACACCAGTAATTGAGAGCTCATAAGCACTGGAAAAATGAAAAATCTGAGTTATTTTGCCGTAATTTTTTTTTAATATAACCCTTTATCGGTGTGCATTGTTTATAGGCGCACCAAGTTTGTTTCTTACAAATGCACTAGTCGGTTTGTGTTTTGGCGCGATGTATTATGATGGATCGGTGCGGTTTCTTTCTACCGCATCGAGCCGTCTCGGTTTTGGCGCTGTGTTTTATAATGCACTGGTGCGGAATATCTGTGACACACCGGTACTATAGAATAATAAGATGCACCGAGCGGGTGTGTACGAAGTGCATGGTATCCGGTGTGCCAATGTTTTGGTCCGCACCGGTGCTTTCGTGGTTAGAGTGCATCGAGACGACTTGTAATGATAAGCGCACCAGGAGGAAACCATACGCAAAACCCTCCGCCCACCAACCTCCTCTAGTAACCTCCGCTAGAAACGGATGTATGGGGTATTTTTCTGTGGGGTTCCTCAAAAACATCCGCTAGAGGGTCTTTTCCTTGTAGTGTGCGCAATCCTCATGAGCATATCCATTGTGTGTTTGGCTTACAAGAGTGCAATCCAATATAGTACAACTGATAGTCAACTGTCCCTTTCACCTACCTCTCAATTGGGTTTCTAGTGGATCTGACATGCATGTAGTTAACAATAGTAAATATTCAGTTGCATGTGAGATCACTCCATGTGAATTAATTTAATATTTAATTCAATGATCTCTCTCTAGTGTCTCTTCAGTTACAACTAGCACAATTGAGTTTAACTCACTTAACCGAGTTAAACTACTTAACAACTCACATAAATACACATCCAACTATGTTACAACTTCGAATCACTCAGTTACAACTAAGTCCACTTGCATGTCCCACCAACCAACCTTAGAACTCGAAAATCCTTCAGCTAACTGGTTTTCCACTTCAGTTAATTGATTTCAAGTGCTCCATGAGAATAAATTAATATTTATTGTCCCACTATTATTAAGTGATAATAATAGTCGACATGCATCTATAAATAGATATGTGATCTATAAATAGACTTCGCACATACATATAAAAGTAGAACATCATCTATAAATAGAATTTTCTCAACATCTATAGCCTGTGGGCGCCACCTAGTGTAGGTGCTTAATTTTCACTAGGATCATCATCTTGTTGAATCTGAACAATTATTTCTGTTGTAAGTATTTATTGGCATGGTTATGTGTGCCTTGTTATAATAACATGAATATATAAAACACTATAAACTTTGAAACGAGAAATATAAACTAAAAATGGGAACTCTAGCCAAAAAACTCTAAAAAAACTTGAAAAATAACCTAAAACCAAAAAATGTTGATGCTGGAATAGTGGAATGCTGGAAAACCTTAAAATTTTTACAATTTTTCAACGATGACATTATGGAAAAAAATTTGAATAAAAAAAATGTAAAAATGAACACCTGAATGAAAGAGTCAGTATTCTAGGAGTAGTTTCTTTTTTAAATGATAAAAATATGATGACTTTAAAATCTTAGCCTGACACATTGCAACAAAAATTTAAAAGGAAACCATCAAATTGACACACAATATAGGGAAACTCGACCCATTGAAATGAAAACTTAAATATCAACGATGAAATTAACACATTGTGCGGGTGGACTTGATATTTTACAACGAGAACTTTAAAATCAACTATCAAAATTACACATAATGAGATGAGGTTGCTAGCCGAGGATCGACACAGACCCTATAGGAAAAAATTAAATAAATACATAAAAATAAAAAATATATTAAAAAAATTTAAAACATTGAAAAAAAAAAACACAAAAAGTTAAAAAAATAATAATAAGTAAATAAAGTTCACGGGGTCTTGAATAGACGATGATTGGGTGGGTTGTTTACACACTTCTTGATATGAAGCATTGGTTCAATTCCTCGCCCTGATCGGGGTGATGTATTTGGACATGATGATGAAGATGTAGTCCTACTCAGCTTATAAAAAAATAATAATAAGTAAATAAAAATATATATTAAAACAAAAAGAAATTAAATAACATGAAAAAAAACGAAAAAAAATATATTGAGAAAAATAAAAACAAAAAGAAAAACATAAAAAATAATAAGAAGTAAATAACACCCATGCTTAGTTGATTGAGTATCATGCATTAGCCATTTTCTATCTATATTAATACACTTGGATGTTTCCTAATTGGAACTAGCTACACACTTTTACTGAAGTTGTATTGATCAAGCATTAACCATTTTCTATCTATATTAATAAGTTTGGATGTTTCCCTAACTAGAACTAGCTACGCACTTCTACAGAATTGATTAGAACATAAAAAAATTAAAAAACATGGCAAAAAAAAAAAACAAATATAACAACATGGCAAAAAAATACAAATATAAAAATATATATGAAATTGACCCAAAAACAATGAAACATAAAAAAATTACCAAAAAAAAAAAATTAATTTTAAAAATTTAAAAAACAAAAAACTATAAAATAGTAAAAAAATACGAAAACATATTTCAAAACACACATAATTAAAATGGAAAAATAGAAGAATATATATATATATATATATATATATATATATATATATATATATAGTTTTTTTCATCCATAACTACAAATTCTAGATACGAGAGCAGCGATGGCTCTTAGGGTTTCTGCAACATGCTCCTGTGACGGCGCCTTGATTTCTCTGATCTCGTCCAGCGCTGCTGAGACTATCGCCCCGGCACCCAGGTTCCCTTGGAAGCTCCTCGTGGAAATCCGCTACTGGTCTCCCGGCGATCATTCAGTCTCCCACGGCACCGACAAGTCCGCGGCTCTCCTGGTCGCTATCTCACAAGCTCTACGCAGAATTCTGAAGGATGGGAATGCTCGATTAACTGTCTCCCGGCTGCCGTTTTGCGGCATGATGGATTGGCTGTGCTACCTAGCCTCCTCATCACTTGGCCGCCGACATTATGCACTCCAAGGTTTATTTTGCAGGACTATTCCTGATGCTGGCCTCCTCTGCCGCGTCCAAGGGCAGATTTTATACGGCTCTGGTCAGGGAATGGCTATGCAGCCTTGCAGATCTTCTGAAATCGCTCCAGCTTCTCTCAATAACAGCCTGGATCCTCCCTTGCAAAGACTCAGTATCAGCCTCTCGAAGAAGCAAGGCATACCGGATAGGAGGTTGACGCAGGAGGGTTTCGATATTCAACCGGCTGCTCTTTTGGCCAATCACCTCTCTTCTTTCCAGATCCAGATCACGCTTTTATCTGGCAGAACCATGTTGCATTGGGTGCAAGCTTCGGATTTAGTGCAAGATCTCTTAAACAATCTCGAACGCAGATTGGGGATTCCATCGGAGCTCCAAAGGTTGCTTCACAAAGGTAAACAACTTGAAAACCCTTTCCCCCTCTCTTATTACAGCATTAATAGAGACGCTTCGATTGTGCTTTCCCTGAGACTTAGAGGCGGAGCACCTGGGCAGCCATCCTCCACTCCAGCCTTCTCCTATAAGGATGCGGTTCATGCACAGCCGCCCAAGAAATCTGCTACTTCAGCTGAGGCTCCCAAGCCTTTCCTTGTGGACAAAATGGAGGAAGTCCCCTCTATTGAAATCTCCAATCCATCGCTGGACGAACAAATTCAGATATATGCAGAGTCCGCCATCATTTGCAGATTCAATGGCCTTTGGCCTCGAACAACAGATCTATATCAATGGATCCACGCTAATTGGACAGACACCTGTCAAGTCATCCTTTGTTCAAAGGGTTTCTTCATAGTAGTGTTTGCATTCAGCGAAGATTATCAGAAAGCCTTAACAGGAGGCCCATGGTTCTGGGGAGCAGCTGGACTATTTCTCACTCCTTGGTTCCCAGATTTCGACCCCTCTTCAGCAGTTGTCACCAAGCTTCCCATCTGGGTCCGTCTTCCGAACCTTCCGGCTCATCTCTGGCACATCTCGGTTTTCCAAGGGATTGGAAATGCCTTGGGCCGCTTCCTGGCTACAGATTCCTCTCGAGCGGACAAAGGAATCTATACCTATGGCAGAATTTGTGCGGAAATAGATTTAAGCAAAGGACTGCCTGATCAGATCAACCTCAAAGTTGGGGACTTTCACTGGACACAAACCTTGGATTATGAGAACATTGCATTCCGGTGCAGACATTGTCATCAGACGGGGCATCTTCAGAACACATGCACCAGCTTCCCTGACAGAAAAAAGAAAACCAATAGCAAACCGAAGTCCAAGAGCTGGAAACCATGCGATCCTCCTCCCATGAATGATCTAGCGTCCTCCAGCTCGGATGAGGAAGAATTGGAAGAGGAAGGAGAGAAAGATGTGCACCCGCAGGTCACGCCCTCGGCCAGCCCTGGGGATCCCTCTGCCCCTCCGATCCCACAGAAACGTTTGCATGAGTCTTCTTCCTCCGATTCAGACAAGGAGACTCATTCTACAATGCAAAATAATCTACAATTGGTTCCTTCCCAGCCAAATCATAATGGCTGGGTCAAAGTCATTAAAAAGAAAGGGAAAAAAGTTCGTCTGGAAGTCTCTGCCCACTCTGGGTAGCTTCCTTTGTTTCGCTCTCCTTTTTATGTCATCCTTGTTTTCTTTTGTTCATTCCATGGTTGCTTTTGGGGTCCGAGGTTGATAATGTTTCATTGCCGGCCCCTTGCTTCTATGCTCTGCTTTTGCAAGCTCTGATTGTACTATATGTTTCTTTCTTAATAGAATTAGTCTTATTGAGAAAAAAAAAAAAATATATATATATATATATATATATATATATATATATATATAATCGCATTTTAAAATTAAATTAAAAATAGTAAAAAAATTAATAAAAACAAAACTAAATAGAAAATAAAAACAGTAAACAAACAATTTAAAAAATAAAAATAAAAATATTTAGGTTGCCTAGCTCGGCACCCAAGTGGTCCTGGGCTGGTAAGCCCATTCTCAGAATTGACCTGCCAGCCTAGGGCCAGTTGGCTGTCGGGCTGGGTGGCCGTGGGAGCTGTGGGTGGCGTAGTCTCCCACGACTGCCCAGCTCGGCGAGCGAGCAACCACGATTGGTTGGCCTGCCTTTGTGCTCGTCCAGCCGGCCGTGGCCACTCAGCTACCAGGTTGGGCGAGCGTGGGAGCTACGTGCATAGTCTCTCAAGGTTGCCTAGTCTGGTGGCCAAGTGGCCCTGTGTTGGGCAGGTCGATTCTAAGAATCGGCCTGCTAGCCCAGGGCCACTCGGTTGCCCATGCTGGGTAGCCTAATTTTATTATTTAATTAATTATTTTTAATTGTTTTTGTTTTTAAATTTATTTTTAGTTATGGTTTTTCAAAATTTTTAAATTTATTTATTTATTTAGTTATGTTTTTAATTATTTTTACCATTTAATTAATTTATTCATATATATTTATTTTTAATGTCTTTTTTATATGTTTTAATTTTTATTGAATTGCTTTGTTAGATTTTTTTTTTTCAATTACATAAAATTTTCTATTGTTTTGTTTTTTTCTGGTTAATCTTGATTATTATTATTATTATTTTTAATATGTCTGTTTTGAAATATGTTTTTTTAATTTTATTTATTTATTTTTTATTTTTTATTTTTTAAATAAAATTTATTTGTTAGCATTTTTAATGTTTTCATATACAATTGTATATTTGTTTTTTTACATATTTTTAATGTTGTTGTATTTTTTTATTTTTATTTTGCAAAAAACATTAAAAATTTATTATAAAAAAAAACATTTCAAAGAAAAACAAAAAAACATATCTTTGAGAAATCTTAAAAACCTAATATCAAAGGACGAAAAGCACTAAGAGAAAAATAATCAAAATTTAAAAAAAAAATTGTGTATACCTAGGATATAAGAACATTTAAAGTGTCAAAGATGTCTTTAAATAAATAAATGTTGATGTTTTTCAAAATATGCATGTAATCATTTACATTTAAAAAAATATATTGACACTTAATACAATAGAAAATTTAAAATGTCAATAATAAGTCCTCTAAAAAAAAGGGTTGATGCTGCATCAACACTTTTTAAAATCAACATGAAAATCACTAATATTTAAAAAAAAAACCATGATACATAAGAAAATTTAAAGTGTTAAAAACATGCTCCCTAAAAACAAAGTGTATTGTGGATGAACACTTTTCAAAATCAGACAACTTTTTTGCTACCTGAAAAAGTGGGCACACATTTCCGTTCCCATTTCAAAGTTTACATTTTATAATTACATGTTAGATTCATTGAATTTTTTAGTGCAGCCTGTTTCTACGATGAATGAGCTTGATGATGCCTCAAGATTCAAAATGAAAGAGAGAATGGATCCTTGGGAGAAAATTCTACCTCGTAGACTTGTGGACATGCGCATATAAATAAATTTGCAACAAAAAGAAAGAGAAGAGATTCTTAATGGTGTAGGGGAAAAAGAGATAGATGGAAATAACCATATATTAAACTATAGACACAATAGAATTAACAATGAGAACTCACATAAGTCTAATTTTTATTTGTATTTATTTTTAAGACATTTTCACATTAAATGCCATGTTTATTTTTAGTATCAATTGTATACTAATTTACCATTTTTATTGATATTTTTAGCCTAATGAACTTAATTTCATAGAGATATCTCCAAATTATTTGGTCACTTATTTTAAATCTAGTAACTCATAAACCCAACATACATCACGTTGTGAACCATTGGGACGTTCACCTAGATTTCAACATGTTTTGGAAGAAGTAAGTTTTGTTTCCATACAAACTATTTCACATCAACATTAGCATACAAATTACTGTATTTTACTAGGATGTCAAGCGAGAAAACAAATATTATATTTTTAGATTTCTTTTCTTATTTATTATTATATTTTACTGGAATGATAATAAGGTAAATGGACGCGGGTATTGTTTTTAAAACCATTACAATCATTTTAAACCCCAAAACATAATCGTGGATCAAGTATATATTTAAATAATTATTTATGATTGTTAATTAGCTTTTACATTTAATTTGGTTTGAAATTCATAATTATATATTTATTTACTATCTTGTGTCTAGAATAAATAATATGAATATCCTCAAAGCCATCCACATATAATAGATAGAGAGCACATAATTCATCCAAAGCCACCTTGTTGATGTTTGCCTAGTCTTCAAGGGAATTTGGGAGAGGTAAGTTGTATACCCTACACCATAGCTAAGAATATATTGACATATAATTTATTATACATTATAATTGCATAGGTTTTCAATGCATTGTGCCTTCTTCCATTTTGCATGGTTCCCATATAATCATTATTTCTATACTATTTTACATTTTTTTATTATGTTGATATCAATTTACATATTATTGATTATGCTCTAACTTTTGCAGAAGGAAAAAAGAGAAAATGATATTGGGATGGTGGAAATAATGAAAATTACACCAAAATACTTGAAAGTACATGGGTTCAAGTCACATAGAGCATATATGCTCAACTAGTATTGTGCTTACTAAACCCACTAGGCTTACGACTTTGAGAACTAAAACAACTCACCATGTTTAGGTAACTTGAACACGTTTACGGCTTTAATTAATGTTTTGTCTACAAATAAGTTTATCATTTTTTAATAAATATTATATAGGAATGATATACTTTAAAAGAGTTGCATATCTACCATACTTGTGATATATTCTTTGGAGTTTTCCTTAAGTTCATGAGGTAAATGTCCATGATTATAATAAGTAAATGAGGTATATGGCCATGATTCTTTCTTTGATTACATGTTTGTTAGTAGCTTGATGATGTCCTTCATGTAGTGCTCTCATAAGATAGTGAGAAATCTTTAATAGATACACTTAAATTTAGATACACTTAGATAGCGAGAAGCTTTGTATTTTAAACTTTAGTTCCTCTAATAGGAATCATTTTTCAAATTTCTTCCAAGAATCTTAGAAAATGACCAAACAAGAAACTTTAAAAAAAAATGGCTCATTTTTACATTACTTTTTACATTTTTTAATCCAACTCCTTTAATAAAGGATATTCAAATATCATTTGCAAATGTTTTTTACAAACACTGATATCCATCAATATGGACTTATCCAAAGAGATAACACATGATATCTTTATATTTATTTTTTCATAAATATTTATAATTATTTAAATTTAAGTCACTCACACTTACATTATTTATGTTTATTATAATAAATTGATATGATATGCTTATTTTTTAATATAGTTTTCAAAATTTTAATGTAAATATCAATAATTATAAAGTAGATGGTAAAGATTTAATGTCTAAAAATATACTAGAATATTCATAAATCTAAGGTTGAGATTTTTCTTGAAAGTAGTTATGTTTTTTTAATTAAATTAATAAATTTAAAAAGTCATACCATGATATTAGTTCATAATATTGTAACAAAATCTATTATGTTGAATCTACACATAAAGTGATGTTGAATCTACATTGTTAATAATCTTGGTACATGTTCTTTTAAATATATTATTTATATATTAATTATTTTAATAATAATATTTTTTATATTTTTTCTTTTAGCATGTGAAATATATTTTGAGATGTGTCTTTGATGTCTATCAACATTTACTAACAATTTAATTTATATGGTCATTCTAGCTTATACATAAACATATATCTCATTATCATTCAAAAATGACCATATATTATTCAATTACAAATTCACTTTATAAAATTAAATATTTTAATAAAATATATTCTATAGTAATAAATAAAATTGTAAATTTTAATATATCGGCACAATACTTACTCTAAATTTGATATACCCTTTTATCTAGTTTTGATACAATCTCCTTCTATCAATGTGAAAAGTGAATTACTAATTCTCTATCAAATAATTCTCTTTTTGAATTACTAATTCTCTATCAAATAATTCAAGTGTCCTCAGTTAATAATTTATGTTTTAAGTGGACCTCCTTAACTCAAAAGTCCATTCGAATGTCAATCAAT
This sequence comes from Pinus albicaulis, assembly GCA_034641835.2. Classification (NCBI taxonomy): domain Eukaryota; kingdom Viridiplantae; phylum Streptophyta; class Pinopsida; order Pinales; family Pinaceae; genus Pinus; species Pinus albicaulis. The sequence goes on along the minus strand of MU968551.1, from coordinate 3,308,175 downwards.
ATCGACTAAGTGCGAGGTCATCACAATCTTTGTAATCAATTGGCTTATTGAAAGTATTTTCTCCAACTTTATATAATATTACAATACAAATTGTGTAATGTTTTATTTTTGTTTAATTGTGCGTAACGTTTAATTTTTAATTAGTTTTCAAAGTTGTGTTTAAGTTTAAGTTTAAAGGGTGGGTAACATTTAAATTTATTAGTTTAAAATGTTGTGTTTAAGGGTGTGTAAATTTTAATTTTTTATTAGCTTTCAAAATTATGTTTAAAAAGGTGTGGAATATCTAAATTTGAATTTATCAAGCTTTTCATTATTTAGTGGTAGATTATTTGGTTTGGTGGTTTTAGAATTGAATGAATTACAAGAATATTTTTATCTTTCTTTTTTTTTTCTAGAATAAACGCTTTCAAACTTTACATGAAAATCAAGAAAACCCTATGTCAAATTAGGTAATTGCTCTTACTTCACTTGAAAACCCTACTTGCAAATCAAACAACTTTTGTCACTGCACTTGCGAACCTAACCAACTACAAATGAAGCAATTACATGTGATTGGAACTTTTAAAAGCACATGGAAATCACACAAATATGGAAGTGGAAGTACATGAATTAAGTAAAATGTTATAATTGAAATGTTAGTTGTACAAGTTGTTGATATTTGATTTATATGCATTATATATTTGACACTTGTGATTTTCCTACCCATGTAGGTGATTGTCATTTAAAAAATCCATAAAGAAGATATTAAAGATTTGAAGAGATAAATTTATTATTTAATTTGTGAAATACATAAGTATCTACTTGAACGTTATCTCATACATCTAGTGAAGGAGAATGAAATATGTGGCACACACAAAAATGTGGTTGGCAGAGAGACACATGAAGGCATTTAAGGTTCCTTGCTAAACAATGATCATCTCCATAGGAATTAATTGTCTAAGTTTTTAGGTTCATAAAGCACCGAGAGAAGAGGTGGTGTCTAAAGACACGATTACTTTGTTTCCATTAGCCAACAAGACAACTTAACATTTATCTTATATGTGTTTAAATATACTACATTCAAGATAAATACTATCAGAGAAACCATGGGTGCTCATACATCGAGAGCTCTAAAACAACCAGTAACTTGACTGAGTCAAGTTTACTTGAACCACCCTAACAATCCCCCTCCTTAAACTTGACTCAAGGAGATTCACCTAGTCCTAATCATTTTCTGTTGAATTCCATATATAAAGTTTCCATACCATATTACATGGGTAACTAGTCAAAGCATCGAGAGAAGTGGTGGTGTCTAAAGACATTGTTTCTTTGTTCCCACTAGGCACCAAGACAACTTAATTTGGATCTTATATTCCTTTAAATAGACTACATTCAAGATAAATACCATGGGAAAAACCATGGGTGCTCATATACTGGTAGCCATAAAACCACTGATAACTTAATCAAGTCAAGTTTACGTGAACCATCCTAATGTTGAAATTTGCAACAAGAAATATTGAAAATGGAAACAAGAAGAGGCTTCTAATTTAATTTTCCCTTAATTAAATTAGAAGTAAATTGTAATTCCACATCACATGAAATCTTGTACAAGTTAACTAAGCTAGGAATACTTACTTAGTTCAATTAATTTGAGTTGAGAGTCTAATGGGAGGCACGCAGAGTGTTCTCTAAGTTTTAGGGGGCCCAATTACAACTTATTTTGAGTTGTAATTAATAAACTTAATTTATTTGAGTTAAAATCAGTTTAAGTAGATATAATTGATAGAGGAACTAGTGAGAGGTCAAGTGAATTAAATTATATTTAATTCACATGCAGAGATCAATCAAATAACCGATAATTCACTCATAAATAACTCATGCATGTTAGTTCGAAGGAAGACCCATATGAAATTGGAGTTAAAGGGAAGTGCAATATACGTTGTATAATCATCCAAATTGTATAAGTAGCGCATGCAGTCAGAAGAAGGCCTAAAATGAATCATTCCTTAATTAGAGAACTCACTAATTTTAACCATTCAAATTTCCTTTAAAAGGATGAATGAAGGCATAAGTTTAATCATTATTTTGGTGAGCACGGGTTGGTGAGACAAAGCAATAGGAAGCACAAGTTTGTGCGTGGAGCTTGTGAGAGAAAGGTGTGCCAAGAGAAGCTTGTTCATAGGTTGGTAGCGAGAAAGTCAAATATAGTGCAGAGAGCTCTCAAGCTCGAGAGAAGCATTGTATTGTTTCATGTTCTTGACTTAATGCAATATACATATAGCCAGAGTTTTAGTTGAGGCTTTCCCCAGATACATATTTATGTAGCACGATTGAAATTATTTCTCTCTCTTGTTCATGTGATTGTGCGATCATAATTGGTTTTGACAATTTGTAGAATAGATAAAAGTATTTTGTTTTATAATATTACAATATCAGTTGAATCTATGTGGATTTTCTACATGGTATTGAAGTAGGAATCACTATAGAAGAGAAGAATACGAGTTTGTTTTGAGCAGGTGAGTCGAATTCGCATATTTATTCTTTAGGACCAACAACATATCAGGATGTATTTTGTGAATTCAAACTCAAATATGCCCTTGAGGGTAGTTTGAATTACATAGCTTGGAAGGAAAGGATGAAGGAAGTGTTGGAGGACAACGGACGAAAGGAATTCATATACAATGATATTCCCAGGCCCATAGCAAAAGATGCTCAAAATATTGATGCATGGAAGAAGAATGTAGCAAAGGTGAGAAGGATTATGTTAGAAGGAGATCGAGATCATATTTTCTCGAAACTCCATGGAAAGGAAACTCCATATGTTATGTGGAATGCCTTAACATATTTTTTTCAAAACAACAATGACCACATGAAGTTGGCGCTAAAGGACAAGCTCAGAAAAATCAAGATGGAGGAGGGTCAAACAATACCAAAGTACTTGACCAAGTTCACCCTATGTCGGGATGAGCTTGGAAGTGTTGGTGTTACCGTTGTCAAGGATGATTTGGTGAGCCTAGCACTTCTAGGCCTTCCCAAGAGTTGCCACATCTATCAAGATTCGGTAAATGGGAGGGATAAGCTACCAGAGTGGGAGTGATTGTGGTCTGACTTGCTACAATAAGAGATAAGGCAGGACACCAGAGACGAGACCTCTTCCAAAGAAAAATAAGAAGAATTTGCATTAGCTGGAAAAGAAAAGAAAGCCAAGGGAAATAAGTACCAAGGCGAATAGGGAAAGAAATATGTGTCCAACATCAAGTGTTTCCATTATCACAAGTTCGGGAACTATGCCACAAAATGTCCACAGAATAAGGCAAGCAAGAATGAGCATGTAGTTGTAGCAGCAGGTGAAGCTCTAGCTTCATAGTTCAAACCTGATTTCACTCTCATTGCATGCATGGCAAGCACTGTAATGGGATGCATGTGGTATCTAAAAAGTGGTGCCTCGTTCCATATGATGGGGAATATAGATTTCATCAGTGACTTGGAGGAGAAATACCTCAAGCAGAACATAGAGTTTGGATATGATGGGAGGTATAGCATGACCGATATCTGTACAGTTACTTCTTAGAGGGAGTCTGTCTCCCCTCTTAGACTCACAGATGTGTTGTTTTTTCTATGATTAAAGAAGAAAACTTATTTATCATAGTGAAAGAAATTTTACTATGGTAAAATTGGTCTTACATGGTGTACTTTAGTCCATCTAATAGTAACAGGTTAGATGACCAAAAATTGGTGTAACATTGATGAATGACCTCTTTCCATTAATCATAATGATATGTTATAATCCTATAAATAAACCTCACTTCAAAATATATATTCATAAAATAAATATCCTTAACTCCTATATGCCCATGAACTAAAGGAGATCTTACAATCACCTAATTCACCATGCAAAACCTTTTATAATTTTATTTACTCCCTTTCCATAATAATTTCCAAATATTTTCAGTTGTGACTTGTGTTACACCAACCAGATCCATCATCACTAATAATTGGAATAGAGGCAAGTCTAATAAGACAACTTTCAAAAAAACTAAACAACCTACAATATTGAGTCACTAAACTCACCATTGAGAAAATTTAGACTTGAATTTTGCAATGATTGGTCGTAAAGAAGGGTGAGGGAGGATTTAGGCTAATAGAAATTCCTAGATTTTGAATAGATGGTCATCCTTCTTTACGAGGAAATTAATTGTGGAAACTGGTTACTTGGACCTACATTTTCAATTACGGGTGAATAGTAGGATTTTTTCTTTGTTGATAAGACATCCTAATGCTTAAAAAAATGATATAAAACTTTGTTTTTGCTATAATGGTTGAAGTCCCTCCCATTAATATTGTTCCCATTAGCATAATGGGGATGATTAAATGCTTGGCCCCCTTGTTGGCAATATGATGCAGAGTGTTGTCCTTGATGGCAACCCACTTGATGAAGATGATGGCAACCTTCTTGACAAAGTTGTTCTTGACTTGATGAACTTGTTAAATGATGTAAATCTGATGATGGAAGGAATGTTAGTATGTGCCAGAACATGATGAAAAGAGTAAGTCTCAAGGCATACGCGGATTTGTCTATACGAAGTAGCGTATGCACGCGGGAAATAACGTGCCAAGTCGCGTATGGGAAAAAGTGCTCTAAATTTATAAAACCAGGGGTAACTACCATGGTATTGACCCATTGTATTGAATGATGGTTCACCTATGTGATCCCGTCCAAGAATACAATTGGAAGTTATGTGGTTTTGACTCATGGTATTGACGAAGGGTAACCCTATATAAGGAGAAGAAAATCATTGTGCAAAGTGTGTGCATGTGTCTGGGCTTTGATGAATACTTCTCTCTGAAGTATATCTGTATGGTTGAACCCTGTTCCTAATTGATAGATCTGAATCTATAATGCACCTATGAACATGATGAAGGCTCAAGATCTCTAGATCTAGAAATGATGAATGTCAAGAATGATCTGAAAAGAAGTGAAGAAGACCTGGCGCAATCCTGTTGAAGAGATTGAATAAATCTGGGTAAGTTTATAGATCTGGTTTGTACTGCAAATTTTATCTTTTATAGATCTATACGCAGGTTCGTTTCATGAAAAGCGCGTGTATACGCGGGTCTGTGGAAAGAAAAGTGCGTATGCGCAGTTAGGATTTTTCCCTGGAAAATGCACTGAAGTATACGCGGGTTCGTCTTCTGGAAAGCGCGTATATACGCGGGTCTGATTAAATAAAAGCGCGTATGATTTCTGATCTAATGGTTGCTGAAGGTTGAATGTGTTTCTGCATATCTATTCTGAAGTCTGGGTTATATTTGATATTCTGGTTACAGTGGTCTCACTGTTTTGTTTGAAGCAATGAGCAAGGTATGATTTTTGATAAGTGAAGGGTTGTGTTGAAGCTATTTGATCCAGTTTGAAAATTGATGAAACGTGGTCTTCAGTGGTGCTGAGTGTTGAAGCCTTCAGTTAGGGGGTTGTAGCTCCCTTCCAGGAGAGGCTGGTAAACGAGTTCAGGGGGTCGTAGCTCCCTTCCAAGAGAGGCTGGTAAATGAGAGCAGGGGGTTGTAGCTCCCTTCCAGGATAGGCTGGTAAACGAGAGAAGGTTGTAGCCTTCTGCAGGTGGGTGCCTGCGTGCTGGTTTGAGTCTGCACCAGTACATGATTGTAAGAATTTTTCTTAATAATAAATTTTGAAGGCTGAAATGACGACAGCGGTGGTTTTCTCCCGAATTGGGTTTCCACCTTAAAATCCTGGTGTTCATGTGTGTTGCATATGTGTGATGATTATTCTATTCTATCTGCACCTGTTTACTATTTCTGAAATATCTGATGAATGATTAAAGAAATGATCTGAGTTAAGATTCAAACACATAATTAGATCTCTGGACATACGTGAGTTCTGTAAAGGATATCCACGTATATACGCTAGTTGCCTTCAGTAAAGTAGCGTATGGATTTTTAGAAAGGAAAAAGTAAAATTTTGATTGTCTGCACTAAATATTGATTCACCCCCCTTCTCAGTATTTTTCCCAACAAATGGTATCAGAGCAAGTCCTTCTGAAAAATCTTAGCCACTAGAAGGAAGATCAAGCAAGATGAGCTATCAAGAAGGAACAGCATCTATCAAGCCTCTGCTCTTCAATGGAAGTAATTTAATCTTCTAGAAAATGAGGATGAGATCCTTTCTTCAGTCTATGGGAGCAGATGTATGGGCCATTGTTGAACAACGATATCAATATCCAGCTGCTACACCAACAGATCCAACTGAAAGTAAGAATTATGAATCAAATGCAAAAGCGGTCAATGTTATAACAGGAAGTCTAATAGAATCGGAATTTGTCAAATTCATGCAGCTAAATACAACAAAAGAAATATGGGACAAAATCATTTTGAGTTATGAAGGTGATGCAAAGGTAAAAAATACAAAACTCCAAACTCTCAGAATTGAATATGAAAATTTAAAGATGCATAGTGATGAGAGAATTGCCAGTTTCTTTTTACGTCTTGATGATGTTGTAAATCGTATGAAGAATCTGGGAGAAACAATAACCGAAACTACTTTGGTTGAGAAAATTTTGAGATCACTAATGGAAAAATTTGAGTCAAAAGTCTCTGCTCTTGAAGAAAAACAGGATCTTCAAAATCTTACTGTGGTGCAACTTCATGTCATACTGACTGCATATGAAATGAGAAGAGGAGGACCATCTGAAGTCAAAGAAGCTATTTTTAGAGCTTCTACAAAAGGAAAAGAAGTACAAGAAGTAGAAGGATCAGGATATATTTCGGAAGAATATGAGGAAAATTTTGTAAAGAAACTTCAACTTGGTACAGGACGGTTTAGAGGTAAGCTTCCTTTCAAATGTTTTAACTGTGGAAGATTTGGTCATTATGCTGCTAAGTGTCCTCACAAAGAAACACCTACAAAAGGAAAGGAAGTAGCTAGAAATAAGAACCGGTCTAGCACTAGAAGGAGTTACTATACTCATGATGACAGTGATGGGGTATCTGATAGTGAGGAAGAATGTGAACAAGATCTTAGACTTCTCATGGCTTTTGAATCTAAAGAAGAAAATGATACTTTTGTGGATGCTCTAGAGGACAAAGATTTTCATGAAGAGAACAATCAACTCAAAATACGCTTAGAACAAAGCAGAATTCTCCTAGAAGAATATAAAATTCTCTTAGAAGAAAGGAAAATAACCATCGAGACTCTGGAAAAGCAGGTTGAAGAGGCAAAGAAACACAATGAGAAATTAGAATGTGAAGTGGTAAGTGTAAGAAAAGAATTTGAGAAAGCAAAGACTGAATTTTAGATTTGCTAAAGGATCTGAAACCTTAGATGAGATTATCAAGGTACAACGTTCTCCTCTTATAAAGACAGGTCTTGGATATATTGGAGAATCTTCTCAAGCTTCAGCACCAAATTATCTAAAAGCAACTACAGCTGTTTTACAAAATTCTGCCACTCAGCAAGGGAATAAAGAATCTTTACAAGTAAAGCATGATCATCTTAATGCAAGGAACACTAACAGGAATATCTTTCAAAGAAGCCCCAATCAACAGGTAAATTCAAGTAGAAGATTTCATGATCGCAGAAATTTCTTCTTCAATGGACAATGTTTCTCATGTCACAATTTTGGCCATAAAGCTGCTCAATGTGTTGCATATAAAACCATCATGAAAAGAGAAGCACGAAAGAAAAGGGTTGATATTGAAACAAAGAAAAATATCTATAACAACTTTTCTCCTCTTCTAAATGAAGTTGAATGTGCTTATTGCAATAACTATGGGCATGAAGAATCTAAATGCAGGAGCAAAGTTCAGCCAAAAGAGCATCTTCCTTCAAAATCCAAAATATGGAAAAAGAAGGAATCACAGGTTGAAAATTGTGGCATAGCGTTATTTGCGGAAGGTGAAGAAAATCAATGGTACATTGATAGTGGATGCTCGAGACACATGACAGGTGATAAACACAAACTTCGTGCATATAGTGCTCTAGAAAAGGAAAATAAAGTTACTTTTGGAAATGATACTCCTGCTGTAATTAAAGGAAAAGGGTCTGTGTTTCTAAAAGAAAAGGTGAAGGCTAATGATGTCATGTATGTGGATGGATTAAGGCATAATCTGTTAAGTGTAATTCAAATGTGTGATCAAGGAACTGAAGTTGTCTTTAGTTCAAAAGAATGTGTGGTTCGTGATCTTGATACAGGTAAAACAATTATAAAAGGAAAAAGAACTCCAAGCAACTTGTATGTATTGAAGAATTGCAAAGAAAAATGTTACTTGAGTAAATATTCAGAAAACTGGCTATGGCATAGAAGGTTGGGGCATCTAAGATTCTCTCAAATCAATAAATCAAGCAAACTTAATGTTGTTCGTGGTCTTCCCAATATTTCTCTACCTGAAAGTATCATATGCAAATCCTGTCAATTCGGTAAGAAAACCAGAGTGCAATTCAATGCCAAGGAAGGATCGTCAGGTAAGCCTCTTGAACTCATTCATACTGACATATGTGGACCTATGAGGAAAAATTCACCACGTGGTGAAGAATACTATATCTTATTCATTGATGATTTTTCTAGAATGTGTTGGATTGGGTTGATCAAACACAAAGATGAAGCATTTGAAAATTTTCAGATTTTCAAAGCGCTGGTTGAAAATGAATTAGATCTAAAAATCAAGTGTCTTAGATCTGATCGAGGAGGAGAATATACATCAAATGAATTATTTGAATTTTGTGAACAACATGGCATAAAAAGACAGTTTTCTGTAGCAGGCACTCCACAACAAAATGGCGTAGCAGAAAGAATGAATAGAACAATTCAAAAAATGGCTAGAGCTATGCTTGATGATTCTGGAACACCTGATATTTTTTGGGGAGAAGCAGCTCACACAGCAGCAAATATTCTTAACAAGGCACATGTTCGAGTAAATAGTGACAAAACTCCATATGAACTCTGGTATGGTAATTCTCCCTCTGTGAAACATTTTAGAGTTTTTGGAAGTAAATGCTTTATCAGAAATAATGATGAAAAGCTTGGCAATTTTGAACCTAGATCAGATGAAGGAATACTTCTTGGTTACTCATCTACAAGCAGGGCATACAAATGTTACAATAAAAGGCTTCGAAAGATTATTTAATGTATTGATGTTGTTATTGATGAGTCTCATGCAGTCCCTAAAGAAGAAAGACAAACAACATAAGAAGATGATGGTGACTTTTGTCCTTCTACATCAAATAGAAATGATATAGACAGTGGATCCAATGAAGAACCTGAAGATGATTTATCTGGAAAGGCTCCATCCAGATATGTTCAAAAGAATCATCCTAAATCTCAAATTTTGGGAGACAAGAATCAGGGGTACAAACAAGGAGGACTCTTGTGGGATCTCCTAGCTATTTGGCATTTCTATCCACGATTGAACCACACAATGTCAATCAAGCTAGCAAAGATGAATGTTGGATTCAGGCCATGAATGAAGAACTTGATCAAATTGAAAAGAACCACACTTGGGAATTGGTACCAAGACCACATGATAAAAATGTCATTGGAACCAAATGGATATTCAAGAACAATCTAAATGAGAATGGGGACGTTATAAGAAACAAAGCTAGACTAGTTTGCAAAGGGTATACTCAACAAGAAGGTATAGACTTTGAAGAAACTTTTGCTCCTGTAGCTAGACTTGAAGCCATAAGAATGTTTCTTGCTTTTTCAAGTTTTCAACAAATCAAAGTTTATCAAATGGATGTCAAATCTTCTTTCCTCAATGGTGATCTGGAAGAAGAAGTTTATATAGAACAACCAGAAGGATTCATTTTGGGAAATGATGAAAATCTTGTTTGTAGACTTAAAAAGGCTCTATATGGTCTCAAACAAGCTCCAAGGGCATGGTATTATCGTCTTGACAAATATCTTCATCAACAAGGATTTTCAAAGGGGTCTGATGATAGTAACTTATACACAAAAATTGAAAAGGATAAACTATTGATTGTGGTTGTATATGTCGATGATATCATTTTTGGAAGTAATGAAGAATCTATGAGTCAGAAATTTGCTTCTGTCATGCAGCAAGAATTTGAAATGTCTTTACTTGGGGAACTAACATTCTTTCTTGGCTTACAAGTGCATCAAACTACAGAGGGTATATTCTTATCTCAAGCAAAATACCTTAAGCAAATTCTGAAGAAGTATGGGATGGAAGAGTGCAAACCTGTAAGTACACCAATGGTAACCGGATGTAATCTCAGTTCTCATGATGATTCTCTCATGGTGAATCAACCAGAATACAGATCTATGATAGGAAGTCTTATGTATCTCACTGGGACTAGACCAGATATTATGCATGCAGTTGGGATTGTTGGATGATTCCAAGCCAATCCAAAAGAGTCTCATCTTCAGGCTATCAAAAGAATATTCAAATATCTACAAGGAACTCAAGAATTTGGACTATGGTATCCAAAGAATGTTGATCTTACTCTTCATGCTTACACTGATGCAGATTGGGCTGGAAATGTTGATGATCGGAAAAGCACAAGTGGTGGTGCATTCTATATGGGATCCCGGTTGGTATCTTGGTCCAACAAGAAGCAAAGCTCTATTGCCTTATCTACAGCAAAAGCAGAATATGTGGCTGCCGCATCATGTTGCACTCAACTTCTCTGGATGATGCAAACCTTACAAGACATTCAAATCAAATGTTCACCTCCTATCTCCATTATGTGTGATAATACAAGTGCCATCAATATTTCAAAGAATCTTGTTATGCATTCCAATACCAAGCACATTCCCATCAAGTATCACTTCTTACATGAACAAGTTCTTGAACAAAAGGTGAAGTTGGAATATGTTCCCTCCAAAGAACAAGTTGCTGATATATTTACCAAACCTCTGCCCAGGGAAGCATTCGAATATCTCAGACAGAAGCTTGGAATGGTCTCTGCCTCTCAGAAGATCAGATCTACTTAATTTCAGAAGATTAAATTGGATACGCGGGTTTCTTGAAAGACAGTCGCGTATATACGCGAGTTCATACACAGAAAACCACGTTATGGGTGGTTGCTGACAACGTTTCTGGGTCAGCATTCTTCAGCACAAGCTATGGTGTTGTTTGGTATATCTAATGCTATATGGCTTCTCTGGTGATGTTTTAGCTCTTATATTTCTGATTCATTCTCTGATATTGGGTGAAGATGCCTTGATGATTGGCTGTTGAAAGTGTTCAGGTTACTCAAGCTAAGGAGGAGTTTTGGTCATATGGAAAGGGTGCACAGGTTCAGGGGGAGCATTAGCCTGGCTGAGAATAATGCATTGTTGGCATTATGATGGTTCTGAAACTTGATCTCTTTCTTGAGGTCTTTTTGGTTTTTGCTGTGAAAAGTCGTACTTGTAATTTAATGAAAAGGTCATGTTGAGACCCATGATGTAAATTGTAATATTCAGTCATGTAAGGACTTGTTCAAATATGTAAATCCACTTGGTTGGATCTTTGACGTAAGTATGAGTCTTGGTGATAAGAAGGTCATAAAATCATGTACTTCATTGAAAAATATGTTTGAAGATTCAACATGATCTCAGGGGGAGCATGGTAACTTCAGTGCACATCAGATCTGCAGAGCTCTTATGTCTACATGAAGGGAAAAACCTTGTGTTGGTTTTGATCTGCCCTTTGCCCTTGGTGTCAAAGGGGGAGAGTGACATGGTGTTTGAATATCATGAATAATGGTTGTGCTTATTGTATCTATCTGTTATGGTGATCAAACACCGTCATGGTTGCCATCAAGTCCAAAGGGGGAGATTGTTGGCAATATGATGCAGAGTGTTGTCCTTGATGGCAACCCACTTGATGAAGATGATGGAAACCTTCTTGAAAAAGTTGTTCTTGACTTGATGAAATTGTTAAATGATGTAAATCTGATGATGGAAGGAATGTCAGTATGTGCCAGAACATGATGAAAAGAGTATGTCTCAAGGCATACACAGATTTGTCTAGACGAAGTAGCGTATGCACGCGGGAAATAACGTGCCAAGTCGCGTATGGGAAAAATCACTCTAAATTTATAAAACTAGGGGTAACTACCATGGTATTGACCCATTGTATTGAATGATGGTTCGCCTATGTGATCCCGTCCAGGAATACCATTGGAAGTTATGTGGTTTTGACTCATGGTATTGATGAAGGGTAACCTATATAAGGAGAAGAAAATCATTGTGCAAAGTGTGTGCATGTGTCTGGGCTTTGATGAATACTTCTCTCTGAAGTATATATGTATGGTTGAACCCTGTTCCTAATTGATAGATCTGAATCTATAATGCACCTATGAACATGATGAAGGCTCAAGATCTCTAGATCTAGAAATGATGAATGTCAAGAATGATCTGAATAGAAGTGAAGAAGACCTGGCGCAATCCTGTTGAAGAGATTGAAGAAATCTGGGTAAGTTTATAGATCTGGTCTGTACTGCAAAGTTTATCTTTTATAGATCTATACGCAGGTTCGTTTCATGAAAAGCGTGTGTATACGCGGGTACGTATGTGCGCGGTTAAGTTTTTCACACAGAGAAATGCCTTTAAAATATACGCGGATTAGTCTTACGGAAAACGCGTATACGAGTCTGATTCAATAAGCGTGTATTATTTACGATCTAATGGTTTGTTTGAAGGTTGAATGTGTTTATGCATATCTATTATGAAGTGAGTTTATAAATGTCTGGTTATAGTGGTCTCATTGTTCTGTTTAAAGTATTAGGCAAAGTATGTTGATGTTAAGTGAAGGGTTGTGTTGACGCTATTTGATCCAGTATGAAAATTGATGAAACGTGGTTTGCAGTAGTGCTGAGGGTTGAAGCCTTCAGTAAGGGGGTAGTATCTCCCTTCTAGTGGTAGCTGGTAAACGAGAGCAGGGGGTTGTAGCTCCCTTCCAGGAGAGGCTGGTAAACGAGAGAAGGTTGTAGCCTTATGCAGGTGGGTGCCTGCGTGCTGGTTTGAGTCTGCACCAGTACATGATTGTAAGAAGTTTTCTTAATAATAAATTTTGAAGGCTGAAACAACGGCAGCGGTGGTTTTCTCTTGAATTGGGTTTCCACCTAAAAATCCTGGGTGTTCATGTGTGTTGCATATGTGTGATGATTATTCTGTTCTGTCTGCACCTGTTTACTGTTTCTGAAATATTTGATGAATGAATAATGCAATGATCTGAGTTAAGATTCAAACACATAATTAGATATCTGGACATACGTGAATTCTGTAAAGGATATCCGCGTATATACGCTAGTTTCCTTCAGTAAAGTAGCGTATGAGTTTTTAGAAAGGAAAAAGTAAAAGTTTGATTATACTTTTTGCTACCATTTTAATCTTTGATTCCCCCCCCCTCTCAGTATTTTTCCCAATCAATATTCAAATTCTAAGGAGTAAATATTATCTTGTGATCAATTTTTCTACTAAGTGAGTCCATCATAATAATAAACAAGAGGGAGGATAATGTACACCCTTGTCGAATACTTCTTGTGGCTTGAAAGAAAATTGCTAATGTATGTCATTGACCAAGAGAGAGATCTCATGGTTGTTGATACAAGTTGAGCTTCATCCTATGAAGCTAGGTTTGAATCCAAATAATTGGAGCACAATGAAAAGGAATGGGTGATGTACTCCCTTGAAATAACTGGCCATGTCCAATTTTAGTATCATCCCTTTATCTCCCCAAGATCTACTACAGTGGATTTCCTCCTAAACTAGGATATTGTTTTTTCCAAGGAAAGAAATTAGCTTCCCTCTCAGCCTGAAGGCTAGAGTGATGTTTCTAGTACTAGGCCAGCCCAAAGGTATAATCACTTAGGAGTTCACAAGACTCGAATCCAATACAAAAAAAATCATAGGAAGAAATCCATTACGATAATATTTATAAATGCATTATGGCTTATCATGTCACTAGCAAGGATTTGAACTTGGGTGGGGAAGATAACAACTATTTTTCCCAACCACCCAACATAACCCCAATTTATAACCTGTTAGACTTCGTCCTGTCAGTCCCTTGTCAGAATCAAATTCACCAAGGTTCATTTCTCGTCATTCATAGTCATGGATGGCAAAGAGTCTTTAAGAGTTTTAGGTCTAGGGTTTTGTTGACTTAGCCGCATGAAAGGTTCAGTTTCCATTGCTAATTTTCATAGTCAATAAGGCTTGAGAGTGTTTCTTCTTCAAAACCCTGTTTTGAAGAAGAAATCATCAAATGTGTTTTCTTAGAATATGTAATTTGTCAAAGTGTTTTCAAACTCTACAGCATTGGCAGGACAGTTTCTGTTGAAATGCCTACTGGCTATGTTAAGGATACAAAGTTCTTGTTGCACAAGTCTCCACTGGTTTCAAAGTCTGGTCAACTGCAGAAACTAGCTAATGAAGCTCATGAATCCATGAATGACAAGGTGTCCCCTTAATGATATTACAGGAGGTGCGGAGACATTTGAGTTTCGTGCTAAGTTTTGCTATGGGATCATAATCACTCAAATAGTGAAAGATCGGGCTATGCGGCTTCAACATAAATTGGAAAGTCTTCTATCTGAAATGGAGAGGGTTGTCTACTTACTTAAAAATTGCAGACCCAAACTGGAGAGGCTTCTCTAAAACGAGAGACACAGTTGTATTCATTGAACACAGGGCAGTCTCTGTCAGTTTCAGTTGGTAGACCTATCAACAAAAGTGCTTCTTCAGACTAGAAGAATCCTACCATATTACAAAAAGTATGATGTTGAAAAAACAAATTCTGAAGACAAAATATATTTGTCAACAGCAGTGGCTGATGTTAAGGTACTTGAACATGATAAGAATACTACTGTGGGTATTGTTAAAGAGACTTCAGCTGTAATGAAGCCACAATGGCTCGGGGTTGTGCACAATCCAGAAGACAAGGTGCATATATGTTTGGACGTTTTCTCCTATGTGATTTTATTTTGGATCATCCAACCATTTCTTCGTATCATACAGTTCTGCAGTACAAAAAAAATGGTGATGTATTCATTTATGATCTTGGAAGTATTCATGGCACTGTTGTTAACAAGATTTAGGTTACACCAAATATTTACAAACAATTCATTTGCACGAATCCTCGAGGCGGAAATCGAGCTTGTGTTGTTGAAGGCTGAAGTCGTGTTTTGCAAAGTGTGGACAGTCATTAAAGGTGCGCGCTACCCATACAGGAGGCGCGCTACCCATATAGGGCGCGCTACGCACATGATCTCCCCAGCCAGTGCTAAAAACCACGGGCGCTACACACTTGCTGCGCGCTACGCGTTGGGTAGGCGCGCTACCCATACAGTCTCAGAGCCAAAAAAAATTTCTCTCCTTCAGCTAGATTCGTGCCAAGTTACTTCATTTGCCTGCAAAGTAATTTTGCAACTTTAGATGAGAAAACAGGGATTGTAACAAGCAGGAGGGCAGATAGACATTTTGAGGAGGAGGGTCCAGTATTGTGCTCTGCATTGGATGGAATTAAGCTGCCTTCATTTCCAGAATATGAGGTTAGAGTCAGATACACAACAGAGCATAGGTGCGGTGTGGTTTTAAAAGAGTCTAAATTAAGTAGGAACATTTCTAGCACAGATCCGCTTAAGGATAACCGAGTATTGCTGGAGACAACCCCTTTGGATGATACTGAAGAAGCAAAGCATACGTCAGCAGTTGTTAATGAAGGATAACCGGCTATTGCTGGAGACAACCCCTTTGGATGATACTGAAGAAGCAAAGCATACGTCAGCAGTTGTTAATGAACTTCAGGCTCTAGGTTTTATGTTCTTCCCTTAAGGTTGCTTTTGGGCTATATAAAACTTGATTTTATTTTAAAATTAATGGAGAAGCAGCTAGGGATAGCTCTATCTTGCATTGGATCTATCCTAGCTTCAACTTGAGGGCGCCAAATGAAAACTATAAATGATTAATGTGGATTTTTTCCCAAATATTGAGGGCTATTTTAGCATTTTTGGAGGGTTTCCTCTACCACTAGTTTCATCTCCTGGATTAGAAGAATTTGGGGCATTTCCACTTTTATTAAATCTCTTACTAAAATTTATTTTCCTTCACTTCATAAAACCCTATAGTTCCATGAGATAACTTTCTTTATTTACTCATTCTTTTTGGGTTTCCTCCCAAGGGAGGAATGGATCCACTTTGATGTCTTATACTTTTGGTGCTCTTATAGTACATACCTTATATGGTAGGTTAGGTTCCAAGGGAATTGTCTATGTCATATTTCTCTTCACATCGATCCCTATTAGGCTTTCTTCCCAGCTTATTGGACTGCCTTCTTATTGCAAGTTTTTGGTACTCTTCATCCTTATATCCATCATATGTAACGTCTAGGCTAGGAAAGGAAAGTCTTTTATATTAGTGGACCTTTGGGGTGAATGGGGAACCCCTTCCTCAGGCACAAATCCACCAATAACATGAATGTGAGAGGGAGAAACATCCTAGGTGGGAAAATAATTATCATTTCCTTCCACAACACAAATAATAAAATCTTCCAAAAAGGGCATGCCCTTTGATTTTTCAACGTCCTTTACTATAGTTTTATTCATTTTTGGGGTTTCCAATTGAGACAGTATTTTATACCTATTTCTTGAGGATTATATTCACTTCCATTGTCATTGGAATGTGGATGGGGGCTCATGTTAGATCCATATTTATGAAGGAACGAAATGAAATACAAAAATAAACACAAAAACGGAGATGCAGCAGAAATGAATCTTCATTTCATTAATATCAAAGAACTGAAAGATGTCTATATACAAAATAGAAATAAACTAGCTCGAGTGATGATAGCTTATCTCTAAGAATATATGTGGTGGATAAATGCCTATGAAATATGTTACAATGAGGCTCAAGGGCCCTTTTATTATTGAACAATAAAGGGAAATGCTAAAAAACCTAGAACTTGTGTGGCACTCGATGGTGATCATGACACTTTTTGTACTTAACATTTTCTCTATCCAATATTTCATGGACCTATTGGTGGATGTGTTGAATGCATTCAATGAAGTTGGTAGCCTTGTTAGCTTTAGACTATACATGAGAAAAATTTTCCTAGGTAGATGCAAGTAGTATGGAAACATCAAGGGGACATAGTGGTTGGAATCCCAACCCCACCTAAAAGGGGTTGTGGCTAGTTGAGTTGTGAATAGATCTATTGTAACTTTGATGGAAATATGGGGAGTATGTGTGTGGATGCTTTGATTTGTACATGCCCAAGTTGTGCACTATCATCCTGTTGAAAAATTTTGTTTGGTCATCAATTTGGGCGTGGAAGGTCATGGAATTAGTGAGCTTGGTATCCAACAATGACTAGAGGCTTGACCATAATGTACATAGGAACCCGTTTTCCCAATTTGAGATAATGGACTATGGGATCCCAAAGTGTGCCCATACTCATTCAAAGATGAGTTTGGCAGTGGATTTTGTTGTGATACTCTTCTTGCAGGCCATCTTAGAGAATATGTTGATGACCATGAAAACACAGTCACTCCCATGCTTGGCAGAGGGAAGACCTGACATGTAATCCATGGATATGGATTCCCAATGCCGACTAGGAGCAAGAAGAGGAGTATACATGCCTCACTTCTTTATTTTAGGTTTGGAAATGGCACAGGTAGTGCAGGATTTGATGTTCTTCCCAACATCCCATCAAAGGTTCAGCTAATAAAAATACTTCTGCATCACTTCCACTATTTTCTCTACCCCAAAATGTCTAGCAACCCAGCTGTAGTGTGCCTCCCAAATCATGTTGGCACACTCGCCAGAAGGAACACATAGGTGTCCCAGGTGGTACAACATTGCATCCTGGAGGTGAAGGTCTGGAACTTGCTTGCCTTCCATGAGAATCTAGTATGTGGTGCTGAATTTTATATCACTCTTATAAAGATGTGGCCATCACGAAGTATCGTGTCCACAAGAGTCAAGCACAGTGGTCAACTCCATAATCGGCAGTCGGATAAGGAATTCTGCAACATTATTGGTGCTTCCATTCTTCTACTTAATGCTCAAATGGATCTGCTGCAGATATTGTTGGAAAAAATACTGAGGGGGGTTGGGGGGGTGGGTGAATTAGTATTTTTAAATCCACTTTAACTTTTCATTTCATATTCAGATTTATGTACGCTACTATCTGTTGTTCTTCAAAACCCACTAGAAGGGAGCTACAATCCATCAATATCATTCATCGTCTCCTACTGGAAAGGATATGCTACCCCTTGAACAAATTTACCAACTACCACTAGAAGGAAGATTCGACTCCCTCACTAAAGGCTCCAACCCTTGAAACCCTTATGGACCACATTTCATAATATTTCATACTGAATCCACCTGAGACAAAACATCAAACTTGTAGGTCATCTTTCATCATATTTTAAAACTAGAACCACACCCATCATTAAGATCAAAACCAAACTGGATACTAAATATGAAAGACAAGCACTAAACCAACTGAATCATTATAACATCAAAAAACTGATCATTATATCTCAATCACCCATTACAACTAGATCAAAGCAATATATGACAAATATCATCATAACAAAATCATACCAATTCACAACCATTCATCAATATACCAAGCCATACATTATTCACCATCACAGAAATAGTGTTGTCACTAAAAACCCTGATCATACATACATCAGAATGTATATGCTACTGTTATGAAGCACACCCGTGTACATACGTGCTTCCTCTATATCACATCTTCGTGCAGAACTGAAATTATTTAACACTTAATCATTGTATCACTAAATCAACCATTGAACCATTCATAGACCATTTAACCAATCATAGATTACTGAACCAATCATAGCTCATTGAATCAAACATAGATCACCACACTGCAGCATCATTACCAATCAATATACCATTACACATTTAGCTCAATCAACATTTCCAGACACAGATTATCAATATGGATACATTATTGATAGATAGAAGCAAACAAAGCATAACTCATCAAATGAAATTATCAAGATGCACTGCAAACCCCAGAGTAAATACACGACATCAGTGGAATAAATCAGTGTATGTATGTGACTACCATGCATAACACCCACGTATAAATCTCAACATATTGAATACCATATCTTGGAATATATATGTGACTCACCAGAAAGAGATCCGCGTATGTATGTGACTAACTAGAATAAAACTTATGTACATATCTCATACCTTTCAATACTAACATCACTTCATATTACGTGCCTTTCATCATCAAAACTACATACTTCAGAATAATTCATTTAGATCACAGTATTACTATAATCACATTTTCATCATTGTTACCTACTGTTGGTGAGGTAAATCCCCTCTGTGGACAGAGATGATCCCACTAGCCCTAGAGTGGGTCTAGCCACAAACAAGACACGCTATGACATCAATTCCTAGTTAACAGATGAATGGAGATTCGATAGATAACTTACCGTATATCCTGCGTTGTTGTTATCGTCGAAAGAGCGGCTACCTCTTGCTTCTAGTTCAACAAATTACGATCTACTCATTCTCACGCTCGGATACCTGCACATACACAAGAAACAAAGACGATATACAACATACTATTTTTCATCTGTAACTATCAGTTAGTCGAAGAAGACTAAATCAATACATCAATAAACAAAACACAAAGATGGAACCAATACCATAGTCGAG
Source organism: Pinus albicaulis (assembly GCA_034641835.2). Lineage (NCBI taxonomy): Eukaryota > Viridiplantae > Streptophyta > Pinopsida > Pinales > Pinaceae > Pinus > Pinus albicaulis. Next base: position 3,288,526 of record MU968551.1, on the reverse strand, counting down.
TATATTATTGAAAAGAAGGAAGAGTACAACCAAGCTTCAACGTTGCGGTCTCCTCCAATAGGGTTCCAGCAGAGCGTGTCTCATAAAGCTCATCGGGAATTCAGACAAGGCTCTCTCTTCGGAATTCTCCCTCATTCTACCTCCTTGATAGCGATTACTTAGCTATAGTATCTCTTCTCCAAGTTTAGCTTCTTGGCTATATGTTCAGTTAGCTTTTGTAAAGGAAGGAGGCCTATTTATATAGAGGAAGGAGGAGAGGTTAGGATCCCTATAATCATGGAGGGGAGTCTTCTCTTCAAGAATGCTCTAAAAACCACTACCTAAAGGAAGAGATCTGTGGCTTATCAAGTTTAACCACTTGCTATGACTCATCCCTGAGGTGGTTAAAGGAAACTTCTATGTCTAATTTGTTAAAAAACATTCCAAAAAAGTCTAGCACGGGCACAACAAAGAGACAGAGTGCCAGCTGGCGCGGCCTCTAGTGTACATCCTCCACACTGGCACGAGGGGTGAACTGGCTACCCATGCTAATGCCAAAACATAGGTTTTTATGGGCTTTCTGAGGAAATTTTCAACAGGAGAAATGATCTCCTTATGCAGAAGGATGCAAAGAAGGTGTTTACAAAGTATGACACTACTCACAGGTCACAGGAAATACCCTCCAATATGTGGGGCGAGGGATTGAAGGGACGGTGACAAAATGCTGCGTAACAGATGCCCCCTAAAGCATGAGGTCTGAGAGAGAGGGAGGGGTGAAATTCTTTATAAGAATGCGTTCGACCCAAACACTGCTGTCGGAAGACCTGCAAGTACAATTACAACTGATACATCTGATACATGACATGTGGCATGGGCGCAACCATCCATAATAGAGTACATAAACAATGATATCTGAGGTATGGACACAACCATCCAGCAGTAGGGATCAATAAATAGACTCAGGTATGGTCACAACCATCCAATCAAAAGAGTCACATAATAAGTCATAGTAATCCATAAAGAGCCCGCAGCCTGGATTTCATCAGACAAAACCCAGGGTCTTGTGCTCCATCTTGACCCGAACAAAGTACAAATTCGAGCATGCGAATATGTGAGTTTAATTCGAACATGCAAGAAAATCATTTGATTACCAGCCAATGATGAAAGTTGTTAACAGACGCGAGAGAAACCACCAATAATGACAATGGCTCTCAAGGTACAAAAGGTACAATCCACGAACTGTGAACAGTGATTTGACATCGAACAGCCACAGAGTTAGTCGATCGAAGGCCAATGATATGGACCTTACGTCGAATGCGAAGAACCTGCCATTTAAGCATGCAGGCTCCAAGGTACCTGAAGTGAGTCTCTAGATCATCTTCCTAGATAATGAGTTGGAGTCAACAGGAAGGGACCTTGATCGAAGGTGGGCCATAATTTTTCCCACATCATCGACACAAGATAGAGGAATATGATGTTTATGAATCAAGACCAACAGAGAATCAGAGGGAGGTTGACAACTTCAGAAGCAAACTTCTCTTGAACATATTGGTGGCACGACACTAGATTTGGCAGTATTTGACATCAAGGATCTGAGGTCATGGTGACGTGGAAAAGTGTAGAAGAGCGTTCAAAAGATATTACCCAAACCCATGGAGGCAAACAAACAATGAGATGATATGTCCCCAACTCGACACGAATGCAGACAAGTGCCATGTTCAAGAGCGACATACTACCAACACAACTATATTGTGGTTCCATTTTTCCCCACCATTTATGGTGAGTACGCCAATTATTTTTGAAAACAAGCTTGAAGGGGATAGCATATGCTTGCAATGTAAGTTTTCCCTTCGGACAAATCCAACCTAGTACATTTTAAGAGCCCTAGGAAGGAGGAACTCGAATAACTTCAGGATGATAGAGTCCAATGTCATCAGATTTTAATGAGTCAGGCAAAGGGGGAACTCGACATATTTTTATGTTTAGAGAGTTTGAAAAGAGGTGAAAAATAAAACTCCAATAGGTCCCTTTTCGTAAATAGTCCCTCAGATCAGAAAAGGTAGAAAAAAATATCTGAAAGAACCTCTTAGTCGCGATCGGCTAAGGTATTCCTTTTTCGTAAATAATCTATCCTAGCCCCAAAAAAGGGGTAAACATATACTGGGTAGATATCGTTTCGCAACCAATTTAACGAGTTCAAAACGACAAGCGACTCAACGATATTTTCAGTTTTAGAGAGTCAGAAAAGAGCTGAAAGGTGACTCCAGTAGTGACTTTTTCGTGTTTTTACCGAGTCCGAAAAAGTATAAAATACAACTCGTTTCTTCGTCATAACCCCGTGAAAACCTGTCGCTGCACAAAAAGATGCGTGTAAAACGTATTTCTCGAAAATAATATGAAAATATAGCGAAAAATATGTTTTATAACCTATTTTAAGATTTTGAAAAGTTATAAATGACCATAAGTGGTAAATAATATTTACTTTTCACTTTTACCTCTTTGCAGAGCAACAGTGACCTGTTTTCCTTGCGATCTTCTGGTGACGATTGTGAACAATCCAGTGAACCAATCCGGATTCCGTCAGTTTCAGGTAAGAGCCGACACCATTTGTTATCTTTTGAGCTAAATTTTATTAAATTTAATTGTCATTTTGAGTTCCTTAGGGGGGCATTTGTAAAAACTAGGGCATCGTGGTTAGCACGGGTTTCGGGCACAGACCCGCGCTAATTGACCAATTTTTACACAGGGGTCGCACCAGGTGATGCGACTATTAGCAAGACAGTCGTGCCAACTGCGCAACCTAAAATCCGCCTTAATTTCAAGAAAATGCAACCATTTAATTGCAAATTTTAATGCCCAAAGGGACTTACAATGTTCATATGGACAATGCATGTAGGTATCAAGTAGAAAAGATGGTAATTGAGTGGAAAGAGAGAGAACATAGTGAGGAGGATGAACAAGCCATGGAAAATGAAAAATGCATGAATGCCCTCAGAAATTGTGGGCTCAAGAAGTTCTTCCTGACACCATTTCTCCGGGTTTGCTCGAATTACTTCAATATTTGATAAGCATTTGGGACAAAGATCAGGATAAGTTTGTACTTTAGGATCAGGAGCTGAACTCAAATTTTTTGATGTGTATTTCATCACTGGATTTTCACGTAGAGGTGCAGTCCCTATCCTGACCGGTACCCGTCCTTCCGGGGAAAGCATGGGAATGGTAATTGACAGGGTGTGCTGAGGAGCACGAAAAGGAATGGGAGTGGAAAAGTGGACATCCAAACCATCCCTGATCTGGCACTAAGATTAGTGTTGCACACTATCACGTAGGCTACGAGATCGCAGGCACCGCATGAGGCCATGAAGACACAAGTAATTCTTACCTTAGAGTGCATGAACCCGACCATATTCAACTGGGCCGAGGTCGTGACTATCAACATCAAACGAAAACTCACTAAGTGCAAGAAGACCAAACTAAAACAGTTTGGGTATGGATCAATTTTGGTATCGTTCTTCTTGGAACGATTACCCATATTCTAGCGTCAGGAGGTTATTGTCCCGATTCCGCCACCCAGAGAGCCACGGATGGCCCGATGGGCCACACTGATGCCTAGAGCAGGGGGTGGACAACAGATGTCCTAGAGGCCAGAATTTTTTGATTGGCTCCGACGACAACTGATTATCGTGGAGGATTGGCCCTACGCCGGCACAGATTTCACCGGAGACCCAAACCTACCACTCCTGAAGGGAGAGTATTGGGACGAAGAGCTAGGTGAGACTCATTTTTTATTTTCATGATTTTATAATTTTTTGGGTATATATGCATGTTATGACAGTTACTCTATATGTATGCAGACCTTGGCCCAGAATGTCCTACAGGTATGTCTCCAATAGCGAGGCGAACTCCTCGTGATTTTGATCCTCAGGGTGAGGGGATTGATGAGGAGATAGTATAGAATCTGGAGGGGATCACCCGTGGGATTCCAGACAATGCTCGTTTTGATGATGTTCCTCAGGCCTATCAAAGGCACACTGTAGGGGTGCCGAGTCGTATCCACCACTTGCTGAGGCGGTTGGTATGGGCGGTGACATGCTATCATGAGCACCTCGCTCATTAGGCACTAAGGCTTTATTTCCGCACATTTTGAGAGACATGTTGTCTCACAATGTAACTGAAACAGACATATATTTTTTGGGTTTTATATGATGCACATGTTTGTTGCAAACAAACGATATATATATATATATATATATATATATATATATATATATATATATATACATCTATTTTCTACATGGTTCTATTTACATATGATGATGGTTTTATAAATTGCGCAAATGTTTATCTAGTACAATGTTAGCTATTGTATCTATTAATGTATTCATTCGTCTCGGTATATGTTGATATGTAATGAAATCAAAATGTCTTTCAAGTAAACGAATACGCAAATACAATCTCAAAATGCATGGGTTTCGAACCGAATAATGACCGTTAAGTTGAAGAACAACAAGTTGAGAATCCAAATTCACAAGCAACGCGCGTATGCCGAGGTTAACTGCCTCGGTTAATAGTTCCAAAACAACACTATATTCAGCAACATTGTTTGTAGTTGGTCCTAGAAAAATACCTTGTAATTTAATCAACTCACCAATAGGATCATAAATTACCCAGGCTACTGAAGACAAGTTCCTGGTACTACGGGAAGCACCATCCGCGAAACTGACGTAAGGGGAAATAGACATCTTCATAGCAAACAAGACCCAATAAGCAAAAAAAAGCTCACAAAGCACATCAAGCCTGTTAGCCACCCATAGATTGTGATATACCAAATGATGGCTAAGTTTGTTTACAAGCCTTCAAGAGATTTATTTCCCTTGAAAATCCATCATCTTTGAAGTCTTGTGATGGTTCTTGACCCTTTGGATTAATCTCCACTGCTGTCTCTACAAGGGCATGCCCGAAACCCTACCAGATCTATTAAAGAAACTATTTTCTAAAGGCCTCTGAAGCTGCCCATTTTGACTCATCTCCCCTCATTTTCATAAAGCCTCCTTTTCCTCTTTAAGACCCCCATTTCCCCCTGAAAAGCCTTCAAAATATTTTGAACCTCTAAAAATCCCCTTTTACAGGTTAAACAACCTCTTCTCCTTTACCGAAAGCCAAGAAAATCCCTAAAAATCCCCGTTCTTCGACTTAAAAACCCACTTCTTAATATACACAGGCCTAGCCCCTTTCGACTAGCCCCCTTAACCACTTCCCCACATGACCCGCACCCCGAACCAAGCGCTTAAGCCTCGGGCGTTTATCATAATCAGAGGTTTGGGGCGAGCGCATTTCTTTGGTGACTTAAAAATCCCCGATGCGATTGGGCTTTGGTCTATAAACCTCTGCCGCGATCCGAACCGTTGATCGCATGAGATCCGACGGCCCAGCGCTAATCGCATCTTTCTTGTCTCCCCTATCCATCCACTCCCTCGATTTCATCAGAGCCGTCGATCTGCCTCCAGATCGGATGGCAGTTGCTCCATCGCACCGCCACTCCAATCGCAATCGAAAATCCAAACGGAGCCACCCTTCGTCTCCCTCGATTGCGATCTTCCGATTCCATCGTGTCCATCCATTTGGTCCGAGATCAACGGCCTAGATCTCATCGCTCTTCCACCATAATTCTCCCATCGAGTTTACCTATTAACCCCGTCGGACAATTACCACCGTTGATTTCCTCATGTGATCCAACGGCTCACGTTTAATCGCCCTCTGCCATGACCAGGTCCCACCACCTAAGGCCCATTGCATCTGTTTTCCATTGCAATTTTTCCATGCTAATTCATGTCTAAAACTCAGTTTCATGGTGTTGCGCCATGTAACCCTTCTGCGTCGCGCACGTTTCCTCTGCAATCGCTCCTCCACCTTTGCCAAAAACTTTCCGAAGCAGTTTTAAGCCTCGCACAGGATTTCATAACAGGTTTCTCCTATTTTGCAGGTTTAGCAGGTTTAGAATCATTTTTTATTATTATCAAAGATCAAGGTTATTGACCCCGACGTGAATCCTCCATTGCCCTTTATAACTTGTGTATTCGTAAAAACAGGTCTGCAGAAGTTTAAAGTGTATCAGAAAAAGGTTAAAGGACTTAAAAGCCTAAACGTTGGAGATGAAGAGGCTTAATCCACAGTCATCACAGTTAAATACAAATCATTGGTCATGGCAGTGCGCAAGATATGTCAGCAGGATAGTCCTTTGTTGAAGGAAGGACCAAGATCACTACTGCCCATTCTTCACTCTGCATCGAGCCCCATGCATAGTTATTAGTTTTGGAAGAAAGTCTCAAAGACCTGACAGTGCATTGATTACATCGCATAGAGAAATTTGCATCAGTACATAAACATTTCGGGCAATCAACAAAAGGAGGCATGAACAAAGCTAATACAAGATTAAGTACAAAAGAGACAGAACAACGATTTCACCAAGGAAGTTACTACAGATTGTCAGAGGCAGTTATTTGGGAGTATGGGAGTCCTCATAGCCCATCCTTCACTTAATTCACATCGAGAAGATACAGTGCCTCTCCAGATGATTTCTTTCTCAAGAAACACCCTGCAAGTGATTGTTGTCACATAAAAATAGCCCCAAACAAGCTACAGAGTTATTGACCCTATCCAGAATTCAATGAAATGTCTGAGACACAGCATGGAGCATTCAAAACACCTTCTCCGATCTCCAATGTTCATTAAAACTATCCACGCCTACTTCCCTCATTTTTCCTAGAAATACTCTTCGAAGTCTCATTGTAAAAGCTTGGCATTTGTGATTTCTAAAGTAATACATATTGCTGCTTTGAAGAAGCTTTGGTGTTCTGAAAGAGTGTGAAGATCTGTGTTTTTCTGTTGATGAAGGAGGCTGGACCATCGAATCCCTGAGCCTGGTTTTGGTGAAGTGTTGCTTATTGTTAATGTTATCTCCTATGTTTTCACTTTATTCCATTATGCTTTACTTACAGTAGGATAAAAAGTTTAGGCAGAGAAATGTATCTTAGAAGCACCTCTAACCTTTTTTTCCTTCACTATTTATATGTTTTCTTCTACTGAATGTGACAAGGTAGTCTAATAGCTCTCTTTATATTCAGTTTGTTTTACTTTAGAAATGGTTAATTTGATTGTGTTAAAGACTGTTTAGGCGTTCCCTCTTTCTTTACCACTGAATATCGTATCTAGAGTCTACCTTTGGTTATTAATGTTGGCAATTTGACAGTGAGGTTTTGTCTCAATCATACCTTATGTTCCTTATTGTTATCATTGTGTTGAAGGCCCCTATAATCGCAGTCCTAGATGTCTAAGGCGTTCCCTCTTCTTGGACTGCAATTGTATGTCTTTGTTGGTTAAGCTCTCAAAGGTGAATTTGTAGGAGGAAATAGGACGTTCCCCGAATCCTATAACTCATCTTGAAGGTTTAGTCTACATTTCTCTCTCTTTGAGTGTTTAAATTGATTAAGTCCAAAGCAGTGAGCTTACTGGAGGAAACAGGGCATTCCCCAAATCCTTTAAGTCATTGTGGGGGTTTAGTTGGTTGTTCACTCTTAGTCCTAAATGTTCATCCCATTTCACCTATATTATTCAACAGATCCTTGACCAAGTTATATTTTCCCTTTGGTTTCCCTTCCTTCTCAGCCAGAACCATTTAGACTCTTCACATGACTCCATTTCCCAATGGCTTGTAGATTCCCATGCTTTGTCTAATACCACATGAAACATATTTGTCCAACCAAACAAAAACAAACAACCTTGAACCTCATAACTAGCCTTAAATCAATTTCTAAACCTTTCAAGACACATCTTTATAAACATATTGAGAGATCCCTCTCTGAGACTAGGAGGGCTAGATCTTAGAGCTCTAAAGTCTGGTTTGTATGTTGCCTTGTCTTTTGGTAATCCAATCTATCAAAACACAGGACCCCAACATAATGGCGATCACGGTGGGACATATTGAGTATATGATAGTCTAGAAAACTCTTTTAGACTCAGTAAGTCCTTAAATAACCACATAAACTCATAAAAACCCAAAAACATTTCAGATTGGCTTCATAATAAACATGGTGGTGGAACCATAATACACTTTACCTTCAGAAAAGCTAAAGATTTTCCGCCTGGTGACTCCAAGTTCCTAAAAGATCAAAAGACTCCACTGGGAGACCAGTCTCATCACCACACCATCCATACTTAAAGAAACTCTGAGGATTAGGTTTCTTTGTTTAAAGATAGTTTGCTTCTTAAAGATTTTCATATCAGGCTAGCTTTCCCCTTTATTGGATCTGAGACTTAACATACTGGCTTCGAGAAAAATCCATACCAGAGCCTATCCCGATCCAAATCCTCCCGAAATAGCTAACAATCCAGAGAGAATTCTTTGGAAGTTTCTCACGTCTAAGGATCCAACTATTGTTAGACCCATTTATAGAACTAACTCAACGCCTGAAAACCTAGCAGCCCTATCAGATACTCAAGTTGATTCAGTCTTACCCGGTAATTTACCTAGGACTAAGTCATTCAGTGGTACAGAGCAGATAGCCTTTGAGCCTCCAAGCTCACCACCACATAGTGCTCAACATATTAGTGACAGAGAAACTCCTCCATCGACACCTCCTGATATTCACTTCATTCATAACTTGGGTCTCACTCACCCGAAATCTGCTCAATAGTTTGTTACTGGACCAAGCATTTCTATCATCTATATACCTGTTGCTCAAGCTAATCCTTTACCTCCACAAAACACTGCCATGGCAACCTGGTATGCCCCACTAGTGCTACCACAATCTCTATTTCCCTTACCAAATGACTATCAATCTAAGATTCCCCATTTCACTGGAAAGGGATCTACCACAGCTCAACAACATGTAGATGAAATGGGAGATGCATTTGATTACATGGAAATAGATGATGAGACCCTTAAAATGAGAATCTTTGCCCAGAGTTTAGGAGGAGAAGTAAAGAAGTGGTTTAAAGGCTTAACTCCTAATAGCATCCATGATCTTCCCTCATTACATCAAGCATTGGTTAAAAAGTGGGAAGTCAAAAGCAACCCTCTCCAAATACTAGCAGAGTATCAGAGCCTTAAAATAAATTAGGGAGAGAGCATCCTTTCTTACTCCACTAGGTTTAACAGCATCTACGATGCCCTTCCACCCCACATGAAACCTCCCCAAGGCATGGTATTAGTGAAATATCCTGAAGGTTTCGATGCTAATATGGCATATCAACTGAGGGAAAGAGATTATGCAACCCTAGAAGACATGCAGAAGGGAGCGGTGAGTGTGGAAGCAAACTTAATTGAAAAAAGAGTCGGGCTGAGATCGGAAAAGAGGGTAACTTATAAAGATGACACTACACCCTCCACATCTAGCTCAAAAATAGAAAATATGTTGGAAGATATGATGAAAAGGATGAGCATACTTGAGAGAACACAACTAAGAGACAACCAGAGCAACTCCCAAAACAAAAACATAAATCAAAATTTTAGGAGAGAAAACAATCCAGGTGGGCAAAGAGATAATGACCAGCAAATTAGAGCTCCTTTCCAACAAAACTACGTAGATCAAGAGGAAGAAGAGATTGAAAATTTGGGAGAAAACCATATGAACCTGATCGGATCAGACATTGGGGATGATGTTTTCCTCACCGAAGAAGAACAAGGTTTCTTCTCTTCAGAACCAAAAGAAGATATACATGAGGAGTCCGATGATTATAGATTGGGGTTTGAAAACGTAGTCATGGAAATACAAAGACACTATGATCTAAGAAGCAAAGGGAACATAGATAATCCAAATGACAAGAACACTAGCTCAGCTGTTAGGAAAAACACATAAAATTAGCCTAAGAAACAACAGAAAAAACCCATGCTTTGACTAAGAATACAGATTCAAACAAAGAGAGAAACAGCCAGCCAAATGCTGAAGAATGTTGCCCTAGCACCTCTGCTAGTGGCCCTATTAAAACAGCCCAGGCTTGACAGTCCTAATAAAAATCAGAGAGTGAAGATTGCTGAAAGGAATGTAACTGAGAAAACAGATGTAAATATAACAAAAGAGATAGTTCCTTTCATCCTAGAGGGAGAAATTGCAAAGATCGAAATAAACATACCTCTAGCTGAATTAGTGACCCAGGAAGTGTACAGAAACTAGGTCCTAAAAGCTTTGAATATACATGTTGATACTGCTACTCTGAACTTGACAGACGATAAACCAGAGTTATTGTTTGGTCCTAAAATTGAGGGAAAATATCAAGAAGGAGATGTGCCTCCCTTCTATGTCAGTCTAAACATACATGACAAAATTTTACATAATGCCATGTTGGATTCAGGAGCATCACAAAACCTTATGCCTAAAGTAGTAATGGAAAGCCTAAGCCTAGAGATCACTAGACCCTATAAAGACCTATACTCCTTTGATTCCAGAAATGTTAAATGCTTGGGGCTAATTAAAGATCTGTGTGTTAACTTATCCCAAATTCCTGCTAAGAATCTTGTAATGGACGTAGTAGTAGCTGACATTCCCCCAAAATATGGAATGCTTTTATCTAGATCGTGGGGAGCTAAGATTCAGGGCGGCCTTCAAATGGATATGTCTTATGCCACCATACCAGTATTTGGTCAAACCAGAATATTGTACAGAGAAACCCTCATGAAATACATGGTAAGCAGCAAGGACAAACCTCACAACACTCCTGTTTATTCCACCCATTCAGATCTGGATTCTTTTATTTTATACAATGAAGAAGAGGCCATCCCAACAGAGAAAGAAACCGAGCAGGACATTAGTACACCAGAACATTCAGGGTTATCTCCTTCTAAACCTCCAGATGCCTCGACCCCCAACAGCCTTGAGCAACACAAAACCAATGAACATGAAATAGAAACACTTTGGGAAATGAGTTTCGATGGCTCTTGCAGCAAAAGTAGTGCAGGGGTTGGTGTTTGGATACACAACTCAAATAAAGGACATGCCTGCAAATTAGAATTTTCATGTACTAACAATATTGCAGAATATGAAGCCCTACTCCTTGGGCTGCACATACTTAAATATTTAAAGCCTAAAAATATATCTGTGATGAGAGATTCTGAGTTAATCATCAGAAAAATCAAATGGGAATATGCAACCAAAAACCCCAGGCTCAGAGAATATAGGAACACTGTTTTAGACCTCCTGAAAACTTTCGAAAAATATGAACTGGTGTTCATACCAAGAGCCCAAAACCACTTGGCAAACGAACTTGCCTTTGCTGCTAGTAACTGGCAGAAACCACAAATTGAGGAACAACTCATCATAAAGGTAACGAACAAACCAGAAGTGCCTGATAACGAAGATCATTGGCAGGTTTTTAACAATGACAAACATATAGAGGATTTCCTGCAATCAAATAATGATTTTTCCACAGCATCACCAAGTTGCAACCATGAAAAAGAATGTTCAGATGGGGAAAAAATTCCTGAAACAAAGCCCTCCTCCCCTACTAATATAAATCAGTTTGATAATATTTTCAAAGAAAACTTATCTGATGATCCAAACCAAAAGGACCTTGAAGTTCTAGAGTGTAAAGGTGATATTATACCCAAAGGCCTTGTGCCACTAGAACAACTCTTCGATTTCAACGATGTGGCTAAAGAACCAAAAACATAACCCATGGAAACTAATGTGGAAGAGCACAATCTATGCAGCCCAACTGAGCCTAAAATGATCAAGTTATCTAGCACCCTGCCTACCCACATCAAACAACAATACATAGCACTCTTCAAAGAGTTTATAGACGTTTTTGCATGGGAGTATAAAGATTTGAAATCGTATGACACTAGCATCATTCAGCACAAGATACCTCTGAAGGTAAATCAGAAACCTTTCAGACAGAAATTAAGGAGGATAAACCCTGTCCTACTGTCTGCAGTGGAAAAAGAAATTAAGAAAATGTATGATGCAGGGGTCATTGTTCCTGTCAGATACTCAGAATGGGTCTCCAATCTGGTATCTGTCAGGAAGAAGACAGGGGAGATTAGGCTGTGTATTGACTTCAGACACCTGAACAGAGCCTCTCTAAAAAATAACTATCCCTTGCCCAAAATGGACCACATTCTTCAGAGAGTAGTAGTGTCAAAGAGAATATCTTTACTAGATGGGTTCTTGGGTTATAACCAAGTGTTAGTTCTCCCCAGGGATTAGCTTAAGACAACTTTTACCACACCTTGGGGGACGTTCATGTATGTCAAAATGCCATTTGGTTTGATGAATGCAGGAGCCACCTTCCGGAGGGCCATGGACATAGCCTTCTCGGAGGACATAGGCTTCTTTATAATCATTTAGCTTGATGATATTACCATTCTCTCTAAAACTAATGAAGAACATTTGGAACACTTAAGGAAAGTTTTTGAGAAATGCAGAAGATTTGGCTTGTCTTTAAATCCCAAAAAGACTATATTCGGCCTCCAAGAAGGAAAGCTTCTTGGTCATATAATCTATGAAGAATGGATCAAGATAGATCCTAAAAGAATTGAGGGTGTACTGAATATCAGCCACCCCAGGAACCTCAAAGAATTACAGTCGTTCATTGGAAATATTAATTTCTTGAGGAGGTTCATCCCCAACCTTCCCGAGCTATTAAGAAACATCACTAACATGCTCAGGAAAGAAGTAGGTGTCAAATGGACAGTACAAGCCAAACAATCATTTGAACTAGTAAAGCAAGCCCTTACTCAAGCACCAGTCTTGATCAGTCCTGATTTCACCAAAGATTTTTATATTTTTTCCTTTGCATCTGAACACACAATAGCTGCAGTATTGTTGCATAAGAATAAATTGGGGCAAGAACAACCTATATCCTTCTTCAAAAAATCCCTAAGAGATGCCCCCCTCAAATACAACATCATGGAAAAGCAAGCCTTGGCACTGGTAAAATCTTTAAAGGATTTTAGAGTGTATATTTTTCACTCACATATCATTGCCTTCGTGCCACACACCGTAGTCAAATATATTCTAAGTCAGGACCCCGATGGTAAAAGGGGAAAGTGGATCGCCACTATTTTGGAATACGACTTGGAAATTAGGCCTACTAAGCTCGTCAAGGGACAAGGATTAGCAAAACTCATGGTCGAGTCTAACTTCAAAGTCCTAGATATGAATATGGTTGATGCCTTAGAAGAGATAGAAGAGTTTCCAGCACCAGCTACTGAAGAAACATTTACTAACTCTCCATGGTATGTTGACATTATTTATGTGTTGCTTTACTTAAAAGCTCCTCCTTCTTTGTCGAAAACAAAGGCTAGATTTGTAAAACAGAAGGCTTTAAATTATTGCATGATAGATGGAGTGTTATATTGGAAAAATGTTGTTGGAATACTACTAAAATGTTTACTTGAGAATGATGCAGCAAAAATCATGCATGAAATGCATGAAGGAGAGTGTGGAGGACACTTAAATTGGAGGACCACAACAAACAAAATCCTCAGATCAGGTTATTATCGGCCCACCCTTTTTCCAGACACCCACAAACTAGTAATGTCTTGCCACAAATGCCAGATTTTCGATGGTAGGAGAAAGCTCTTGCCCTTACCCTTGAAGCCTATTAGTGTTGCAACACCCTTCCAACAGTGGGGTTTGGACTTTATAGGGGAAATCCATCCACCCTCCTCAGCCCAATATAAATGGATCCTCACAGCCACAGATTATTTCACCAAATGGATAGAGGCCATACCCACTAGGAACGCCACTGACTCTGTTATTATCAAATTCCTTGAGACCAACATATTGTCCAGATTCGGCTGCCCAAGAAAAATAATCACAGACAATGTTGCCGCCTTTAGATCCAAGAATATGGTTGGGTTCTGCCACAAATATCAGATCACCTTGGGCCACTCCACTACCTATTATCCCCAAGGAAATGGTCTTGCTAAATCTTCCAACAAAGGTCTGATCAATATCATCAAAAAACTGTTGGAGAAAAATCAGAAAGCATGGCATGGTAAGTTGGTTCATGCTTTGTGGGCTGATAGGTTAACCACCAAAAAGTCAATCAACACATCCCCCTATCCGCTGGTCTATGGCATGGATGCTATTTTCCCAATGTCCTTAGGAGTTCCAGTCATAAAGCTCCTCCAAGAAGTCCAAGTTGAAGAAAATGACATGCAAAGAAGGATTAATGAAACCATCCATTTGCAGCAGACCAGAGAAGAAGTTTACCAAAGAACTCAAGCAGTCCAAGAAAACATCAAGAGGAAATTTGAAAAAAGGACTAAGGCAAACGACTTCCAAGTTGGGAATGTGGTTCTCAAATGGGATTCAAGGAGAGAAGAAAAGGGAAAACATGGTAAGTTTGAGAACCTGTGGAAAGAGCCCTACATTGTCCATTCTTTAAGAGGGCACAATGCATTTTTATTGCAGGAACTGAATGGTGAAGAAGTGTTAGGTGGTCCTGTCAATGGCAAGATGCTTAAACACTACTTCTGTCAAGAGTCTTAAGACTACAAAGATTTTCATCCATTTTACATATCGTTTGTTAAAAAAAAAAAAAAAAAGGGCAGAAATAAAGCAAGAAAGGTATAGCCTCGTACCAAAAAGAAAGGTTCAAACATGCTAAAAATATAAACCTAGAAGCATCAGAAATATGGCTCCAATTCTCTCAAAACTTGAGCCAAAGAATAAAAGCAGAGCTGGTTCTAATATGCTCAAAAATTGAACCAACAAAGAAGAAGAAATCAGCTCTAACAAACTCAAAACCAGAGCTAAAATGAAGAAGAAAGTGACTCTCACAAGCTCGAAATCTCAGTCACAAGAAGAAGGAAGAATACTCTCACTTTTCAAAATTGCAAGCCTTCCCAATGTTGTAATTTTTGCTAATTTTCAGTTCATGTGCAATTTGTTGTTATGCCATGGACCCACAACAAACCAAACAATCTAATCCTGGTTTGACTGTCTTTTCGATTTCTGTCTTAGAATATAGAGAATGAAAACATGTCAGACTGTTTAATCCTGACAGGTATTAGATTAGGTAGAGAAGTTACGAGACCAACTGTTTAATATGGCCTCATGGATAAATAAGGGTAGCTTTAGATATGTTTTTTTTTTTTCTGTTTTCTAAATAAAATGTTGAAAAGAGTTTGCCAGCCCAAGTGCACTCAAAGGAAGAAGGAAAAATTCTAGGACAGTAGGAAAAGGGTAAGTAAAGATGTTGTTTTAAAGAATGACAGTTGTTTTCAGGTTGTTGCAAAGATTATCATATCAAAATAAAACCTACCGCCTAATGGAAAGGCACTGGTCTTCTAAATACATAGATTACTGAGTTTCTGGACACCTAAAGGGCAAGCTTTCCTCCCCAAGTGGAGCCACTATTAGCCACCCATAAATTGTGATATACCAAATGATGGCTAAGTTTGTTTACAAGCCTTCAAGAGATTTATTTCCCCTGAAAATCCATCATCTTTGAAGTCTTGTGATGGTTGTTGACCCTTTGGATTAATCTCCACTACTGTCTCTACAAGGGCATGCCCGAAACCCTACCAGATCTATCAAAGAAACTGTTTTCTAAAGGCCTTTCAAGTTGCCCATTTTGACTCATCTCCCCTCATTTTCATAAAGCCTCCTTTTCCTCTTTAAGACCCCCATTTCCCCCTGAAAGGCCTTCAAAATCCTTTTGAACCTCTAAAAATCCCCTTTTACAGGATAAAAAACCTCTTCCCCTTTACCGAAAGCCAAGAAAATCCCTAAAAATCCCCGTTCTTTGGCTTAAAAACCCACTTCTTAATATACATAGGCCTAACCCCTTTCAGTCAGCCCCCTTAACCACTTCCCCACATTACCCGTGCCCTGAACCAAGTGCTTAAGCCTCGGGCGCTTATCACAATCGGAGGTTTGGGGCAAGCGCATTTCTTTGGTGACTTAAAAATCCCCGATGCGATTGGGCTTCGGTCTATAGACCTCCGCCGCGATCTGAACCGTCAATCGCTTGAGATCTGACGGCCCAGTGCTAATCGCAGAGCTCCTGTCACCCCTATCCATCCACTCCCCGATTTCATCAGAGTCGTCGATCTGCCTCCAGATCGGATGACAGTCGCTCCATCGCACCGCTGCTCCAATCGCAATCACAAAATCCAAACGGAGCCACCCTTTGTCTCCCCCGATTGCAATCTTTCGATTCCATTGTGTCTGTCCATTTGGTCTGAGATCAACGGCCTAGATCTCATCGCTCTTCCACCATAATTCTCCCATCGGGTTTCCCTATTAACCTCATCGGACAATCACCACCATTGATTGCCTCATGCGATCCAACAGCTCACGTTTAATCGCCCTCTGCTATGACCGGGTCCCACCACCTAAGGCCCATTGCATCTGTTTTCCATTGCATTTTTCCATGTTAATTCATGTCTAAAACTCGGTTTCATGGTGTTGTGCCATGTAACCGTTCTCCGTCGCGCACGTTTCCTCTACAATCGCTCCTCCACCTCTGCCAAAAACTTTCCAAAGCAGTTTTAAGCCCCGTGCAAGATTTCATAACAGGTTTCTCATATTTTGCAGGTTTAGCAGGTTTAGAAGCATTTTTTTATTATCAAAGATCAGGGTTATTAACCTCGACGTGAATCCTCCAGTGCCCTTTTTAACTTGTCTATTCACATAAACAGGTCTGCAGAAGTTTAAAGTGTATAATAAAAAGGTTAAATGACTTAAAATCCTAAACGTTGGAGATGAAGAGGCTTAATCCACAGTCATCATGGTTAAATACAAATCATTGGTCATGGCAGTGCACAAGATATGTCAGCAGGACAGTCCTTTGCTAAAGGAAGGACAAAGATAACTACTGCCCATTCTTCACTCTGCATCGAGCCCCATGCATAGTTATTAGTTTTGGCAGAAAGTCTCGAAGACCTGAAAATGCATTGATTACACCGCATAGAGAAATTTGCATCAATACATAAATATTTCGGGTAATCAACAAAATGAGGCATGAACAGAGCTAATACCGGATTAAGTACAAAAGAGACAGAACAACGATTTCACTAGGGAAGTTACTATAGATTTTCAGAGGCAGTTATTTGGGAGTATGGGAGTCCTCGTAGCCCATCCTTCACTTAATTCACATCGAGAAGATACAGTGCCTCTCCAAATGATTTCTTTCTCAAGAAACACCCTGCGAGTGATTGTTGTCACATCAAAATATCCTCAAACGAGCTACAAAGTTATTGACCCTATCCAGAATTCAATGAAATGTCTGAGACACGGCATGGAGCATTCAAAACACCTTCTCCGATCTTCGATGTTCATTAAAACTATCCACACCTACTTTCCTCATTTTTCCTATAAAGACTCTTAGAAGTCTCATTGTAAAAGGTTGGCATTTGTGATTTCTAAAGTAATACATATTGCTGCTTTGAAGAAGCTTTGGCATTCTGAAAGAGTGTGAAGATCTGTGTTTTTCTGTTTATGAAGGAGGCTAGACCATCGGATCCCTGAGCCTGGTTTTGGTGAAGTGTTGCTTATTGTTAATGTTATCTCCTGTGTTTTCACTTTATTCCATTATGCTTTGCTTACAATAGGATAAAAATTTTAGGCAGAGAAATGTATCTTAGAAGCACCTCTGACCTATTTGTACTTCACTGTTTATAAGTTTTCTGCTACTGAATGTGATAAGGTAGTCTAATAGCTCTCTTTATATTCAGTTTGTTTTACTTCAGAAATGGTTAATTTGATTGTGTTAAAGACTGTTTAGGCGTTCCCTCTTTCTTTACCACTGAATATCGTATCTGGAATCTACCTTTGGTTATTAATGTTGGCAATTTGACAGTGAGGTTTTGTCTCAATCATACCCTCTATTCCTTATTGTTATCATTGTGTTGAAGGCCCCTATAATCGTAGTCCTATATGTCTAAGGCATTCCCTCTTCTTGGACTGCAATTGTATGTCTTTGTTGGTTAAGCTCTCAAAGGTGAATTTGTGGGAGGAAATAGGGCATTCCCCAAATCCTATAACTCATCTTGAAGGTTTAGTCTACATTTCTGTCTCTTTGAGTGTTTAAATTAATTAAGTCCAAAGCAGTGAGCTTACTGGAGGAAACAGGGCGTTCCCCGAATCCTTTAAGTCATTGTGGGGGTTTAGTTGGTTGTTCACTCTTAGTCCTCAATCTTCATCCCATTTCACCTATATTATTCAACAGATCCTTGACCAAGTTATATTTTCCCTTTGGTTTCCCTTCCTTCTCAGCCAGAACCATTTAGACTCTTCACATGACTCCATTTCCCAATGGCTTGTAGATTCCCATGCTTTGTCTAATACCACATGAAACATATTTGTCCAACCAAACAAAAATAAACAACCTTGAACCTCATAACTAGCCTTAAATCAATTTCTAAACCTTTCAAGACACATCTTTATAAACATATTGAGAGATCCCTCTCTGAGACTAGGAGGGCTAGATCCTAGAGCTCTAAAGCCTGGTTTGTATGTTGTCTTGTCTTTTGGTAAGCCAATCTATCAAAACACAGGACCCCAACATAATGGCGATCACGGTGGGACATATTGAGTATATGATAGTCTAGCAAACTCTTTTAGACTCAGTAAGTCCTTAAATAACCACATAAACTCAAAAAAACCCAAAAACATTTCAGATTGGCTTCACAATAAACATGGTGGTGGAACCATAATACACTTTACCTTCAGAAAAGCTAAATATTTTCCGCCTGGCGACTCCACGGTTCCTAAAAGACAAAAAGGCTCCACTGGGAGACCAGTCTCATCACCACACCATCCATACTTAAAGAAACTTTGAGGATTAGGTTTCTTTGTTTAAAGATAGTTTGCCTCCTAAAGATTGTCATATCCAGCTAGCTTTCCCCTTTATTGGATCTGACACTTAACATACTAGCTTCGAGAAAAATCCATACTAGAGCCTATCCCAATCCAAATCCTCCCGAAATAGCTGACAATCCAGAGAGAATTCTTCGTAATTCCCTCACGTCTAAGGATCCAACTATTGTTAGACCCATTTATAGAACTAACTCAGCGCCTGAAAACCTAGCAGCCCTATCAGATACTCAAGTTGATTCAGTCTTACCTGGTAATTTACCTAGGACTAAGTCATTCAGTGGTACAGAGCAGATAACCTTTGAGCCTCCAAGCTCACCACCAAATAGTGCTCAACATATTAGTGACAAAGAAACTCCTCCATTGATACCTCTTGATATTCACTTCATTCATAACTTGGGTCTCACTCACCCGAAATCTGCTCAACAGTTTGTTACTGGACCAAGCATTTTTGTCATCTATATACCTGTTGCTCAAGCTAATCCTTTACCTCCACAAAACACTGCCATGGCAGCCTGGTATGCCCCACTAGTGCTACCACAACCTTTGGTTCCCTTACCAAATGACTATCAATCTAAGATTCCCCATTTCACTGGAAAGGGATCTACCACAACTCAACAACATGTAGATGAAATGGGAGATGCATTTGATTACATGGAAATAGATGATGAGACCGTTAAAATGAGAATCTTCGCCCAGATTTTAGAAGGAGAAGTAAAGAAGTGATTTAAAGGCTTAACTCCTAATAGCATCCATGATCTTCCCTCATTACATCAAGCATTGGTTAAAAAGTGGGAAGTCAAAAGCAACCATCTCCAAATACTAGCAGAGTATCAGAGCCTTAAAAGAAATTAGGGAGAGAGCATCCTTGCTTACTCCACTAGGTTTAACAGCATCTACGATGCCCTTCCACCCCACATGAAACCTCCCCAAGGCATGGTATTAGTGAAATATCCTAAAGGTTTCGATGTTGATATGGCCTATCAACTGAGGGAAAGAGATTATGCAACCCTAGAAGACATGCAGAAGGGAGCGGTGAGTGTGGAAGAAAACTTAATTGAAAAAAGAGTCAGGCTAAGATCGGAAAAGAGGGTAACTTATAAAGATGACACTACACCCTCCACATCTAGCTCAAAAATAGAAAATATGCTGGAAGAGATGATGAAAAAGATGAGGATACTTGAGAGAACACGGCCAAGAGACAACCAGAGCAACTCCCAAAATAGAAACAGAAATCAAAATTTTAGGAGAGAAAACAATCCAAGTGGGCAAAGAGATAACGACCAGCAAATTAGAGCTTCTTTCCAACAAAACTATGTAGATCAAGAGGAAGAAGAGATTGAAAATTTGGGAGAAAACCATATGAACCTGATCGGATCAGACATTGGGGATGATGTTTTCCTCACTGAAGAAGAACAAGGTTTCTTCTCTTCAAAACCAGAAGAAGATATACATGAGGAGTCTGATGATTATAGATTGGGGTTTGAAAATGCAGTCATGGAAATACACAGACACTATGATCTAAGAAGAAAAGGGAACATAGATAATCCAAATGACAAGAACACTAGCTCAGTTGTTAGGAAAAAAACAAAAAATCAGCCTAAGAAAACAGCAGAAAAAAACCCGCGCTTTGACTAAGAAGATAGATTCAAACAAAGAGAAAACCAGCCAGCCAAATGCTGAAGAAAGTTGCCCTAGCACCTCTGCTAGTGGCCCTGTTAAAACAGCCCAGGTAGACAGTCCTAATAAAACTCAGCAAGTCAAGATTGCTGAAAGGAATGTAACTAAGAAAACAGATGTAAATATAACAAAAGCGATAGTCCCTTTCAGCCTAGAGGGAGAAATTGCAAAGATCAAAATCAACATACCTCTGGCTGAATTAGTGACCCAGGAAGTGTACAGAAACCAGGTCCTAAAAGCTCTGAATATACATGTTGATATTGCTACTCTTAACTTGACAGATGATAAACCAGAGTTATTGTTTGGTCCTAAAATTGAGGGAAAATATCAAGAAGGAGATGTGCCTCCCTTCTATGTCAGTCTAAACATACATGACAAAATTTTACATAATTCCATGTTGGATTCAGGAGCATCACACAACCTTATGCCTAAAGCAGTAATGGAAAGCCTAAGCCTAGAGATCACTAGACCCTATAAAGACCTATACTCCTTTGATTCCAGAAAGGTCAAATGCTTGGGGCTAATTAAAGATCTGTGTGTTAACTTATCCCAAATTCCTGCTAAGAATCTTTAAATGGATGTAGTAGTAGCTGACATTCCCCCAAAATATGGAATTCTTTTATCTAGATCGTGGGGAGCTAAGATTCAAGGCAACCTTCAAATGGATATGTCTTATGCCACCATACCAGTATTTGGTCAAACCAGAATATTGTACAAAGAAACCCTCATGAAATACATGGTAAGCAGCAAGGATAAACCTCACAACACTCCTGTTTATTCCACCCATTCAGATCTGGATTCTTTTATTTTATACAATGAAGAAGAGGCTATCCCAACAGAGAAAGAAACCGAGCAGGACATTAGTACACCAGAACATTCAGGGTTATCTCCTTCTAAACCTCTAGATGCCTCGACCCCCAGCAGCCTTGAGCAACACAAAACCAATGAACATGAAATAGAAACACTTTGGAAAATGAGTTTTGATGGCTCTTGCAGCAAAAGTAGTGCAGGGGTTGGTGTTTAGATACACAACTCAAATAAAGGACATGCCTGCAAATTAGAATTTTCATGTACTAACAATATTGCAGAATATGAAGCCCTACTCCTTGGGCTGCACATACTTAAAGATTTAAAGGCTAAAAAGATATATGTGATGGGAGATTCTGAATTAATCATCAAACAAATCAAAGGGGAATACACAACCAAAAACCCTAGGCTCAGAGAATATAGGAACATTGTTTTAGACCTCCTGAAAACTTTCGAAAAATATGAACTGGTGTTCATACCAAGAGCCCAAAACCACCTGGCAAACAAACTTGCCTTTGCTGCTAGTAACTGCCAGATACACAAATTGAGGAACAACTCATCATAAAGGTAAAGAATAGACCAGCAGTGCCTGATAATGAAGATCATTGGTAGGTTTTTAACAATGACAAACATATAGAGGATTTCCTGCAATCAAAGAATGAGTTTTCCAAAGCATCACCAAGTTGCAACCATGAAAAAGAATGTTCAGATGGGGAAAAAATTCCTAAAACAGAGCCCTCCTCCCCTACTAATATAAATCAATTTGATAATATTTTCAAAGCAAACTTATCTGATGATCCAAACCAAAAGTACCTTGAAGTTCTAGAGTGTAAAGGTGATACTATACCGAAATGCCTTGCATCACTAGAACATCGCTTCGATTTCAACGATGTGGCTAAAGAACCAAAAATAGAACTCGTGGAAACTAATGTGGAAGAGCACAATCTAGGCAGCCCAACTAAGACTAAAATGATCAAGTTATCTAGCACCCTGCCTGCCCACATCAAACAACAATACATAGCACTCTTCAAAGATTTTATAGACGTTTTTGCATGGGAGTATAAATATTTGAAATCGTATGACACTAGCATAATTCAGCACAAGATACCTCTGAAGGTAAATCAGAAACCTTTCAGACAAAAATTAAGGAGGATAAACCCTGTCCTACTGCCTGCAGTGGAAAAAGAAATTAAGAAAATGTATGATGCAGGGATCATTGTTCCTGTCAGATACTCAGAATGGGTCTCCAATATGGTATCTGTCAGGAAGAAGACAGGGGAGATTAGGCTGTGTATTGACTTCAGACACCTGAACAGAGCCTCTCTGAAAGATAACTATCCCTTGCCCAAAATGGACCACATTCTTCAGAGAGTGGTAGGGTCAAAGAGAATATCTTTACTGGATGGGTTCTCGGGTTATAACCAAGTGTTAGTTCTCCCCAGCGATTAGCTTAAGACAGCTTTTACCACACCTTGGGGGACATTCATGTATGTCAAAATGCCATTTGGTTTGATGAACGTAGGAGCCACCTTCCAGAGGGCCATGGACATAGCCTTCTTGGAGGACATAGGCTTCTTTATAATCATTTACCTTGATGATATTATCGTTTTCTCTAAAACTGATGAAGAACATTTGGATCCACTTCGAGTATTTCCCCCCCAGCAACTGCCGAGACAGAATATAGGTCATGGGATTACAATTAGAAATCACGGTCACCGTGTGTAAAAGGATATAATTATGAAAATTTTGGATGGCTTGGACTGCATCCAATGCTAACTTCTCGACATGTGTATAACGTGTTTCAGGGTCGAGAATATTCTGAGACAAGTAGTAAACGATATGCTCGGTACCATCATCATCATATTGAACCAAAACCATGGTGATCGTACTAAAGGCGACAACTAGATAGAGGGTGAAATCACGATGGTAATTTGGAGTACGTAATAGGTGAGCATTAACAAGCAACATCTTAAGCCTATCAAAAGACTATTGAGAAATTTCATCCCAACAAAAAGGGATGTCCTTCGTTAAAAGCTGTGTGTATCCTTTGGCTACTTTGGCGTAGTTCGGGATAAAACGACTTAAGAAGTTCGCTTTCCCTTGGAGACTCTAGAGCTGGTGTAACGAGGATGGAGAGGGGAGATTAATAATAGCCTCAACCTTGAGCGGGTCAAGGCGAATTCCGTCTTTAGATATGATATACCCTAAAATTCTACTGGAGTCAACGTCAAAGACGCATTTATATGGATTGAGCCAGATGTTGTAGCGTCTACAATGATGAAAGATCGGGCAGAGATGTTCTGGGTGGTCTTTTCGTGCAGCTGAATGAGCTGGAAGATCATCCAGGTATGGTTGAACAATATGACGAATATCGTGAAAGGCATAAGACATCGCATGTTGGAACGTAGCCCCATCATTCTTTAAGCCGAAAGGGAGTTTCTTATACGAGAATGTTCCCTAAGGACAGATAAAAGTGGTCTTGTGTTGATCAGATGGGAGAATGTTGATTTGATTGTAGCCAGAAAAACCATCCATAAGGGAAAAAATCTCACTTCCCGCACAATCATCAATGATCTAATCGATGAAAGGGGTGGGATAGTTATCCTTAGGATAGGCCCAATTGATATCGCGATAATCAACACAGACATAAATTTCTCCCTGCTTCTTATCCACAGGGACAATGTTAGAAACCCACTTTGTCAGAGGAATCGGATAAATGAAACCCACTTTGAGAAGTTTTTCAACTTCAACTTTTATAGCGGCGACTTTCCGAGGATGCACTGGACGAAGACACTGACGAATAGGCTTCGCACTTGGGTAGGTGGGAATATTGTGCACCACAATATTGGGGTCTATTCCAGGAATTTCTTCATAAGACCAAGTGAAAACATCACGGAAATTGCGAAAGAGGCTGGTATACACTTGGAATTCCTTGAAAGAGAAAGTGACTCCCACATGGATGTTCTCGGCGATTCCCGATTTCACAAAAATGTCGATAGGCATCGTTTGAGTAATTTTACCCAAGTTACCTTCAGCAAAGACTTCATGAGTCAAAATAGGCATTTGAAGCAGCAGAGAAGGAACTTGAGACGCAAAAAGCTTAAGACAGTTAGAAATTGCCCCGAGGCCAGGCATAAACGAGGAACGATGATGCCCATCACTCCACGATAGATCTTCGAGAGACATGGTTTCCATGATAGGCTCGTCGGATGGAAACACTTCTTTCAAAGGATCAGGTGAATCCGCATTGCCGAGCCAGGGGGATTGATAATAAACGTTGAGAGACATGCTGAAAGGAGCAGCTTCAGGAGGGCGAGAATCATATGGAGCGGTAAGCTCACAATAATTGATTTCAATTGGACTAAGCGACATTGAATCTCCAAATGAATCAACCTGTTCAGGTAAAGGGACGATCCACGAGTCATTTGACCGAGAGACCATATTAACTTGAATGATATTTGGTGGCGGAAAGCAAAAGATACCCATGAGAGCAGGATATTTGAAAATACCCGGCCCTACACTGTCATGGGGAGAATGAATCTGATCCACATATGGCACGTTGTTCTCGTAAGATGAGGTAAATAATGACAACTGATCGATAGTAATGATTTTGCCCTCATGTGGAAACTTTAGAAGTTGAAAGAGGGTGGACGGAACACATAGCATAGCGTGAGTCCAACTGCAACCGAGTACAACGGGTTCAGCACTGGGCCTTTCAATCTCAAGAGGACTAGAGGTAGGTGGGGGAGGAGGACCATCAACGACCTCTTTCCCAGCTTCCTGGCGTGATCCAACATAATCCTTCGACCGAGTAGCAATGGAAACGGGTACATAACCATTCATCATGAATACTTGAGAGCCAAATGATGTAGATGGCAGAGGTTTCTCGACCATCTGGGTTTTCTTAGATGGGAAAGGTTCTTCAAGGACCACCAAAGTTCCCTTAGTACCTTTGAGCAGTTGACTAACCTCGAGTCATTTAGGACAATCTTTAGTGTAGTGGTCCTCATCACAAATTAGACAGGGATACTTCAGCTTTTGTTGTGAACCATCATCAGCACGAGGTTTAGATGATTCCAGTTTTGGGGCATCGGCTTTGGCCTTGAATTTTTCCTTCTTTTTCCCCTTGGAAGTCTTATCCGCAGGATTGGCCTGGACGGCGTTGACCTCTGAGGTTTTACCAGAATCTGGGGTAGCCTGAGGAGCAGAATTATTGGAAGAATTTGATTTCTTCTTCCCATTGGCAGACTTTCGTGAAGTCTGAGACACAGAACCAATAACACCATCGACTGATGGTGTAGCCGGCGCTTTAGAGGTCCCATGTTGTGGAGCCTCAGTCAAGATGTCATACAAAATGCCCGATTGAGAGTAAACTAAATCAAGGTATTGGGCATGAGAGATGGCTTGTTCCTTAGTTACACATGCCCCCATGGCAATGTATTTCGCAATTTGATTAACAAAAGAGGTAGTGAACCAATGAGTAAGAAGCTGATCATGAATTTTGAACTTGATCAGGTGACGATGTCGTCTCCATTCGTGAATGTGGTCCGAGATATGGGTAGCCTGGTCCTGTTTAAAGGATGTTAGGAGATGCGTCCCAACTTCATAATGAACCAGCAACTAGAAATGGGTAAGGAATGCCATAGCGAGAGTGTTGAAATCTTGAAAGATGCCACGAGGCAGTTCAATATACCACTTAGTAGCAGCTCTCGTAAGAGTGCACTGGAAAAGACAGAGTCGGACAGAGTCATCCACCCAAGAATTGGAAGAACACCATAAACGGTATGTCATGACATGTGCTTGGGGGTCTTCTCCAAAATTTCCCTCGAAATTGGGACAATCACCTGGAACCTTCGTTGGAACCGAAGGCCAAAAAGGATTATGAAGAATGGGATCATTTTTCAATTTGGACACATCTAATAACTCCAACATGGCGAGAAAAGGTAATTGAGGGTTAAAAGGCATGACAAGTCCTCGATAAGGACCCGTACCATACTCCATCTTGGTTGAGTATAACTCTGCCCCCATTGGTTTTGTCCTGGAGAATTCGGACCATAAGAGGTATAAGCGAGATAATTTGGTTGATATGGCGGCTGAGGACTAGGATATGGAGGTTGAAAACCAGGATACTAATTCTGAGTATACGGAGGTCCCGATTGAGTAGCATAAGAATTTTGCTGCGAAGTATAAGTATAGCCTGGCGGTTGAGGGTAGTAAGTAGAACCTTGAGGTGGGTTGTAAACCGGTCGATATTGACCTTAAGGAAAATAACTGCCTTGGGGTCGAATGGGTTGTTGATAAGTGGGGCCCTACTGAGCTCAATGGGCCGGGCGCACAGGTTGATTCGGCTGTGGCATAGAATTGAGCGGTGGCTGAGCAGGGTTAATAGGTTGTGCAGGTTGCCCTGGTTGAATAGTTTGACCTGACTGATGAGGGCCACCAGGTTGTACCTACTGAGCAAGTTGGCCTGATGGTTGGGGTGGGCCAGGTTGTGCCTGATAATTAGGTTGGCCTGGAGCAGGACCATAAGAAGGCCCTGGTTGTGCAACACTTGGACCAATTGGAAAATATGGTTGTTGAGGTTCCACCAAAGGTTAAGATGGATGGATCTACCCCCTAGGACTGTACAAATGTTTGAGTTGATATACCGGTTTCCCGACTGGTCCTTGAGGTTGTCTTGGTTGGACCATAGACTGAGCTTGTAAAGGTTGACCTTGAGGATTGTAAGGCTGCCCTTGCGGGCCATAAAACAATCCCTGCTAGACCGAAGGTTGTCCCTGTAAGTGTTTCCCTTGTGGGTCGTACGCATACCCTTGTTGGGCCGAATGTTGTCCCTGAAAGGGTTGTCCTTGTGGACCGAAATCATATCCTTGTTGAACTGAAGGTTGTCCCTGTAAGGGTTATCCTTGTTGGTTAGAAGGTTGCACAGGCAAGGTAGGTATAACACCGTTAATGAACTGATAAGCCTCAGGAGCAGGAAAATAGATGGGGTTGCCTTGCTCGTCATATTGAAACGGAAGTGAATAAATCAAGGTACCATCTGCTCCATAATGAGAGAAATAAGACCGATAGGTATCTTGAGGGGACTGATAGGTCTGGGAGTTCTGTTGTTGAACAACCAGCCGATACTCCTCAAAAGAAAGTTCGTCAGGGATGGCCATGGCAATCGAAGTCTCTACCGAAGTTGAAAATCCTGACGGCTGAGCGATGACGACCGGTACTGACGCAGCCATACAGACAGTGGGCCTAGTGGAAACAGATGTAACAAAAGGTGTCGACGAGACAGGTGTTGTCGGTGACATCCATAATGACGGGAGAACTAGACCCCTTGACAGAGTTGATGTTTCCATTGAGGAGATACTGGCTATAATCTGACCTAAAGACCTATATCTAGCTGGAAGCAACACCGATGGTGAATATTGAGTAGGCTCTTGATGGATGTCTTCCGGGAAAAGTTGGTATTCTTCATCAAAAACTGGAATACCCTCACTGCCATTAGGACCAGACGAGTCCATGTCTGAATCCACCGTGATATCTTGTAAAAGACTACGGGGGCTAGGAGTTATGATAGTAGCCAAAAATGGTGATCCCAATGTAAGAGGGGGAAAATGGTCCCTGGCCTCAAACCCAAACCAAGCATTTGAAAGAGGCCAATGGAACTCAACTGGTTCTCCAAAGGGGTACTCTGACGGGATGACAGGCTGTTGAAGCTCGGTAGACCTAGAGGTCTGAGAAGTCTCAGATGAATCATCTGAGAAAGGATTTCCAGTAGACGAAACCGATGGTTTCGCCACTGTGACTGTAGCACACCAGAAAAGGGAAAAATATTGAAAATGAAGACTCTTGGATCAAAACCAAGGCAAAAAAAGACAGGCCAAGTAATCAAAATTTAATGGGCATGTAATCGTAGGTAGTTTATTTTACCACATTGAAACCAAAAATTTGTTGTTTCATGTTTTAAGAGTCAGGAAATAGTCAAAGATGACTCTAGTCTCTTTCAGTTTTAAGCGAGCACGAAAGGACAAGTGCTCGATGATCTTTTCAAGTTTATGGAGTTAGTAAAGATCGAAAATGACTGCTCAGGTAGTCTAGGTAAAAGGGTGTACCAAGTTCCTGTGAACTGCCATATACACCTTGGTTATAAAATGAAAGAAAAATCAACCAAGGACTTGACGTACGTGCAGGTAGTCTCCCCGAATGCTGTGTTCGGTGTATCACGGTTACAAGGTGGAAGACTCGACTTCCTATGGATAAAAGGATTGCAACCTAGAGGGGTCTCCCTTTATATACTCAGCGGTATGTGGAGCATAAGTTCGTACTAGCGCTATCTGGAGCCAGATGGAAAGCGATAGCTGCTAGGTTTAAAGACGACGAAACATGTCTCTAACTTAGACCACTAAATATTTCGTTAAGTTTCAATGTTTCCTTAGGGTAATTGAATAAAATTTAAGTTGATCTTGTATTTGTGTTTCAATTCTAAGTTCCTACCGTATGTTGGATCTCAAAAATACCTAAAAGCAAGATACATGCCATAAAATACCATTTCGTTCGATGAAAAGCTACCTACGAGAAAGTTTAGGAGTTTTCAAATGATAGTAAATAATGAGAACACACAGGAGTATCCACTAAAAAATCTGATGCAAGGTAATGAAAACGAGAAATCTTTCCTAGAATGCCCTATGCTAGTTATGTGAAAGATTTTTCAATTCCACAATGCAAACAAGAATGAAAGCATGAAACGTATTTTCCGATTTTTCAATGTAATAGAGCAAACAGTGCACTAAATGACATGAAAAATAAACCTTCACACTAGTTCGAGAATGTGAATGCGAGAGTTGAAATGAAACAATTCCACCAACCCAAAAGCAAACAAAACAACAACTCAAACCAATGTCACCATCTCTCAAATCGAAGAAAGATGTCAAAACAGACCCATACAAGTAATGTGAGCTATGGTTGGAATGACAAGAAGCAAAACGGAATGAAAGAGGCAAGACTCACTCAATACTCATTCCACCAAATGCAAGCACTCAAAATAGATCCAAGGAGCTAAATGCAATTAAGCAAATAACGAAGTTGGTTGTGAAATAAAATACTCAAACTCCTACAGGAGGCTTAGCATACCCTAGCACTAGGAAACCCTAAGGCCATGATGCTGAAACAAATGGACAAACAACTGAAGGAAGGAGGCCGTTCACAGTCACAAACAATCTCAAAGCACTCAAATCAAGTCAAGAAAACACCCAGAGGCACCAGTACTAACAAAAAACTCCAAAACAGGGAAAACCCTAGCACCTACAGGAAATGGCGCGACTGTCTAGCTGTAATCCGCGCCAGACATGGGATGGTGTGGGTGATGAAATGCCAACAAGCGCCAGTGGGCGTGACTGTCAGACTCGAAACCGCGCCAATCAAGCCAACCTTAGAAAAATGAAAATTTTGGAAAAACAGAGGTCAGATATGATCCTTTGGGGCTAAACAGGGGTCCAAGACTCAGCAAAAACAACCAGAAAAGGCAAGCTAAGCAAGAAAAGACCAAGAAGAAGACCTAATAGCTGAAAGACAAACTCACATTGATCCCCAGCAGAGTCACCAATTTGTTGGTGAGGTAAATCCCCTCTGCAGATAAAGGTGATCCCACTAGCCCTAGAGTGGGTCTAGCCACAAAAAATACACACTATGACATCAATTCCTAGTTAATAGATGAATGGAGATTCGATAGATAACTTACTGTATATCTTACGTTGTTGTTATCGTCGAAAGAGCAGCTACCTCTCACTTCTGGTTCGACAGATTACGATCCACTCGTTCTCACGTTCGGATACCTGCATATACACAAGAAACAAAGACGATATACAATATACTATTCCACATCCATAACTATCAGTCAGTCGAAGAAGACTAAATCAATGCATCAATAAACACAACACAAAGATGGAACCAATACCATAGTCGAGTATATTATTGAAAAGAAGGAAGAGTACAACCAAGCTTCAACGTTGTGGTCTCCTCCAACAGGGTTCCAGCGGAGCGCATCTCACAAAGCTCGTCGGGAATTCGGACGGGGCTCTCTCTACGGAATTCTCCCTGATTCTACCTCGTCGATAGCGATTACTCAGCTATAGTATCTCTTCTCCAAGTTCAGCTTCTTGGCTATATTTTCAACTAGCTTTTGTAAAGGGAGGAGG
This sequence comes from Pinus albicaulis, assembly GCA_034641835.2. Taxonomy (NCBI): domain Eukaryota; kingdom Viridiplantae; phylum Streptophyta; class Pinopsida; order Pinales; family Pinaceae; genus Pinus; species Pinus albicaulis. The sequence goes on along the minus strand of MU968551.1, from coordinate 3,258,048 downwards.
CATGTTTATATAGAGGTAGGAGGAGAGGTTAGGATCCCTATAATCATGGAGGGGAGTCCTATCTTCAAGAATGTTCTAAAAACCACTACCTAAAGGAAGAGATCCGTGGCTTATCAAGTTTAACCACTTTCTATGACTCATCCATGAGGTGGTTAAAGGAAAATTCTGCCTCAAATTTGTTAAAAAAATTCCCAAAAAGGCTGGCGCAGGCACAACAAAGAGATAGAGTGCCAGCTGGCACGGCCTCTAGTGTACATCCTCTACACTAGCACGAGGGGTAAAGTGGCTACCCGCGCCAATGCCAAAACATAGGTTTTTACGGGCTTTCTAAGGAAATTTTCAATAGGAGAAATGATGTCCTTATGCAGAACGATGCAAAGAAGGTGTTTTCAGAGTATGGTATTGCTCACAGGTCACAGGAAAGACCCTCCAATATGCGGGGCGATGGATTGCAGGGACGGTGACAAAATGTTTTGTAACACCTACTTACACATTTTCAACAAGTAAATCAATCAAGCATATATGTCAACATATCTTCAAATCTTTCATATTTGAGTCTTCTCCTTGCTCCATGGTGCACACCTATTTCAGATAAAATCATTCATAAACAATCTATCACTTGCACCCCTAACACCTTGATCTCCATCTCCTTATATAGTCTTAGCCTTAGCTAATACCTTAGGTAATCCCTTGGTAATATCGTTAGTATTATTTGACGGGATACATTAACCATTGTTGCTCCAATTACTATGGGCCAATACCAATGTAAAGGCCCCTGGTATCCACATTACCATGGTGTAGATTCTATACGAAACTTTGCTTCACAATATCTGCATATGTACATGACCCTTATTTACAAGACCCACGTATACTTTCTCAATCTTTAGCTTTATCATCCAACTATCATTGAACTGCCATTTCTTTGTCCATATCATTTGTAGCATTTGTACCAATCATCATTGTTGAGATATTTATCAAGTAGGTTTCCATCAAGGACAACACATTAGCCATAGTGCCAACAGATATGTGGACCATTTCTGATGGAAACTGTTCTGAAAATTTCCTTGTGTTTGTATGAACTACATAGGTCGGTGGTATATGTGGATGATTGTTTCCTTCCCCAGAATGCAATGCTTCCACTGTCGGTGGGCCTTCATAATGGAATACATCTCTTTTTCATAGGTGGTCTACTTTTAGACTGTATCTGAAATTGTATCAGTATGATATGGCACCAGATTACCTTGCTGGGTAAGAACTACACTAATAGCATAGTCGAAGGAATCTGTCTCAATTTCAAATGGTTGTTGTATGTCTTGTAATGTGAGCATAGTTTCAAAGAAAAGGTGATGCATCAACTCATTAAATTCTAGATGTTAGGATTCATACCAAAAGGAATCTTCTTTCACTCTGCCCTTAGTGACTTGACTCAAAGGCCAAGTGATATGAGAGAATAACAGCATGAACCTTTGATATAAATTTGCAAGAACCAAAAATATGTGGAGCTATGTTAGGGTGGTTGGGGTTGGTCAATCCAAATTAACTTGTATCTTGGATGGGTCCACATGCACACCTTTCTCATCAATGATGTACCCTAGATATTGAACCTAGGTCATAACAAAAGTGCATTTCTTCAAGTTGGCACATAATTTGTGTTGTCATAGTGTTTGGAGGACTTGTCGAATATGATGTAGGCATTATTCCCAAATATGGTTGAAGATTAGGATGTTGTCCAAATACACTACCAAGAACGAGTTGGTGAAGGGCCACAAGATGTCGTTTATCATCCTCATGAAGGTTGTGGGGGCATTCGTCAACCCGAAAGGCATGAGCAACCATTCGAAAAAACCGCCCTTGGATATGAAGGCAATCTTCCACACATCAGAGGATTCGATTGGTACCTGGTGATAACTATACTTCAAGTCAATCTTTCTGAAATATTTGGCCCCCTTGAGTTGGTCTAGAAGTTCATCAATCCATGGTATTAGATACCTGTTTTGGATAGTGATCTTATTTAGTGCACGATAGTAAAAAAAATGCCTCCAATTTTTGTCCTTCTTCTGTACCAACAAAACTGAGTTCCCACAGGGTGAAGAAGTTGGCCTGGTGTGTCCTTTTTGTAGCAACTCCTAAATCTGCCTCTTGATTTCATAGTTCTCTAGGAAAAAGTGTAGATATGTTTTTCCATTGAGTAACGACGTGCCCAGGGTCATATCGATGGAGTACTTGACCTGACAGTGTAGGGGTACCCCTATGAGTGAGGTGAAGATGTCCCTATACTCCTCCATGACCTTGTCCATTTGTTGATGTCGCGTAAAGGAGCCATGTTTGGAAGTTGTGGATGTGGCCACAATATTCCTCTTGCTCTGAGGGTGAATCATAAGGAAGAAAAATTTCCCAAACTGGGAAATTATCTAACTGCATTTTTTAGTAGATATCAAAGAAAATGTGGTAGGAGTGCTACCTCTGGTATCCTATACAATTTCTGACCCAAAGTACTAATAATAGAACGAGGTCTAGATTCATATACAACATGACACTTCCATAGGTATGAATAAAACTTCACAGACTTCCAAAGGGGAAACATTGCATAATACTTCATCTGCAAAGGGCTTGATGCTATAAGGCAGAAAAAACAGCGAGATGACATGGAGATCGCACCCTTGGTGGAGCCACCCGATGGTGCATGGCTATGGGTGTGGCATCATCAGCAGCTTCAATACCTTAACGACCTTAGATGAGATCAAGTTCTTATGGCTCCTAATGTCAACGATGAACTTTATAGGTGAACCATTTACCCACATTTTTGAGTGGAAGAGGCACTCCCCCTCCTCTGGATCCTCAGGTTCTGCCTTTTGGAGCTTGGTGGTGGCTGTCGTTGCAGTGGGTTCTGCATCAATGATATTATTTCTCTTATCACGTTCCAAATCAGAGTCAGAGCATGCATCCATCTTTGAGTGTTTTATCTCATCCACTAGTGCTTTCCTTGGGCAACATTCATTCCTGTTATGAGTGGGGGTTTTATGGAAGTCGCACCACTTTTTGGTGTCCTTCTTCGCCTTCCCATTATTCTTGACTTGTGGCATTGAGGAGTTTTCCTGAGGGGTCGTGACATAGCTATGCCATTTTCTTTTTGGCTTGGGGGTGCCCATGGGGTGTCTTTGTTCATCTTTGGGTTCGCAAATCCAAAGTATCACTTATTCTACTTTAATTTCTGCTCAATCTTGGAAGCATAATGGTATGCTGCAATAAGCGAGGAGATGTCCATGAACTCCATTTCCTCCTCAATGTATTTGTGTAAACAACCGTGGTACTTGAGCACTACATTTTTCTCATATTATTTTATACCCAAATTTTTGCATAGGGTATGGAAAATATTCATTAGCTAATGCACATCTTGATCTCTTTGATGCTACAACTTAGTCCATTGTATGTACTTCTCTTCATAGCTCCTGATAGGGTAATATTGTTTCCTGTTGGCATCTAAGAAAGAATTCCAAGTGGGTGTGGCTGAAAATAGCAAGGGTTCCCTCTTGTCCCTCTGCTCACAATAGGTTTCCCACTAGTCCTTTACGTGGGGGAGACTTTTAGGAGTGAAAATTTAATTTTTCCCTATTGGAAAAACAATAAACCAAAACATATCCTTCGAGCATATTTAACCATTTATCTACGACATATGCATCTATATGGTCTTCAAATATGGGAGTTTCAAAGTCGAATTGTACTTTAAAGGGAGTGGTGCCTCCAGGGTCGCTGATGGATTAAGATGTGTCACTTGTGGGTATCCTCCGAAGGATATGGGAAAAGTTGTCCCTCATCGTGTTCCTTTTTCGCTCGAGGGATTCTTCGAGCAATATTTTGAAAGGATTTCCTTCTCCCTTGTCTTTATTTTCTTCTGTCATGGGAGGTCATCGAGGTCGATGAAGCCATTATTACAAAGGTTCAACCAGTTCTAGCCCTAACTCCTTATACCCCAGACTCGTTGGGGACATGCACAGTGTAAAAGAAAAAAAAAAAGGAAGAAGAAGAAGAAGAATATCATACCGCTTTGATACCACTGATCCAATTTATGAAGGAATGAAATGAAATACAGACATAAACATAAACATAGAGATACAATAGAAATAAATATTCATTTCATTAATATCAAAGAATTAAAATATGTCTACATACAGAATGGAAATAAACTAGCTCGGGCAATGGTAGCTTATCTTTGAAAAGAGATGTGGCAGCTACATGCCTTTGAATTGTGTTACAATGAGGCTCAAGGGCCTTTTTATTATTTAAAAACAAAGAGAAACCATAAAAAATCAAAACCAAAACCCTATGAGATGAAATGCTAAGAGTTTTTGGGCCCCATTGAGATTAACTTGGGGACCTGGGTCATTTCCAATGGAATGATCATTTCCACCACTCACGTTGTTCAACTTGCATGTCTTCAACCACTTATTTAAGACAATTTCTTAGAAAGTGGCCATATTCATGGAATAATTTTTGCACTTAAATGGGATCTAGTTGTAGTCAGATGGTAAAATGAAACTCTATTTGTATAAGGCGATATGAATGGCTTCTGGTAGTCCATTTTCCAAATCTACCTCTACATAGATTGAAGGATAGAAGAACATGTCATCTTGTAGTTCAACATGATCAATATACTTCCCTAGTGCATTTCCAACATTTTTTATTGTTTCCACATTTTAGTAATGAAGGGCAAGGTGAGGGAGCTTGATCGAGACTAGAAAACCAATGGAATATAATTTTTCTGATTGTAATTAAGGTTCCGAAAATTTAAATACAGTCCTTCAGAACCCAGGAAATAAAATCCACTCTTAAATATTAGATGTAAATCTTCCTTTTCCTCAAATAGGAAGGCAAAAAAATCCCCACCATAAAAGGTGAGAAGGAATTTCCCTCTCATTAGAGGATGTTTGTTCTTTTACACCCACATTTCTAAAGTATACTGGGAAGGTCAAATCCAAATGAATTGGTTGATCAAACCCTAATATTCCATAAAGAGATCCATACATTTGGGTTGTGGCATGTGGACATGCACCTTGAAGGTAAATCTAGTATGAAAATTGTGAAATGGGGTCCACTTACTGAATAGGGTGGTAGGGTGTTGCAAGGAAGGAGAGTGCAGTATCTTTCAGTTTGGAGCCTGATCCAAACTCATGCAGGAACGAAACAAAATATAGATATAAACATAAATGCAGAGATGCAGCAGAAATAAATCTTCATTTCATTAATATCAAAAAACAGAAAGATGCTCACATACAGAATGGAAATAAACTAGCTCAAGCAATGGCAGTTTATCTTTGAGAAGAAATGTGTCAGCTACATGCCTTTGAGCTATGTTAAAATGAGGCTCAAGGGCCTTTTTATTATTGAAAAATAAAGGGAAACCCTAAAAAACCAAAACCCTAACCCTAGGAGATGGAACACTAAGAATTTGTGGCCCCTGTTGCGGTTAGTTGGACAGCCAACTTCCTGGGGTCGTAACTTGGTCATATGATCTCTGTTTGGCACATATGACACCTTGTTAAAAATTTCTCTTCGAGTGCTGCAATATTTATGCTTAGTTGCAGACCTCAAAAAACGTCATTTAGGGGGTCAAAATAGCTTTAGAAGTTCAAGACCTTAAAAAATGCTAAAAATAGGAAATTATGTTCTAATCAAGGAAATCAATGAAGCTAGTTGGAGGTTCGGATGGAATAGGCAGGTGTCCACCAATATCCACCTGGATGAGAGCCTGAGAATAATTCAAGGTGGCAGGGGGGTGCTAGGTTAGTTTAGAGCCTGTGTAGGGTGTTGGAGCATATTTTCAGTTAGAGCTGATAAAACTAGGGCGTTGGAGTATCCTTCTAATTGGAGATAGTAAAATAGGGTATTGGAGCGTCCTTCCAGTTGGAGCTAGTAAATCATGGCGTTGGAGCGTTCTCTAGGATGGAGCCTGTAAATCAAGGGGTTAATGGAGCCTCCTTTAGTTGATGTTGTAAATCTTAAAAGTTGGAACTTCCTGTTTGATGTGAATTTTGAAGACCTATATTAAGAAGCGTTCGATGGTTTCTCTCTCGGAAGGTTTTCCACCTAAAAATCTTGTGTCTACTATCTCTAATATTGTGCATTGTTGATTTATATTTTTAATGTGATTTTAATGTTAATTAATGCTTTGTGAAATTAAAAATTAACTAATTGAAAGGAAAAATCGATTCAACTCCCTCTTAGTATTTCCAATAAAAGAAATTTGTGAAGGATCATGTAAGCGAATATGTGGTGTTGATATGAGGTATGAATTTTAAATTACTTTTACATTGATTCAACGCATTGTAACTGGGTCATTGTCCATGGTACGGGAGCCTAAGAGGGCTTTATTTTATCTTTTATTCTATAGGATGGTAGGGTAGTGCTAGGGAAGGAAGTTGTAGCTTCCTTTAGGAGGTTGTTTCCTCCTTCAAGTAGGAGCTGGTAAATCTTGGGGTTGTATCCCTGCCCATTGTAGCTAATAAATCTAGAAGTTGTAGCTTCCTTTGTAATATAGATATATTGTTCATATATATAATGTGTTCCTTTGATGTGATGCTATTGGCTAATTATTTTTATACCTAAGTTTTTGAAATTTATGAAATACTGATTCACCCCCCCCCCCTCCCCTCTTGATATTTCCAAAAAATGGTATTAGATTCAGTTACCCTTTAACAGTCTAAACATGGAGGTAAGATTGTGAGAAGATATGGAAATGGAAGGCATCTCTTCAAGAATTATTCTACTATTTGAAGGAAATTTTTATCCACTATGGAGCAGTTGCATGGAAACCTACTTGAAGGTTGTAGGAGGTGATGTTTCACTCTCCATTGTAGATGGCTACAAATTTCCTAAAAATCATCCCACTGATCTTAATGAGAAGAAGTTGTTTAGCTGAAATTAAAAATATCTTCATACCATCACAGGTGGATTGTCAAGAACCATTAAGTCTAAGGTGATGTTCTACATCACAATCAAAGAAGTTTGGGATAAACTTAAACCTTTGTATGAAGGTGATGATGAGGTTAAGAAGGCCGAACTTCAAAAGTATAGAGCTCAATTTAAAAATATGCAAAATGGATGAAAAAGAAGATATAGTGACTTATTTACTTAGAGTAGATGAATTTGTGAACTCCATGGAAGGATTAGGAGAGAAATTTTAAGATACTTTGATCATAAAAAAGGTCATGGAATTTATTCCCTTAAGATATGATGCTAAGGTATCTGCCATAGAAAAAACCGAGGACCTGACCAAGATGACAATGGAAGAATTACATAACACTCTTAAAACATAGGAAATGAGAATCAATATAGAAGATCAAACATCAACCAGAGAAGAAACTTTTAAAGCCATAAAGAAAATAAGAAACAAATAACTCAATGTTGAAGGAACTCAAAATGATCAATCAGATCTAGAAGAAGTAAATTTCATCAGGAAACTGACAAGAGGAACTAGAAAACACAACGGTAAATTACCATTTAAATGTTTCAGTTGTTGTAAAATAGGTAATTATGTTAAGATATGTCCTTTTAAGGAAAAGAGAAGCTTCCATAAGAAAAAAATATTCTAAATAAGATAGTAGTCCTTCAGATGAAAGTGACATAGAAGAAGGAGATGCAAGAGAAGTTCTCTTCATAACCCAAGAAAAGCAGGATAATGATCATGATGACGAAAAGGTCAATGATTCAGATGATGAATAACCAAATATGAGAATAAAATCTTTCTGGGGACTGAAAGAAGATTCAAAGACCTAAAAAGAAGAAGAATATCTTCAAGAAACGTTAAAGAATAGTGAAAATGAAAATTCCAAGCTCATAAATAAAAATAGATGAAAATCCTACATGAAAAACACAATGAAGAAATAATCTCGTTAAAGTTTCAACTTGAAGAAGAAAATAGAGTTGATTAAATAATAAAGACTCATGTGATGAAGAAAGAAGAAGATTGTAAGAATCCAAAAGAGGAAATTGTGGCATTGAGGGTTGAAGTTGATAAGCTTAACAAGAACTTGAAAAACTGACCAATGTTGGATAGCATTCTCAGTTGTCAAAAAACTTTGGGTGATAAAACATGTATTGGTTATAAAGGCACATCTTCAAGCATGGAGGACACAAGCTGCAAGCCTTTAAAGGAGAATCTATAAATATTGTTGCTTCAAGAAGTTCTACTGATGTTTCCAAGAACATCCATCATTAAAATTATCATTAATAGATTGAACATCATCCAAGGAAAAAAAACTTCAAAAGGTCAGGCCCTATTGTCCCATGTATGAAAATAACTTTCTTGTTCATTGTTACTCTTGTGGAAATTTTGGGCATAAAGTGATTCATTTAAAATTAATACAAGATAAAATTATGTAAGGAGCAATAATTACACAAAATGATTATGGATTTATACCTATAAATTTCCATGGAAACTACAATCCATTTGAACCACTAATGAACCAAAACATTGTATGCTACAAGTGCAATAATCTTGGTCACAAGGCACAAGAGTGTAGGTTTGTGAAAGGAAATGATCCAATATTGTATAAAAAGAAGCCAACTGTGACATGGGAGAAGAAAAAGAAGGAAAAAATCAATATAACATTGATCATTGAAGATAAATAACATGGATGGTAAATTAACAGTGGATGCTTGACACATATGACTAGAGATCAAAACAAACTTTTCAACCTGAAAGAAAAAAGCAGCAATGTTACATTTGGAGATAGTTGTTATGTCAAGATACTTGGAAAAGGTGTAGCAAGCCTTGTAAGAGAACATATGAAGATGAAAAATGTTTTTCTAGTTAAGGATTTCAAGCATAATATTCTCACTATTGGAAAGATGTGTGATCAAGGGTATAATATCTTATTTGACTCTCGAAAGTGTGAATTCAAAGAATAAGACTCAAAAATATTGGTTGCAACAACCACAAGAAGGCCAAACAACATATATGTTCTAGACCAAGCAGAGCAGAAGAAAATTGTAGCCAAGAAAAAGAGAATTAAGGACAACAAAGAAGGAAAGGATAAGAAGACAAAATTCATGTTGAGCCATATGTTCAGTAGGAGCAACCCAACGAACATAAGTCATCCTTTTCCATTGATTTCAAAGGGGGAGAGAAAAGGAGCTGCAATATTGAGACAATGGAAGTGAATCATGGAGATAAGGGGAGCATGATGACAAGGGGAGCATAAGTGTTGACATCAATGTAAAAGGGGGAGATTGTTGGAAAAAATTTCATTGATATCAAAGGGTGAACAGGACAACATTTTTTTGATGATTTGTATGTGCAAATCAAGTGAATTTGGTTGCAACAATCTCTTGGTTTGATAGCCCTTGTCTTTCCATTTTATTTGATAGGTGGCACATTTTGTGGTTCCTCGAGTTTTAACACGAACACATTTTCCCCAAAGAGTTATGACCTTAATTCTTCATTCCTCCCCTAGAAGAAGATAAAAAAAATTGCAATACAAATTGTCATAAGCCTATCTATCCAAGATTACCTTGAATGGAGGCTAAGGAAAGACAACAAATATTTTTCTAAGTGGCCTAAACCTACTAATTCAAGTCGGATCCTAAATTGACATGGATTTTCAAATGAATCTTTATTTTTGCTAAATTTGGCCACATGTAAGCCCCCCCCCGGCAGCCAAACCGCTATGTATTTCCATAGACATGGAAAAATGGAGGTAGTAATTCAAATCATTTGATGGAAATGAAAAGGAAAATTAATTTAAGGTCGAAGATTCATTGAAGGTCTTGAAGAAGGCATAGGCTTAAGGAAATAACTCGCACTTGTTCTGGGAAAAATTTCACTATTTTGAGACACTTCTGATCCAAATTTCAGAGGCAGAGCTTTGGCTTAATTCAGTCTTATTTCAACCTTGTTTAGGGCATATCTGAGCTATTTTTGGACTGGTTACAAGGCCTCTTCTACTGATGTATCAAAGGCTGAATTTCAACCCTCCCGGGGCCTCCTTCTGTAGCTTACTATGGTCTGGTCTAAGGTCTACAACGACCCTCCGAGAGGTCAAATTTCAGGCCTCTTGAAGTCTAATTAGAGGACTTTATAGGGCTAATTTCACAGATTTTTTTGAAGTCTATTTTCTTCTTCTTGAAGTAGCCTCTTCATCTGATCTAAGGATTATCTTTGTGAAAAATTAAATCAACAATGAAGGCCTAGGTTGAGTTAATGCCAAACTTAATACAAGGACTTTAAAGCAAAATTGAGGGTGTCCGTTAACATATTATGTAGCAGACCTTAACATTCTGGAGTAAAATTTTGTAGCAAACCATAACATTCTAGAGCATAATTTTGTAGCAGGCCTTTTTTACTTGTCTACATATTCTTGACATACTTTGATATTGGTTTTTAAGGAATTATTGAGGAGGAAGTAGCATTTTTTGAAGTCTTAAAGAAATTTGTGAAGGACTGTGTAAGGACATATGTGGTGTTGATATACGACATGGATTTTGACTTAGTTTTGTAGCAATTGAATGTATTGTAATTGGGTCATTGTCCCCATTATTGGAGCAAGATGGTAGGGTGGTAATAGAGAAGGAAGTTTTAGATTCCTTCAGGAAGTTGTCACCTCCTTCTAGTGGGAGCTAGTAAATCTGGAAGTTGTAGGTTCCCTTGTAATATAAATATAAAATTTTCATATATATCTTGTGTTCCCTTCATGTGATGTTATTGGTTATTTTTTTGACACTTAAATTGTTGAATTTGTGAAATAATAAGTCACCCCTCCTCTCAATATTTCCAACATATACAATGTCTGGTCCTGTCACTCATAAAATGTTTCTAAGTAGAGAGGTTTTATTTCATAAATATGTAGATGAAAGGATAAAATAGAGTGGTTATGATGTATGGCATGACTTGAAGAAAATGATGAGAAGAAGAAATTGTTGAACATGTGCAAGTTGAAGATTCAATGAGATGAACACCTCAAGTACTCAAAGTATATACCAAGAAGAGAAGAAGATACTTCACAAAGAAGAATGCAAGATGAAGGAACTCTCCAAAGAAAAGTGGCACCAAGGAGGTAAAACAAAAAACTAAGGCACATGTAAGATATAAGGACCATGTTTTCATGACTCAAGCTATGGAACCTTTAAATTTTGAACAAGCTAAAGATCATAAAGAATATATGGATGCCATGAAAGAAGATTATAATTCTATTACAAAAAAATGAAACATGGGAATTAACATATTTTCCTAAGAATAAGGATCAAAGTGGTTGTACAAGTTAAACTTTAATGTTGGTGGTAGCATAGACAAATATAAGACAAGATTAGTAGCAAAGGGCCATTCACCAAAAGAAGGTATAAATTATGAGGAGACTTTTGCACTTGTAGAAAAACTAAACACAATTGTAATGATAGTGTTGTCCACATAATATAATTGGATGCTACATTAATTAGATTTGAAAACAACTTTTCCAAATGGAGATTTAAAAGAAGATGTTTATCTTGTTCAACCAAAGGGTTTTGTAAAATAGGGTCAAGAACACATTGTCTGCAAGTTGAAGTAGTATTTATATGGACTTAAATAGACACCTAGATCATAATATATTTATATGGACTTAAATAGACACCTAGATCATATGTGAAAATAGATACCTTCTTTCAATAAGAGAGTATAACAAAAATGATCCTAATTTGTATATCAAGTCGAATGAGAATGGACATGTTGCTTTAATCTCTTTATATGTTGATGACTTAATAACATAGAATGCTACTAACTTGATTGAAGATGTCAAAATACAGTTGTCATAGGTAATTGATATGAAGGATCTTTGACAGTTGCACTATTGTTTAAGTACAAAGGTATGGAGAGACAATGGTGAGACCTTAATGAGACAAAGTAATTATGTAAAGGAATTAGTCAGTAAGTTTAATATGGATAAATGCAAGAAAATGCCTACTCCATTGGAACAAAATGTGTAGCTTAATGATAATGATGCGACAAAAGAAATAGACTAGTAAGAAACAACCAACTATTTCACAATCATCCATAGACGTTTAATATAAAACTTTGTTAAGTGCTACCTATGAGATTGTGATTCTTGTATGAATCATGATAATCTTTGGAGATGTTGGAGAAAAATAATAAGTACCTACAATTTTCAAGTGTGATAAACCAAATTTCCACCAAATTGGGAAATAATCTAACCTATCATGCCACGTCAAAACATATTGAAACGCAACATCATTTTGTAAGTCGGTTTGTTAAATTAAATGTCAAGCGTCGTGCTTGTTCCATCGCTTCTTGGCATATATAAAGGCATTGATTGGGCACAAGTTATCCGCATCCTTCCACCTTAGTTGAATGTCCGGAATACACATAAGAGAGAAGACATAAAAAGATGGATTCAGAAGTTGCTGATCTATGCATTAAAGGGTGTGGGTTTTTTGGAAGCTCCTCAACGGAGAATATGTGCTCAAAGTGTTACAAAGATCATCTTCTCACACTCAAAGTAACAGTCACGCCCACGGTCGCCATAAATGAGGAAACCACGAAGGTGGAGGGTGAGAAGTCAAAGCCTACGCGATGTTTTAATTGCAGAAAACGCGTTGGATTAACAGGTTTTACGTGTTGCGGGAATACTTATTGCGCTGTCCACAGACTTCCAGAAGAACACGGATGCTCTTTTGACTACAAGTCACTTGGACGCGAGGCCCTGGGGAAGGCCAATCCGGTCGTCAAAGCTAGCAAAATTGACAAGATACCGGAATTTAAAAGTTGATTATAAAGTTGATAGCCAATTGAAAATCATTGATAATTTGAATAAGTGAAAATGTTTATATGATATTAGGATATTTCATTTATAGTGAGTGAGAGAGTGATAATTATTGAAAATTAATTTAGTTTTTTTATATATAAATTTCTAGTTAATTAAATTATTTTATGTGTAATTTAATATTTTTAAGATTTGGTATTTTTGAGGTATATTTTCAAATTTTGTTGAAATCTTAATGTAATTGTTTTATGGTGCTTAGTTTTGAATTTATGTATGTATTCGAAATCATATTTTAAATAACAAAAAAAAATAAAAGTTTATCGAAAATTAAATTACCAAAATTAATAATAACAAGGATGTATATCTAGCTTCCCCTGTAACTTAGTTTAAATATAGTTAAATTAGAGTGAAAAGCAATTAAATTAAGCTAATTAAAATTACAATTAAAATAACAAAATAATTCATGAACAAATAGAGTTCTCATAATTTCTTCTAGGAATAGGTAATACAGCTAAATGTAAGTACAAATTTTCTCTCTATAATGACAACCAACTGCTAATAACATGTGATATAGGTATTATTAATATGGTCCACATGTATGTGAATTTGAGAGTCAAAATTAAATCTACAACATTTAAATGTGATAATAGTAAGTGATGGTGTAGTTGGCCTACAACCTCTTTTTCTTTTTGTGTGTATCTAAACCTGACCTTGATCTCCTAGTTGACTTAGTCTGTTTTTGGACATATCGGGAGTGCAAGAAAATTTTGATACATGGAATTGTGAAGGGAACACTAGCTCTTTTGATCTTCGATCTTAAATGGTGCCAATCATCGGTCTCAAGTCGAAATAGTTAGCTCGACCACAAGTTAGAGTAGCCAACCTCTGTGGTGTGCTATGTAGTCCTTTTTAAATCCTGGCCTTTGATCCAAGCCAATGTAGTTAGCCTTTGGTGTAGTTGGTTTGTAACATCTTTTTCTTTTTGTGTACCCCTCTAAACCTGACACTAATCTCCTAGTTGACCTAGTCAATTATTGGATAGGTTGGGAGTGCAAGAAAATTTTGGAGCCTTGGAGGGGGAACAAGACTGACTCCAACTTGTTCATGAGGGGTCATGATACATTTGTTTGGGAATCGATTTTGGTGTGGACATCCTAAAAGGAATAAAACCTAGGCGTTGGCTATGCACAATAATATATATGCATTTGAGGGCTTGAATTGTATATGCAAGGACACAAAATTTTCGGAAGGGGAGGAAGGACCATAATTAATTTGGGAATTGAGCCAAATGTTCATGAAGAGTTCAAATTCATAACAACAAAGGTGAACACCTCGTGTGAAAGGGTCTTACGTAATCATAATTTGTAGGCTTAGAGGTCTTGGATGATTTCGGGAGGCCAATGATAGGTGCCTACCATCATTCTTTCTGAGGAAATTTCAAGAATTTTTTGCCCTTGGGATCTTGAATTTTTGAAAATTTAAATGGGTTTGTTTTCTCAATTCTCGATCTGTTAAAGGATAATGTAAGCAAGCATTTCAACTTTGTAATAGCAAATCACCAATATTTGTGCAGAGTTTTGTGAAGGGAACACTAGTTTTTCCATCCTTCGATCTTTAATAGTGCCAATCATCGACCTCAAGCTAGAATAGTTAACTTGACCACACATTGGGGTAGTCGACCTTTGCAGCCTGTTGTGTAGCCCTTTTTAAATCTTTACCTTCGATCTCAAGCGAGTGTAGTTGATATTTGGTGTAGTTGGCCTGCAACATCTTTTTCTTTTTGTGTGTGTCTCTAAACCCCACCCCGATCTCCTAGTCGGTTATTGGATAGGTCGGGAGTGCAAGAAAATTTTGGAGGGGGAATAAGACCGAATCTGACTTGTTCTCGAGGGGTCATGGTACATTTTTTTGGGAATCAATTTTTGTGTTGGCCTCGTGAAAGAAATAAAACATAGGCGTTGGCTCTGCACAACATATATGCATATAAAGAGTTGAATTATAGATACAAAAAGGCCACACAATTTTTGAAAAATAAAAATAAATACTATAATTAATTTGGAAATCGAAAAACCATCATTATTATAATAAAAAAATAGACTTACCCACCCTCTTTCTTTAATAAGATGAAAAGCCAAAAAAAAGAAAGTTTACTTTGCCACTAATAAAATTCATTGTGTCACTGCAATAAATACATATTACTTATCTCACTTCAATTTATCTCTTACTACCACACAACTAAACTAGAAAGACATTGCCCTAAATCCCAATTAAATTCTTTTTACTTTATATATTCAATAAAAAATGATTACTAATATTCCATTCGTAAGATGGATCTCAAACATAAAACCTATCTGACCTGAACGACCCACACTACTACCATTGTGACCCCTAAAGACCACTCATCCCGAATGACCTGCATTGCTACAATCCTAGTTGGGGCCAGTGGTTGCCACTTCCACCTGTGAGGGAGACTTGTGGCCACTCGAACTACTCGAATTGGGCTTAAGATGCGAAGAGGAATGAGCCATATGGTGAACGAAGCACATTATGGCAAACCCGATGCTGCTCGAGAAGGGTTGGAGTTGACCAATGAGTTACTTCACAAACCACAATTTCCACTGTGGAGAGATGCCCCACCCACGCTGGGATGAACACAAACAACCAACTTAGAACCACAACCCAAACAGGCAACGAGGACCTGGGCCCACAATTCACCCTCTGTAGAACACATGCTAACGAAGCCACCCAAATTCCAACACCTGCTCCATAGAAACCGCTTAACCTTGTAGAACCCTGAGAAAGGACTACTGAAGGCAGCAAGAAAAATTCTTCTCCTAGGCATAGGAGAACCCACCAAACCCTAGTGGTACCAACAATTTGATTCCAGAGCCAGAGGTATGAATCCTCCCCTACGCAGATAACTAGAGACCATACACCAAATTGAAAATTAACCAAAATGCACACTCGTAAGCGGAGGAGGGGATGTTAGCGACGAAGTCACCACCTTTCCCAAATAGGGTGCCCTCTGAAACAAGCACTCTTGTGCCCAAAGCTTAAGTTGCATTTACCAAAATAAGACTAAGCCCAGATTGCCTCGTAGAAAACCTTGCCACCCTCCATAAATCTTCGACGGATGCCACCTCCCGTGTGCTTTGAGGTGGATGGAGGCCTCACACAAGCAACATTAAAATCTCTTGTACACAAGGTACCTTGAGAGGACGGGGAGGTCGATTCTCACACCATTAGCCATGTGGTAATCATGAATTCCCACACATTACTTCGTTAGCATCATTGGCTTGGTTTATCACCCCCATCGGGGAACGTAAACTTATTAATATAGTTCATATATTCATTTATCTTTGAATTTATAAACCTTACTAAATTATAAATTATTAATATATGACAAAACTAAATCATTTTAATAAATCATCCAAATCCATAATTAATTAAAAATTAAAAGAAAATAACTATTTTGATATAGCTAAAATAACAACTTACCCATTTCTATAATAAAAAAAACTATTAATTTTTTCAATTACTTAAAGCCAACCACTTAATTTTTTACAACCAAACTATATTCATATAACCATTGATTGTGGTGATGCATAAATAGATTTTGGTGAACAATATTTGCTGAGCTATAGATATTAATATTAAATTAAGGAATTATATTACAAATTATCGCTTTGACTGATCAAACATGAAAACGAGTGGAATGGAACCCGTAGTTTCATCAGATGCCCTGTGAAAGTTGTTGGAAACATTTCTGACACAAAAACTTGCCATTACATTTTTGTTGTTGAATGGTAACTCTCTCGCCTTTCCAATGGTCAACCTTGTGTTGTTTTGACAATCGAAATAAAATGAAAGAACTCAACCAATGCATAGGACCACGACCTGCATCAGTCTCGTTCCCATGTTCCTCATTAGAGTCATCATAGTACCATTCCCTCTGCAGAGGAAGGTATAAAGTGGAGGCCATAGATTAGGTTGTACAACACAAATTAATGATATGGTACATTTGCCATCATTACAAAATAAGAGGTAAAATATTTGAACCAATAGCGTTTCAAATAAATAATCTAAATATTGTTAAAAATTATAAATTTCAATTGATAATGTGAAACTTTGGATAAGCTTTAAAAAAAAATTGTCAAAAAGAAACTAGGGGAGAGGCTTCTATTGTTGTGTAGGGACTAGTAGTTGTTATAGTATTGGTCCCACACAACCATCAAAACATGACAAAAAAACATTCATAATTAAAACATAAATACATAATATTAAATTATATAAGTTATTTAAATATGTCCAAAATTGACCCAGATATTGATTGGGATTACAACTATCCAACACTAGCCTTTAGTATCACAAACTAACAAGACATCCTGTCTTATCAGTATCTCTAGATCTGTTTTAGAAAACATGAAAAAAATTAACAAGAAAAAATTCCATCCCATACTATCCAACATGACACATATCACATTAGACCAACCCTAATAAATAGAAACTAGAGCGGCTATGACCAAATTTCATCGCTACCTGCACAAGAAAAGAGAATGAATGTGTTAGCCATAACTGCATATATGTTCATCAATGCAACCTGCTCAAAACAATAAATGACACCAACACACAAGATTCAGGAATTAAACATGGGATTCAATAATTATACACAAGAGTACACAAAGGAAGGCACAAGGATCAACCATAAGAGTTTATGATCCATTGGATGACATACAAATCAATCCACAACACACATTTGAATTTGGAAAAAAACAATCATTTTCAATCCTCCCTTCCAGTCAAATTCAACAAACAACAATCTATAAAACCACCTCACTATTGCTTCAAAATCTTTCATTTTTCTCATATGCATTTGGATTCACTATATCAGAGACTACACATTGTAATGAAAGACTAAATATTGTAATCAAGTTTGAATAATTCAAGTATTTTATTTTTGTTTTTTAAATATCCCATTATTTTAATGTATAAACTTCAATTTTTTTCCTTTATTTATTTATGTTATTTTTAATCTTCCAAATCTTTCATTAATTTACCATATGAAAAAATGTGTGTGCAATTTAGCTATTGTGTGTGAAATTGAAGAATTGCACACAAAAAACCATAGCATATGAGTCAACATAGAACAAATAGCATCTTGTTTTCCTTCTTTTTAGTGCACCAATTCTAAAGTAGAAATACCAACACAAATGCATCCTCATTTCAAAGCATAGTTCTACGAATGCATATTCTGTTTTGATAACATAAATCGAACATCTAGAACATAAACTTAATATTAGCCACACACAAAAGTTGAAGCCAAGCTGAAGGCACACCATTGAAGACTAGAGACGGAAAAAGTAGAAACACAGGATTACAAATCATATTTCTAATGCAATATATAGTAGATAAATATTACAGTGTTCATGATCAGAGGCTCAGTATTTAGCTAAAAAATGAAAGTGCTAAGAAATGCTCCAAACCAGAACGACGGGATAGAGCTCATCACCAGGATTCCAACGCAACTCATTTCATCAAAACACAAGTTTGTATGAGAAAGTTATGGTCTGTTGTTCGTTCTTTAAAACAGGGAAAAAATTTGCATAACAATGACAGACTGATGACTTGGCAGTCCAGTCAGCACCTCAAGAATAACTAGGGAATATTCTCCAATTTTCAGCGAATGACACTGTGACAAGTGTCACAATCAGATTTGCCAATGTTGCTTAGGAAATTGAAATTTTCTTCCTATTTCTAAGGTTGAATTTTTTATGTATGGGTGCATTATTATTTTTATAATATGGTGGATTTGGACCAATGGAAAAGGGACATGTGGAGCAGTCGAAGGTTGTCACGTGCCCTCCCCCATGGCATTGTATAGTGCACATCTATTTTTGAACTCTAAGGTTTTAACTCTAACTATATGGCGAGTTATTCCTATTCTACATTTTCCAGACAAATACTATGTGGTGGAGCGACTTTAACTAGCAGACAAGGCTAATTATGTGGTGGACAGGGTCAAACTACAACTATATTTAGTGGACTACTTAAACTGGCGGATAGGGATGAATTGGCAGATCGACACCAGAATTGGCGAACAGGGATGAATTGGTGGACCGACACCAGAATTGGCAAACAGGGTAGGCATATATATATATTATATCCCAAAGTTAAACTTTGGATATGTTTTCGTTGTAATTCGTAACAAAATTTGGTGTAGGGGTCGGGTTCAAATCCACGAGCACCCCTGAGCCATTACATCGCACCTTTGTCTCCTCTACACCATGGGTCTTAACCCATAAGTCTCCCACATATATTTAAATTATATTCGCGCCAGATTTGGGGGTCTGGAGGGGGCCAGCCCTGTGGGCCAACCCCCTCCCATATGCTCAAGAGCTAAGAACCGCAGGCTAGCATTGTTCACTGGCGGAAATTCAAATTATTAAATGCGCTTATTTATGCCACTAATCCGGATTATTCAATAATTATTCGTGGTTAATGCTAAAACACGTTTTGCGCTAACCCTCCCTTAATCACACTTAAATGCATGTTTATCTTAAGTTAATGCATAATTAATTTAGCGACGAACTTGGCAGAGTCCGCCAAATGCGGCAGAGCTCCAGTTTTAGTGGAGAATTTGTAGGAAAAAATGGTTTTGCCATAACTGAGGCAATTTTCGCCCAATTTTGGCTCAGGAAGAGTCATTCTTGGTAGATTTTGATATTTTGGAGCCATTGGAGCAGGTTGTAGAGGCAACAGAAGACTATAAAAAACACTTTTCACAATTGAAGCTAATACAAAGGCCCATGCCATGGAAGCTAGACCAAGGAGATGTAGCCCAAGAGGGATGAACTCCTTCATCAAAACCATGTGTATTTGGCTCAGTTGTTTCTGTTTGTTGTGTGTTTATATGTTGTTGTTGAACATTTATTTTCCATGCTTTTATGTTCATGAAATACACTTAATCTCATCAAGTTTGTTGATTTATCAATCATAAGCACATGTATAAACCCTTGTACACGAAGCAAACATAAGCACTTTCATATTAAATCTGAAACTGATATTAGCACAACATTAACTAACAACCAATTTCAGATCAAGTTGGTATCAGAGAAAATTTTATTTGCTTGCTTTACTTCATATTGTGCAAGAAAGGTTTTAATAGTTGCAATTTTGTGATTCTTACAAGGTTGAAGTTGCAGAGAGGAGAATGGAAGTTATTGGTTGTTAGTCCTGAGATTAGGACAAGAATAAAGAGAGTTGAGAGAGCATCATCTTCACCCAAAGTTCCACTCATAGCTTCACTTGAAGCACCCCAAGTGCTATCTCCAACAGTTGATATTGAAAAGGTACAAATTGCATAAGAAGCTGAGGTGATTGAAAAGGTACAAGCATGAGAAGTTGAGCTTGAATCCTTAGCCATTATTTCAGGTGTTGGAGAGACTCAAGGACATTTAGAAGAGGAATATGTCAAGAGATACTTCAAGGACATTCAGAGAATGGTTAAAATCATGTTTGCTGCATTAAATGCAGAAAGGGCAGGAGAAGGTTCTAAACCTCCACATGGAGAAGGAACTTCAGATGACAAGAAGGATGAAGAGAAGAGTTCGAAGGGCAGTGGAGTAAATCCACATCCATCTCCACCATCCTCATCCTCATCATCTTCATCAACATCATCTTCCAGTTCCACCACAAAAACCACCCACACTCATTCAAAAACCCCAAAAGGAAAAACTCCACTACTCAAGTTGGACATCAAGTTTGAACTTCCCATGTACAATGGTGAGGTAAATGCAGAGAAGTTAGACAATTGGATCCATCAATTGGAATTATACTGCGGAATTCAGAATCTACAAGAGGACGACATAAAGATCCAGTTGGCTTCATTAAGGTTAGAAGAAGTATCACTAGTTTGGTGTGAGGCAAAGAATCAAGAGGAAATGTGAATCCATGGTAAGATATCCATTTCTTGGGTTGAATTCATTTCTTCCATTAAAATACAATTTTATCCATTAGCCTATATGCAAAAATAAATTATTAGTTGGAAAAACTTTAGGAAACTCAAGGGCCAAACAATTCAAGATTACACCCAGGAGTTTAGAAAGAGGGCTTTGTTGTTAGGAGTAAACTTGAATTCCCAAGACACACTCTTGAAATACATTGGGGGTTTACATTCCTATTTGAAACATACTATCCTTATGTGTAACCCAAAAAATTTAGATGAAGTATATTTGCAAGCCACGCATCTTGAAGCAATGGGAAAGAACATTTAGGAAGAGGGTAGTAAGAAGAATCCATTCAAGGGTAAGGGAAATGAGAAGGGAAAGAAGAATGCAAGCATCAAGAAAGAAGGGGAGAAAACTACATGAAAACATTGTTCTAAAGAGGGGCATGATGAAGCCCACTGTTGGAAAATAGATCCCAAACTAAGGCCTAAGAAACCAAATAACAAGGGGAAACAAAAGATGACTGCCACCACACAACAAGATCTTGGATCCGATTATGGAGATGAGACCAAGATCGTAGCCATGGTTAACAAAGGAAAGGAAGCCATAGAAACTACTAGTTCCTCAAATAGTCACAACAACACTTCAAATGAAGACACAAGGATAGAATTGTTCCATGTGAGAGTGATTTCAAATCATACAAAGATTGATGCATTGTTTGATAGTGGGTCACAAGCAAACCTGATTTCAGAAGACTTGGTAAAAATTCTTAACCTTGAAACTGTACCACATCGTAAACCATACCCTTTGGGTTGGATAGTTAAGAATTCCAATTTATAGGTTACAAGGAAATGCATATTTCGATTTTCTATTACTGCAAACTTTGTTGATGAAGTCGAGTTAGATGGGGTTCCACTTGACATTTTCGAGATTATCTTGGGAAGTCGATATTTGTATGACAATAAAGTGATGTTTTATCGCCATGAGAACAAATATCATTTTCTTAAGGATGGGGTGGAGTATATTGTGAGAGCTCATCGTAAAAAGTTGAATATTTCTTTAGTTAATGCAGGGAAAATGAAGAGGCTAGTTAATGCAAGTAAAAATTTTGTGCTTCTCATGATCAAGAAAAAGGATGATGTTGACTATGAATCTTTTGAAGGATGTGATGAAAAATTAAAATCTGATTTGTTTGATGTGGTAAGTCAGCATGGCGAGATGTTTCAAGAACCAAGCGGGTTACCTCCCAAGAGGGGAAGTCAGCATGAGATTCAACTGCAGTAGGATGTTCCACTTCCAAACGTTGGTATGTATCGCATGTCAATTATGGAGAGTTTGGAAATCAAGAAGAAAATCCAAGAATTGTTGAACAAAGGTATCATACGCCCATCTACTTCGCCATGTGGTTCACCAATTGTTTTGGTACCAAAGAAGGACGGGACTTGGTGCATGTGCATAGATTTCCGTGCACTGAATAAAATCATGGTAAAGAATTGCTACCCACTCCCACGCATTGATGATTTTCTTGATCAGTTAAGGTATGCAAATTATTTCACTAAGATAGACTTACAAAGTGGTTATCATCAAGTTAGAATAAATGAGGAGGACATTTGGAAAATTGCGTTTAAAACTAGACAAGGATTTTTTGAGTGGCTAGTTATGCCATTCAACCTAACAAATGCTCCAGCTACTTTCATGAGAGTCATGAATGATGTACTAAGACCATTTATAGATGACTTCGTCATTATTTACTTAGATGATATTTTGATATTTAGCAAATCAAGAGATGAACATGTCATGCATGTGAACAAGGCACTTGATGTCTTAAAAAAATAACAATTATTTTTAAAGATGTCAAAGTTTGAGTTTGGAAATACTTCTTTAGTGTATTTGTGACACATTGTTGGAGGAGGCGAGTTGAAGATAGACCCTTCCAAAGTAGAGGTCATTATGAATTGGCCCAAGCCTAATACAGTGACAGAAGTAAGAAGCCTTCTTGGCAGCACAGTATTGGAGGAAATTCATTGCTAATTTTTCTTCCATTGTAGCTCCATTACATGCATTGACAAGTGTTAAGAAATTCTTCCATTGAAGAGATATGCAGAAAAAATCATTTGATGCTTTAAAGCAAAAGATAAGTTCAACACCGGTATTGGCTCTTCTGAATCTTAGACAACCATTTGAGATCCAAACAGATGCAAGTGATTATGCCATGGGAGCAGTTCTCATGTAGCATGGTAAGCCTATTTCGTTTCATTCTGAAATTTTAAATGGAGTTGTGACTAACTATCCCACCTATGACAAAGAGTTATATGCATTGGTACAAAGTGTAAAGAAATGGAAGCAATATTTGATGGGGAAAGAGACCATTATCCATACTGACCATTAGCCTTTTCAGTACTTACAATTACAGTCAAAGTTGCAGCAATCAAGACATTTCAGATGGATGGGATTTCTACAACAATTTCATTTGGTTATCAGGTATAAACATGGAATCTACAATAAGGTAGTTGATATGCTCTCTAGGCCTATTATAAATTCATCTAGTATACTCAAGCACAATTCAGTTATGCACGAATTTACATTGAACAATATGCATATGATAGTGATTTTCAAGGTTTGTATGAAAGTTTGAGTCAAGGGAACCGAAATGAAGAGTTAGATTATCATGTGCATAATAGTTTGTTGTATCACTTGGGAAAGTTATGTATACCACAGGGAGAAAGAAACAATATCATAAGGGAGGCACACACTTCATTGATTGTTGGACATTTCAGTGTAGGCAAGACAGTAGTGAATATCCAAAGGTATTGTTATTGGCCACACATGATTGATAGTGTATCTCGTTTTATTAGAGGATGTTCTTTATGTGCAATAAGTAATCCTAGTATTAGGAAAATTGGATTGTACACTCCACTTCCAGTTTCTTCACATCCTTGGGAGAGTATCTCAATGGATTTTGTAGGTGGTCTTCCAATGTCAAGGAAATATCATGATTACTTGTATGTTTTTGTAGATAGGTTCAGAAAAATGTGTCTTTTGATGCCATGTAAGAAAAAAAATTACAGCTAAACAAACAACTCATCTTTTCTTTCAAAATGTATGGGTTCATTTTGTTCTTCCTACTTCTATTGTAAGTGATCGAGATTCCCAGTTTTTTGGGAATTTTTGGTCAAAATTATGGGACATGATGGACACAAAGTTGAAGAAGAGTGCATCATTTCATCCGCAAAAAAATGGTTAGACTAAGGTGGTTAACATGTCAGTATTTCATCTTCGTAGAAGTTATTGCAACAAACATCCCAAGTTATGGCATGAATAGTTACATTATATTCAACATGCATATTATTGAAAAGTCAACAAGAAATGTGTATCTAATTTTATTGACTCTTAATTAAATTGGACAATAAATTGTAATCTTATCTCATAATCACTTGTAATAGTTAACTGAGTGTGATAGACTCAGTTAACTCATGAAATTCGAGTTGAGGGTGGTTGGTGATGCATGTAGAGTGATTCTATTTGTTTTAGAGTCCAAGTTGCAGTTAGTGTATTAGTTTAATGCATGAGAAATTAGTTAACTCAATTAAGTGAGTTAAAGTTAGTCTAACTAGTTGTAACTGATTGTTGCACTAGTGAGAGGTCAAGTGAATTAAATCATATTTAATTCACATGCAGTGATCTGTAAAGTGACTAATGATTGAATATTAATATTTGCATGCATGTAAGTTCTGATGAAGACCCAATTGAGACAGAGGTTAAAGGGATGTTATCTATCAGTTGTATTATAAGTAAATTGTCAGCGCACAATTAGACAACCATATGATTGCCCATGATGTATTGCGCAGTTTTGGAAGGTTGAATTTCCTAATTAATAGGGATCAATTGTTCTTAGAATTGCGCAAGTAAGGAAGGCTGAGCAGAGGTAGGAAATTGGCTAAGCATTGGTCGATTTTGTCTGGATCAGTGTGAGACAGTTGGTAGAGTGCAACAGACTCTTGTGAGAAGAGTGCGTTGTATTGAGTGTGTTGTATTGTTTCATGATTCCTTATTTGATTATACAATAAAGATAGAGGGGTTTTGAGCAACAAGCTTTCCCCAGGAAAAATATCTGTGTTGTGAGATTGATTTTATTTTTTCTCTTACTTGGTGTGATTGTGCGATCATGTTTATTTTCTGCAAATATTGTAGAAGGATTAAGTATCTTGTTTTAGTATATTACATAATAAGATTGAATCCATTGGTGTAATTTATACATGGTATCAGAGTGCCATAAATCACTATAGTGGAGAAGAAATTGAGTTTGTGCTGAACAACGTTTGAATTTGCAAAAATATTCTATGGTGCGATAGGCGAATCAAGATGGATTTCAATGGATTAAGATTGGAATATGCACTCGAGGGAGGTTCTAATTATATTTCATGGAAAGACAGAATGGAGGCAGTTCTGGAGGACAACAGGTTGAAAGAATTTATTGACACTGATATTCCAAGGCCTGCAGCAGCAGATGCCACTCTTCTTGATTCTTGGCAACAAAAGGTTGCAAAGGCGAGGGGGATCTTATTAGAGGGAGTTCGAGATCAAATTTTCTCGAGTATCCATGGAAAGGAGACTCCATATGAAATTTGGAAGGCCTTGACAGATATGTTTCAGAACAACAGTGACCACAAAAAATTGGCACTGAAGGACAAGCTCAAGAAAATCAAAATGGAGAAAGGTGACATTATTCCGAAATACTTGACCAAGTTCATCCAATGTTGAGATGAGCTTGGAAGTGTCGGGATTACTGTAGCAGATGATGACTTGGTGAGCCTAGCACTTCTAGGCCTTCCTAAGAGTTGGCATAGTTATTAGGACTCTGTCAATGGGAGGGAGAAGCTACCAGATTGGGAGCGACTTTGGTCAAATTTGGTACAAGAAGAATTCAGGCGGAATACCAAGGATGGATACTCATCCAAGACAAATGATGAGGAAAATTGCACCTTGGCTGTAAGGCAAATAAGGGGAAGGGAAAGAAATCCTATTCCAAATCTGAGATTGGAAAAGAAGGCAAGAAGTGTGACATGTCCAAAGTGAAAATTTTTCATTGTCACGAGCATGGAAATTATGCCACTAATTGTCCACAGAAGAAGAACAACAACAAGAAGGTTTTAGGATCTGCAACGGGTGATGCTTTGGCTTCCTAGTTTGAGTTGGAATTCTCACTCATCGCATGGATGGTGTCTAGTGCAATGGGATCAGTGTGGTACTTGGATAGTGGTTCATCTTTCCACATGACGGGAGACAAAGAACCCTTTAGTAGCCTGGAGGAGAAGGATCTTCAAATGCACATCGAGATGGGTAATGACAAGAGGTATAGCGCTACCGGGATTGGTACAGTTACTTTCCAGATACATTCACGTAAAACTTTCTTATTAAAATATGTCATGCATGTACCAAGCTTGAAAAATAATTTAGTTTCTATTGCTATGTTGGAGGATAGAGGATATGATGTGGTTTTCAGTGAAGGAAAAGCATTCCTTCGTCACAAAGCCACCGAACAGGTTAAGAAGATTGGGGTTTGTGTGAAGAACCTCTACAAACTTGATGTAGATGGTTGCGCAGCATTGATGAGTAAAGCAGACAGAGTGGTGAGCCAGGATGAGGGTGAGTTATGGCACAGGAGATTGGGCCATCTAGACCACAGTGATTTGAAGGTCATGCAACATATTTATACGGGGCTTCCAAAGGGTACTCTTGCACAGATAGACACATGCAAGGGATGTACCATGGGGAAGTATACAAAGTCCACTTTTCACGAGAAGGAGAACTGAGCAGTGGAAATACTTGAGATATTTCACTCAGATGTGTGTGGACCATTCTCTATATCTTCTACAACAAATCACAGGTATTATGTGATTTTTGTTGATGATTTTTCTAGAAAGTGTTGGATCTACTTCATGCAAAAGAAATATCAGACGTTATCCAAAATTTGTGAGTTCAAAGCACTGGTTGAGAAATATATAGGGAAGCAGGTGAAGGTTCTAAGGAGAAACAATGGTGGTGAGTACATTTCCAACGAATTCAAGAACTTCTATAGCAAAGAAGGAAATCATAGAGAGTTGATTGCGCCTCATAACCCACAACAGAATGGGGTTGCAGAAAGAAAAAACATAACAATTGTGGGTGCAGCACAAGCTATGTTACATGATCAGGCCCTATCGTTGCATCTGTGGGTAGATCCATGCAACACATCGGTATTTGTGCAGAACCGTAGTCCTCATCGGATACTTGGCATGAGTACACCAGAGGAGGATTTTTCTGGTAAGAAATTTTTGGCTCATCTGTCTATTGCCATGCGACTAAATATTCCAGAAAGAAGCTAGAACCAACAACAGAGATTTGGATATTTTTGGGGTACACTGATACTCCCCACAACTATTAAGTGTATTTGCTGAACAACAGGATGACAGTTGTCAGACGGGATGTAAAATTTGATGAGGAGAAAGCCATGAGATTGTCCCTTGAGAGGGAGCTTGATTTGCATGCAGATGAGGAACTCTTGGTTCCAAAGGATGAACCTCAAGATGTGGAGAAGCCACATAAGGAGGATCATGGAGTGGCAGAAACCACTCATGCAGAGCAATCCACCAAACATGGTAGGAGGCACACCACAGAGGCTGATAGATTAAGACTTGATGTAGCATAACATATAGGAGCACCTACATCACAGTGCAGACAGATACATTCACTAGACAGGTATACTGGATACATGGCTCTTATGAGAAAGTGTATTGTGACAGAACCATCCTCTTTTGAGGAAGCAGTGTAGAAACCAACTTGGGTTGATGCCATGGTTGAGGAGTATGAATCCATCATCAGGAACAGTGCATGGGAAGTTGTCCCAAGACCAGTCGAGAAGTCAGTGGTTGGATCTACATGGATCTATAAGGTGAAGCCGGTAGCAAATGATGTGTGGATAAGTAAAAGTCTAGATTTCTAGCCCGAGGATTCTCACAGGTTGAAGGGATTGACTATGAGGATACTTTTTCACCAGTTTCACGGTACTCATCGATTATATCTATCCTTGCACTCTCAGCATAGATGGGTTGGAAGATACATCAGATGGATGTGAAGACTGCATTTCTCAATGAAGTTATTGAGGAAGAAGTGTACATTAAGCAACCAAAAGGTTTTAAAACCTTTAACAGGGAGTCGCACGTGTGCAGACTCAAGAGAGCACTATATGGGCTGAAGCAAGCACATCGTGCTTGGTACAAAAGGATTGACAACTTGTTAGGGTCTTGTAATTTACAGAATCTCAAGGTGATTGATTATTTATGTTTAGATCGTTTATATTGAAAATAATATTCCATGATTGTCATTTATTTCCAAGAAGGTACTTCTGGCACAAAATATGGCAAAGGATGGTTGTATTCACCTCATTTCCAATATAGTCCAAACTAAGCCTAAATGCATTGGGTAGTACTATCCATCTCATCAAACCCTCGAAAACCCACATATATAAAGTTTTGGGACTTTATATTAAGCCCTGACATCTCCATTTCAGCTCTACCCCCCACATTAGGTCATTTGATATATATATATATATATATATATATATATATATATATATATATATATATATCTGTGTGTGTGTGTGTGTGTGTGTTATAAACCACAATAAACCTTACCTTATCGCAAATTCCACCCAACACCTCTATCCCATTGACCCTTTACCTTTTTATCACATCGATACTTCGCACTCTTACTTACCTTTTCGCATTCCCATTTGCCGCTTCTAACTTCCCGATGCAATATCGCTGGGACCCCTTGCCTTTTCGCATCGACATATTGCAAATATTCCTTGCCAATTCATTTTCCATTTCACAAATCTCCCGATACAATATCGGTGGGACCCCTTCCTTGCCTTTCTGCATCGGCATATCGTAAATATTCCTTGCCAATTCATTTTCCATTCCATAAATATTTTGATGTGATATTAAAGGGACCCACCTTTCCCTGCTGTTAGCCCCCTATAAATTCCTTGACAAGCAAGCAAGGGGCTAATTTGTTTTATGAGCCTTCAAGGAATGCATTTCTCTTGAAAACACATCATCCTTTAAGGCTTTCCATGTTCCCTGCCCTTTGAATGTTTCCCTCTGCTATTCTTGAGTCAATAAGCCCAACTGATGATAAAAAATTGTGCTCCAAAAGGCCTTTATTTTCCCCTTGTATCCCTGCAGAATGTCCCATTTTACCCTTTTTTCCCCTTTGTCAAAGTCCCCCTTTACCCTCTAAATCCTCCCCAAAAACCCCTTTAAATCCTACATCCACCCCTGGTTTGGCTTAATTCCCCCTTTTTTCCCTTATCGTTATCCTTCGTTGGCCTTGAAATGCACTTAAAATGGGCAAAAACCCCACTTTCCACCTTATTTTAGGGCCTAACCCATTTTCCGCCAGCCCCTTAACCACTTCCCCACGTAACCGGCACCCAGAACCAAGCGCTAAAGGCCCCGGGTACTTATCGCAATCGGAAGTTTGCGATGGGAGTTTTCCTTTGTTTCTTGAAAAGTTCCGATGCGATTGGGTTTTGTTATAAGGACCCGCGATGTGATCTACACCGTTTGATCTGCTATTCCGATCCGACAGTCGACGCGCCAATCGCAGTCCCCGCCCCATCACAATCGCGAAGGTCTTGCCGTATCCCCCGATTGTGATCGCCCCGATTCATCCACTCCTCCAATTATGTGTGAGCCGTCGATCTGTTTCCGGATCGGATGGCTGGTGCTCAATTGCTCCCCCGCTCCAATCACAATCGAAACTTTTGTAATGTGTCACCCCTGTACCCCCCGATTGCGACCTTTCGATCTAATCTCCGCCGTTGATTTTCCTGTTGATTCGAAGGCCCGCGCTCTCCCGCTTCAATCGCAATCGCATTTTTCAAATGCTACCCCCTTCTGCCCTTTGTGATTGCGATTCCCCGATCCAATCTCGACTGTCCATTTAATCCAAGATCCAACGGTAATGATCTAATCGCACCATCGTCCATCGGATTGTCAAACCTCCTATTTCTCCCCTCCAATTGAATCGTAGCCGTCGATCTCCTCCTGAGATCCGACGGTCCTGGATGAATCGCCCTCCACCCATGTCGGTTCCCACCGCATATGATCATTTTTATTACATTTTCATTCATTTTAATGTATTCCACACACTTTCATATACCATCCCACTGTTTAATCTCCGCCGTCGATCT
Organism: Pinus albicaulis; assembly: GCA_034641835.2. NCBI lineage: Eukaryota > Viridiplantae > Streptophyta > Pinopsida > Pinales > Pinaceae > Pinus > Pinus albicaulis. The sequence continues at coordinate 3,228,118 of MU968551.1, read as the reverse complement.
TCGTCACCAGACCATGATCAAACAGTCCACGCTCGTTTCTTCACCGAAAACCTATTAGTCAAGGTTTACACCATATCAATGCATTTTTCCACCATTGTTTCATTTAAAACCACCGCTTTACCACCACTGCGTTATCATTCTCCCTGTCCTCCATAGCCATTCCCCCCTATGCATGGATTTCATAACAGGTTTTAGTGTTTTGCAGGGTTATTAGGTGGTGAAAGCCACCATGATTACACAGTCTTTAATACAGTGGTAGAACGACAGGACTTGCATTAAAAGAACAGGGTTTGAACTCTGTAAAACCTCCCCAGAGCCATTAAAGCGTAAATTTTACCAAGAGAGACATAAATGGAGCAGCAAAGAGTTTAGGGCAAGAAAATGAAGGTCTTTGAGCCTTAACTTAGTGGTTTAGAGGCAAAGCACCAGATCAAAGACATCATGGATCTCTCAGAAGGCCCAGCACACAAAAAACAATACTATCAGGGTTTCACATCAGCAGATCATTCTAAAGGACCAAGCTCCCATATTGTTTCTTTTATTTACCGTGTTCTTGAAGAAAATACAGCCTTGACCACAGTCCTAAGCTACCAGACCATTTGTTATACAGCATGGCACACTTCATTGTCATTTATTTTTCCCTTTGTTTATTCACCAAAGGTACTACAGAGTACTACAGCCAGAGTGCATCAGAGCCATACCGGAGTAAATGGAAGCCTGAAGAAGATCATTCTTTCACCAAAGAGTGCCAGAGATAAATGCACAGAGTTTAAACAGAATGGGCTTCGGCCCTCATTCCTTTCTGATTTTAATGCTTCATTTAGTGTTTCACCTACCTCCTCTGCTCTCTTCAGCTATAAAATTCAAGAAGGAACTCATTGTAAAGTTTGTTGATCGGTTATCAGAGAATTTCAAGTTGTTTCTTTTGAGACATAGTCTCTGTGTAAAGTTGTAAGATAGGCTGAAGAAGATGCTTTCAGACTGAATATCAAGCCATTGGTAATGTTGTACCTGACTGGTGTTGTTTTTTAATATGACAAGCACATTTCTTTGGATCCTGATTTAAAGCAGCTGGTGATGTTTTCTATCTCTGTGTTTTATTTCATTTCATTACATTTCTTCTGGCACGCGTCAGAAATCTGGCATAGGATTTACCCTTGTTAGGTACCCTATGTCTCTGCTCTCCCTGCCTTTAATGTTTTTATGCTATATGTGTATCTGAGGTTTGATTTCAATTGATTTACCCAGTTTAGTGGTTCCATATGCTGCTAGCTGATGTATGAATTAATGAATCATTTCTTAGATGTTCTTGTTAGGATTTAATTGAATGAATTGGGAACACTGGGAGGTCTAGAACTTGCCTCTATCTCACTAGGATCCTTTTCAGTTAAATTAATCCTATCTAAGTTCCCCTGAGCTGGAGGCCGAAGCATTGAGAGTTCAAAGTTCTCTCTGATCTCAGGTTTTCAACTTTGTGCTCCGAATCTTTAATGTTTCCTTGCTCTCACCTTCCCTCTTGCCTATCCTACCACACTATCATCTTTAAGATCCAATGCTTTAGATGACTAGCCCAATTGAAAGCCCGCATATTGATTAGCAAGTAAATCCTTTCCTGACTCCATTGCCCAATGGTCTTGAATGTTCCCTGGAATTATCTCTCCTTTGCCTAAATCCTCTTCGCTCATCCTTGTCTTATATTGAACCCTTCTTTATTGATTCTCGGCAACCAAACATACAATCAAACAAACAAACCCCGAGCCTTATAACTAGCCTAATATCTTAACCTTTGCACTTCAAAGACATGAGTCCTTTGCCAATCATAGAGAGATCCCTCTCTGGACCCAGGAGGGCTAGATCCTAGGGTCTGAAAGTGGTTTGATGTTGTCTCATATTTTGGTATTGCCGACCTTGCCAAAACATGGGAACACCAACATAATGGCGACTCCGCTGGGGAATTTCTGAGCATTTTCCATCTTACTACATTACAAGAGCCTCAGAAAATCTAGAAACTCTGGTTAGGTTGGTAGAGAAACACTTCCATTTGCAATTCACTTTCTACACCATTTGTTGTGCTTCTCCCATACTCTTAGACAGAGCCTAGAAAGGGCCAGGTAGCCTCCAGATCTCACACTCTTTCAGAGGTGACATATCTGGTAAATGCCCTCCCAGTCAATCTCTGGTTAGAGTTTGTTGTGTTTTGAAGATGTCCTTGAAAAGGGACATTTCATAAGCATTGTGGTGGATAGAGTACCCTCCAGAAGCACCCTAAACCTTCCACCTGGAGACTCCATAGCTCCTTAAAGATCAAAGACTCCATTGGTGATCAGTAGGCCTGCTGATTATCTTGGTTCACATGAGACTCCACTGGGAGACCAGCCTCTAAAACAACATCAACCACAAGAGAAGTAACCAGTAGGGTTAAGCTGCTTTGTTGAAAAGTAACATTCTGGCTTCAAGAACCATTCACACAAGAGCTTATCCCAATCCAAACCCACCTGAAATAGTTGATAACCCTGAGAGAATCCTCAAGAGATCTCCTACCCCTATAAGACCAACTATTTCTAGCCACATACATAGAGCTAACTCTGCACCGGAAGACTTCACAGCTCTATTAGCCTCACCTTTAGACCTAGACTTCCAAAACAACTTACCTAGGACTAGGTCATTCAATGCTCTAGACCAGCCAGACCTTGAGATTCTCGGTTCACCATCTCATAGTGGTCAACACATTAGGGACAGGGGGACCTCTCCATCTAAACCTCCTGATATTCACTTCATTCAGAACTTGGGGCTCTGCCACCCTAAATCTGCTCAACAGTCTTCTGTTGGTCATAATATCCCTACCATCCATATACCAGCTGCTCAAGGTAACCTTTTACCTCCTCATAATACCATCATGGCAGCCTGGTATGCACCTATGGTCTTACCTCATCCTCTAGTGCCCTTACCTAATGATTATCAATCAAAGATCCCACATTTCACTACAAAAGAGTCCATCACAGCTCAGCACCATGTGGATAGGATTGAAGACTCTTTTGACTACATGGAGATAGATGATGATATAGTCAAAATTAGAATCTTTGCCCAGAGCTTAGGAGGTGATGTGAAGAAATGGTTCAAAAGCCTACCTCCTAATAGTATCCAAGACCTCCCTGCTTTATATCAGACCTTCATAAACAAATGGGAAGTCAAGGCCAATCCCCACCAAATCCTAGCAGAATACATGAACCTTAAAAGGAACGTAGGAGAGAGTGTCCATGATTACTCAACGAGATTTAACAGCATTTACAATGCTCTTCCTCCACATATTAAATCTCCTCGAGGTATGGCTCTAGTGAAATACCCTGAAGGCTTTGATGCTGACATGGCCTACCAGCTTAGGGAGAGAGATTAAAACACGTTGGAAGACATGCAAAAAGGAGCAATGAGTGTAGAGGCTAATCTGACTGAGAAAAGAGCAATATTGAGAGCTGAGAAGAGGGTAACATATAGAGATGACAATGTAGCTTCCACATCTGATCCCAATTATGACCGTTTATCCAAAAACATGGACAAGCTACAAAAAATGATGGAAAAAATGGTTGTCACAGTTAGTAACCAAAACAGAAATCAAAACCATAACCAGAACCAAAACTTTAGAAGAAACAATGCCACTCCCAACAGACAACGAGAGTCAGATCAGCAAGTTATTCCCCCATTTCAAGAGAACTTTCCTGATGAAGACGAGGGAATCATAGAAGAGTCTGAGGAGAACACAATAAACATGTTTGAAATAGAATATTCAATCCATAACTGTTACACAGAAGAAGATCAGCCCTCACCCTCATATTGGGATGAGGAAAGATTAGAATCTGAGGATTACAGACTTGGATTTGAAGATGCTATCATGCAGGTCAGAGAACAGTATGAACTTAGGAGAAAAAAGAGCCTAGATACTTCCAAACCAAAAGCTTCTGAGATTACCATCAAGAAACGACCTGAGAAACCTTATAAAGTGACTGCTGAAGGTAACAAATCAGCAGCTCAAATTTCTGGGAAGAACAAAGAAAAGGACAACCAAAACAGTGAGAAACAAAGTCAACCAACTAGCAGCACTAACATTGCAGTTAGTGCTCCTGATAAAACAATCATCAACACTGTACATAATGAGAATCAGCACACTGATTCAGCCACCAAGGCAGTGGCTAACAAAACAGAGTCGAACATTCCAAAGAGTCAGCCCACTTTCAATCTAGAAAGTGAGATTGCGAAAATTAAAATCTATGTCCCACTCTCTGAGTTGGCCACTCAGGATGTATATAAAGGCCAAATTTTGAAAGCATTAAGTTTAGGTGAGAATGGTGACACTGTAACCTGAGTGATGATCAACCAACCCTTCTGTTTGGTCCAAATATTGAAGGGAAATTTCAAGAAGGGGTAGTGCCCCCTTTCTATATCAGTCTCAATGTCCATGATAAGATCCTCCACAATGCCATGCATGACTTTGGGGCCTCACACAACCTGATGCCTAAAATAGTTATGGAGAAGTTAGGCCTGGAGATAACCCGACCTTACAAAGACTTATATTCATTTGATTCTAGAAGGGTAAAGTGTCTTGGCCTAATCAAATATTTATGTGTGAGCCTTACCCAGATTCTAGCCAAGTGCATGGTCATGGATGTTTTCGTGGCAGATGTGCCACCCAAGTATGGCATGCTATTGTCAAGATCCTCGGGAGCCAAGCTACAGGGTACCATGAAGATGGATGGGGCATATGCCACAATGCCTATTTTTAGCCAACTAAGAAGACTGTACAGGGAGGCAAAAATGAAATTCCTGGTTAGTAGCCCTGAGAAGCCTGAAAATTCTCCTCTGTACTCTGTACACACAGATCTGGACTCCTTTATCTTCTGCAGCGATGAATCTTTGGGGGATCCAGAACCAGAAAACATAGATACAAATGGAGAGGCTAAGACTACAGACCTTAACCTAATGGCTAATCTCGACTTAGAGGAAAACGAAGGAGAAACCCTTAGACAGTGCACTGAAACAGAGTTTCAGACCAAATGCAAAATCACATGTGATCACCCAGTTAGTCACCCCTCACAAACTCATATACCACACGAGCATCGAAACCCTCCACAGCACAACATAGAACCTGTAATACAACAAACTAGTGAAACCCACGATAGGGAGGGAAATGACGATAAAACAAAAAATGGACCCCTGTGGGAAATGAACTTTGATGGTTCGTGCACCAAGAGAACTGTTGGAGCAGAGGTGTGGCTGCATAACACAAAGAGCGATTACGCAGAGAGCCATGCCTGAAACCTACATTTCAAATGTACAAATAATATTGAGAAGTATGAGGCTCTTATCCTTGGTTTAAATCTGTTGAAGAAAATAGGAGCCCGTAGGATAGTCGTGCAGGAAGACTATGAGTTGGTTATAAAACAAGTAAACGGTGAATACACAGCCAAACACCCTAGGTTGAGAGCATATAGGAACGATGCCATGGATATATTGAAAACATTTGTTGAATACAAATTAGTGTTTGTTCCAAGGAGTCAAAACGTCATTGCAAATGGATTAGCTTGACTAGCCAGTTCATACCCTAAGACTCCAAGCAACCAGCAAATCATAATACAGACCAAATTCAGACCTGCAGTGCCAGATAATGAAAAGTATTGGCAGGTTTTCGAGGGCGATAAGAAGATTGAGGATTTCTTGATAGGCAGGAACGAGTTTGAATTTTCTGATTCAGGCTCTATGTCCAGTGATAGCTGCCTAAGCGAGGAACCCTTAGATGAGGAAGAACCACCCTGTAACATAGAAATAAACACTTTGAATGAACAGATTGGAAACCCAAACGGAAATTGTGAAAACGCGGAAAATGAAGAAGTTGAGGTGCTGCAGGCCAAAGATAAGAACATACCTCGAGGTCTGGCACCTTTAGAGGACCTTTTCGAATTTGATGATGTAGAAAAGAAGCCTACCATAGAACACACAGACTCTGACGTTGAAGAATGCAACATAGGCACTAAAGATAAACCCAAAATGATTAAATTGGCTAAGTCCCTTCCTGCAAACATGAAAAAGAAATACATTGAATTATTCAATGAATTCATTGACATGTTTGCTTGGAGCTATGAGGACTTAAAGTTCTACGACACGAACATTATACAACACAAAATACCTTTGAAAGAAAATCAGATGCCCTTTAGACAGAAACTTCGCAGAATAAACCCAAAGCAACTGCCTGCAGTTGAAAGAGAGATTAAAAAAATGTATGAGGCAAGCATAATAGTTCCTATGAGGTTTTCTGATTGGGACTCAAACCTTGTAGCTGTGAGAAAGAAAACAGGTGAGATCAGATTATGCATAGATTTCAGGAATCTTAATAGAGCCTCATCAAAGACAATTACCCTTTGCCAAAAATGGAACATATTCTTCAGAGGGTAGTAGGCTCAAAAAGGATTTCCTTGCTAGATGGTTTTTCAGGTTACAACCAAGTCTTAGTAATCCCAGAAGACCAACTCAAGACAACCTTTACCACTCCATGGGGCACTTTCATGTATGTAAAAATTCCCTTTAGACTGATGAACGTTGGTGCAACTTTCCAAAGAGCGATGGACATAGCTTTTTCAGATGAAATATGACACTTCATTGTCATCTACCTGGATGACATAAAAGTCTATTCCAAGACTAAAGAAGAACACCTGAAACATCTGAGAAAGGTATTTGAAAAATGTAGAAGGTTTGGTTTGTCATTGAATCCTAAAAAGACTGTATTTGGGCTGCAGGAAGGTAAGCTTCTTGGCCACATCATATCTGAGAAAGGGATTAGGATAGATCCACAAAGAGTTGAGGGAATACTACAAATCACACACCCAAGAAACATCAAAGAATTACAGTCCTTTATTGGGAAGATCAACTTCTTGAGGAGGTTTATTCCCAACCTAGCTGAACACCTTAGGAATATGACAAACATGTTAAAGAAAGGTGCGGGAGTTAAATGGACTGTAGAAGCCAAAAAATCTTTCGAATCGGTAAAACTTGCACTCACCCGGGCTCCTGTCCTAATCAGCCCTGATTTCTCAAAGGATTTTCTGATTTTCTCATTTGCATCCGAGCATACAGTAGTTGCAGTTCTGCTGCATAAAAACCTAGAGGGAATGGAACAGCCCATTTCTTTCTTCAGCAAAGCACTCAGGGATGCACCCTTGAAATACAACATAATGGAAAAACAGGCCTATGCCTTAGTCAAGGCCTTGAAAGACTTTAGGGTGTACATATTGCATTCCCACACCATAGCCTATGTGCCTAGTATAGTGGTCAAAGATATCTTGTCCCAAGACCCAGACGGGAAGAGGGGCAAATGGATTGCTGTGATCTTAGAATATGACCTTGAGATAAAACCCACCAAACTGATCAAAGGTTAGGGCTTAGCTCGACTAATGGCTGAAACAAATCTACAAGCCCTTGACATTAACATGGTGGATACCTTGGATGGGCAGCAAGGATTGCCTGATCCTAATGTTGAAGAGAAGTTTCAGAGCTCTCCTTGGTATTCTGGCATTCTGTATGTGCTTACACACCTCAATGCCCCTCCTGGACTATCAAAGACCAAGGCCAGATTCTTAAAGCTAAAGGCCAGAAGCTATTGTGTTCTGAATGAATGCTTATACTAGAAAAGTACAAATGGCCTATTGCTTAAATGTTTGCCTGAGCTTGAAGCAGAAAGGATTAAACAAGAATTCCATGCAGGAGAGTGTGGAGGCCACCTGAACTGGAAAGCCCTTGCAAACAAAATACTCAGAGCTGGCTACTATTGGCCTGCACTCTTTAATGATATCCATAATATGATAATTGCATGCCACAAATGCCAGATTTTTGAAGGCAAAAGAAAGCTCCTTCCCTTACCCCTACAACACATCACTGTTGAAGGTCCCTTTATAAAATGGGGCCTAGATTTCATAGGAGAGATTCACCCTCTTTCTTCTGCACAACACAAATGGATCTTAACAGCCACAGACTACTTCAATAAGTGGATAGAGGCCATACCCACTAGGAATGCCACAGATTCGATCATCATTAGGTTCCTAGAGGGTCATATCCTCTCTTGGTTTGGTTTCCCAAGGAAAATAATCACTGACAATGCTGCTGCTTTTGGATCCAAGAAAATGGTTGATTTTTGTAACAGGTATCAAATAGCACTTGGTCATTCAACTGCCTATTACCCACAAGGTAATGGCTTAGCTGAATCATCAAACAAGAGCCTAGTGGCCATCATCAAAAAGCTGTTAGAAGAAAACAAAAAGTCATGGCATAACAAGTTAGTGCATGCCCTGTGGGCCGACAGGCTTACAACAAAGAAATCCATTGGCATGTCTCCATATCAGCTTATCTATGGAATAGAAGCAGTTTTTCCTACCAGCCTTGGGATACTAGTGATCAAGCTAGTCCAGGAGATTCAGACAGAAGAAGACAGTATGGTGAGAAGGATAAACCAAACAATTCATCTCCAGCAAACAAAGGAAGAGGTGTATAACAGAGCTATCAAAGTTCAGGAAAATATAAAGAAGTTATTTGACAAAAGAAATAAGGCCTCTGATTTCAAAATTGGAGATAAAGTTCTGAAGTGGGACTCAAGGAGAGAGGACAAAGGAAAGCACGACAAGTTTGACAGTCTGTGGCAAGGTACATACATCATCCAGGCCACTGTGGGTTCAAATTCCTTTTTTCTACAAGAGTTAGATGGTACTGAGTTGTTTGGGGGTCCTGTCAATGGCAGGATGCTCAAACACTACTTCTGCTGATTTCCAATTTCCAGTTTCCATTTCCATTGTACATACCACTGCAGTGTTTTTTTTTCAAGAAAAAGAGAAAATGTTCCAAAAAACAAAGAAAAAGGAGAGGTCCAGACATGCTCAAAAAGTGGACCTCTGAAGTGCAAATATTGGCTCTAATATGATCAAAACCTGAGCCAAAGAAAGTAAAGATAGCTAGTTCAAACATGCCCAAAACCTGGACCAGCAAAAAAGAAAGAATAATCAGCTCTAACAAGCCCAAAATCAGAGCTTAAATGAAGAAAAGAAAGTGACTCTGACGAGCTCAAAACTTGAGTCACAAAAGAAGAAGAATACTTCAAAACTTCAGATTTCAAGCCTTCAAAAGTTTTTTTTTCAGTTTTTTGCAAGTTTCTGTCCATGTGCAACTGTCTTTATGCCTTGGATCCACAACAAACTAGACTGTCTAATCCTAGTTTGATTGTTTTTAAATTTCTGTTGTAGAATGTAGAGAAGAAATCTGCTGGACAATCTAATCCCAACATATATTAGACTAGGTAGAGAAACATATGAGACCAACAGTCTAATCTGGTCTCATAGAGTGATAAGGGTAGAATTAGAATAGGTTTATTTTATGTTTAGAAAAATAAATGATGTAAAGGGTCTGCTAGTCCAAATGCACCCTAGAAGAAGAAAAAATGCTAGGATTGTAGGATGGGTAGGTAGATGGTTTGGGTGATGTTTATGCTAATTGATGTCTTCACAATTGTGGCAGCTGAAAACCAAAGAAGAAAGGTGGCTCAAGCAGCAGGCATCTGGCCTAATCCAAATATCATTTCTGAATTCATGACTCCTTTAAGAAGAAGCCATCCCCATGTGGAGCCACTGTTAGCCCCCTATAAATTCCTTGACAAGCAAGAAAGGGGCTAATTTGTTTAATGAGCCTTCAAGGAATGCATTTCTCTTGAAAACACATCATCCTTGAAGGCTTTCCATGTTACCTACCCTTTGAATGTTTCCCTCTGCTGTTCTTGAGTCAATGAGCCCAACTGATGATAAAAAATTGTGCTCCAAAAGGCCTTTATTTGCCCCTTGTATCCCTGTAGAATGTCCCATTTTACCCTTTTTTTCCCCTTTGTCAAAGTCCCCCTTTACCCTCTAAATCCTCCCCAAAATCCCCTTTAAATCCTACATCCACCCCTGGTTTGTCTTAATTCCCCCTTTTTTCCCTTATCGTTATCCTTCGTTGGCCTTGAAATGCACTTAAAATGGGCAAAAAACCCACTTTCCACCTTATTTTAAGGCCCAGCCCCTTTTTCGCCAGCCCCTTAACCACTTCCCCACATAACCAGCACCCAGAACCAAGTGCTAAAGGCCCCGGGCACTTATCACAATTGGAAGTTTGCGATGGGAGTTTTCCTTCGTTTCTTGAAAAGTTCTGATGCGATTGGGTTTTGTTATAAGGACCCGCGATGTGATCTACACTGTTTGATCTGCTATTCCGATCTGACGGTCGAAGCACCAATCGCACTCCTTGCCCCATCGCAATCGCGAAGGTCTTGCCGTATCCCCCGATTGCGATCGCCCCGATCCATCCACTCCTCCGATTACGTGTGAGCCATCGATCTATTTTCAGATCGGACGGCTGGCGCTCAATCACTCCCCCGCTCCAATCGCAATCGGAACTTTTGTAATGTGTCACCCCTGTACCCCTCGATTGCGACCTTCCGATCTAATATTTGCCGTTGATTTTCCTGTTGATCCGACGGCCCGCGCTCTCCCGCTTCAATCGCAATCGCATTTTTCAAATGCTACCCCCTTCCGCCCTTTGCAATTGCGATTCCCCGATCCAATCTCGACCGTCCATTTAATCCAAGATCCAACGGTCATGATCTAATCGCACCATCGTCCATCGGATTGTCAAACCTCCTATTTCTCCCCTCTGATTGAATTGTAGCCATCGATCTCCTCCTGAGATCCGACGGTCCTGGATGAATCTCCCTCCACCCATGTCGAGTCCCATTGCATACGATCGTTTTTATTACATTTTCATTCATTTTAATGTATTCCACCCACTTTCATATACCATCCCACTTTTTAATCTTCGCCGTCGATCTTCGTCACCAGACCATGATCGAACAGTCCACGCTCGTTTCTTCACCAAAAACCTATTAGTCGAGGTTTACACCATATCAATGCATTTTTCCACCATTGTTTCATTTAAAACCACCACTTTACCACCGCTGCGCTATCATTCTCCCCGTCCTCCATAGCCATTCCCCCCTATGCATGGATTTCATAACAGGTTTTCGTGTTTTGCAGGGTTATCAGGTGGTGAAAGCCACCATGATTACACAGTCTTTAATATAGTGGCAGAACGACAGGACTTGCATTAAAAGAATAGGGTTTGAACTATGTAAAACCTCCCCAGAGCCATTAAAGCACAGATTTTACCAACAGAGACAGAAATGGAGCAGCAGAGAGTTTAAGGCAAGAAAATGAAGGTCTTTGAGCCTTAACTTAGTGGTTTAGAGGCAAAGCACCAGATCAAAGACATCATGGATCTCTCAGAAGGCCCAGCGCACAGAAAACAATACTATCAAGGTTTCACATCAGTAGATCGTTCTAAAGGACCAAGCTCCCATATTGTTTCCTTTATTTACCGTGTTCCTGAAGAAAATACAACCCTGACCACAGTCCTAAGCTACCAGAGCATTTGTTATACAACATGGCGCACTTCACTGTCATTTATTTTTCCCTTTGTTTATTCACCAAAGGTACTACAGAGTACTGCAGCTAGAGTGCATCAGAGCCATACCGGAGTAAATGGAAGCCTGAAGAAGATCATTCTTTCACCAAAGAGTGCCAGAGGTAAATGCACAGAGTTTAAATAGAATGGGCTTCGGCCCTCTTTCCTTTCTAAGTTTAATGCTTCATTTAGTGTTTCACCTACCTCCTCTACTCTCTTCAGCTATAAAATTCAAGAAGGAACTCATTGTAAAGGTTGTTGATCGGTTATCAGAGAATTTCAAGTTGTTTCTTTTGAGACATAGTCTCTGTGTAAAGTTGTAAGATAGACTGAAGAAGATGTTTTCAGACTGAATATCAAGCCATTGGTAATGTTGTACCTGACTGGTGTTGTTTTTTAATATGACAAGCACATTTCTTTGGATCCTGATTTAAAGCAGCTGGTGATGTTTTCTATCTCTGTGTTTTATTTCATTTCATTACATTTCTTATGGCTTGCATCAAAAACTTGGCATAGGATTTACCCTTGTTAGGTACCCTATGTTTCTGCTCTCCTTGCCTTTAATGTTTTCTACTATATGTGTATCTGAGGTTTGATTTCAATTTATTTAACCAGTTTAGTGGTTCCATATGCTGCTAATTGATGTATGAATTAATGAAATCTTATTTTAGATGTTCTTGTTAGGATTTAATTGAATGAATTGGGAACAACTTCAGAGTCTGAACTATATCTCAATAGGATCCTTTTCGGTTAAATTAGGCTATCTAAGTTCCTTGGTGGGCTTGGAAGCATTGAGGAATCAAAGTCTCTCTCGATCTCAAGTTTTCAAATTTGTACTCTTTGAATCTTTAATGTTTCCTTATCTCCTTCCCTCTTGCCTATCCTACCACACTATCATCTTTAAGATCCAATGCTTTAGATGACTAGCCCAATTGAAAGCCCACTTTATATTGATTAGCAAGTAAATCCTTTCACGACTCCATTTCCCAATGGTCTTGAATGTTCCCTGGAATTATCTCTCCTTTGCCTAAATCCTCTTTGCTCATCCTTGTCTTATATTGAACCCTTCTTTCCTGATTCTCAACAACCAAACATACAATCAAACAAACAAACCCCGAGCCTTATAACTAGCCTAATATCTTAACCTTTGCACTTCAAAGACATGAGTCCTTTGCCAATCATAGAGAGATCCCTCTCTGGACCCAGGAGGGCTAGATCCTAGGGTCTGAAAGTGGTTTGATGTTGTCTCATCTTTCGGTATTGCCAACCTTGCCAAAACATGGGAACACCAACACCTGCCACGTCACCCTTTCCCCACCGCCAATCGCACATTGCATGCGATATGATATAACAGTTAATGACTGAGACTTAAATTTGTGAAACTCCAATTTGCGATGAGCTTTGGGTTGTGATGTTGCGATGTGATATCGTCATTGCATATCGCAATTGGTGATTTCTAAGTTTATTGTTAAGTTATCACAAGTCAAATGTTGTATGTTGCGATGCGATAAGAAATGTACTTTGGCGATGTGACGCGAAGTCGCGATGTGCTGAGGAGCCATGTGTCGTATGGATATTTACATCGCATATCACAATCAGGTGAATGAACTGTGAAATTGCGATGAGGCTAAAGGCTAAAATGTGTGACATGCGATAAAGTTATTCGCTAAGATTTGAAAAATCGCAAACATTGCGATATGGTTATAATTGTGATATTGTGATGATGTAAATCTGCAAAGTCCCCTGTGTTGGAAATTGGGTTCAACGCTCCCCATTTGTTTCAAGACATGGACTAACCGCCTCTCATGGATCCTAAATCTGGCGATTGTAGAGGAGACTAACACCTACGGGTTTTGGTCTAACGACAATCGTGATTCCAACAAGTGGTGTCAGAGTGACAGGCCTCGAGTTTGAAACTCACTTGGCTCGCGTTGGGGGGGAGATTGTTGGACATTGGATTCAACGCTCCCCGTGTGTTTCGCGACATGGAATAACCACCTCTCATGGATCCTAACTCTAGCGATTGTAGCGGAGACTAACACCTGCGGGTTTTGGTCTAATGGCAATCGTGATTCAAACACCTTGTCCCCCCCATTCATCCCATCTCCTTCCATCTTTCCCATCATTCGATCTCATATCTTCACATCCGATGGTCCATATCTATTTTCGGCCCCCCTCATCCATCTGAACATTACCGTCGGGGGGGTTGGTCCGAAATAAGCGGTTTCAAGTTGCGGCCCCTACCTTCACGTGTCAACTCACAGTTATTTCGCACCCCCCTTTCAAAATACTGCCTACCACTCTCCTACCCATCCGAAATACCATTTCCTAGTTAACAATTTTGTGGCCCTACCACCATTACTCCTAGCATTGCAATTGCTCCACGTAGCCATTCCACACCATTTCCATCCGAAGGGCTTATTAAAGCATTTATGTATGTTTTAAAGGGTACAGTGGGTTTCGAACTATGGTTATAAGTTACCGATTATAAATGGAAAGTGAGTTTTCTATTTTAAAACTCCACTACAACAATAACCGACGTAGTGAAGACAAAGGCAGTTTAACAGAAAGTGGCCGACACTACAGCCAACGCAGTTCACCAACACACTCTTCTCAACAATTGTTTTCCACCAAGGTAGAGCCAAATTTCATAGCCATCATTGCCTCTTCGTGACCACCTCAACCACCTTCAACTTACTTTTGGATTCACGAAGAGCTGCCGAAGCTTTTGGATTCACGAAGAGTTGCCGAAGTTAATTCCACAGGCGGTGTTTGTCATATATATCTTATCACCGCCATTGCATGGTTCCACTTGTCCAATTTTTGCTTGAATGTAATTAATGGCAATCGTTGAAGTAGATAGGGAAACCGAATTATGTTTTAGTTAAATACTGCATGTATTGGCAGTATCAACAGTGAGACCTGAAGGGAGAAAACCATTGTAAAATTTTCATCTGGTTGTAAACACCTTTTTTTTATGAATGAAAAGACCATGATGTTTTCCAGATTCTTATGTTATGATCTGTGGTGAAGTGTTTCTCAATGTAATTTGTCATCCTCTTGTTTCACATATTTTTTTCTTTCTTTACTGTGGATAAGAAAAAAAAATTTAGGATTTGTCATCAGGCAACCTGCTCAGTCTTGAAACAATATCTATGTTTTCCTTTGAAATTTGAATGTAGAATTTAGATAGGGCATGCTCTTCATTCACATTGAACCTTAATATTTTCTCCTTTCCCATTTCGCAAATTGTAAAGATCCATTGACATGACTAGCTTGCATGATTACACATGATTTCGGTTATTCATCCATTTAAATTTGTTTACACTTGTTTGACTCCATAGCCCAATGGCCCTCTTATGATGTCTCAACCAAAAATATTCAAACAAACCTCTATGCACTAAAATATAGCCTAAAATGCCCAATCAACAAAGCTATATTTAACAGATAGATCCCTCTCTGGGTCTAGGAGGGCTAGATCCTAGGCTCGAAGCAATTTTGATGTTGGCCCTTCGTGATTCTCTCTTCATCTTTCAGAATTACGGGGCCCTAACATAATGGCAACTCCACTGGGGAACTTTCTCCAGAAATTCACTTCAAGTTTCAGTTTTGACTTTTGATGGTGAACAGAAGTTAAGCACCAGAAAGGTTGTTTCATTCACCTGGCGACTCCATTGGTAGAAAAATTTAGAAACAAAGATTCACTGGCGACTCCACAAGCTCAAAATGGGATCAGTTGCAAGGAGATATGCTCCAATGAATAGAGATTAAATTCCAGGCTTCCCAAACAAAATACCTCTGGTAAATTGCAAAGAAATCTTCCTATTTTTCAAGATGAGAATGTTGATGATGCTTTGTTACATCTCATTAAATTTCATATACATTCATGGAAGTTGAAAGTCGAATGGCATAAGGATTGCCTCATGAAGATGTTCATGGAAACATTAGAAGGAAAAGCGAGGAAATGGTATGAAGGTTTAAACCATGGGAGCTTGTTTTCTTTAAAATATTTCCACAAAGCGTTTTATGAGTATTATAAAGAATATTCTCCATCTTTGTCATTAGTGGAAAATTGGTGTGGTCAGTTTGAGGATTTCATACAATACCTTGAAAGTATTGATGAAGATCTAGAAGATATGAATGATGAGGATCTGTTAGAAGCACTTTATGGATTTTCTTCTCAAGTTAATTTTCGAAGAGAAGTTGGTTGAAAATGAAATCAATCAAGAAATGAAAGTAGATTCCCATGATCTCTCTTCGGAGACAAATGATAATTCATCTTCTCCTTTGTATAAAACTAAAGAAGATATTCAACATCATGGTCAATCTTCACGAGAGAAAGAAAACAATTGTTGTTTAATCCAAAGAAAACAAAGACTGCCTCCTCCTTTAACTGAAGAAGAAATTAATCAGATTCTAAGTATGCAGCCAGCCTCTCAAAAGTTTATGTGATCAGGAGATTAATTCTATTTTTTCTACTGCTGATTTATGTACTTAAGTCGTTCCTCATGAAGAAACAAATGTAGAACAGATTGATTGCGATGTTGTTTTACATTCACAAGAAGGCTTATTGATAGAAATTATTCATTAAAATTATGGTCTTCAGACAAAATTTAGAAATCTTAATCAAGATATATCAGATGTGCTTGAGGGAAACATATTGGTATACAATGAAGATGTCATGTCAGATAATCATGGATAATGTTTAGGTATTCTCTTTGAGAATGATCTTGAGCATAAAAAATTGGAACAAAGAGTAATCCTAGATGAAGCTTGTTATTTGAATCCTCAGTACCAAGTATTTTTCCAAGATCCTTTTGCTGGCCTCTTAGAATCATTTAAAGGAGTATGTTATGCCATGGATGGTTTTCTGAAGAATTCAAGGAAAAAGTTGAACACTTATGTTCAACGACAATTAAAAGGGGAGTAGTTATTTTCCCTTTTTCGCTTGCTCAAGAAAGTGACCAAGAATCAGACATGTAGTCATTTACTTGATTGGTTATATTGGAGAGAAGAGTTCACTTAGTGTATATATCGTCACTTCAGTAGATTAGGATAGGTAGGCGTGCAAATAAGCTTAGTACTTTGAGCACTTTTCCAGTTTTAGTTTCATATTGATTTTCAGTTTTCAGAACAAGTGTGTTCTAGACTTCAGTTGCAGAGAGTTCAGATTTCAGCTTGAAGATTTTTAGTCACAGACATTTTGTAGCAAATCTGAGATCAACCCAATGGATCAGGCCACTAGTCTACGGTGTTCTTGACACTTCACTTGGAGAAGTGCCATCCCCAGCTGGAGCCACTATTAGGGTCCTGTAATTTACATAATCTCAAGGTGACTGATTATTTCTGTTTAGATCGTTTATATTGAAAATAATATTCCATGACTGTCATTTATTTCCAAGAAGGTACTTCTAGCACAAAATATGGCAATGGATGGTTGTATTCACCTCATTTCCAATATAGTCCAAAGTAAGCCTAAATGCATTGGGTAGTACTATCCATCTCATTAAACCCTACAAAACCCACATATATAAAGTTTTGGGACTTTGTATTAAGCCTCGACACCTCCATTTCAGCTCTGCCCCCCACATTAGGTCGTTTGATATATATATATATATATATATATATATATATATATATATATATATATATATATATATATATATATATATATATATATATATCATAAGTTATACATATATTATAAACCACAATAAACCTTACCTTATCGCAAATTCCTCCTGAAACCTTTATCCCATTGACCCTTTACCTTTTTATCACATTGCGACTTCGGACTCTTACTTACATTTTCACATTCCTGTTTGTTGCTTATAACTTCCTGATGTGGTAACAGTGGGACCCCTTCCTTGCCTTTTCGCATCGGCATATTGCAAATATTCCTTGCCAATTCAAATGCCATTTCACAAATCTCCCAATGTGATATCGGTGGGACCCCTTCCTCGCCTTTTCGCATCGGCATATGACAAATATTCCTTGCCAATTCATTTTCCATTCCATAAATCTTCTGATGCAATATTAAAGGGACCTTCCTTTCCCTGTCATGTCACCCTTTCCCCACTGCCCAGCGCATGCGATATGATATAACAGTTAATGGTGGAGAATTAAATTTGCGAAACATCGATTTGTGATGAGCTTTGGTTACGATGTTGTGATGCAATATCGTCATCTCATATCGCAATCATCGATTTATAAGTTTATTGAATAACTTTATCGCATGTCGCACATTTTACACTTTAGCCTCATCGCAATTTCACAGTTCATTCACCCAATTGCAATATGCGATGTAAATCTCTAGACGACACGTGGCTCCTCATCGCATATCGACTTCCCGTCGCATCACCAAACTACATTTCTTATCGCATCGCAACATACAACATTTGACTTGCGATAACTTAATGCTGAGATTTGCGAAATCACAAAATCGCAAACATTGCGATATGTTTATAATTGTGATATTGCGATGAGGTAAATCTGCAAAATCCCATGTCCCCCCCATTCATCCCATCTCCTTTCATATTTTCCATCACCTGATCTAATATCTTCACATCCGATGGTCCATATATATTTTCGGCCCCCTTCATCCATCTAAACATTATCGTCGGGGTGGGGGGGGGAGTCTGAAATAAGCGGTTTCAAGTTGCGGCCCCTACCCTCACGTGTCAACTCATAGTTATTTCGCACCCCCCTTTCACAATACTTCCTACCACTCTCCTACCCCTTCTAAATACCATTTTCTGGTTAAGAATTATGTAGCCCTACCACCATTACTCCTGCCATTGCAATTGCTCCACGTAGCCATTCCACACCATTTCCATCTGAATGGCTTATTAAAGCATTTTTGTATGTTTTAAAGGGGATAGTGGGTTTCGGACTATGGTTATAAGTTATCGATTATAAATGGAAAGTGAGTTTTCTATTTTAAAACTCCACTACAACAATAACCGACGCAGTAAAGATAGAGGCAGTTTAACAAAAAGTGGCCAGCACTACAGCCAGCGCAGTTCACCAGCACACTCTTCTCAGCAACCATTTTCCACCAAGGTAGAGCCAAATGTCAGAGCCATCATTGCCTCTTCGTGACCACCTCATCCACCTTCCACTTACTTTTGGATTCACGAAGAGCTGCCGAAGCTTTTGGATTCACGAAGAGTTGCCAAAGTTAATTCCATAGGCGATGTTTTTCGGATTTATCTTATCACAACCATTGCATGGTTCCACTTGTCCAATTTTTGCTTGAATGTAATTAATGACGATCGTTGAAGTAGATAGGGCAACTGACTTAAGTTTTAGTTAAATACCGCATGTATTGGCAATATCAACAGTGAGACCTAAAGGGATAAAACCATTGTAAAATGCTCATCTGGTTGTAAACACCTTTTTTTTATGAATGCAAAGACCATGTTGTTTTGCAGATTCTTGTGTTATGATCTGTGGTGAAGTGCTTCCTCAATGTAATTTGTCATCCTCTTGTTTCACATATTGTTTTATTTCTTTACTGTGGATAGGTAAATTTTGTTTAGGATTTGTCATTGGGCACCCTGCTCAGTCTTGAAACAATATCTATGTTTTCCTCTGAAATTTGAATGTAGAATTCAAATAGGGTCTACTCTGCATTCACATTGAACATTAATCTTTTCTCCTTTTCCATTTCGAAAACTGTAAAGATCCATTGACATGACTAGCTTGCCTGGTTACACATGATTTCGATTATTCATCCATTTAAATCTGTTTACACATGTTTGAATCCATAGCCCAACGACCCTCTTCTACCATCTCAACGACAAATATTCAAACAAACCTCTATGCATTAATAGCTAGCCTCAAATTCCCAATCAACAAAGCTATATTTAACATAGTGATCCCTCTCTGGGTCTAGGAGGGCTAGATCCTATGCCCGAAGCAGTTTTTATGTTGGCCCTCAGGGATTCTGTCTTCAGCCTTTGAAATTACGGGGCCCCAACACAATTATTTCGTCGAGTTGGGCTTCACGAAGAGTGAAGTGGATGTGAACCTGTACCAAATTGTGGTTGATGGTAAGATTTTGATTATTGTATTTTATGTAGATGATCTTATTCTGACAGGTGATGAGCAGTTCATAACTTCTTGAAAAGAATATCTTGCAAGAGAGTTTGAGATGAAGGAGATGGGACTCCTTCACTATTTCCTTGATTTGGAGATATGGCAGTGGGATGGGGAGCTATTTGTTTCTAGGCAAGTACGCCAAAGAGATTCTGAGGAAGACCACATGGAAATTTGTAAACCTGTTGGTCATATCAGCATCCTATTGAAATTTTGATAAGCACCCTTGCTTAAACCTTTCAAAACCCCTTTTTCTGCCCTGAGAAATCCATATTCTGCTTATTGTTACCTTCCTATATCCCCACATTACATTATAAAAGGCCGAAAATTCACATTTGAAAAATATATAAGGCCTAGCCCCTTCGGCCCTAGCCCTTTAAATCTTTTTCCCCACGTAACCCAAGCGCTAAACCAGGCGCCAGCCCGAAAGGCGCTTATCAAAAATGTATGTTGAAAGCAGTATTAACCGTCGATCTACGCAAATCCGACGGCCTTTGCATCCCCATCACGCACGCGGTCCCCAGTCCGTTTGCCCAT
The DNA here is from genome assembly GCA_034641835.2 of Pinus albicaulis. NCBI lineage: Eukaryota > Viridiplantae > Streptophyta > Pinopsida > Pinales > Pinaceae > Pinus > Pinus albicaulis. The sequence goes on along the minus strand of MU968551.1, from coordinate 3,207,964 downwards.
CTGATCATATCTCAACCGTCCGATCATCCTGTTAAATCAACGGTCCATAGTTTATCTGTCCCGGTGGTCCCTGCCCCGCGTTTACTATTCCAAAACTGCCCGGTTTCTATCGCACCGCGTTTTGGAGGCGGGCGGTATTTCTCAAATCGGAGCGATTCCATACATCGCTTGCCGCGTGTCTCCGCATATGGCTCCAAAACCGCCCTCCATCGCGCGTTATCGTCTGTCCGAAGTCACGGCGCGATATTCATGACAGTTGTCCGATCTGGAGGTCTTCATCCGACAGTCATCACACTACGGAGATGCACGAGTGTTAATCCAAGTGTACAATGCCCCTAGCCCACAGTCCATCGCCCTCCGACGCAGTTTCAGCCATTGATCTCGTCTGGAGATCGAACGGTCCATATCATTTTCATGCTCCGCCGTTGACTCAGTCTTCCTCCACGTCACTCGTTCCACGTGTGTGTCACATGTTTCTTTCTCCCGTTATATATTACAATTATAAATCAAATTTTCATTGTTTACGCTAAAAACCTCCACCCAGTCCATCCACCATTGTTCCACTGCATTTCCATCGCCTCCCTGCATACTTTCGCCATCTCATCATGCCACATTGCTACACAGTCATCCCCACTGCATCACCGTCCCCAAACATTTGTTTTCTTGACGAGTTTGCGGGTTTTGCAGGTTTACAGTGGTGGAAAACTATCATGATTCACAGTCTCTATTACTGTGATAGAGAGCATGTCAAAGGACCATTTTTCAGAGCTGAATTATGAAGAAAGCCCCGAGAAGATATGCCGATAAGACTTCCATTAAAGAAGAGGGGTTAAAATCTGTCAAACCCTTCAGGGACATTCAAGGCGCGATTTCGCAGATGAAGATATTAATGGAGCAGCAGAGAAATATCATTGGATGATTGAGGAATTCAACATTCAGAATTGAATATTTTTAGCCGCGACTCAGGGTTTAGAAGGCGGAGGGTACAATGCACCAGAAACAATACCCTCCAGGTTTCATTTCAGCACCATTTTCTTTCAGGAAAGGATGGAATGTTTATGTGATTTCACTGCTTTGCCGTGTTCCTGGAGAGATTTCTACCCAGTGCATTTATTTCAGTTAGCAGGCCACAGAGTACAAACAGCATTACAAAGTCATCGAGCAGTATGGGCGTGCACGTCTCCGCCATGTTGTTTTAATGATACAATTAAATGTTCACCACCTACTCCCTTTTTCGAATTTTCTTTTTCTCCTATAAAGCTCCCAAAGAACAGATGATTTAGGCTTCTAGATTTTATCAGAAAATTATGCAATGAAAGGCTTTTTGTACACATTTTGTAGAAATCTTGTATGAAGGCTCAGAGCCCATAAGGTTTCAGTGAGGAGGAGTTCCATCTGTTAAAGAGGATTCTAGTCTTTGGTATTTCACAGTCCGTAACTTTCTCTTATGTGTTATTAAAATAGATCATTTCATTTCACCCATCTTTCCTGTATCATGTTTTGGAATGCGAGTGGCTCACTGATTTTTGGTATGGATTTATCCTAGTTGATACCCATGCTCGAATTAGTCAAGCACTTTAAATATGGCTCATGCATGATATTCTGTTCCACTATTCATCTAAACCATATTTCTGCTATATTAGTTTCTTTGGGAGGGTGTTTTTAAAACGCTATTATCATGTATGGATTCTTAGATTGGTAAGCCCATGCATGGTGGTATTGTGTATCTGGATATCAGCTCAATGCTAACTAATATCTCCTCCATATTTCATTCACTACATACACCTTCTGATAACTTATTTCTGTGATGTATTTCTGAATCGGCCCTCTTTGTAGTAAGTTGTCTCTGAATTGTCTATTGCTTTTATATTGGAGTTTTGCATGTTGCCTCTGCAATATCCCTATTTCTGTGTCAGTTTCTGAAGGTCTTGGTCCCATTCAGATTAATTTTCCTTGTTTTACAGGAGATAGCATGAGAGCTTGTTATTGATAATTCCCTCGGTTATACCATATACTCCTTGATATATAAGATGTCATAGGCACTGGTCTATCACAACTCTAGGCTGTCTCTAGGAACGACAACATATTTTTGGCGTCGTTGCCGGGGATCGAAGTTGAGAAAGTATAAATCCTTGGGCCTCGACAAAATCTAATTCACTCTTCAAGTAGGTGAGTATGGAGAGTTGAGAGTTGTAGATCCCTCACCTTGGCGACTCCACATTTGTTATTTGATAAATCTATTTGCAGTCCTGGCTCCTCGTAAGCCACACCTGAGGTCAGATACGTCTAAGCCAAAGACACCTTCAGTGTCTGACCCTGAAAAGATCATATATAGAAGAAATTGGAGGGAAAGAAAATCAGTCCACTCTGAAATCCATGAATTACATATAGAAGAGTTTCCATCCTCTTCTTCTCAAGAAGCTCAAGTGCCAGATCCCGACTCCACTGTGGGATATACCTACTATTACTATTCAGATAGCCCACCCCGAGGAGGTGTCAGAAATAAAGATAGTTTTCACCCTACTCCTGAGGTTGAAGAGGTTAAGAAGTCACTGAAGTATCTGCTGTTAACAGACCATTATTCCCCTCAACACCTCAGCTTGCTGTTTATTACATTCCTATTATTATCCATACTCCACTTCCACCTCCTCCTCTTACTCATCAAACTATTGCACTACCTCCACCCCCTCCAATGGAAAATGTTCCAGGATTCTTGCTAAATAAATATTCTCCTCTGGCTTTACCCCAAGTGTTGAATGATTTTCCACAGGATTATTTAAAGATTTTACCCCGATTCAATGGGGAAAACGAGATTGATGCCCAAAAACATCTTGAGTTCTTCTGTGCTTTTGCAGAGAATTTTAATGTGGAACATTTAGATGTGGTCTTAAGGCTTTTTGTCCAATCTCTTGATGGTGAAGCTCGTAAATGGTTTAAGACATTGGCAGGCCGTTCTATTACCACTTGGGAAATAATGGAGGATACTTTTCTCAGAAAATGGGGAGAGAAGAAAGACCATGGACACTGTCTTACTGAGTTCAATACACTCAAGAAAAGACATAATGAAGGGGCATCAGAATTTATCAAGAGATTTAATAAATTGTATTTGAGTCTTCCTGCTGATATGAAACCACATCAAACTGCTGCCAGAGTGGTTTTTGTAGCAGCCTTTGATTCAGAATTTGGTTTCTCTCTCAGAGAAAGAAAGCCTACTACGTTGGATGATGCTCAGTCAGATGCACTAGAGTTGGAAGCAAACTTTGCCTCCACCGGTAAATCAAAAGGAAAACCTGAACAAGATACCAGAAGAAGAGGAAAAGAGGAGGTATCCACCCCCTACCAAGACAGAGATTCAGCCAATGACAGAATTGAAGAAATGAGCAGAATGATAAAGAAACTTTCTGGAAAACTGGTCAAGCTTGAATTGGAAACCAAGAATTCAGCCCCCAAGAATTTCCACAATGCTCAAAACAGAGTTTACAATCCTCAGTACAGGAAGCCACCCCTGCAAATATTTCCAAGGGAAGCAAAGGAGCAACAGGATCAGGTACCACACCCATTGTACCTAGAAGGTCCAACAGATGATTCTACTAAAGACACTTCCTATGGACTGGAGGATGCAAAGCTTGCCTTTTCAAATAGTGATGGAGAAGAATTCCCTTTGCAAGGAAATGATGGAGCTGAGTGCTCATTGCAAGAAGAAGAAAAGGCCAGAGACATAGAATACGCAGAAATTGATCATTATTGTAAAAAAATTGCTGATTTTATGCAAGCACAGTTCAATAGAATATATGATCTCAGATCTTCTAGGAAGAGGACTCGTACTCAAGATCAAGAAGAGGAGCCTCCCCAGAAGGAAGCACCTGCCTAGAAAGAATCAACAGTGCAGAAAGTCACAGACAAAGGTAAGGGCCCTCTAAACAAACCTTTGCAGTCTAATGATTAGATTCCTTCCTCTTCCAAAGTAGTCATTCCTCCTAATACCAAGTCTGTGTCAAAAGAAGTCAAGCACTCTGCTGAAAATAAAGAGTCAAAAGAAGTTGTAATAGAAAAATCTTCTCCTGTTTTCAGCCTGCAAAAGGAACTTGAGAAAGTCAAAATCCCAGTCCCCTTGACTCAACTATTAAAGCAACCTGCATATCAATCTCAAGTCACCTCTTTCATGCTCCCTCCAGAAGCTATACTCACTCCAAATAGTCTCAACCTTCAAGAAGAAAGACCCATGGTTGTCTTTGGTCCACATATTGAGGAATTAGATGCTTCTACTCCTCCCTTTTATGTGTCTCTAGTGATTCATGACCTGTTATTACATAACTGTATGTTAGATTCTGGAGCTTCCCATAATCTATTGCCCTTGTCAGTCATGGAACAACTAGGATTACAAATTACCCATCCATACAAGGACCTCTATTCATTTGATTCCAAAAGAGTTAAGTGCTTGGGGATGATCAAGGATTTGGTGGTCAAATTGGCCCAAATCCCAGCAAAAAGTGTGGTAATGGACATCGTGGTGGCTGACATCCCAGCTCACTTTGGCATGCTACTGTCGAGGTCCTGGGGGACAAAAATTGGTGGGTCAATTAAGTTGTGTTGGGGTTCCCATGTTTTGGCAGATTTGGTAATACCAAAAGATGAGACAACATCAAACCACTTTGGGGCCCTAGGATCTAGCCCTCCTGGACCCGGAGAGGGATCTCTCCAAATAGAGCAAAGAATGATGTATCTTTGAAGCTCAAAATAAGATGTTAGGCTAGTTATGAAGCACAAAAGAGGGGGGGGGTTTTAAATGATTTGGTTGAAGGGTTGCTGGTTTGAGTCATGAGATCACAGACTGGGAAAGCAATGGGAGGAAGGCACAAAGCAGCAGGATGTTTCAGCAAAGAGGATAGGCCTAGATAGTGCCATCCATTGGGCTATGGAGTCATGAGAGGGAAATTACTTGCATCCACTAGCCAAGGCTTCCAAAGGGCAAGTCATCTACACTAAAGGATCTTTTAGGTAGATGGTGGAATGGAACATTAAGGAGGAAAAGTGGAAGAAGGAAAGACAACCAATTTTCTGTCTATAGATCAGGTCAGAGGTCATTTAACTCCAGACCTGCTTGGACATACTCAAAGGAAGCTCTCAAAGAGACAAAGGGGCTGCTTATAGATCGGACCAGAGGTCATTTAACTCCAGGTCTGCTTTAGAAACTCCGAGGGAAAAACAGAGATAAGATTACAAAGAAACATCTAAGAGGCAAACCCCCAAGTTCATACATCAGCCAGCAGGCAATAACATCCACTGCACTGGTTAAACCCCACGAATTTACTCTTAGATACACATAAAGCAGAAAACATAAAGGTAGGGAGAGCAGACATCATAGGGCACCTAACAAGGGTGAATCCTACACCATTATTCTGATGCCTACCAGAAGAACATGAAACAATATGGAAATGTAATAAACAGAGTAAGAAAACATCACCAATAGTAATAGACCAGGATCCTGTGAAATGTGCTTTGATTAATAGATGCAAAACCAGTCATGTACAATAAGCTCAATGGCTGTTATAGTCCAGACTTTCTCCTCCCAGCCTATTACATACATCTACTCTGCTACTCCCTCCCACGACTGTTCTAACAGTCAAATGAATCCCTCTAACAACAGATGCCCAGCAACTGAACAACAACCTTTACATTATGTTCTCGGGGATCTTTTATAGGAGAAGAGGAAGAAGCATAAGTAGATAAACAAATAAATGAGACTCATTAAGACAGTAAGGCGGAAGTGTTCACGCCCATACTTCTTAATGGCAGAATGCAGCATTGTATGTACTCTATAGGCCGACTAGGGAAGCCTCTGTCAGGTAGATTGACCTCGGATATTTCTTTTAGAGTCCTTCTGGCTGTCTGGAGCTCTGCGCTGGCTTCTGAAATGAATGACATGGATTAAAGATCTGCAAGGCTCTCCATACCTCATAACTGCTGCCTGACTGTCTGAAATGAGCTTCAGTCAGCGTATTTAATTGCTTATGGGCTCGAGGAGGCATGGAGAACTCTGTAGGAAGGTGTACTTCTGGAGAAGAGTACTCTGCTGTTAGGTGGCGCAGTTATGGCGTGCTGGTGTGCTCTTAGTCTTCGAACTGGGCTTCAATCCTTTGACTTGCGGGGTTAACATTAATTAAATCAGCAATAGTCATTAACCCCTTTTAAATCCTACTTCTGCTGCTTCGTTGGCCGGCTGAAATGGCCTCTCTGTGCTAATCCGCACAGTGGAAAGAACTGCAAAACCAGGCGGTGGTGGCGGAAAAACGCTGTGGAGGCGGGAGAACGGTGGTGGAACAGTAGAGAAACGATGAAAAAGGCGGAGGAATGAATGCACAGTGTAAAACCCAAAGGATTTTACCTGGGCGAATTACAAAGAAAAGGAACACAAAACAATGGGGCGGAGCATGGAAGTGGGGCCAACCGTGGCGGGGGGCGATTAAACCTGGACCGTTAGATCTTAACCCAACGGACGGTGGAGATGTAATCGGAGGTGAGACAGAAGGACTTGCGATCAGCGGAGGGCCGTCGGATCGCGGGGAGATCAACAGCTACGATGCAATCGGGAGGCAAACCGAAAGAATTGCGATCGCGATTGGAGGGGAGAAGTGATTGAGCGCTGACCGTCGATCTGACGGGGAGATCAACGGTGGAGAACACAATCGGAGGGGATCAGCGATTGGTGGAGGACCGTCGGATCAGCGGGAGGACGGACGGTCAGGATTAAATCGGAGCATCGCAATCGGGAGGTGCATAATGGGTGTTGCGATTGCGATCGGGGGAGTAATGCGATTGAGCGCTGGCCGTTAGATCTGAAGGCCAGATCAACGGCTCAGATGAAATCGGAGGGGCAGTGCGATCGGGGGTCGGGAGTTGCGATGGCCGTCGGATCTGCACGAGGATGGACGGCTGAGATCTAATCGGAAGACCTCAATCGGGGCTGCACCACTGGGAGCTGCGATTGCGATCGGACAAGGGTTGCGATTGAGCGCTGACCGTCCGATCGCGGGGAGAATGGACGGCTGTGATTGAATCGGAAGTGCAGGAGAAGGACTTGTGATTGCGATCGGGTGGGGAGAAGCGATTGAGCGCTGACCGTCGATCTGACGGGGAGATCAACGGTGGAGAACACAATCGGAGGGGATCAGCGATTGGCGGAGGACCGTCGGATCAGCGGGAGGATGGACGGCTGCGATTGAATCGGAGGATCTCAATCGGGGCGGCACCCATGGAGGTTGCGATTGCAATCGGGAGGGAGTTGCGATTAGCACTCAGTCGTTGATCTGGTGATAGATCGACGGTGCAGAACCCATCGCAAGACTTAACGTGTTAAAATGAATCGCATCGGGACTTTGGATTTTACAAAGGAAATGCGTCTGCCCGATGATCCGATTGCGATTGGCCCCCAAGGCTTAAGCGCTTGGTCTTGGGGAAGGGTCATGTGGGGAAGTGGTTAAGGGACTTGCGGGAAAGGGGCCAGGCCTTACATTAAGGTCGGAAGATGGGTTTTGGGCCCATTTTAATGGATTTTAAGGGGTTTGAAGGGGAACGATAGAGAAATAAAGGGGAAAGAAGGGAAAACAAAGGTTAGGGGAGGAAATTAAAGGGGATTTTGAGGGGATTTGGAGGGTAATTGGGGGAAAGAAGGGGGAATAAAGGGGAGAGAAAACAAAGGCTTTGGGGGATGAAATAAGAGGGAAAAGGGGGCCTTTGGGCATTTCTTCACATAACAGAGAGGATTTAAAAGCGAAAATGGCAGAGGGGATTTGATCAAAGAATAAAAGACACAAAGAGGCTTCAAGGAGACTGTGTTTTCAGGGGAAATGCATCCCTTGAAGACTCAACAATAGTTTAGCCCCCTATTTGCTTGTCAAAAATTTCATAGGGGGGCTAACAGTGGCTCCACATGGGGATGGCTTCTTCTTGAAGGAGCCAAGAAACCAGAAGATGATCTCTTGGTGTAGGCCAGATGCCTGCTGCTTGAACCATCCATTTCTTTCTTTGATCAGCTGCCACAAACTGTGAAGACAACATATCAGCAGTACAATTCTTCCATACAACTACCTACCCACACTATAGTCCTAACATCTTTCCTTCTTGGGTGCATTTGGACTTGCAGACCCTTTACATCATTAATTTTTACAAACAGGAACAGAAAACCTATTCTAATTCTACCCTTATTACTCCATGAGACCAGATTAAACTGTTGGCCTCATATGTTTCTCTACCTACACTACTACCTGCTAGGATTAGACTGTCTAACAGGTTTCTTCACCTACATTCTAAGATAGAAAATGAAATAACTAACTACATGCTCGTAGACTGAGCTTTATTGAGCTCCCTACCTACCCTACTCTAACTGGAGATCTCTGATGTTCTAGGTGATATGATAAAGCCAATACATCCAGTCAAGTAGTAGTGAAAAAGGATATGAGCACTGGCTGCCTGTCAGAGATAACCTCAGGGTGCTCCGCTTGTGGTTCTTCAAAACTGTGGTCACCATCAGTAGTGACCATTCCTGATGAATCTGGCCCGTGCTAAGGATCAAGGCTGGAGTGTTCGGGCATATCAGGGCCTCCATGTATTCTGCCACAGGATCAACGAACACAGGATGTATACTCTCCTCTTTCTGGCCTGCCATGACTGGTAGGTTGTCTACATCCTGGGCAGCTCTGATTCTTTCTCTCTCTTCCACTGCGTCTTCAAGGTGGCTCTGGGGAGCCAGATCTTCTTCTTCTTGCACTTTGAATAGCAGCAGAATCTCTTTATTTTTAGGGGGCGAGAGGCTTTCCAAAAAGGCCCTCGGGTCTCTGAACTCGTAGGATATCTCTTGTGAGTTTAAAAGTTCGAGCTCAGCTTCATATATGTCAATCACCAAATCAAGAAACATCTTCTTAAGCGCAGGTAGATGATTGAGTGCTGAGCCAATAGGGACAACCTTTGGAAGGCCCTCCCATTCAATTTTTGCCAGTATACTCGCTACTTCATGCTGAAACTCTACTATGAGGCTTGGATCCATTTCTGCGCATTGTTCAGAGTTCCCTATTAGCGAAGTGACTGGATATTCGGCATGGATGATGTTGTACTGCGACATGGTCTCCCAGTGGAGTCTTATGTGAAACCACAAATAATCAGTGGCCAGCTGATTACCAGCGGAGTCTTTTAATCATTCAGGAATTGTGGAGTCGCCAGGTGGATGATTTACAACTTACTGTCCACCACAGTGGTTTACCAAATCAAAGCTGACTGATATTTCCCTAGTGGAGTCGCCATTATGTTGGGGTTCTTATGTTTTGGCAGATTTGGCAATACCAAAAGATAAGACAACATCAAACCACTTTGGGGCCCTAGGATCTAGCCCTCCTGGACCCGGAGAGGGATCTCTCCAAATGGAGCTAAGAATGATATGTCTTTGAAGCTCGAATTGAGATATTAGGCTAGTTATGAAACTGCAAAGAGGGGTTTTAAATGATTTTGTTGAAGGGTTGCTGGTTTGAGGTCATGAGATCACGGTGGGAAAGCAATGGGAGGAAGCACAAAGCGACGGATATTTGAGCTAAATTAGGCCTAGCCGATTATAATAAATGATTTATGGAGTCATGAAAGGATAATTACTTGCAACCACTAGCCAAGGCTTTCAAAGGGCAAGTAATCTACACTAAAGGATCTTTTAGGCAGATGGTGGAATGGAACATTAAGGAGAGAAAATGGAAGAAGGAAAGACAACCAATTTTCCGTCTATAGATCAGGTCAGAGGTCATTTAACTCCAGAACTGCTTGGACATACTCAAAGGCAGCTCTAAAAGAGAAACAAAGGGGTTGCTTATAGATCGGACCAAAGGTCATTACAACCAGTGCCTTTAGCAGCTCTGAAGCTTAGAGATAAGATTACAAGAAAAACATCTAAAGAGCCAGGCCCAAGTTCATACATCGGCCAACAGGCAATAACATCCACTGCGCTGGTTAAAACACATGAATTTACTCTTAGATAACACATAAAGTAGAAAACATTAAAGGTAGGGAGAGCAGGAAACATGGGGCACCTAGCAAGGGTGAATCCTATGCTATACTTCTGTTGCCTACCAGAAGAACATGAAACAGCAAATGTAATAAACGAGTGAAAACATCATAAATAGTAATAGACCAGGATCCTGTGAAATGTGCTTTGATTAATAGATGCAAAACCAGTCATGTACAATAAGCTCAATGGTTGTTACAGTCCAGACTTTCTCCTCCCAGCCTATTACATACAAATACTCTGCTACTCCCTCCCACGACTGTTCTAACAGTCGAGAATGAATCCGTCTAACAGAAAACTGCCAGCAACTGAACAACAACTTTTACATTATGTTCTCGGGGATATTTTATAGGAGAAGAGGAAGAAGCAGTGGTAGGATATACAAATAAATGAGACTCATTAAGACGATAGTAGGTAGTTGCCGCCCATGCCTTAATAGAATGCGTACTTGTATGTACTCTGTAGGCGAGGTAGAAGCCTCTGTCGAGTAGATTGACTGGATATTTACCTTTTAGAGTCCTTCGGTTTATCTGGAGCTCTCTTATTTGTACGAAATGAATGACATGGATTAAAGATGCAAAGGCTCTCCATACCTCATAGCTAACACTGGTAATGAAATTAACCCGGTCGAGCGTATTTAATTATGGGCTCGAGGAGGCATGGAGAGCGTATGGGAAGGTGTATAGAGAGAACGTACTCTGTGGTAGGTCGTATGATTATGAAAAATCAATTGTGCTCTTAGTCTTGAGCCAGGCTTCAATCCTTTGACTTAGGTTAACATTAATTAAATCAGCAATAGTCTGATAATATACAAATCCACACACACACACGCTGTATATATATGGCTGAAATGGCCTCTCTGTGCTAGTCCGCACAGTGGAAAGAACTGTAAAACAAGGCGGTGGTGGTGGAAAAACGCTGTGGAGGCGGAAGAATGGTGGTGGAACAACAGACGATGAAAAGGCGGAGGAATGGATGCACGATTAGAATAAAGGCTTTTACTGCATTTGAATTCTGAAAAGGAACACAAAACAATAGGCCGGAGCATGGAAGTGGGAGCCAGCCGTGGCGAGGCGATTAAACCTGTAGTTAGATCTTAGCCGCGGACGGTGGAGATGTAATCGAGAGGTGAGACGAAGGACTTGCGATCGGCGGAGGCGGAAATCGGATCGCGGGGAGATCAGCCGGCTACGTGTCCGGAGGCAAACACGAAGAAGTGCGCGATCGCGATCGGAGGGAGAAGCGGTGGCCGACCGTCGATCTGACGGGGAGATCAACGGTGGAGAACACAATCGGAGGGGATCAGCGATTGGCGGAGGACCGTCGGATCAGCGGGAGGACGGACGGTCAGGATTAAATCGGAGCATCGCAATCGGGAGGTGCACAATGGGTGTTGCGATTGCGATCGGGGGAGTAATGCGATTGAGCGCTGGCCGTTAGATCTGAAGGCCAGATCAACGGCTCAGATGAAATCGGAGGGGCAGTGCGATCGGGGGTCGGGAGTTGCGATGGCCGTCGGATCTGCGCGAGGATGGACGGCTGAGATCTAATCGGAAGACATCAATCGGGGCTGCACCACTGGGAGCTGCGATTGTGATCGGACAAGGGTTGCGATTGAGCGCTGACCGTCCGATCGCGGGGAGAATGGACGGCTGTGATTGAATCGGAAGGGCAGGAGAAGGACTTGCGATTGCGATCGGGTGGGGAGAAGCGATTGAGCGCTGACCGTCGATCTGACGGGGAGATCAACGGTGGAGAACACAATCGGAGGGGATCAGCGATTGGCGGAGGACCGTCGGATTAGCGGGAGGATGGACGGCTGCGATTGAATCGGAGGATCTCAATCGGGGTGGCACCCATGGAGGTTGCGATTGCAATCGGGAGGGAGTTGCGATTAGCACTCAGCCGTTGATCTGGTGATAGATCGACGGTGCAGAACCCATCGCAAGACTTAACGTGTTAAAACGAATCGCATCGGGACTTTGGATTTTACAAAGGAAATGCGTCCGCCCGATGATCCGATTGCGATTGGCCCCCAAGGCTTAAGCGCTTGGTATTGGGGAAGGGTCATGTGGGGAAGTGGTTAAGGGACTTGCGGGAAAGGGGCCAGGCCTTACATTAAGGTCGGAAGATGGGTTTTGGGCCCATTTTAATAGATTTTAAGGGGTTTGAAGGGGAACGATAGAGAAATAAAGGGGAAAGAAGGGAAAACAAAGGTTAGGGGAGGAAATTAAAGGGGATTTTGAGGGGATTTGGAGGGAAAATGGGGGAAAGAAGGGGGAATAAAGGGGAGAGAAAACAAAGGCTTTGGGGGATGAAATAAGAGGGAAAAGGGGGCCTTTGGGCATTTCTTCACATAACAGAGAGGATTTAAAAGCGAAAACGGCAGAGGGGATTTGATCAAAGAATAAAAGACACAAAGAGGCTTCAAGGAGACTGTGTTTTCAGGGGAAATGCATCCCTTGAAGACTCAACAACAGTTTAGCCCCCTATTTGCTTGTCAAAAATTTCATAGGGGGGCTAACAAGTTGGATTTAACATATGCCACTATCCCAATTTTTGGTGGCCAAGAGAGGAGGTTGTATAGGGAGATTAGATTTGTCAAGATGGTGACTAAGGTTGACAACTATGTAAATTCACCAGTCTACAACAAAGAAGGAGATTTCTCATGCTTGATGCTGGAAGAAGATCAAGATTTTTCTCATGAACCATCCTTCTGTCAGATCAATACTGAGCAACCCTCAGAGAGCCATGAAGCAGGAATCTGGACACTTCATTTTGATGGAGCAAATTCAAGAGAAGGCAATTGAGATGGAATACTATTGATTTCTCCTACAGGAAAATGGGTCCCATTATCCTTCAAGCTAGAATATGAAGCTACTAATAATGTGGTTGAATATGAAGCACTTATGTTAGGACTGCAGACAGCCAGGAGCATGAACATACAAAGCTTAAAAGTTCTAGGAGATTCAGAACTGGTGGTTAAACAAGTCAGGAATCAGTGTCAGACCAAACATCCTCGGCTGAGGGCTTATAGGAATGAAGTTTGGGACATGGTGGAGAATTTTTTCTTGGCATTTAATATCCAGTTTATGCCCCGAGAACAGAGTAGGATGGTTGATTCCCTTGTTGTGGCTGCTAGCACATTTCATCCACCTCAGAGCCCTCTTTTAAGATATGAAGTTGAGGTATGTTATCGACCATCAATCCCAGATAATATTAAACACTGGCAGGTATTTGAAGATGAATAACAGATGAAGAGATTCCTGGAAACAGTAGGGGAATTCTCCAATATGGAAATTGATGCTAATGAAGAGGTTGAGTCTGAAGATACTTCAGAAAGAAACTGGGAGGAGAAAGTGGCAGGTAGTAAATTGTTGCAGTTAAAGGGAAACATTATACCTAGAGGGTTGGTGCCTCTATAAAGATTATTTGACAAGAATGATGTCCCACTGCAGCCAAGCAAAGTGGTAGAAGACCTGAATCTTGGTACTGAAGCTGACCCCAAAATTGTAAAACTGTCCAAGAAAGTCCCAGAAGAATATAAAAAGATATATCAGAAATTATTTCAGTCTTACAGAGATGTGTTTGCATGGTCCTATCAGGACTTGAAAACTTTTGACATCCGTACAATGCAGCACAAAATCCCACTAAAGGGAGATTGCAAGCCTCATAAGCAGAAGCTCAGACAAATAAATCCCTTGCTGCTTCCTTCTATTGAGAAGGAAATCAAGAAGCTGTTAAAGGCCAAAATAATTGTACCATTGAGGTACTCTGAATGGGTGGCAAACCTAGTCCCTGTCCGAAAGAAGAATGGAGAAATAAGGCTATGTGTGGATTTTAGAAATTTGAACAGAGCATCCTTAAAGGATAACTATCCACTGCCTAAGATGGATCACATCCTGCAGAAGGTGGTTGGAGCTTCTAGGATGTCAATGATGGATGGATTCTCTGGCTATAATCAGGTGGTTGTGCTTCCAGAAGATCAAAAGAATACTGCTTTCACCACACCATGGGGTACATTTATGTATGCTAGGATGCCTTTTGGATTGATTAATGCAGGGGCCACTTTTCAGAGGGCAATGGACATTGCTTTTTTTGGGGAGCAAGATAAATTTCTTGTAGTCTACCTTGATGATATCACTTTATTTTCAAAGAATGATACTGAGCACATTGAACATCTGCGCAGAACCTTTGAGAAATGCAGAAGGTATGGTCTCTCCCTAAATCCTCAAAAGTCTTTATTTGCATTAAAAGAGGGTAAAATTTTGGGACACATTGTAACAAAATATGGGGTGAAGATAGATCCTAAGAGGGTAGAGGTTATAAATGGTATTGCTTTTCCCAGAAATAAGAAAGAGGTACAAGTAGTCCTAGGGCGCATCAATTTCCTGAGAAGGTTTATCCCTAACTATGTTGAAATAGTTAGACATATAACTGACAAGCTAAAAAGGAATAATGAAGTTAAATGGTCCCAGGAATCACGAGAGGCATTTACCAGGATAAAAAATGCTTTTGCAAAAGCCCCTGTGCTAGCTGGACCAGATTATGCTAAACCTTTCATAATCTTTTCTTTTGCATCACCTCATACAATAGCAGGAGTCTTATTGCAGAAAAATGAGGAGGGGTATGAGCATCCCATAGCTTTCTTCAGTCAGGTGCTCCATGATGCAGAATTAAAGTACAAAATATTAGAAAAGCAAGCATACGCCCTAGTGAAATCCCTCAAAGCATTCTGCGTATATATCTTACAGTCCCATATCACTGCATTTGTGCCTACAGCTACTGTAAAAGATATTCTTATTCAGGGAGATAGTGAAGGAAAAAGGGGGAAGTGGATTGCCAAGATATAGGAGTATGACTTAGACATCCACCCTACTAAGCTGATCAAAGGATAGGGGCTTGCCAAGATTCTATCTGAATCAAACTATCAAGCTTTGGGTATAAATTTGTCCATAATAGCAAGTGAGGTATCTGAGGAGAAAGAAGAGCGACGGGGAATTGGAGTAGCTACTCTAGAAACACATATAAAGTACCTCACCAGTTAGTGGTACAAAGAGATAGTAGAATATCTCCTCACACTCAGTTGCCCTCCAAGCTGTGATAAAACTAAATATAGAACGTTAAGATTGAAATCACAGAAGTACGTAGTCGCCAGTGGCCGGCTATACTGGCGTGATCCCTCAGGCATCCTACTCCTGTGTCTCACAGAGGATGAGGTAGAGAGTATCATATCTGAATTTCATGAAGGGATCTATGGGGGTCACTACAGCTGGAGGGCCACTGCTCACAAAATCCTGAAGGCTAGTTTCTATTGGCCCAAGCTTTTTGGAGATGTTTTTGCCCAGGTTAGAGCATGTGAGAAATGTCAGAAATTCGCTGAAAGGCAGAAGTTGGCACCTCTGCCCATGATCCCTATGCACATGGATGAACCATTCTGACAATGGGGAATTGATTTTATAGGTGAAATACATCCTCCATCGAGTGGTCAGCATAAGTGGATTTTAACTGCCACTGATTATTTCACAAAATGGGTGGAAGTTATACCGGCAAGGAACGCTACAGATACTATGATAATAAAATTCATGGAAGAAAACATCATATCCAGGTTTGGCTGCCCTGCCAGAATAGTGACTGATAATGCACAGGCCTTCAAGTCTACAAAGTTTGTAAGCTTCTGCCAGCAATATAACATCACACTAAGCCACTCTACAGCCTACTACCCACAAGGAAATGGTTTAGCAGAATCTTCCAATAAAACCCTGGTAAGGGCACTGAAGAAGGCTATAAATGAAAACCAGAAAAATTGGGATTCCCGGTTAAAATTTTCTCTGTGGGCCAATAGAATTACCAGCAAGAGAGAAACTGGAAAATCCCCATATGAATTGGTATATGGCAGGGCAGCAGTATTTCCTATTCAGTTAGCCCTACCAGTAGCCCGATTCATGCAGGAAAGTCAAGAAGAGCCTGATAATATGATCAGGAGAATAAACCAGCTGGTGGAATTGGAAGAAACACGTAATCAGGTGAATCAAAGGCTGACAGAGTATTAGGAGAAGATGAAATAACTTTTTGATCAGCATGCTAAGGACCGGAATCTGCAGATTGGTGATTTGGTACTCAGATGGGATATCCGGAGGGCTGAAAAAGGAAAACATGGTAAATTTGACCCACTTTGGTTCGATCCTTTCAAAATTGTGGAACAGGGGGGCAATAACACTTTTAGGTTGGAGAATTTACAGGGTGACTTGCTTGTTGCCCTTGTAAATGGTCAGTTTCTTAAACCCTACTTCCAGTTCTAGTGAAGGCAAGGACAGCCTTGTTGAAAATGCAACAAGATGATAGAGCTTAGTGAAATGAAGTCGCCTTCACTAAGTGGGCCCGCAGGCTATTTTTGGCGCAAAGTCTATTTTTAGACTATGTCTATTTTTAGACATATGGATCATGGTCTATGAGTTGCAGGATGCTATTTATGGATGATTGGTCGAGTTGGTAAAAATAGATGGACCTCTATTTTTTAGACATTGGGCGGTTTCTATTTTTAGACTGCCGGGCTAAAAATAGAACAGTCAAATATTATTAACCCTTAATAATATTTAGACTATAAACATTATCTTATCCTCTTGGAGCACTTCAGTTTGATGCTTGGATGTGGCACATGCAGCTGACAGAAAGAAATACACTTTTCCTAAGGGTTAGTTGAGCTATTGCATGGTTGACTTCAGTTAGAACTCATGTGGCAGAGTTTGGTGGAGTTGATGAGACAGTTGGTGGAGTTGTGTTCAGTTTAACTTAGTTGAACTAGTTGTATTTAGTCTAAATGATAAATACACTAGTGATGAGTGGTGTGAATTAATTATTAATTAATTCACTAATTATTAACTCATAAATCAATTAAATAATACATCAGTTAACTGCAATGCATGGACAGTTCAGTGGAGACCAGTGTTAGAGGTGGGTGAAAGGGTGAGTCTACTATCAGTTGTGACTATAGCTGTGCATGAGATTTGCACACACATTGATTGAGATTGCCAATGAGGATTGCGCAATACAAGCCGGTGGGATTCGAACTTGGATCTCATTCATTCTCATCTTGGATTGCGCAGTAGAGGCAGGCAGACTTGTGGAGGAGATTTGAACTTGTGACTTGTTCATATCTGAGCTAGTTTTGTGTGTAGCATGTGAGATAGTGCTGAGAGCTGTGAGGAGATTTGTGCTATGTATTGTTACATGTTCTCTATCATTATAATATACAGATAGTTGGGGGTTTTCAGCTGTAATATTTCCCCATTACATACTGTGTTATATGTGTGCTTGATTATGTTTTAATGTGCGCATGCGACTGCTTCTATTTCCGCAAATTGATGATCAATTGTAGAAAAGGTTATGTATTATGCATGAAGCTTAAATAGTGTGTAATCAGGATAATCTCGGTGAATAATTCAGCTATTATTCAAATTTCTACATGGTATCAAAGCGAAATTGATCATCGGATCTATTACAGTGATTACAATTTATTTCGGTAGACAGAGTCTGTAAGCGGGCCAGGTAGCCTCTAGATCCATCCTTTCTTTGAAAGGTGATATATCCAGTAAATGCCCCTACAGTCGATCTCTGTGCTAGAAATACTTTGTTCTCACAGATCAGAAGCGGTTGAGTTTTGAGCTGGTGGAATTCGAATTTGCAGCAGTGTTTTCTTGGTGTCGAAATCAAAATGTCTTTCAACGGATTGCGATTGGAGTATGCCCTTGAGGGCAGCTCGAATTATGTTGCATGGAAGGACAGGATGGAGGCGGTGTTAGATGACAACGGGCTGAAGGAGTTCATAGATGCTGAAGTCCCAAAGCCTACTGATGCTGCTCAAGTTGAGGCTTGGCAAAAGAAGACAGCAAAATGTCGAAGGATTCTGTTGGAGGGCGTGAAGGATCACATTGTATCTAGCCTGCATGGAAAAGCTTCTCCATACTTGATGTGGAAAGCGTTGATAGATTTATTCCAAAGCAAGAGCGACCAGAGAAAGTTGGTGCTCAAGGATAAACTCAGAAACATAAAGATGGAGAAAGGCGATAGTATACCCAAGTACCTCACGAAGTTCACCCAATGCAGGGATGAACTGGGAAGTGTGGGGGTGACTGTAGATGAAGAGGACTTGGTGGACTTGGCTCTCCTTGGTCTTCCGAAGAGTTGGCATTCCTATCAGGACTCTGTCAATGGTCGGGAGAAATTGCCAGGATGGGAGCGACTTTGGTCGGATCTCATGCAAGAGGAGATAAGGCGGAGTACCAGGGATGGATCTTCATCAAAGGCATCTGATGAAGAAAATTGCACTTTGGGTGCCAAAGCAAAGAAGGGGAAGAGCAAGAAAGCTTCTCAGTCTGGTGCGAAAGGCAAGAAACAGGACATGTCCAAGGTGAAGTGCTTCACTGTCACCAACACGGACATTATGCCACAAATTGTCCGCAGAAGAAGAAAAATAAGAAAGTTGTTGGATCTGCAGCGGGAGAGGCCTTAGCCTCCCAGTTTGAGCTGGATTTTTCGCTGATCGCATGCTTGGTATCAAGTGTGATGGGTTCAGTTTGGTTCTTGGATAGTGGTGCGTCTTTTCACATGACAGGAGATCGAGATTTGTTTTCAGATCTGGATGAGAAAGATCTTGGAGTGCACATCGAGATGGGCGATGATGGTAGATACAGTGCGACCGGTATCGGTACCATTTCCTTTGAGAGGGAGTTTGGTAAACCCTTCGTATTGAAGGAAGTGATGCATGTTCCAGGATTGAAGAAGAATCTTATCTGTGTGGCGATGTTAGAAGACAAGGGATATGATGTTGTCTTCGAGCGAGAAAACTCTGTGATAAGACAACTAAGCTTGGGAAGATAGAGGTTCGAGTCGAAACCTTTATCAATTGCAAGTAGGTGCTGCACGAATGGCATGCAAAGGCGAGAAGGAGTGGTGGCCAGGATGATGGCGAAACTGTGGCACTCGGAGGGTGGGCCACTTTCACCATGGGCTTTGAAGATGCGCGCGATTTCCTCGCAGGCTACAGGCCTCTTGCGCGGTGGTCAGTGCAAGGGGTGGCCGCCAGGCCCAATAATACCTTTCATGAGAAGGATAGTCGTGCCACGGCTTGATCCTTGAAGAATTCACCATGACGTGTGGACGCTCTCGGTGGCTTATTTGACATGCTTACCGGTACTATGTGATATTTGTTGATGATTTTTCTCGGAAGTGCTGGATCTTCTTCATGCAGAAGAAGAGCGAGAAATACTCAAAGTTCTGTGAGTTCAAGGCGCTGGTTGAGAAGGAATCGGGGAAGTAGGTGAAGGCTCTTAGGAGCGACAATGGTGGTGAATTCATCTCTGGCGAATTCAAGGACTTTTGCAGCGCAGAAGGAATTCAGAGAGAGCTCATAGCACCCCATAACCCACAACAGAATGGGGTTGCTGAGCGGAAGAACAGAACGATCGTGGGTGCTACACGGGCGATTTTGCATGATCAAGGCCTACCCATTCACTTGTGGGCGGAGGCATGCAATACTGCAGTATATGTGCAGAACCGTTGTCCTCACAAGATACTTGGCATGAGTACACCCGAGGAGGCGTTTTCTGGTAAGAGGCCTGATATTTCCCATTTGAGGATTTTTGGTTCACCTGTCTACATTCATGTGACGAAGGATGCCAGGAAGAAGCTGGAGCCGACCGTAGAGGTTGGGATATTTTTGGGGTACACTGATACGCCCCACAACTATCGTGTGTATTTTCCAGACAGTCGCAAGACTGTTGTGCGACGGGATATCAAATTTCGGGAGGAGAAAGCCATGAAGTGTTCGCTTGAGAGGGAGCCACACTTGCATGCAGATGAGGAGCTATTAGTTCCTAAGGATGAGCTTCAGGATGTGGATCAGCCACAAGAGGAAGTTCATGGAGTGGAAGAGACCACTCATGCAGCGCCAACCATCAGAGGGCAGAAGCGCACTACAGAAGCTGAGGGACTGGCTCAAGATGCAGAGAAGGTTGTAGGACCACCTACAGCACAGCGCAGACAGAGACAGTCACCTGATCGGTACACTGGATACATGGCTCTAGTGAGAAAATGTGTCGTCACAGAGCCATCCTCTTTCGAGGAAGCTGTGGAGGACCCCGCATGGGTAGATGCCATAGTGGAAGAGTATGATTCGATTGTCAGAAACAGTGCATGGGAGATTGTCCCAAGGCCGGAAGGGAAATCAGTGGTGGGTTCGAGATGGATTGAAACATAGTGACGAGCGGTGAGCAGGGTTTGTCAAGTACAGAAGCAAGATTTGTTGCCCGAGAAGCTTCTCACGGATAGGATCGATTATGACATTTGCACCTATCGCAGGTATTCTTCCATACGGACGATTCTTGCACTCTCGACGCGGATGGGGTGGCAGATTCATCACATGGATGTGATCTGTGGATTCCTAGCGAGTCATTGAGAGGGTGTACATAGAAGCGGCCCGAAGGTTTCGAGATCTTCGAGCGGTGAGTCGCATGTCTGAGACTCAAGAGGCGTTGTATGGGTTGAAACAAGCACCTCGTGCTTGGTACACACGGATAGACAGTTATTTCACCGGACTTGGATTCTCCAGGAGTGAGGCGGATCCTAACCTATACCAGATTGTGGTGGAGGGTAAGTTGCTGATCATTGTACTTTATGTAGATGATTTGATTTTGACAGGTGATGAGCTGTTGATACTCTCATGCAAGGAGGATCTTGCAAAAGAGTTTGAGATGAAGGACTTGGGCCTCCTTCATTATTTCTTGGGATTGGAAATTTGGCAGCGTAGTGATGGACTGTTTGTTTCTCAGGGTAAGTATGCCCGGGAGATACTGGAGAAGTTCAACATGCATGGCTGCAAGCCTGTTGATACTCCTCTTCCTTGAGGTTGGAGGAAGGAGGATGCTACTTCAGCGGAGGTAGTGGATGCCACTGTTTTTCGACAGTTGGTGGGGTCGCTTATGTATCTGTTCAATACACGACCTGATATATGCTATGCTGTTAACCAGCTTTCGCAAGCTATGGTTAAGCCTACCAAGCTCTTCTAGAAGGCAGGCAAGCATGTATTGCGTTATCTTAGAGGCACATCGGGATATGGCTTGTGATGGGGGAACAGGAGGATGAGGTGAAGCTATGTGGCTTCACGGATGCAGATTGGGCAGGAAGCCCAACGGACAGAAAGAGCACATCTGGAGGGATCTTCAGTATCGGGTCGACAGTAGTTTCTTGGTACAGTAGGAAGTAGAGATCCGTGGCACTCAGTTCAGCAGAGGCTGAGTATATGGCAACAAGCTTGGTTGCATGCGAGGCTATATGGATGAGGAAGATCTTGGTCGGGTTGTTCGGGTCACACTTGGAGCCTACTGATATTTATTGTGATAACCAGAGTTGCATTAAACTCTCGGCTAATCCAGTATTTCATGATAGATCCAAACACATCGACATCAGGTACCATCATATCAGAGATTGTGTGCAGCGGAGAATCATGTTACTTTCATACATTCCCACGGAGGATCGGGATGCTGATATCTTGACGAAGGCGCTCACCAGGAGCAAATTCGAATACCACAGAGGCAGGATACGGGTTGCAGATAATCCATATCTTGTTGAGAGGGAGTGTTGAAAATGCGACAAGATGATGGAGCTTAGTGAAAAGAAGTCGCCTTCACTAAGTGGGCCCGCAGGCTATTTTTGGCGCAAAGTCTATTTTTAGACATATGGATCATGGTCTATGAGTTGCAGGATGCTATTTATGGATGATTGGTCGAGTTGGTAAAAATAGATGGACCTCTATTTTTAGACATTGGGTGGAATCTATTTTTAGACTGCCAGGCTAAAAATAGAACAGTCGAATATTATTAACCCTTAATAATATTTAGACTATAAACATCATCTTATCCTCTTGGAGCACTTCAGTTTGATGCTTGGATGTGGCACATGCAGCTGACAGAAGGAAATATGCTTTTCCTAAGGGTTAGTTGAGCTATTGCATGGTTGACTTCAGTTAGAACTCATGTGGCAGAGTTTGGTGGAGTTGATGAGACAGTTGGTGGAGTTGTGTTGGGTTTAACTTAGTTGAACTAGTTGTATTTAGTCTAACTGATAAATACACTAGTGATGAGTGGTGTGAATTAATTATTAATTAATTCACTAATTATTAACTCATAAATCAACTAAAAAATACATCAGTTAACTGCAGTGCATGGACAGTTCAGTGGAGACCAGTGTTAGAGGTGGGTGAAAGGGTGAGTCTACTATCAGTTGTGACTATAGCTGTGCATGAGATTTGCACACACATTGATTGAGATTGCCAATGAGGATTGCACAGTACAAGCCAGTGGGATTCGAACTTGGATCTCATCACTATTCATCTTGGATTGCGCAGTAGAGGCAGGCAGACTTGTGGAGGAGATTTGAACTTGTGACTTGTTCATATCTGAGCTAGTTTTGTGTGTAGCATGTGAGATAGTCTTTGAGGAAATTTTGTGAGAGATTTGTGTGTATGTATTTATTTGCATGTTATCATCCATTATAATATCTGAATCGTTGGGGTTTTCAACTTTATGCTTTCCCCATGCCTAGCGTAATTATATGTGTGCTTGATTATGTTTTAATGTGCGCATGCGACTGCTTCTATTTCCGCATATTGATGATCAATTGTAGAAGAGGTTATGTATTATGCATGAAGCTTAAATAGTGTGTAATCAGGATAATCTCGGTGACTAATTCAGCTATTATTCAAATTTCTACAAGCCTGGTGTATTATACTGTATAATATTTTTCTGTTTCATCTTTATTTGAATAATGTGGGTGTCGTGATGAATCATGAAAAGAAAAATGGAAGTGCTGAAGAGCAGTGTCCACATAGAAGATTTACCTATGGTCTGCGAAGTTCTCGACACGCTCAGGGATGAACATGCCGTCCCCAGGTGGAGCCAATGTTGATCATATCAGCATCCTATTGAAATTTTGATAAGCACCCTTGCTTAAACCTTTCAAAACCCCTTTTTCTGCCCTGAGAAATCCATATTCTGCTTATCGTTACCTTCCTATATCCCCACATTACATTATAAAAGGCCGAAAATTCACATTTGAAAAATATATAAGGCCTAGCCCCTTTGGCCCTAGCCCTTTAAATCTTTTTCCCCACGTAACCCAGGCGCTAAACCAGTCGCCAGCCCGAAAGGTGCTTATCACAAATGTATGTCAGAAGCAGTATTAACCGTCGATCTACGCAAATCCGACGGCCTTTGCATCCCCATCACGCACGCGGTCCCCACTCCATTTGCCCGTCTGATCATATCTCAACCGTCCGATCATCCTGTTAAATCAACGGTCCGTAGTTTATCTGTCCCGGTGGTCCCCGCCCCGCGTTTACTATTCCAAAACTTCCCGGTTTCTATCGCATCACCTTTCGGAGGCGGGCGGTATTTCTCAAATCAGATTGATTCCATACATCGCTTTTCGCGTGTCTCCACGTATGTCTCCAAAACCTCCCTCCATCGCATGTTATCGTCCGTCCGAAGTCACGGCACGATATTCATGACAACCTTCTGATCTGGAGGTCTTCATCCGACGGTCATCGCACTACGGAGATGCACGGGTGTTAGTCCAAGTGTACAGTGCCCCTGGCCCACAGTCCATTTCCCTCTGACACAGTTTCAGCCGTTGATCTCGTCTAGAGATCGAACGGTCCATATCATTTGCATGCTCCGCCGTTGAATCAGTATTCCTCCACGTCACCTGTTCCACGTGTGTGTCACATGTTTTTTTCTCCCGTTATATATTACAGTTATAAATCAAATTTTCACTGTTTACGCTAAAAACCTCCACCCAGTCCATCCACCATTGTTCCACTACATTTCCATCGCCTCCTCGCATACTTTCACCATCTCATCATGTCGCGTTGCTACACAGTCATCCCCATTGCATCACCGTCCCCATACATTTGTTTTCTTGACGAGTTTGCAGGTTTTGCAGGTTTACAGCGGCGGAAAACTATCATGATTCACATTCTCTATTACTGTGATAGAGAGCACGTCAAAGGACCATTTTTCAGAGCTGAATTATGAAGAAAGCCCCGGGAAGATATGCCGATAAGACTTCCATTAAAGAAGCGGGGTTAAAATCTGTCAAACCCTTCAGGGACATTCAAGGCACCGATTTCGCAGATGAAGATATTAATGGAGAAGCAGAGAAATATCAGTGGATGATTGAGGAATTCAACGTTTAGCATTGAAGATTTTTTAGCCGCGACTCAGGGTTTAGAAGGCGGAGGGTACAATGCACCAGAAACAATACCCTCCAGGTTTCATTTCAGCACCATTTTCTTTCAGGAAAGGATGGAATGTGTATGTGATTTCACTGCTTTGACGTGTTCCTGGAGAGATTTCTACCCAGTGCATTTATTTCAGTTAGCAGGCCATAGAGTACAAACAACATTACAAAGTCATCGAGCAGTATGGGCGTGCACGTCTCCGCCATGTTGTTTTAATGATACAATTAAATGTTCACCACCTACTCCCTTTTTCGAATTTTCTTGTTCTCTAATAAAGTTCCCAAAGAACAGATGATTTAGGGTTCCAGATTTTATCAGAAAATTATGCAGTGAAAGGATTTTTGTACACATTTTGTAGAACTCTTGTATGAAGGCTCAGAGCCCATAAGGTTTCAGTGAGGAGGAGTTCCATCTGTTAAAGAGGATTCTGGTCTTTGGTATTTCACAGTCTGTAACTTTCTCTTATGTGTTATTAAAATAGATCATTTCATTTCACCCATCTTTCCTGTATCATGTTTTGGAATGCGAGTGGCTCACTGATTTTTGGTATGGATTTATCCTAGTTGATACCCATGCTCGAATTATTCAAGCGCTTTAAATATGGCTCATGCATGATATTCTGTTCCACTATTCATCTAAACCATATTTCTGCTATATTAGTTTCTTTGGGAGGGTGTTTTTAAAACACTATTATCATGTATGGATTCTTAGATTGGTAAGCCCATGCAGGGTGGTATTGTGTATCTGGATATCAGCTCAATGCTAACTAATATCTAATCCATATTTCATTCACTACATACACCTTCTGATAACTTATTTCTGTGATGTATTTCTGAATCGGCCCTCTTTGCAGTAAGCTGTCTCTGAATTGTCTGTTGCTTTTATATTGGAGTTTTGCATGTTGCCTCTGCAATATCCCTATTTTTGTGTCAGTTTCTGAAGGTCTTGGTCCCATTCAGATTAATTTTCCTTGTTTTACAGGAGATAGCATGAGAGCTTGTTATTGATAATTCCCTCTGTTATACCATATGCTCCTTGCTATATAAGATGTCCTAGGCACTGGTCTATCACAACTCTAGGTTGTCTCTAGGAACGACAACAAAACCCATGGAGACTCCTCTTGCAAGAAACTAGAGGAATGAGGATGTTACTTCAGGTGAGGTAGAGGATGCTATTGTTTACATGTAGCTTGTGGGTTCACTCATGTACTTGGTGAACACACGACTAGACATATGCTATGAAATTAACCAACTTATTCAAGCTATGGTTAGGCCAACCAAGCTCTTTGGGAAGGCGAGGAAGCATGTCTTGAGATATCTCAGGGACATTACAGAGTATGGATTATGGTACAGACGAACAGAGGGAGTGAAGCTTCAAGGCTTCACCGATGCAGATTGTGTAGGCAGTCCATTAGACAGGAAGAGCACATCGGGAGGGATATTCAACATAGGATCGACGACATTTTCTTGGTATAGCAGGAAGCAGAGATCAGTTGCACTCAGTTTCACTGAGGTAGAGTACATGGAAACCATTCAGGCAGCATGTGAGGCCATCTGGATGAGAAAGATACTTGTTGGTTTGTTTGGTCATCAGATGGATCCGACGGTGATACATTGTGATAACCAGAGTTGCATAAAACTCTCAGTTAATCCAGTATTCCATGATAGGTCCAAGTATATTGACATTCGGTACCACCATCTCAGAGATTGTGTTCAGAGACGCATTATGTCACTTCAGTACATTCCCACGGAGGATCAAGATGCAGATATTCTAATGAAGGCACTCGCCAAGAGAAAACTCGAATACTACAGAGGCATGATCGGGGTAGCTAATAATCCCTTTCTTGTTGAGAGGGAGTGTTGAAGAGTCAACAAGAAATGTGTGTCTAATTTAATTTTCCCTTTATTAAATTGGACAATAAATTGTAATCTTATCTCATAATCAGTTGTAATAGTTAACTGAGTGTGATAGACTCACTTAGCTCATGAAATTCGAGTTGGGGGTGGTTGGTGAGGCATGTAGAGTGATTTTATTTGTTTTAGAGTCCAAGTTGTAGTTAGTGTATTAGTTTAATGCATGAGAAATCATTTAACTTAATTAAGTGAGTTAAATTCAGTCTAACTGGTTGTAACTGAATGTTGCACTAGTGAGAGGTCAAGTGAATTAAATCAGATTTAATTCACATGTAGTGATCTGTCAAGTGATTGATTATTTATTATTAATAGTTGCATGCATGTTAGTTCTGATGAAGACCCAGTTGAGACAAATGTTAAAGGGATATTATCTATCAGTTGTATTATTAGTAAATTGTCAGCATGCAATTAGACAACCATAGGATTGCCCATGATGTATTGCACAGTTTTGAAAGGTTGAATTTCCTAATTAATAGGGATCAATTATTCTTAGAATTGCGCAAGGCAGGCAGGCTGAGAAAAGGCAAGAAATTGGCTAAGTGTTGGTCGATTTTGTCCAGATCAGTGTGAGACAGTTGGTAGAGTGCAACAAACTCTTGTGAGAAGAGTGCATTGTATTGTTTCATGATTCCTTGGTTGATTATACAATAAAGATAGAGGGTTTTTGAGCAACAAGATTCCCCTAGGAAAAATATCTATGTTATGCGATTGATTTTCTTCTTTCTCTCACTTGCTGTGATTGTGTGATCATTTTTATTTTTCGCAAATATTGTAGAAGGATTCAGTATCTTGTTTTATTACATTACATGATTGGATTTAATCCATTGGTGTAATTTCTACACATGCAACAGGGCAAAGCATTCTTCCACAAACACATCACCATTTGAGGCATGTCTTGGGTACTTGCCAAGATCACCTTTGGACTTCATCTTTGAGAAATATGTTGCTATAGATGGTCATAGTGATATAAATAAGGCAAGGAAGTTCATTTAACAAATTCAGTTGGTACATCACACAGTGCAAGAACAACTTGAAAAGAGTCAAAGCAGCTACAAGGCAAGGCATGATAAATACCATGTTGATCACAAATTCTAGGTTGGATATGAAGTTTGGTTATATATCAACAAAGAAAGATTGCAAAGGGAAGGTAAAATGCTCAAGCCAATCCGTTATGGTCCATTTAAAATTATGGAAAAGATTGGTACTAATGCATTTAAGCTATATTTGCATCCTTATATGCAAATATATTTTGTCATTAATGTTGAGAATTTGAGATTGTTTGAGCCTCCTTTGATTGATGATCAAGGAGAGCATGTTCAACAGCCATAAACAGATGATTTATTGCTAGAATATCTTGATGAACTTCAGTAAGATCTCATACTTGAAAGAAGAACTAGAACTTCAAGGAGAGGGAATGTCGAATACTTAGAGTGGGACTTAAGGGACAAAATACTTCCAAGGCCAAATGGTTGGAGAGTGAAAGTGTGAGGGAGTTGTACCCTCACCTGCTGATCAATTGATAGTATCTTTTGGGGTCCAAAAGGCTTCTAGTGGGAGGAATGATCAGAGGCTCAGTATTTATCTCAAAAATGAAAGTGCTCTGAAATGATCCAAACCAGAATGAGCGGATAGAGTTCGTCACCAGGATTCCAACACAACTCGTTTCATCAAAATACGAGTTCGTATGATTAAGTAATGGTTTGTTGTTCGTTTTCTCAAACAAGTAAAAAATGTGCAAAACAGTGACAGACTAATGACTTGGTAGTATAGTCAGCACCTTAGGAATATCCAGGGAATATTCTCCAATTTTTAGCCAATGACACTGTGACAAGTGTCACAATCACATTCGCCAATGTTTCTTGGGAAATTGAAATTTTCTTCATATTTCTAAGGTTGAAATTTTTATGTATGGGTGCATTATTATTTTTATAATATGGTGGATTTGGGCCAATGGAGAAGGGACACGTGGAGCAGACGGAGGCTGCCATATTCCCTCCCCCATGGCATTGTATAGTGCACATCTATTTTCGAACTGTAAGGTTTTAACCCTAACTATATGGTGGGCTATTCCTATTCTACATTTGGAGAACATATACTATGTGGTGGAGCGGCCTTAAATAGCTGACATGGCTAATTATGTGGTAGAAAGGGTCAAACTACAACTATATTTAGTGGACTACTTAAATTGGTGGATTGTCACTAGAACTGGCAGACAGGGGTGGCGTATATATATATATATCCCAAATTCAAACTTTGGATATGTTTTCGTTGCAATTCGCAACAAAAGTTGGTGCGGGAGTCGGGGTCGAACCCACGACCACCCCCGTGCCATTACATCGCGCCTCCGTCTCCTCTCACCATGGGTCTTAACCCATAAGTCTCCCACATATATTTAAATTATATCTGCGCCAGAGTTGGTGATTCGAAGGGGGCCATTCGCCCTCCCATATGCTCAAGAGCTAAGAACCGCAGGCTAGCACTGTTCACTGGCAGAAATTCAAACTGTTGAACGCCCTTATTTATGCCACTAATCTGGATTAATCAATAATAATCTGTGGTTAACGCTAAAACACGATTTGCACTAACCCTCCATTAATCACACTTAAATGCGCGCTTATATTAAGTTAATGTGTACTTAACTTAGCGGCAGACTTGGCGGAGCCTGCCAAATGCAGTAGAGCTCTAGTTCTAGTGGAGTTGTCTGGCTAACTTCCAGGTTTGGTGGAGAATTTGTAGGAAAAAATGGTTTTTCCATAACTGAGGAAATTTTCGCCCAAATTTGGCTCAGGAAGAGTCATTCTTGGTATAATTTGATGTTTTGGAGCCAATGGAGCAAGTTGCAGAGGAAAGAGGAGACTGTAAACAACACTTTTGCACAATTGAAGCTAATACAAAGGCCCATGCCATGGAAGCTGGACCAAGAAGTTGTAGCCCAGGAGGGGTGAACTCCTTCATCAAAACCATGTGTATTTGACTCAATTGTATGTGTTTGTTGTGTGTTTATATGATATTGTTCAATATTTAGTTTTCATGCTTTTATGTTCATGAAATACACTTAATCTCATCAAATTTGTTGATTTATCAATCATAAGCACATGTATAAACCCTTGTACAAGAAGAAAACATGAGCACTTTCATATTAAATCCAAAACTGATATTAGCACAACATTAACTAACAATCAATTCCAGATCAGTTCACTTCCAGCAAATACTATTATTAACAACCAAACTTATTCACCAACTAGTGGCAGCAACAAATTTATGTATATTATAAACATATGTTCTGTAAGAAGCAAAGCTTAGGCTAGTATTGTATATTCTAATCATATGCACTGTAAGAAGTAGAGCTTAGAAAAGTATTTCACATTAGGCATGCAGAGGAAGTTAAACTAATTGATCTTACCATCCTATGAGAAGTGAATCCAAATTTATCTATATTATAATCATGTGTCTTGTATGAAGGAAAACTTAGAGCTAGTATTGCACATTAGCCATGTAGAGGAAGTTAAACTAATTGATCTTAACGACCAGTGAGAATTGAATCCACAATAAGGTTTTAATCATTGGGTACTTCCATTCAAGTTCCATATATGCATGCACCTAATTAGGATAGTTAAATCATGAAATAAAAAAATGCATGCAACTAATTATGATAGATAAATCATGACATAAAACAGAGTAAAGTTTGCATAGAGTGAGATTGATCAGACCTTTTTGGATAATGTCTAATCTCATACTGTGAATGGATAATGTCTGATCTCATACTATGAATAATGTCCTACCTTTTCCTCCACACTCTCATGTTTTTCTTGTAGAATATTTTGCCACAAAGTCTCTAAAAGGCATAGTGTTTATTTACAATCTCTGAAAGGCATAGTGGAATAGTGTTCCATTACAATCTATCCAAAGAGAGAGTCAACACCATTTTCAGTGACCTTAACACTGCAAATTTTACAGCATTTTCAGTTACCTTAACAACAAATGAATTTAAAATTATTTCAATTAACCATCACCTATTCCTAGCATTTCTAAGGAAACAGTTCTCAGTACCCTTCCTTTTTTCCTGAGGTTGATCTGTCAAAATTAAGTCATGATATCTGTGGATGGAGATTCAAGTCGAAGAAAACACATAAATTTCTTATTCAAATATATGCAGGTTGCAAGTACTGATGAACCTGTTCATATTTAAATTTCAGGAAATAAATAGACTGAGTTTCTATTATGCAAATTGCAATTATTGATTACCCTTTTCATATTTAAATTTCTTACAGGCATTAGACTGAGTTTTTATTACTGAAACAACTTCCACTGACATAAAGAAATTTGCATAGTATGCATGTTGTTACAACCATGCCATGAGTTTCAATTTTAGATCGTAGAAGGAACAGGAGGAGGCAAGGGACCAAGGGTGCCCAATTGCGATGCACTTCATCTAAAGAGGAAACAATTGATGATGTCAATGTTGCCAATGCTCCATGCAATGATATTCAGAATGCCCATGTGGTGGAAGATCCTACTATCCCGCCATCTACCACAGTGCCACCCTCAACCACAATACAAGGTGCAAGTTCAATTAATAAGATCAGTACCATAAGAGGGTGTACAAAGGAAGACATGCTAGTTGCAATTGATGACATAGAGTTCAGGGGATACTCAGTACGCACATGTGCAAAAAAACATGGAATTGCAGCCTCAAGCATAAATTATTGGATTAATGGGCTTACTCATATAAACCATAGAGGGCATGTTACTGTTATGACTGAAGAGGAGGAGGTCGAGGTGGTTGTGTGGTGTAAGGAGATGGCCCAAATGGGACATGGGTTAGAGTTGATACAACTCAAATTCACAGTAGCTCAAATTTGTCAAGGGAGACAAAACCCCTTCAAATATGGGTTTCCTGGAAAATCTTGGTGGAGTGGGTTTAAAAAAAGGCATCCAGACCTTGTCTTATGAACAACAGAGGGTTTTGACAGAGACAAGGATTTAAATTTACACCCTGCAATTGTGTCTAAATTCTATGACACCCTTTCCCATGCATATGAGAAACACTTTTATGCCTCAAACCATATCTATAACTGTGACGAAATAGGGTTACAGGCTGGAAGGAATTGTGGTATGTGGGTAATTGCCAAGAGAGGAAGCAGAAATGTGCCAAAAAATTTTCCTAGGAGCAGGGAGTGGATCACTATACTTTGTTGTGTCAATGCAACTAGTTCTTCAATCCCGGGTTTTTATTTATTCAAAGGAAAAAAACAACTTAAAAACTATATACAAAATTGTGAACCAGGTGCATGCGTGATTGCACACCCCCATGCATGGATGACAAAGGAACTCCTCTTGAACTAGATTTTTCACTTTGTTGCATTTGTGTCAGGTGGTGTCTCGCCTGAAAATAGAAACCTACTAATTTTAGATGGCCATGGAAACCACATGGTTATGCAGACAATGGAGGAAGCCAACTATGTTAGTGTGTTTGGTACACACATGTACGAAATCACACCAACTTAAGGGGTGTGGTTTACCCTCTTGAGTTATTGGTCACAGGCAGAAAATATATGGAGTCAAGCAAGTTAATGGAACATGCTAGAACATAAACACACTAGATAGAGAAATAGCATGCATATTCAAACATAGGAATTAAACTAAAAATAAAACAAATAACACAAAAGCTCTAAATAGAGTCAAAAAACTTAAATAATACAAACGGCGACGCTTACGTCCCCTCTTATTGGGTGCTGGTAGGAAATGAGGATGAAGCTTTAACCCACTTGCCAAGGGGCCCTTAGAAATTGGGTTCTAAGTCCCGATGCAATGATGTCTTCACTCCCAAGCTGCCTTGGCACAAAGTCTCCCTCTCTCTACTATGGTGGACTGAAGTTGTTGGATGGCCAACAACTAATTCCCCTCTATCTCTGCTCTGAATTACACACTGCTGGTATTTTTTGGGGCAATTATGGCCAGCATAAAAATGTGCTCTCAAGTTGTTCATCTCTTGGTGGTCTTTTATAGGAGAATTCAAATCCTCCTTCCCTCTCTTGGTACATTGTGGATGGTGACCCAAGAGAGGAGGGTGATTCCATTGTGTGCCACATTTATTCCATTGTATGCTCCCTTGATGTCCTAAGGAGGCTTGGGTGGCTATCCTTAGGTGACTTCAAGTGTGAAATCAATGTCTTGGAGTGTGCTTTTTGTGGTCCCGAAAAGTGACTTCCGCCACTCCCAGGATTGCGCACTTTTTGGGTTAAAAGGCATGCAAGGGCGTGTTATCGAAGGATTTTGCACGCAAAAGCATTTATGACTAGTTCAAATTTGATTTTTATCAGACCTTAGAGATTTTTAAATACTTCCAAATTCTCTAATGTCTTTCAGCCCTGTAAATCCTTCTTCCTAACATTTAATAATGTCACCTTTGCTTGTACAATTTTCCAGTGATAATAGTTGCCCCCTAATGTGTGAGGTCTAGGAAGAACTGTATAGCAAAAATACATTATATTTTATTTTCTGTATACTATGCATAGAGAGAGAGAGACCTGCGTGTAGCTTGAAATTGGAGACACCCTGCACTGGTTCGAAGAACGACCATGTCTTGTGGGACCCCTATAAGCAAATATAATACAATATATAAAAAATTTCTACGAGGCGGACATGTCCCATTCTTGTAATGTTGTGGCTAGTTAAACAAATCTATTTGACAAATACATGTTCTGTCTATGTCACTAATATGGTAGTGATATGTTGGTTGATGACAACGACTGCTGACGCCCTCAGGGGCGTTTATCCTTTGAAAATAGGTGGAATGTGGTACCCATGTGTGTAAAATTGGTATGGCATATAGCTGCGCATTGTACACATAGGCGCTAGCTGGTACCTTCCTGTGTAAGCATTGCTGAAAGAGACGCTTATGAAAGCATAGGTCTCCGACGAATTTTATCAAAGTAAAATGGTTGTAAGGTACGATGCCATCTTGACATGAAAGCTTGTGTTGTAGTCAAATGTCAAGAGCATCAATGACATCTATGGGCAATGATGTCTCCCACAGTGCCACCCGAGGATGCCCTTTTTTGGAGAGAGGTGAGCCAAGGTACTGCTTCCTTTTTGGAAAGTAGGTGTTGAAGTCGCCAAAAAGGAAGCCTCAACCGAATGAGGGGGTCGCTGATACGAGGGATCATGATCCTAGATGAGATGGGTTTAACATAAGCATGGTGGCGAGGGGTGATTGAAAACTGATGATGGGGATTCAGTGGCCCAAGGCCGGAGTATCAAAAGCAGCTTGGCGACAGTCATAACTATTTCTGATGGGGAAATCCCTGGAGTCGGTAGGACTTCAGGTCGGGTATAAACTGGTTATGAATGTCATGGTGGCTTTTGCGTGAGGGTGGTATACTTCAACCAAGGGTGACTAGGGACTGCTTCCATGGGAGAAAAAATGAATGAGTGGGTGGAGGACATAGTGCACCGTTTGCGGTCTTTGTACACTTACCAAAAGAATAAAATAATAGGGTTTGGTTTGTACAAAACATAGAGACGGGTGCCCCAAAACATGAAAGTGTTCGCTCACTGATGATGTGAGGAGGATGTTTTGCTGAGGGTGGGGGCCCCATTAGTTGGTCTCATGTGTGAGGTTGATGAAGCAGATGAAAAAGTATAACAGATGGGATTATGCTAATGGAGGTATGGTGGGCCAAATACGAGGCGTCGTAGTGCGCTGTTGATCTTCTTATACAACCTGACCATCCGGGAAAGGGGTTTTATTTTGTATGGTAAAACTTGACCTTATGCATGGTGGATGAATGGGCGTGAGGTGCTTCCCGGACTAAAGTGGTATGACCATGCCGTCATTTTTGTTGTGATATACAGTCTATTATGGTCGATGAGCACCATGGAGGGGAGGCTCTACCGACCAATGAGGATGTTTATCGTGTGCAGGGCAAGGTGATGATAAACACGGTCGAATATGTGGAACCTACGGTTAATTTATGATGGAGAAATGATGTTAGGATATGCAGAGTTTTCTGGGACTCTATCATGTTGGGGGTAGAATGATACGTGCTCTTGAAACTTCTAATGGATGGATTTGTGGATGGTTTGCAAGCTTTCCTACAAAAACAACTACCTAAATTGAAAGCATCTTCTTTATCAAATATTATTGAAATTCATGAGATTTAAAAAAGAAGATGAGAGAGGGCATACCTGCTGGCATTGAAAAATTATTTTTTCGGGAGTGCGAATTTGTGGCATCGCCTCTGTTCGTTATGGAGTTCTGATGACAATGTTGCTTTCGATTCGGAGAACAGACCTTCTAAGCTCTCGTTATGGTCCTCCAAATTTTTTGAAAAGGGTGATATATAGGTGAATATGGCCCTAATTCAATTCATTTGTGCTTTTTTTATTTTTCTGAGAGGTCAGAGGCTTCTGAGGTGTAGTTCTTGAGATTGCAGTCAACCTGAGCACCAGGGATTAGCGATACCATGCCCAGGTAACCTCCATGACGTCCTGCACTTTAATTTTTTAAGTCTGAGGGTGTCAGGATCTGTAAAAAACTGGTTTGTACGGATTCTAAGCCATTTTTACCCTAGATTGCGCGGGCGATCAAGGTAAGAGCATGCCTTCTGTGCGTGTTTTTTGGGGTTTTACACGCTTTAGGCGCTCTTTTCCCCTCTTTTGGTGTGCCTTACGCGTGCTTGTGAGAAATACAGGCGCACCTTCAGCACGCATGTCTGAGGGACATGCACGCAAAAGGCCGAGGCAATTTTTTTGTATTTTTTTCCTATTTTTGATGTTTTTTCTGTTGCTGATGGGTTCCT
Organism: Pinus albicaulis; assembly: GCA_034641835.2. NCBI lineage: Eukaryota > Viridiplantae > Streptophyta > Pinopsida > Pinales > Pinaceae > Pinus > Pinus albicaulis. Next base: position 3,172,909 of record MU968551.1, on the reverse strand, counting down.
GTTTGGATGACAGGATATTATGGAGGGAGCGGGATTGGCCCGAGTTCCGTACTACATTAGCTGCCGACAGTCAGGCATGTCGACAGTTGGTGCAATGGGGGCTCTTGAAGTTCATGGAGAACGAGATTCTTCGGTCACAGGACCAGCTGCTGCGTTACTTGATCCAGCATTGGCACAGGAGGTGCAACATGTTTGTGTTGCATGGGACTGACCTTGCTATCCGTCCTAAGACGGATGTATATTTTGTGACCGGGATATTGCCTCATGGTGAGGCGTTGCGGTATCCACTCCCTTCTGGGAGGGTGGATTTGGAGAGGTTCCGAGCGCGTCATTGTGGCGGGGTGCCCCTTACAAAGGGGTGCATATCCATTGCCTCGGTGAGAGAATGGCTGAGCAATGTGCTTTGGCGGCTATTGTGCGACTTGCAGGGTCGTTGGCTCCACTCGAGCATTGGGCCCGCAGGTTGGAGTCTTGCGCTGGCTGAGGGCCGGACACTTTTTCGATTTTTCCCACTTCTGCGATGACAGGATGGTGAGGTAGCTTAACAAGGTCTGGAATGGATCAAAGTTATTTGCGTACACCAGTATTCTATGCAACATCATGTACGAGAGGGTGGTGTTGTTGAGACCGATGGTGGTGGTGCCTCCTGGGGGACCACGGCAGTCTCGCTTGAGGAGGTGGGCTCTTGTGATGCCGCGAGGGGGTGGGGGTATGGTGGGGCGTTACTGGAATGCCACGACGGAGGCCTGGTTTGAGGTCAACCCCCAGATGTTTCTGCCATTCCCATATGCAGGGATGGACTTCTGGGAGGATCCAGAGATGGGTCTCCCTCCTGGTTATGCTTGGAGGCTAGCAGGTATGTTTTTATGTTTTCTGCATTTATTTGAGTAGATATGTTTTTTATGTGTTTTGATGGTGACACTGATCCTCTTCAAAGACCTCAGGATGGTCGTGGGGGGCTGGGAGGAGATGCTGCACAGCCTCAAGGTGGTGGACCTGGTGGTGGTGCTAGTCCTTCAAGAGAGGGCAGCAGCTTGGCTACTGCCGAGGCTGTGACCGAGCAAGCTCGTGACGATGCGGAGGCGACGCATGCTGATGTGGCAGAGGCTCGCATTGCTAAGCTGACTACTCAGGCATCAATTTTGGAGGATGCTTGGGATCGAGTGGACCGCTTGACCCAGGGGATGCCTTCTCAAGGCTTTTTGGATGACCTCGAGGAGGTCTGGTTGGAGACGCTGATGGCTTGGCAGAGGGACTATCGGCATGTTTTATGTCAGGTGGCAGTCTCAGTTTTGACGGCGGATAAAGTAGTGGTACCTGGAGTGGCTGTGGGTCCAGGTGCCCCACTTTGGGGAGCACCACCCTAGAGTTTATTTGTACACGAGGAAAGCACCCATTATGAGGATGCTTCTCCTACTTTTGAAGACTTTTTGTGTATCTTTGGGCTGACCGATGGGTCAGAGACACTATTTTTTGTACTCAGACATATAGGCTATGATATATGTGAGAGATATTTTTTGCGGCTCTACATGGTGTGTCGATGGATATCTGTGTTTTCTATGTTTTTTATGTATGATGGTTTGTTCGATATGCATTCAAGTTTATAATATTGTTAGCTATGCGATGAACTATTTGGTTTTGACTCCTTGGTACATGTGTAAACATAATGTAGTCAAATTGTCTACTTAATATTTTTGCACGCAAATATTTTCTAAATAGATGTGAATTTCTTATCTCAAATGTTTGGTTTAACTGTGATACTACTAATTGGGAATGGAGGTAAACATGCATATGGCATATGCCTTGATGGAGGGCGTCATGTGTAAGTCCGATGACAGCGTCATATTCTGCCTTATTTTTTGTTGCTGAACTGATACACACACTGTTGGTGCAGATTAGTGATCAGTCAGGGTGATAGATGACCTAGGAAGTTGTTCCTAAACTTTGAGACCATCTTGATTCTCCATCAGGAAATCCGAAGTAAGGTTCGGGTTGGTAATCCATTGCGGCCCTCGAGCATGTGTTATAATAAGTCTTTCGGTCAAAAATTTAAAGTGGTTGGGTTTGTGTACGTTAACTCTATGGTAGGGCCTGCTTGGCCCTTATGGGTAGAACTTCTTGAGGTAAAGGCCGTTGATGGGGTTGTTGAGGCATGTCCCATCTGGTTCCGTCAAGATGTATGCCCCCTGGAGGAGGAAATTTTTTACGATGTAGGGTCCTTTACACAAGGTTTCGAACTTTCCTGGCCCTAGGGCTTCTTTTGCGACATCATAACGGAGGACCAGTTCTCCCTCGGTGAATGAGCAAGGGTTGACGTAGCGATAAAATGATGCTTTAACCCTTTTCTTATGGGCCTCGTTGTGTTGCAATGACTGTCATTGGCTTTCATTGACGAGCTCTAGTTGTACTAGGCATTGTTCTAGAGGCTGGGTATGATCAAGGAGTTCGATGGTGGCATGAAAATTCGAGATTCTGCATTCTATGGGAATCACAGCTTCGACCTCGTATAGCAAGTGGAAGGGAGTGAAACCGGTGGACGTCTTCACAGCCGTGTAGTATGCCCACATGGCAGAAAAGAGCATGTGATGCCAGTTGGTTTTATGGCTATCCACCATGCGTTGTAACATAGTTTTGAGTACTTTGTTTACCGCTTCTACTTGTCCATTGGATTGGGGGTAGTAAGGTGAAGCGAATTCATGGGTGAATCCGAGGTGGTGAGATATCTCCTTGAAAACTTCATTCTCAAAGTGTTTCCAATGGTCAGAGACTAACTCTTTGGGAACGCTAAACCGGGCGATCACGTGGTTAAACAAAAATCGCGCGGCGGTTTCTGCAATGTTGTCGTATGTGGGCATGGCCTCTACCCACTTGATGAAATAATCGACAGCCACTATGATATATTTATGGTTTCCTGATGGTGCGGGGTTGCAAGTCATAAAGTCAATTCCCCATTTTAAAGCAGGGGTCGGCGACAATGACAAGATGTAGAGGAGTGAGGGGTGCTCTTGCTTTATGGGCGAAGCATTGGAATCACTCGCATCTCTTTATTGTTGTAATGCAATCGCGAAACAGGGAGGGCCAAAAATATCATGCCCGTAGGAGTTTTTGGGTAGTGGCCATTCCAGATAGGTGGTCGCCACAAGCACCTTTGTGGCAGTCATTAAGGGCTTTTTATGCTTGGTCGTGAGTGAGGCATCGTCGTAAAATGGTGTTAATGCATCGGCGGTACAAAACATCTCCCATGAGGAGATATTGGGGGGCCTGTTGGCATATGCGCCGACAGTCGTCTTGAGTGAGATGAGGTCTAAAATTTTGAGTTTGTAGAAAGAGGAGAATGTCTCTGTACCGAGGGTCTTCGGTTGCTACAAAGAAGAGATGCTCATCTGGTAACGAATAATTCACTGGTGATCCTTTGGTATCTCTTGGGAGGTCCGTAATGAACTCTACTAAGTTAATCGTCTTTTTTCTCTTAGGGGAGTGAAACTGTAAGTCATATTCTTGGAGAATGACTGTCCAACGGGCATACTTATGGTTCAATAGGCGGTGTGTGAGCAGGTATTTGATGGGATTAATATCTGCGATGATCTTAGTGGTTTTTAAGATGATGTAGTGGCGAAGCTTTTGTACTGCATGTATTAATGCTAGGTCAGTCTTTTCTTCAAGTTCATATCTTAATGCTCAGCTCGATAAGGTTTTGCTGATGTAATAGATTATGTGCTCCTTCCCATCAAGGCCTTCCTGGATCAAAACTCCGGCCAATGTGGACTCAAAAGCTGATTGATACAAGATATAATCTTTGTCATAGTTTGGGGGACTGATGAGTGGTGTTGAAGATAATGTTTCTCTCAACGCATCAAATGCTTTCTAGGCATGATCATCCCATTTGAATGGGATTTCCTGGCGAAGGAGGTGCAGGAACCCTCGAGCGCAAGTGGCGTAATTTGGGACGAAGCGTCTTAGAAAATTGGCCTTCCTTTGCAGGCTTTGCAATTGCCTGAGGGTTTGAGGTGGAGGTACCTCTTTGATGGCTTGGACCTTGAGGGGGTCCACACAAATCCCTTGCTGGGAAACTATAAAACCTAAGAGTCTTCCTGCGTTGACGCAGAAGACACACTTGAGGGGGTTCAAGCATAGGTTGTATTTACGACATCATTGGAACACCAATCACAGATCCCCAAGATGATTTAAGCGCTTCTTGGAGCGGACGGTCGGGTCATCCAAGTAGGCAAGGATAAGGTGTGCCAAGTCATGAAATATAGTTCATGGCCCTTTGGAAGGTGGCTCCAGCATTTTTAGGCAAAATGGCATTACCTTGTATGCGAATGTGCCCCGGGAAGTGGTGAACACAATTTTGTATCGATCTGTGTGGCGGATTTGAATTTGGTTGTACCCAGAGAATCCATCCATGAAGGATAAATCCTCGTGCCCCGCGCAAGCATCGATGACCTGGTCGATGAATGGGGTGGGATAATTTTCCTTGGGACAAGCTTTGTTTAAATCCTGGAAGTCGGTGAAAACGCGTATCGTGCCCTATTTTTTCATAACGGGAACAGGGTTAGAAACCCAAGATGTGTAAGCGATGGGGTAGATAAACCTGGTTTTGTGAAGCTTATCGATTTCTCATTTTATTGCTTCTGCCTTTGATGGGTGCAGTTGATGTTGTTTCTGGCGCACTGGAGGTACGTCAGGCCAAGTGTTAATATGGTTCTCTACAATGGTGGGACTAATTCCAGGCATTTCTGAGTAGTCCTACGCGAAGATATCTCTATACTCTTGTAGAAATTGGGTATAAGAGGCTATTTCTTCTGGATATCATGCTACCCCTAGTGATATTTCTTCGACCTTTGCAGGATTTTGTGATATGTTTGCCATATTTCCTTCCTCGAATGCATCAGGCGCTATGATGGGATTTTTGAACGAATCGAATTTTCTTGATGGGAGGAAATCTTTTGATTCGATCGCGTAGATCTCTTGTTCTTTTGTCTTGTTGGGACTGAACGTATGCTTGGGGAGAAAAATCAAACGATGATGAATTGCATCCCATGGATAATATGGCTCTGTCATTACCTCTAGGATTTCTTCATCTGAATGAAATAGGGATCCTAAGGGGGATTGATCCTGCGCAAGGTTATGCTGAATAGGTTTAATATGCATGGAGCTAGTTGAGAGACACAAGAAGGATTCCATCGTCGATGTGGTGGAACCAGACGCGGTCGACAGAGTGTAGACAGATTGGGTTTGCACTGTCGTAGGTACAACTACTCTCGTAGTTGCAGCTAACTCGACACCTATGGCAGATGAGCAGACAACTTGAGTCATAGTTCTGATACATGATGATATGAATCACATATGTTGTATCATGTCGTCAGCGTTTGGTGGGGGAAGAATCTCTGTGATGGGAGTTTGCATAAGCTCAAGGTTGGGTTCCTGGCTAGGATGGTCAATTTCCTGTGGGTGGAAATTGTGCCTGGTGCAGAGGTGCCTAAATGTTTCCATTAGCGGGCATACCTATGGCTCGTGGTTTTAGCCAGTGCAAATGGTGAATGGTACCACTGTGCCAACTGAGTAGATTGTGTGGGAATCAACACTACTCGCCATCCGAGATGTGGATGCTTGGAAAGGTTCTATTGTAGAAGAGGAGTTATTAACACTACTCTTGCTGCTCTAAGCTTGGGGAGATGCTAACATTTAATTGTATGATGAAATTGTGAACAAATCCGGCAATAGGTATGCGTGATCTTCTCTTGGTTAGAGAGAAGTCTCTGAGGCAGAGAAGAAATTGTGCAAAAACTTCTTGCAAAGGGCTTCAGTTCTTTGCATTGACTGACGTGGTGGTCATTCAAGTCACATAGTCCACATGTTATCCTAGGTTTGGCCTAGGTCATGCTTGGTTGGTGCGTCATCCTAGTTTTCCCATCACGCCTGCGTGGGTGTGGGGTCGCTGGCCTAGGGGTTGAAGAAATAATTTACTGGAGAATATAAATAATTATAGAGAGAAATAATAAAAATAACAAGCAACAAAACACATAAATATGAAAACATATGTTTATTCAGGAAAAAACCCCAAACTCTAGGGAAAACCCATCCTAATGAAATTTCATTAGCCTTGGCCAAAACCCTGGCCAATCTAGCCAAGTGAGCCTTCATCGCTCACATCCAGGCCTTGTCTTACAATGAAGTGTTCCCAGCCTTTTATAGGCTCCATTGCATGCAATACCATGAGCCGAAAACCATGAGTTCACAATAAAATGGGCTCCAAAACTACCCATTTTTTAACCTGGTTAACCTTAACTCTAAACCCGAGTCAATTTACCTAACATTCCCCCTCTTAAACTTGACTTGGGGTTCCTTGACTAAATCTAGCCAACCTTGCCAAGTGAGCCAACCTAGCCTTGCTCACTCTGGCCCTTACCCCTCTCAAATTTTTTACCTGGGGTATCTGTTAACCCAACATCCCCCCTATCACCTAGGTCTAACCCAGACTTTACCAGTGATTACTAGGGGTACGAATGCCTTACCAGGTCTTACATCAATATGCCCATTTACATATAATAAAATTTGACTCCATAATATATATATATATATATATATATATATATATATATATTGATATTTAAACCCTTGTTTCTCTCTTAATATAACCATCCTCTCATCTCTCATGGACCTCTATGATCTCCATAGCCACGAAAACCAAAACTTTGAAAACTTATATCGAACTGCTTGAATTCCCATCAAACTTCAGTGTAGAATTATCATCTACCACTCGATACATACCCGCATTCACAACCTTAATTCGAACCCTATTCAAATTATTACCATCAATATGGCCCACGTCAAGTAGAAGCTTGTCCACAAACTACTACGCAAACCCATCATAAATCACCTACGTAACACCTTTTTAGTCCAGCGATTAAATCTTGATTGAGTATCCCAATATGCTCAATATGATGCTCCAATCATCCTTAGACTCTCACAAATGAGATACAAAATTTCACTCATTACATTGTGGTGGTTTCCATCGCTGCTTTTCTACGCACGATCATGTTGGCTTTCACATTTAACTGTTAACCGACCACCTGCAACACTACACAAAACCGTGCGGCCGCTTCTGGTGAAATACGAGCTTCACATTTTTCTCACTTGATGTCGAGATTTTCATGGAAGATATCTGTAGCATTGAGCCATTGCATCAACAACATTTTCTTCTCATACCATAAATGTTATCGCACCCAACTTGTCATACGTTTCATCCATAAAGGCTCGCACTTCCAATGCACGTATCACATTGGCTATGCTCATTTGACAGATTCCAACTTGCACCTAAGACCATGAGCATCTCGAAATAGCGGCTCTTCCCCATTCTAGCACCCATTGAATGCCCCTGCTGATCATGTAATCGCCAACTTCTTCCACAAGCTCCTGCTCGTTCTGGCATTCGAACAGGGATTCAGCATTGCATATGCCAACATCTGAGATGTTCTTTTTCTAAAACCTTCCCACACAAAAGAATACAACCATGGCACGCTCATGAACGCTTCTACGAAGGTGCCATCACCAATCAGAAATTGTCTCTGCGTGCATATTATCACTAGCACTATGGTAAACCTTAAGCAGTTTTTCCATGATAGCTTTGAGAGTCTATTTCATGCTCATCTCCACCTCAATATGCTAGGGGGGGCACTCAAAATATGGTGGCGGATGCGAGAATGGCAGATATTCTCACCGAAACTGCACTCAAACCGAAAACCCACGGCATGACTAGGCTATGACTCGTCTCATCTAGCATAGAAATCGAAATACCCTCGGGCTCACCATTATTACGTGGTTTTAGTTTCAAATTCTCAACGATCCTGCACCTCAGCACTTCCTGGGTCGCTTTCTTAGGCTCATATCTCCATTTACAAGCCAATAAAACCCTTGGCAACAAAAGCGTCCCTTTGAAGCCAACATTTGGCTCTGATATCAAATGAAGAAATAATTTACCGGAGAATATAAATAATTATAGAGAGAAATAATAAAAATAACTAGCAACAAAACACATGAACATGAACACAGATGTTTATCCGGGAAAAAACCCCAAACTTCGGGGAAAATCCATCCTAATGAAATTTCGTTAGCCTTGGCCAAAACCCTAGCCAATCTAGCCAAGTGAGCCTTCACCGCTCACATTCAGGCCTTGTCTTACAATGAAGTCTTCCCAACCTTTTGTTAGGTCTCTGTAATTTATTAGCAAGATTGGGAGAGTCCAATCACAGAGTTAACATCATTTCAACCAACTTTGGGATTCTAGGATCTAGCCCTCCTGAATCCGGAGAGGGATCTCTCCAATATGTACAAAGATGGATATTGTCTTTGAAGTTTAGGGTAATGATATTAGGCTAGTTATGAAGGCCATGGGTTTTTTTTTGTTTTGCATGGTTGAGCATGAAATTTTACTTGAAGGGAAAATCCTAAATGCAAAAAGTTTCAAAAGTGAGAAGTTGCAAGCAAATAGAACAGATTTGGCAGACAGATAGATATAACGCTGGTTTTTAGTCCATTGGGCTATGGAGTCATATCTGGGCTTTAATTGAACAACAACATCAAGTGTGATCTAAGGGGCAAGTCATCTATGTCTAAGGATTTCTTTAAATTTTGATTTATGGAATGGAGTGATACACTAAGAAGGGGAATTAAACAGATGCAGAACGAAGAGCAGCCTAGGATCTGATAAGTACTTTTAAACCAGTCAGCGTTTGGCAAACACTTAAGGAGGACACGAAAGAAGACTAGGATCTGGTAAGTGCTTTTAAACCAACCAGCCTTTGACACACTTCCAATAGAAAACATACAAAACAAGGGGAAACACAAAGATAACACAGAATGGTCTAAGATCTAGCAAGTGCTTCTAAACTAGCCAACTTTTAACACATTCCAAGGGAAACAATCTGTTAGTTATGCAGACAAGTCTGGGACCAGGGCTAACCATATCTTCCTTCAGTTCATCATCACATAACACATACTGAAAGTAACATTTAGAAATAATATTCAGCTAGGACGATAAAATGAGGGAACACCAGCATTCTCATGCCTAAAAATGAATTAAGTCATTCCTAAATAACACAGATTGGAAGAAAACATTCAAATAAAGATTTCTCAGCCATAGAAGGTTACTGATATACAGCAGGTCCTAACCCTGTTTAAACTGTTCTTTACAGTGGAAAATGAAACAACATGAAAACAGAAATAAAACAACAAGTTACAAATGAGAATAACATCACCGTCAATATAGATCAGGATCCCATGAAACAACTTTTATATTGATGTCAAACCAGCTACAAACTTCAAGTCCAATGTTTCAGTTCAACAATCATCTTCACTATTCAACCTAACTACTCTAGCACAAACAGAGCTTCAAGGTCCAGTGAATACTATGTACAAATAGAAGTCTCAAGCTCAAGTGTATTTCAAAGTTCTGCAACCAACAACTCCTCATCTTATGTAGAAATACTTATAGGAAGATGAGGAGGTGAGATTTCAACAAAATATCTCAAAGACAGTTAATGGAGAGTGAAGACTTCTCGGCCCTTTGAGAGGCTCGAGGGAAAAATTTACAGGTGGATCACTACATTAACCGTTTCACAATAAATATCAAAGCTCGGTGGAAGCTTTGTTTGACTTTGAGGCTCTGTGTATGTTTTGGAATAACTCTGCAGATATTTATTTATTGGTTTCCTTGTAGAAATAACCTCTTGGCAATGCTGGAGGCAGATATTTCTTCGAGCAATAACTTCGGCCTCTGTTCTGAATGGTTCGAGGCAACAGGTGGCTCAGTGGTAGCTGAGGAATCAATTTGCCTCAGATGTGGCGGTGGAGGCTTTTTGTCTGATAAAACACTTTAGGTTTTTCCTTTAAACTGTGTTTTACCAATGACCATAGGCTTTTTGATACTTTATCCTGGCGCAATCCCATAAAAACATCTTCAATCTTCATACATTGTACTTTGTTCTCAAAGCCGGATACTCTTTAAGCGTGTTTGATTAAAAAACGTGCTCTTTAGCATGTCTTGGACCACGCATGAAATGTAACTTTATCAATACTTTCAAATGCAGCGAGACATGGGAATGAGCCCCGTGAATGACCTCTTTAAGATAGCTTGAGAAAGGCAGGGAAAGCATCTTTCCATCCCTACGGCTTTCTTCATTCTATAGTAATGGAAAACCATTAAAACTTTATAAACACAACAACGATTAAGAAATCCTGAGACAGGATTCACTTCAACGGATGGCGGGAGGAGGCGTGGCGAAGTCGGATGAGGGCAACCAACGGTGGAGATCTGCATAGAAAGGCAAAAAGGATAGCGGGAGAAGAATAAGGAGGAGCAGTTTTGGACCGTCCGATCTGGACACGTGGATGGTCCAGATCTAATCGGAGGGTCTCAATCGGGGGTGGCACAAAAGGGGATGCGATTGAACTTCCAGTGTGATTAAGCGCTAGCCGTTCATTTGCAGATCAGATCGACGGCGGAAAATGAATCGGCGGGTTTTTAAATGGCGGTAGGACTTACGATCGGAGGGAATAAGGGCCGTTGGATAGGCGGGAAATGGACGGCCCAGATTTAATCGGAGGATCGCAATCGGGGAGGCCACAAAACAACATGCGATTTGAAACTTTGCGATTGAGCGCTGGCCGTTGATTTGAGGACCAGATCGACGGCGGGGAAAGAATCGAAGGTATGGACTGCGATTGATTGGAGGGCACATTTGAAGCATTGCGATTGCGATTGGGCGGGGGCTGCGATTAGCGCTCCACCGTCAGATCTCCGCGGAAGATCAATGGTGCGGAACGCATCGCCAGACTTATTGTTATAAATAAATCGCATTGGAGTTTTGACTTTTTACAAAGGATTTGTGCACCCGCCCGACTTTCGATTGCGATTAGCGCTTGGGACCTAAGCGCTTGGTCCTAGCACCGGGGCATGTGCGGGGAAGTGGTTTGAAAGGGGCTAGCGGGAGGGGGCTTATGCCTATATTAAAGTCGGAAGGTGGGTTTTGGCCTTTTTAAATGGAATTTGAAGGCCGAGGAAAGGAACGATAGAGGGGTAAGGGAGGAAAATGGCCAACAAAGGTTAGGGGAAAGATTTTAAAGGGGATTTTGGGGGTTCGGCACAGCTCAACCAGAAGTTTTAAACCATGTCGGGAGGATTTTCACGAATGGAGGGAAAAACTTATGAAAAGTAGGGAAATAATATGGAGAAAAGGGGGAGTAAATGAAGGTTAGTTATGAGTGGGAGAAAGGGGAAAAATGATGGTTTCTTCAGCAGTTTCTTACAGGAAATCAGCAGAATTAATAGGAAAAGTAATGAATATTTTGGACAGAGGCATGAGGCCTACAAGGAGTCTTCAAGAGCCAACAAATTTTAGTAATGAAAAATTGTTCCTTGAAGGCTCAAAACAGATTTAGCCACCTTTTGGTATAACAAAATATTATAGGTGGCTAACACCTTTTATAGGCTTCATTACATGCAATACCATGAGCCGAAAACCATGGGTGCACAATACCATGTGCCCCAAAACTACCCACTGTTTAACCTGGTTAACCTTGACTCTAACCCCGAGTCAAGTTATCTAACAGGGGTGATGTACTTTCTATATCGTTTGAGTTCATCATCCCACTTCTTCTCTATTGTATGAATCATATCAATGAGGGGACGAACTCGTGGGATATAGGTACGACACTATCCACAGTGATTGCCCTGACATACTGGGAAAATAGCCTAGATATGGGGTTCCCGTCGTGCTCAGTTTGTGGTCTGGCAGGGTACTAGTGTCATAATGCTGCTAAATCAGGGAAAATGATGACCACATGATTGGGCGTTTTACATAATGCACATGTTGGTCTTCTTTGTAGAGAGCAGTTAGGGGTAACTAAACGTTCCCTGATTGGTCACTTTTCAGCCGACAAGAATAGGATGGATTTGCTCGTCACATTGTCTTGGGTTTTCGAGCTGTTCATGGATTCTGAGTCCATACCATCTTCTTGGGAGAGGCAGGCTATGGTTGATCGCATACAGGCTAGTGCTGCGCAAAATCTAGGTATGTAGTGACAACGACGTACTGGGTGGTTGTCACCACATATCTGACATGAATATTGGATTTCCATGTTGTCGCGATATACTATATGAACGAGCTACCATCGCTGGAACATTTCCAAAGCTGGGATATCAATGATGAAATGATCAAGCTCATCACAGAGTACACAACTCTCGATTGGGGGAGGGGGCCTGGCGGGGAGCCTTTCAGGTGATCGTCGTTCCTCCTGTAGGTACAAGATGATACGAGATTCATCTCTAGCAGACTGGGTGGGGGGATCCTCTTAATAGGATCGCTCGATGGCATGCAAGGCATCCCTATATTGTGGTATCTTTGGGCAATGATGGGTATAGTGTCCATAATTGCTACAGATAGCGCATGCGTGATTGGTACGTAGTGCTTTGCCTTTACGTTTGGTGGCAGGTTCCTTTTTATAGGAACGTGTTGTCGCGATGTCTGCCTCAGAGCTGAGGAGTGGTTTTATTTCATCCATCTCTAGGTAGATATGGGTAGGGTGAACTATTATGTCACATATGGAACAAACTGGTGATTCCTGTTGTATGGCGGGGGTTTCCAACTTCTTTCCTCTTCTCTCGGTTTTCTTAGTCGTAATCATCGATTTTGCAATGGGAATTTCCTTTGCAGGGATGTTTTCGACCGTTTCCTGAACGGGTGGGGCCTCCTCGGGACTGAGGGGATTTAATCCTGTGGCAGTGATGTGTGTGGCTCCCATCCCAGTAGGGGGAATGAGATACCAAACTGGTATTGAAAATGATATGTTTGGTAACACCACTATTGCCAAAACCTGCTGGGATACGAAACTAGTTGGGGGGTAGAGAAAAGGGGTTTGGGAAGAGGCGTAGGCTAGAGAGGTTGTCATGGTTGAGGAATCGATGTCATTACTACTTGTGTCTATGTCCTAGCTACCTTCGGCACTTGATGTGGACATCATGCACACTAGAGCTTCTGTGACATCAAGTGATGACTCAAGTAGAATGGAGGGATCTCCTAGAAATGATCCTAGGATGGACGACGGTTTGAATTGGCCAGGGCTAAATTCTTGATACCATGAAATCACGTCCGTGGATGTATCTATGTAGGGTAGAATTACATCGGTGTTTGTTAGGGGTCGTTTTTCACTATGCGTCAATTGGTCGACAGTAATGATGTGGTCCTCATGGGGGACCATCATAGTGCGAAAGACGGAGGAGGCTATGGCTGACATGGCGTACATATAACTCTGACCAAGGAGTATATTATAGTCCAAGTGAGTGTCCAAGACTTCAATGTCTATAAGGACCGTGTTTTCGGCTAAGCAAACCGAGACGTTTTGGTAGAGACCGACGGGGGTTGAAGGACGACCATCGTATGCTCTAAGTGTGATGACTGATGGTTTTAGTTCAGGAGACCCTAACTTCTGCCAAACATTATTTGACATGATGCATGTGGATGCACCCTCGTCAATGACATATCGGTGAATGGTGATATTTTGGACTGATACTGGTATCTAAAAGGCGACCATGGAAGGAAGCCTAGGGGTGGTTTTGTCTAAATCAAAAGCCATTAGGCATGTATCGGCAGGGTCGATAAGTCTAACGCGGAAATTAAGGCTTTCTGTTGTTTTGGATATGACTGCAATACTTCTAAAGATGACATGGCAACGAGTGATTGAGCTAGATAATCCACGATCCTATAGTTATGGGCTGCTTTGGAATAGTTTCATGCTCACCTAGTTGGTCCCTTAGCCATCTTCGACAAAGGTTCAATAGGCATCTTTAATATGGTCAAAGGTGCAGTTGGTGCACTGATACTAGCCCCTGACGTGTTGGTGTCTGGTGGGGTTTTGTAATTTCAATTCCGTGTTTGAAAAACATCTCTTCGTCAGTCATGTAGATTTTGTGGCTGTTTTTTCCAGAGTCGTCGAAATTTTGTTGTTGAGTGCTAATTGTCCCTTGATGGGGGAAAGGTTCCTGCATCACTGCTATCTGCTAGGAAGATCCCCCTTGTTCTCGGTTACTTTGTAGCTTCTTTAGCTCAGGGAGGTTGGGACAGTGGTGAGTGTAATGGTCATACTCACCACAAATCGAACAAGAGTGGTTTTTTCGAAGATGTGGCCTTTTGCTCTGTCATTGGGCATTTCTTGGCTCCTGGTTTTGATTTCTGTTGGAGTTGCCTTGAACCTGAGATCGTGGAGGGCATTGCTAGTTATTGCCCCCCTATCCAATATTTCCTTTAGGCTTGTTTTTTCCCTTTTTATTAACCACGTTAAAAGGGTAGTTCTCCTAGTTATATGGTTTGCGCGGTTGGTTTTGGGAAGGCTGCACAAATTTCACCTGTGCATTATTCTGCATATGTAGGTCTTATGCTGGGGACTGAGCATAAGGCGGTCCCTGGTTTGGAAATGGTTGTCGGGGGGGAACTCTTCCGTCAGTATGTCTATTTGCGTACTGGGTCCCCCGAGATGGAGGATAGGGTCCTCCATAGTGATATGACGACGCCTTATTGGTCAAATTTTGCGGAGGCATGTGATGACTTTGGTAGCCGGGTTGTGGTACATTCTGGGTAGAATCGTATTTGTAACCAGGATTTTGAACGCTGCTGCATGGGTAATTTTGGGTCAAAGACCCAATTAAACCGTCTGCAGAGTTTGACACACCTAGAAATTATTTGTAAGTTTGCAGGTGCGGGGCATTCGACAAGATATTGTAAATATACCTTGACTGCGTATAGATCAACTTGAGCTGTTGCGCCTTACTGATGGCATATTCTTCGAATATGGGCCTTTGTTGCGCCACATCCTTCGAAATCTCTGCAGTGAGAGTTTTAGGAATAGGTCTAACATTACCCGATCGTCGAGTTTGGCTTCACACAAACTACGACGTCATCGCCATTCATGGAGATGGTCCGAGATATGGACAGCGGGGGTTTGCCTAAAGTGTGTCAATAATTCCATTCCGGAATCATGGTGAATGGGTAACTGAAAATAGGTTATGAACGTAGTGGCGAGGCGCTAATTAAGGTTCCATGTGTAGCAGAGGGTTTCTCCACATACCATTTCGTTGTTACTCCTCTAAGAGTGCGTTGAAACAGTCTCAATCGAACAGTATCATCAACGATGTTGTTCGATGAGCACCACAGGTGGAAAGTCATGACATGATTTCCTAGGTCTTCCGCTTGCTTTAATTCGAACTTTGGAATGTCTAAAGGGAGCTTCATGGGCATTGGAGGCCATATGGGGTTGTGTGCAATGGGGTCGTTTGTCAACTTGATTAAATATGGTATATTCAATGAAGCTAGAAAAGGTGACTACGAGGTTGTAGCGATTGTGACTTGTGAAAACACAATATTCTGGTTAGGAAGAGGGTTTGTCTGCGACGTACCCTGCTGTGTGTTCGACTGGCTTCCTAAATGGGTAGCACTCCTCTGCCCTCTGGGGGTTGTGGGAGGAGTGGTATGTGGTGTGGCGTTGGGATACAGACTAGGTTTCCCAACTAAGGATGCCCCAATAAAGGATGAACAAATAACGGTGGCAGTGTTCTATCTTTGACACCGAAATGGCGAAAGACCTAAAACCGCTCCCGATAATGGGGAGAGGTCCAAAAGACGTCTAAATCGACGAGGTCCCATTGGGTCTATTCTGGCGTCGACTAGGTATGGCTTTCAAAATATTTGAGAGGATAGAGATTATAATCAAAGCAAAATTCTGATCACATACATAAAACAAAGCAAAAATAAAATAAATTTTCCCTTTAAATTAATCCTATGTGATCAGTCAACCAAAAAATATGGTTTTTGTTTGTTTGCGTACGATACTCAAATCCTAGAAGACCTAATCATCCTCACACACTCAAATGTAACTAGGCCTTGATAATATATCTTGCGAGTGCTGGCACAACGTCCCGTAAGAGCTGGTGACGGTCCCAGTCAGTCGAAGAAAATCCACCAAGGTAAGGGTAGAGGATCTAGTGCTTGCCTGCACCGTCACCTATAGGGAAAGGATGCCCTAATTTTGGCCACTAAGTACCACCATCCCATGTGAGCGTTCGAGTCTTGGGCTTCTTGGTAGTTTAGCTAACAGTACCGAGTATCAGTCGGGTCAGGTAACCCTAACTGATACCGCACGCACTGCGCCTAAGCCTAACCCCCTTTGAATTAGGTCTCTGCTGCGCTCAGGTTTTCTTTTCTGTGGGCTGATAGGTGGATTTGAAAGCTCCCTAAATGGTCAACTTCTATGTTTCAAGATGAAGAATGATCAAGTTGGCTTATTGGATGCCCACCCCCTTGATCCTAACTTAGACTATAAATTCTTTTGTGGCCCCTATGGGGAGAATTTAGTGAGTTTTGTTTAGTTAGTTTTAGGTGTCTTTGCTTTGCTTAGTGTGTGGATGTGTGTGAGAAAAAAGTGAACAAGCACATAGTTTGAACGTGTGGATATGTGATGATCCTTTTCAAAATATCCTATTAAACTATGTTCTATTATTCCTTGGTCAAAAGGAAAACATGTGCGGATATGGACTGCTTTCGATTTTTCCTAGTTAATCTATGTGATCAACTATAGGGAGATGGTGAGCTATGAATAGAGAGCGTTAATATGCTTTCCCAGGATCACCGAAGAGTGCAAAAGAAGCAGATATTATTTTCTCTTCTATCGACAATTCAATCCTGGTCCCAAAATCCTAGTGCAAAAATTGAACTAAACTAATGAATTTTACACTAGAAAAAGGAACTAGCTAAGCATTCGTGGACTCGGGCCACTTACTTTGGCTAATTATCTAGGTGTTTTGGTACCTAAATTTGCAAAACATAAATTTTTTTTGGAATGCAAGCTAATTTTCTCTCTTACTTAAACTATGTGTGAACTTTGAAAAAATCAACTTGAGATAAACTAACACCAAGCCTACCAAAAGTAGCTAAGAGTGAGCTTTTAGCAAGCTGCGAAGCTGTGGGGCACCTCAACTAGTATTGGCAGATGTATTATGGGCTACCAGGCACTCTACAAGCAGGAAAAGATAGAAATATGGGAGAAATTTCTCATTTTGTCTTTTGTGCACAAAAGGCTGAAACATGCGCGATGTCTGCGCGCAGGTCAGCTCTGAATCCGCACCCTGGGCGCGCCTGTCTGAGGGAAATGCGCGCAAATTCCTGCAAGAGTAATTTTTTGGAGTTTTCCTGCTCCAGTCTGTCACTTGGGATGAACTAGGGACTGAAGGAGAAAAAGGGGACAATTTCAACCCAACTCCACAACACAGATGGAGGTCTCTACAAAAATGCACAACCACATAAACTTGGAAATAAAAGTTAATGGAGTCTTCAATCCTGTGTTAGTGTGTTTGGTGCACGCATGTACGAAATCACACCAAATTAAGGGGTGTGGTTTACCCTCTTAAGTTATTTGTCGTAGATAGAAAAGATATGGAGTCAAGCAAGTTAATGGAACATGCTAGAACATAAACATACTAGATAGAGAAATAGCATGCATATTCAAACATAAGAATTAAACTAAAACTAAAACAAATCACACAAAAGCTCTAAATAGAGTCAAAAAACTTCAATAATCCAAACGGCGACACTTATGTCCCCTCTTATTGAGTGCTGGTAGGAAATGAGGATTCTTTAACCCACTTGCCAAGGGACACTTAGAACTTGGGGTTCTAAGTTCCGGTGCAAGGATGTCTTCACTCCCAAGCTGCCTTGGCGCAGAGTCTCCCTCTCTCTACTATGGTGGACTAAAGTTGTTGCATGGCCAACAACTGAGTCCCCTATATCACTGCTCCGAATTACACACTGCTGGTATTGCTTGGGGCAATTCTGGCCAGCATAACAATGTGCTCTCAAGTTGTTCATCTCTTGGTGGCCTTTTATAGGAGAATTCAAATCCTCCTTCCCTCTCTAGGTACATTGTGGATGGTCACCCAACAGAGGAGGGTGATTCCATTGTGTGCCACATTTATTCCATTGTGTGCTCCCTTGATGTCCTAAGGAGGCTTGGGTGGCTTTCCTTAGGTGGCTTCAAGTGTGCAATCAATGTCCTAGAGTGTGCTTTTTGTGGTCCCAGAAAGTGACTTCCATCGCTCCCAGGATGGCATGCTTTTTGGGTCAAAAGACGCGCAAGGGTGCACTTATCGAAGGATTTTGTGCACAAAAGCATTTATGACTAGTTCAAATTTGATTTTTCCTCATACCTTAGATATTTTTAAATAATTCCATATTCTCTAATGTCTTTCAGCCCTGTAAATCCTTCTGCCTGAAATTCAATAATGTCACATTTGCTTGTATGGTTATCCAGTGATAACACCAACCATTTGGGCATTTACCTATTAACACTTTCATCTCATACAACTCACAGATTGCAACCTATTGATGTCAGTGTGTTTGGGCCTTTTAAGAACTATTTCAGGGCATAGCGAGCTTCATGGATGTCCCATGTACTCATTTATACTATCCTCCAAAATGGATTGGGCCACTTATTTTTTAAGAACTAAACTTTTTCTTACCCCAAAAAAACTCTAGTTTCCAACCTTTGTTTTCTTAGTGGTCAACATGCCATTTTTGAATGTCCTCCTTTAACAACCTCTCAAGGATGTTCATAAATACTCCTCTTTTATTAGCCTTCTCTACATTATATTGATTACATAATCATGCGACAAATCTATATAAAAGGATGTAGACAAGGGAACATTGTGCAAATAATATTTCTTCTACTATTTCCCATTATTCTCCTAACATTCCAAGTACTTTCAAAATTATTATCAACCAACAATTATTTCCTCTCCTCTTTCAAAATAAGGGGCTAACCAAGAAGCTACACTAGGCTACCTTAACCTTTCTGGATGTAAACAAGGGAATATTACGTTGGAAATTGGATAAACCAACGCTCCACGTGTGTTTCGTGACATGTGCTTAAATGCCTCTCATGGATGCATTAACTTTGGCGACGTGTCCATTCAACAAGTGGTATTAGAGCCAAAGGTATCGAGTTTGAATCACACCCGGCTCGCACTTGGGGGGGGGGGAGATTGTTGCACATTGAATAAACCAATGCTCCCTGTGTGTTTCGTTACATGTTCTTAACCGCATCTCGTGGATCCATTAACTCTAGTGATTCTTCCATTTACTAACACCTACAGGTTTTGGTGTAACAAAAATCGTGATTCCAACATATTACCCTAACAAATTATCTTCTACCATGCCCAAATTCTCTCTTATGCCCTAACATTACACTACCTTTACCTTCATGGTAGCTTATGGGGATGTCTTCCCTTTTGCAAACACTATCTGTTGAGGTTTGTAAACAAAAACCAGTTATTTCTTTACAGTAGGAAATCCAAATAAGGATGTACACTTGGGAGAGATTCCTTAACAATTTATTTTCATCAATCTCCTAGCATTTGAATTTGTAGGTTTCAACTTTATAGGAAAATTTCATCAAAAACCTTTTCAAGTAATAAAAGTCATTTGAATTCTTAACACCACTGGGGGTCGTGAATGACAAGTATTGATTTGCTGCTAACTTGACATTTTTTTGTTATAGGATCAATGCACCCATACTATTCACTGACTTGACATGAGCTTCAAATCCTTTTTTTTGTGTATGCACTTAGCACTTATTGAGATTTTGTTAATTTTAGATAACAATATTATGTTCTATGTTTAAGCGCAATTTACTTAAATTTTTCTTAATAGGCCAATATCAAATTACAGTGTAGCAATCACATTAGATTAATCAAAATTATAGTAAATGTTGATAGAACATAAACAAAATGCAAAATACAAGCCAAGACAAGAGAACAAGATATTTGGAAGATGCCAGGGAAAAACCCCAATGTGGGGAAAACCCTTTGATCAAATTCTTCTTATTATTCTTCAATATTTCAACAGAGAGAGAGTACAAATATCAAAATAACTTTCCAAAAACAGTCCTGTCAAAATCCGCAGTCAACTACAACGCTAACAAGAAAGTCAACGCTGGTCAAAGTGGATCGAAAATGTCCTCCAAGAAACTCGGTCAATATCAGTGCAATTCGGCCTTCCAAGAGGGTCAAAGTCAACCCAAAACAGTCAAGTCAAACCCAGTCAACGTTGTTGTAAAATCTATGGTCGAACCTGAAGTTAATGCTAAAGTCAACCTCTATCAAATTGCTAAAAATTCCTCGAAACTTGTGCCGATAAATGAGGCCTTCAAAAGTTGTATTTTATGCCTTGAAAACGCAGTCAAAGGAGGAGAGTTGATCCTCAGTCAATGTTGGTCAACGCTGATCTGTTTTCCTGAAATTCGTCCTGCAATCTGCCCTGAATTTTTCGGCCACCTGTTTTCACACGTGTGAGGTAGAGAGCTACTCCAAGTTGTATGGACCAATAAGGAGAGAAAGATATGTGTGATGAGTGATTGATGTCCAAATGAGGTGAAGGTCACTCTTATTTATACAATTCATTGAGGGTGTGGAGACACAACTGTGACAATTTTCACATGTGTGAATAATAAATTCAAAATCACACTTCTACTTGTGAACCTTGCCCTAGTTTCCAATTTTAACATATTTTTTCAGCTATGGTTGGGGATGGTTGATTATCTTTTGTACTCTGATTAGGAACTCAGATTATTCCTCCTAGTCAATCTTAGTTTTTCTATACTCATGTCTAATTTTCAACTTGATTTTTTTTTAAGTCCCATGTCTCATTCTATAAGTCCCTATTTCATGGGAGATCTGCCTTCACTCGCTCCCCATTCTCTCTTAATTCAAGGTCGCCCCTCTTATAAAAGAAAGGCTTACGCACTTCACTCACTCCTCTTCCAATTATTGTCCTTTCCCAGCAGTCTAACGTACGGTTCCTTTGGTTATTGTTTATTACTTGTATTTTCTTTGTATTTTCTTATTCGCGGGAAGACAGAGAAGGAACAGAGACGGACTCATTTGCCACCTTTCTTAGTCATGCACATTAACACTAATGTGGTCCACATCCTGTTAGTGTCAGTTTTTGAATCCTGCGACCAGTGATCAAAATATCTCTTTTCACATCATATTAGGGTTCCATTCTGAATTTTTTTATCATTCCACTAGGTCATGCAAAAATTTGGTCACTGATTAGGGTATTGAGATAATTATTACTCCTTTCACTTCCATGGTCAATGGAAATCATCATGGTCAGGTCATTCATTGTTGAAAGAGTCCCATAGTCATCATGGTCATCACTAAGCTCATTCTTCTATGTTGTGCCTTCATTAGGTCATAGGGTCAAAATCATAAAAATTATTCATTTCACCATCAAATTCATATTTTGAAGGAGTAGTAATAGTCAAAGGTCTTAAACAATTTTAGGTTCCAAACTATCATTTCAAAGTAAGTGGTTTTGTGTTTACCATATTTGTCTCTCAGTTGTGCTTGGAAATCTCATTTCCCTCTCCTAGGGTTTTGAGGGCATTTTTCTTGGTTCCATGCCTTCCATGGTTAAATAATCAAAAAAACTTGTATCCTGATGCTCTTAAACCTTTCCTTATCCTTAATATACCTTCCTAAACACTTCCCATCACTCCTATCCCTCAAAATCATCATTTTTCCACAAGCCCTAGCCTATTGCTACAATTTACACTTTTCTAGACTAGGCCCGTGTTTTGCCCTTTTGGACTCCTTACCCTCACTCAATCCTTGAAATTCCAATTTCCCATACTTCATAACATCCCTCCCTACCTCCAAAAATTATCTTAAGAATTTAGAAACCCCCTATCCCCACTCCCATTTCCTCATCCCTAAGGTTTCTATACCAAAATACCATGGAGGAGGAAAATAGAGACTACATGGAGGAAGAAGAGAAGGAAGAGAGAAGGCCACATAAGGGAGGAAGGATTCTTATATTTGAACCTACCAACACCAGAGAATTAATGACCTCACCCATGGCAGTCACTTGCTTCAAACATGTGGGCTGCTTTGATTTCTGTGAATTGGTCTGGAATTAAAAACCCTAATCAAGCAGAAAGAGAAGGGTAAGTTGGATTTGCTCATTGATGTATCTATGATAGCATATAATACCATATCAAGTCCCCATCAAGTAATTCTGAAGCAATTTTGAGGAAATTTGAAGAAAATTTGGGAAAATTTCAAAAACTCTTCGAAGGCACACTTTCCAAAAATGTCCTTTTTGGTCACCTTTTTGCAGAATATATTGTGGCAAACAAAAAATGAATTTTGGGAAACTGGAGGAGGCTTTTGTTCCTAATATATCAAAGTAAAAAAATTTATCTCACATTTTACACAGGTATTACAGAATGAGAGATACATTCACATCTTCACAACCTATTTTTCTGACCTATGCAAACTCTTGTTTAAGTCACCGTTTTGCAGAGAATATTGTGAATAATAAGAGAATAATATTGGGAAACTGGACGAGGTTTTTGTTCCTAACATGCCACAGAATAGAAAACCCTCTCAGTTTTGAAAAAAAATTCCTAGTTAGGGAGATACCGCTCCATCTCTGAGGCCTATTGTTGCAAAAAACCCAGAAATTTGACACAGTCCACTTGTCAAAAACGCAGCACCTAGGGCGTTGAGATTATTCTAGGAGCTTCCAAATGACAAATGGCCACAACCATTGGATTCAAAAGGCCTTCTACATCAACTTTTCACTATTATCACACCAAAAGTGGACATTCTAATAGGGAGAAATGGTAAAAAACTTCCAAAAAATCATGTGTTTGGCCTCTTTTTGAGGTTGGCACTGCGCTTTTGACCGGTCTTGGGATAATGGCGTTTTGGAGGGTCAAATCAACACCATTTTATAAACCAAGCATAGATCTGGAAACTAGACAGGACAAGATTTCCAGTGACCTATCCTAAGCTCAATTTGGACACTGGGAACCCCTTCAAAAGTGGAGCTGAAGTTGGAGATACGCTTTTTACCAATTTTCTGTGTTCCCTGAAATTTGCAACTTTTCTCAGTTTTCTCAGCTTCACCTTGGAAAATGATGTTTTTTTCAATGTAATTCAAGGATTTAAATGTAATAATCATGTTTTAAAGTTACCTAGGGGTAAATACATTAGTTAAAAACTCTTGATGAGATGTAATGAATCAGTTTCCAAAAAGTGAGGGATGAGTCAGTTTAACTTCCCTACACTCTAGGTATGCAGTTCAGTTTTTGGTGGAACATCTCCTCAACTTAGGGGTTCGACCCCTAAGGTTTGGAGAATTTTTTTCTCACCTATATATTTCACCTCTTGACTCATTAGAGAAGGTTGGATGTTGTTGTATTGATCAGATACTCTAGTGTAATCAGTATTTGGCAGGAATTTAATGAAATAGTTGCAACGATTTCTTTGGGATACCTGTGGTATGGAAATTTAAGATGGTTTCTTTTTCTGTTTCATATGTATGAATGTTTTGTACTCTCCCTGATACATTTGATTTCTATTATATGTTGATTTTCAAGTTGATAAGCAGAATACATCTTCTATGCTCTGTTTTGGGAAAATCTTCATAGCTTGTCTCATTTCTTCAGTTTAGAAAGAATACATGCATTGTCTTGCTCTTTCTAGCACCTCATCTGTCTGATCCATCCCACTCAAAAACCCTAAAGTGTTAGCCTTCCTACTTACCTTTCCCCATTGAATGGACTGCAATCCTAATCTTATTTTCCTTGACCTACCCTCTTTGACCTAATTCACCCATCCAGCAAAACCAATTCAAGCAAAAAAACCCATGTACTCATACCTAGCCTAAAACCCTAATTCATCCAACCCACTTGGTTGTGACTTTGTGGAGAGAGCCCTCTCTGGTTTGGTAGGGCTAGCTACCAAGATAAAAGATTGGTCTGTGGTTACCTTTGTTTTGACTCTTTCTCAGCCTTAGAGATCCAGTGGAGTGATAACATACTGGCATCGTTGCCGGGGACGAAGTGACAGATCTTCCCCGGGAAAAATCATCAAAGTTTAGATTTGATTGTTGATGGTGGACACTGATGAGGCACATGAAGGCTAAAATCATCCACCTGGCGACTCCAAATCAGTTTCGAAATCAAATCCAAAGACTCCACTAGAGGATGAACCTTGCCAAGAAATATGAAAGGATAACATGGGAAGATCAGGTATTCAACTTGCAGTTTCATTCAAGACATCATGTTCTTTATCATGAAATATTTCTTCTCTTTTCCTGAGAATGTTCAGAAATTTTTCCAAGGTATTTTATGTTTGAGAAAATATCATGGACCTCCGTTGGATTTTTCTCCTTTGAAGGTTGTAAATACAAATTCCCTATACACCTTTGATCTTGGTCCAGACCCTTTTTTCGAATCATATGATGACCATCTTCAAATTAATGAACCTAAAGTGATCAACGCTGATCCTACAACTTCTGTATATACTCCTACACCTTGTAAAATTCCAGATAGATACAAACCACTCATCTTACCTCCTATACTCCATGCTTTCCCTGAAAGTCATTACCTATATCTGTCAAGGTTTGATGGTGAATGTGACAACATCATTGTTGAGAGACATATGCAGAATTTTGAGACTTTCCTCAACCTTTTTGAAGTTGACGAAGAGGATGTCAGTATCAGGCTACTTTCTATTTCTTTGAAAGGCAAAGTCAAGAGTTGGTTCAAAAACCTGCCTGCTGTAGGCATCTCATATTTCCCGCAGTTTGTCAAAGTTTTCCTCGACAAGTGGTGGTCAAAGAAAACCCTTTCCTAATCCTAGAAGAGTATGACCAGCTGAAAAGATAACTAGGGGAGATAGTACAACAATTTTCTGCCAGATTAAATCAAGTCTATTGTTCAATACCTACTAATATAAGACCTCCTCCTGGCTCAGCTCTCTTACATTACCCGGATGCCTTTGATCTGGAAATGGAGTTTCAGCTGAGAGAAAGGAACCTTGCAACACTTGAAGAGATGCAGAAAAATGTAGTAGATGCAGAGGCTAATCTGTTGATCAGAAGGGAAAAGCTGAAGGAAGAAGAGAGGGAGAACATTGCAGATCACCTGACATCTTCAGAGGTAAAGCTTGACATTGTGGTAAATACAATAGAGGAAATGATGCAAAAGATCACCATGAGAGATGGATTTTCCATTCAAGATCACCATGACCCACTTATTGCAGAAAAAGAAGAGGTTGCTGGCCCTAAACACTTTCCTGCTAATCCCAACTACCATAGATCAGAATATGGATTTGTAGATCAATCCGAAGAGAAACAATTTGTTGATCTAATGTGTATGTTTGATGACATTCCTTCTTTTAATGATTTTTCTAAGTTTGATCAGTATGGTGAAAATTATGTTCTCCAAGTAGAAGCTAATCTTGCAGACCAATCAACAGTTGATTTGTGGGAGGAGGAAATTCAATTTCAGTAGCTCGAATACAGTGATCAACCAATGCATATAAGTTATGGCAGTGAGGAGGAAAGTGCAGAAAATTTGGAAGTAAGTGAAGGATATTTGCCCCTTTGTTTTACTTCATTTCAACTCATCAGAGACAATTTTCATGAAATCAGAAATCAGCAGTCATTAAATTTTTATCTTGACAATCAAGAGGGCAATGGAATCCTTGATCAAGACTCCTCAGCTCTATATTTGCAGCCACCAAATTCCATTGAATTTCAAATTGCAGATGAAGGCTTGTATAGTGGTGGATTTGACGCATGGGTGTATGAAATCGCACTATTTTAAGGGATGTGGTCTACCCTATAAACTATCGGTAACAGGCAGAAAGTGGTGGAGCTCAAAAGCATATAATCTAGAGGAAAAAATATGCGAATGTATGCTCAAATTAAACTAAAAACTAAAACACAAATATACAGAAGCTATTGAAGAGAGTCAAAACGATAATAATGAAAGCAAGGCCTCTTCTTATTAAACATTTGATATGGAGAAGAAATTTTACCCACTTGCCAAAGGCTCCCTAGACAATGGTTCTAGGTCCCAATGTAAGGATGTTGTTTTCCAAGCTTTGCCTCTGATGCAGTCTCCCTCTCTCTCTGCTGTGATGGACTAGGATTGTTGGGTGGCCAACAATTGAGTCCCCTCTATCTCCAGCTCCGGGTCACACACCGCTGGTATTTCTTGGACAATTCTAGCCAACATAACAATGTGATCACCATTTCTTCATTTCTTGGTGACTTTATATAGGGGATTTCAAATCCTCCTTCCCTCCCTTGGGACATGATGGATGGTGACCCAAGGGAGAGGTATGATTCCATTGTGTGCTCACATAGTGTCTAAGGAGGCGCTGGTGGCTGTCCTTAGGCGGCTTCATATAAGGAGTAACTGTCATTTGCTTTGTGTGGTCCCGGAAAGTGACATTTTTCCATTTCCAGGAATGTGTGCTTATTGGGAAAAAAAGTGCACAGAAGGCGCTCTTTTCGAAGGATTAAGCGCGTAATTTAGCATTTAAGACTAGTTCAAATCTGATTTTCTCAAAACCTTAGAGATTTTAAATACTTCTTGATTCCATAATGTGTTTCTGTCCTATAAATCCTTAGGCTTGACATTAATTAATGTCATCTTCTATTGTATGATTTTTCAGTGTTAACAGTTGCCCCCTAATGTGTGAGGTGTAGGAAGGACTATATAGCCGAAATACATTACAGTTTCTTTTCTGTATCGTGCGCAGAGAGAGAGAGGCATGCGTGAATCTTGGAATTGAAAACACCTTGCACCATTTCCGAGATGATCATGGCCTAAGGGACCCCTACAAGCAAACAAAATATACAACATATATACAAAATTTCAACGAGGCGAGCATGTCCCATGCTCGTGATGCTATGGCTTGTTAAACAAAATTGACAGATATATGTGTTATCTGCGTCACTGCTGTGGTAGTGATGTTGGCGGTTGTTGACGACGACTGTTGACGCCCTCAAGGGCGTTGTTTCTTTGAAGATAGGTGGAACGTGGTACCCATATGCATAACCTTGGTATGGCATATAATTGCGCAATGTACGCATATGTACTGGTTGGGACCTTCCCGTGTAAGCATTGTTGACAAAGACGCTTATGGAGGCACGGGTCTTTGACGGATCTGATCAAAGTGCAATGGTTGTAAGGTATGATACAATCTTGACATGAAAGCTTTTGTCGTAGTCGAATGTCAGGAGGATCGATGACATTTGTGGACAATGATGTCTCCCACAGTGCCACTAGATACCCCTCTACATGGGGAGGGGTGATCCAAGGTACCTCTTCCTTTTTGGAAAAGAGGTGTCAGGGTCGACAAAAAGGAAAGCTTAACCGAACCATGGGTCACCATCCTAGGGTCGAGGACCTAGATGTGATGGGTTTAACATAGGAATGTTGGTGAGAGGTGACTGAAAACAGATGATGGGGATTCAGTGGCCCGAGGTCGGAATATACTTTAGCATCTTGGTGGCAGTCATAGTTATTTCTGAAGGGAAAATTCTTGGAGTTGGTAGGACTTCCAAGGCAGGTGTGAACTGGCTATGAATGTCGTGATGGTGCATGCGTGGGGGTGAAATACTCCGACCAAGGGGAATGAGGGACTGCTGCCATGGGGGTGAAATACTCCGACCAAGGGGAATGAGGGACTGCTGCCATGGGGGCAAAGATGAAATATGAGGGTGAAGTGGTGAAGTGCATCATTTGCAGTCTTTGTGCACTTACCAAAAGAATAAAATAATGAGGTTTGGTTTGTACAAAACACAGAGACGAGTACCCCAAAACATGAAAGGGTTCACTCACTGAAGGTGTGAGGATGGTGTTTTGCTGGGGGTGGGGGTCCCATTGGTTGGTCTCATGTGCAGGGTTGATGAAGAAGATGAAGAAGTGTCCCAGATGGGATTATGTTGATGGAGGTATGGTGGGCCAAATGCGATGCGCGGAGGTGCGCTTTCAATCTGCTTGTACAACCTGGTCATCCGGGAAGGGGGTTTGAGTTTGAATGGTAATCTTGACCTTATGCATGATGAATGGATGGGCACAACGTGCTTCCCAGACTGAAATGGTATGGCCATGGCATCACTTGTGCTGTGATATATGGTCTACTTTGGGTGACGAGCGCCATGGAGGGGAGGTTCTACCGACCAACACGGATGTTTATCATGTGTAGGGTGGGGTGATGATAAACACTGTTGGGTATGAGGACCCTATGGTTTATTTCTGATGGATAAATGATGTCAGGATATGCAAAGTTTTCTGGGACTTCTATCATGCTAGGGGTAGAATGATACCTGCTCTGGAACTTTCAGTAGATGGTGCTGTGGATGGTTTGCGGACTTTTCCTGCAAAAACAACTACCCCAAGTGAAAGCATCTTATTTATCAAATATTATTGAAAGTAACGAGCTTTAAAAAAGATGGGAGAGGGCATACCTCTCGGTGTTGAAAAATTAATTTTTTTAGGAGTGCGAATGTGTGGCATCGCCTCTGTTTGCTTGGGAGTTGTTACTTGGCTCCTAGTTTTTATTTCAGTTGGGGTTGCCCCTAGACTGAGATCATGGGGGGCATTGCCGATTACTACCCCCTGTCTAGGATCTCCCCGAATATCGATTACTGCTGCCTAGGTGACCTTAGGTCAAAGACCCGATCAAGCCGTCTGCAACAATCGATGCGCTTGATAACTCAAGAGGATGAGGCAACCAGGTTCCCCTGTCCCTGGTTGGTGTATGGTGGTTTGGGGGGAGGAGGGACAAATGGTTGTCTTTCTGGTGATTGTTGCTCATCCTATAGGTACGGGATGACACAAGGTTCATTTCTTGGAGACTAGGTGGGGGGATCCTCTTGATAAGACCGCTCGATGCCGTGTAAGGCGTCCCTATATCGCAGGATTTCTAGGAAACGATAGGTATAGTGCCCATATATGCCACAGAGAGTGCATGCGTGATTGGTATGCAATGGTTTTCCTTTACCTTTAGTGGTAGGTTCCTTTTTACGGGAACGCAGCGTCGAGATGTCTGCTTCGGAGCCGAGGAGTGGTTTTAACTCGTCCAACTCCGAACATATGTGGGTAGGGTGGCCTATAACATCGCATATGGCACAGACTGGTGATTCTCTTTGAATGGCAGGGGTCACCATCTTCTTTCATCTGTTTGCGGTTTTCTTGTTTGTGATAACTAGTTTCGCAATAGGAACTTCCTTTGGGGGGCCGATCTTGATCATTTCTTGGGTAGGTTGGGACTCCTCGGGACTGAGCGGCTTTAACCCTTGCAGTAATGTTGGTAGCTCCTGTTCTAGAAGGGGGAACGAGGTACCACACTGGGAACGCCAACGATATGTTGGGTAACACCAGTGTTGCCAAAACCTGCTGGGAGACGAAGCCAACTGGGGGGTAGAGGAAAGGGGTTTGGGAGGCGGCGTAGGCTAGAGAGGCTGTCATGGCTGATGCCTCAGTGTCGTTACTGCTTGAGTCCATGTCTTGACTAACCTCGGTGTTTGATGTGGACATCATGCACACTGGGGCCCCTGTGGCATCGGGCGATGCCTCAGGGATAATGGGAGGATCTCCTAGGAATGACCCTAGGATGGACGACGGTTTGAATTGGCTGGGGCCATATTCTTGGTACCTTGAAAGACCATATGTAGTTGTATCTACATAGGGTAGAATTACATCCATGTTGGTTAGGGGGTGCTTCTCGCTGTGTGTCAGCTGGTCTACAGTAATGATGCGATCCTCGTGGGAGAACATCATAATCCGGAAGACGAAGGAGGCTATGGCGGACATGGTGTACATATAACTCCGCCCAAGGAGTATATTATAATCCAAGTGAGCATCCAAGACTTCAATGTCTATGTGGACCGTCTTTCCGGCTAAACAGACCGGGACATTTTGGTAGAGACCGACAGGGGTCGAGGGACGACCGTCGTAGGCTCGAAGCATTATGACCGAGGGTTTTAATTTGGGAGAACCTAACTTCTACCAAACATTTTTCGACATGATGCATGTTGATGCACCCTCATCAATGGCACATCGATGAATAGTGATATTCTGGACCGATACTGATATTTGGAAGGCAACCATGGGAGGAAGCCTAGGGGTGGCTTTGTCTTAGTCAAAATCCATCATGCGGGTATCGGCAGGGTCGATAGCGCCTAATGCGGAAAGTAGGGCTTTCCGTTGCTTTGGGCACGACTGTAGTACTTCTAACGCTGACATAGCATTGGGTGATTGAGCTAAATCGTCCACGATGCTATAATTATGGGCCGCTTTGGAGTAGTTACCTACTCGCCTATTAGGTCCCTTTGCCATCTTCAGTAATGTTTCTATAGGCATCTTTGAAATAGTCAAAGGTGCAATCAACACACTAGTACTAGCCCCTAATGTAGTGGAGTTTGGTGGGGTGTTGTAACTGTGATTCCGTGTTTGGAAAAAAATCTCTTCCCCAGTCATGTAGATTTCATGGCTGCTTTTTCGGGAATTGTCTGGGTTTTGTTGCTAAGTGTTGACCGTCCCTTGGTGGGGGAAAGGTTCTTCCATAACAGCGAGTTGCTGGGAAGATCCTCCTAGTCCTCAGTTACTCTGCAAATTTTTTAGCTCAGGGACAGTGGTGAGTATAGTGCCCGTACTCACCACATATTGAACAAGAATGGTTTGTTCGCAGAGGTGGCCTTTTTCCTTGCCATTGGGCATTGCTTGGCTCCTGGTTTTGATTCCTGTTGGAGTTGCCTCCAGCCTGGGATCGCGGTGAGCGCTGTTGGTTGCTGCCCCCCTATCCAAGGTTCCCTTTTGGCTTGTTTTTTTATTTTTTCTTAACCATGTTAGGAGGGTAGTTCTCCTCGTCATACTGGTGTGGTTGATTTTGGGACAGCTGCACAAAGTTCACCTGCGCATTGGTTTGTGTAGGTGTGTCATGCACTTTGGACTGAACATAACGTTGTCCCTTGTTTGCACCTGGTCATTGGGGGGGAGCTCTTCTATCAGTGTTTCTTTCTGCGTACTGGGTCCCCTCAACCAAAGGATAGGGTCCTCCTTGGTGATACGCTTGTGCCCTACTAGTCAAATCTTGATGAGGCATATGATGACTTTGAAATCCGGGTTGAGACATGCTCTGGGTATAATTATGTGTGTAACCAGGATTTTGACTACTGATTCCTAGGTAACCTTGGGTCATTAACCCAATTAATCCGTTTGCAGAGTTCGATGCGCCTGGAAATTCTTGATAAGTTTACAGGCGTGGGGCATTAGGCAGGATATTGTAAATGTATCCTGACTGTGTATAAATTAATTCAAGCTTCTGGGATTTACTGATTGCGTCCTCTTCGGATGTGGGATATTTCTGCGCCACATCCTTTGAAATATTCGCCCTTAAGAATAAATGTAAGAGGACCCGATCGTCGAGTTTAGCTTTGCATAAACTGCGACGTTGCCTCCATTCATGAAGATGGTCAGAGATATGGATGGTAGTGGTTTGTCTAAAATGAGTCAGTAACTCCATTCCCGAATCATGGTGAATGGGTAACTAAAAATAAATGAGGAATGCGGTAGCGAGGGCGCTAAAGGTTCCATGTGAAGCAAGAGGTTTCTCCACGTACCATTTCGCGGCTACTCGTATAAGAGTGTGTTGAAATAACCTCAATCGAATAGTGTCGTCGATGATGCTATTCGATGAGCACCATAGGTGAAAGGTCATTACATGATTGCCTAAGTCTTCTGCTTGCTTTCCTTTGAACTTTGGTATATCCGAAGGGAGCTTCATGGGCATGGGAGGCCATGACGGATCATGTGCGATGGGGTCATTCATTAGCTTGGTTAAATTGGGAAGATTCAACGAAGCTAAGAAAGGTGACTTGGAGGTTGATGCCATTGCCACGTGTGAAGACACGAAGTTTTGGTTAGAACGAGGGTTAGTCTGTGATGTACCCTGATGTGTGTTCAGCTGGCTTCCCGAATGGGACACACTCCTCTGCCCACCAGGGGTCGAGGGAGGAGTGGTGTGTGGTGCAGTGTTGGGAGACCGACTAGGGTTCCCAACTATGGTTGCTCCAATGAAGGATGAACCAATGATGGTGGCAGTGTTCCGTCTTTGACGCCTGAATGGCGAAAGACCTGGAACCCCTCCCTGTAATTGGGGGAGGTCCAAAAGACGCCTGGATCGACGAGGTTTCATTGGGACCATCTGGGTGTCGACCAGGTTAGGTTTTGGAAAACTTTGAGAGGATAGATTCTATGATCATGACAAATTTATGGCTACATACATAAAACAAAGCGAAAATGAAATGAATTTTCCCTTTGCCTTAATCTATGTGATCAATCAAGCAAAAAAGATTGTTTTTTGGTTGTTTGCGCGTGATACTCAAAATCCTAGAAGACCTATGCATCCTCACACACTCAAAAGTAACTGGGCCTTGAGAATATTTCTTGCGAATGCTGGCACAACGTCCCAAAAGAGCTAGCGACACCCCCAGTCAGCCGAAGAGAATCCACCAAGGTAAGGGTAGAGGGTCTGACGCTTGCCTGCACCATCACCTATAGGGTAAAGGATGCCCTAGTTTTTGGCCACTAAGAACCGCCGTCTCACATGAGCGTTCGAGTCTTGGGCTTCTTGGTAGTCAGCTAACAGTACTGAGTATCAATCAGGTCAAGTAGCCCCAACTGATACCGCACGCACTGCGCCTAAGCCTAACCCCCTCTGAATCAGGTCTTTGCCGCACTCGGGTTTTCTTTTCCGTGGGCTGATAGGTGGATTTGAAGCCTACCCCCTTGATCCTAACTTAAACTATAAATTATTTTGTGGCCACTGTGGGGAGAATTTAGTGAGTTTGGTTAAGTTAGTTTTAGGTGTCTTCCTTTGCTTAGTGGGTGAGTGTGTGTGAGCATATGGTGAAAAATCTCATAGTTTGAACATATGGATATCAGTGATCCTTTACAAAATTCCCCTAGTTAAAATATGTGATGTTGTTCCTGGCTCAAATGGAAAACATTTGGGAATAAAGGGTTGCTTTCAAATTTTCCTAGTTAATCTATGTGACTAACTAAAGGGAGATGGCGAATTGTAAATATAAAGCGTTCATATGCTTACCTAGTATCACCGAATGGTGCAAAGGTAGATATTACTTGCTCTAATCGACAAATCGATCCTAGTCCCGCAATCCCTAATGCACAAATTGAACTAAACTAAACAATTTCTACACTAGAAAATAAAACAAGCTTATGCATGTGTGGTCTTGGGCCACTTACTTGGACTAGTTTATCTAAGTGTGCATACCAGAATTTGAAAAACATTAATCATTCAGAATGCAATGGTTAATTTCCCCCCTACTTAAACTATGTGAAGATTTTTTGTAAAAAACCACCTTAAAGGAAAACTAACTCTAAGCCTACAGAAGGCAGCTAAAGTAAGTTCTCAAAAGCTGTGGGGTATCAACACAAGTGTTGGAAGATACATTAGGGGCTGCCCAGCACACTTACAAGCAGAAAAATGCAGAATATAGGGAGAAAAATCTCATTCTGTAATTTTTACAGAAAAGGCTCTGACAGGTGTGCTTTCCTGTGCGCAGGTCAGTCCTGAATGCGCACACTGCACATCTGTGAGAAAAAATTGCGCGCAAAAATCCTGCAAGTAAAAATATTAGGAGATGCCTCTTCATTCTGTCACTCCAAGTGAATTTAGGGACTGTAAGATGGATCAGAGGACTATCACCTCCACTCTCCAGCGTAGACAAAGGTCTCCTGCAAGATATGGCACAACCACATAAACTTGTAAACCGTTAGTGGAGTCGCCAATCCTGTAGTGGTGTATTTGATGCACATGTGTACAAAATTGCACCAGTTTAAAGGTTGTGGTCTACCCCTATAAACTATTGGTAACAGGCACAAAGTGGTGGAGCTCAAAAGCATATAATCTAGAGGAAAAAATATGCGAATGTATGCTCAAAGTAAAATAAAAACTAAAACACAAATATACAGAAGCTATTGAAGAGAGTCAAAACGATAATAATGCAAACGATGGCTCAAGGCCTCTTCTTATTAAACGTTTGATATGGAGAAGAAATTTTACCCACTTTCCAAAGGGCCCCTAGACAATGTTTCTAGGTCCCGATGTAAGAATGTTGTTTTCCAAGCTCTTCCTCTGATACAGTCTCCCTCTTTCTCCGCTATGATGGACTAAGATTGTTGGGTGGCCAACAATCAAGTCCCCTCTATCTCCAGCTCCAGGTCACACACTGCTGGTATTACTTGGGCAATTCTGGCTAGCATAACAATGTGATCACCATTTCTTCATCCCTTGGTGGCTTTATATAGGGGATTTCAAATCCTCCTTCCCTCCCTTGGTACATGATGGATGGTGACCCAAGGGAGAGGTATGATTCCATTGTGTGCTCCAAATATTCCTTTGTGTGCTCACATAATGTCTAAGGAGGCGTTGGTGGTTGTCCTTAGGCGGCTTCATATAATGAGTAACTGTCCTTTGCTTTGTGTGGTCCCGGAAAGTGACATTTTTCCATTTCTAGGAATGCGCGCTTATCGGGCAAAAAGGCACGCAAAAGGTGCTCTTCTCGAAGGATTAAGCACACAATTTAGCATTTAAGACTAGTTCAAATCTGATTTTCTCAAAACCTTAGAGATTTTAAATACTTCTTGATTCCACAATGTGTTCCTGCGCTGTAAATACTTAGGCTTGACATTAATTAATGTCATCTTCTGTTGTACGATTTTCCAGTGTTAACACCTTGGAAGCTGAAACATATGATCAAATGATCCAAGATGATTTTGTACCATTATGTTTTGAAGCATTTCAGTTTTTGAAGAAAAATTTTCATAATGTCTCTAAAGAAAAGGATGAGCAGCCTGTAGAAAGTCATGCAGTCTCATTGAAACCAATGGAAAATAGGTGGCAGTAGTCTTTTCAAGTTTTTCATGACCCAATAGATGATGTGTTGGATGAAATATGCAGTAAAAGTCGTTCTCCATTAGCTAACTGTGAGCCTGAAAAGAGTGTTGATATAAACTTGATCTGACAACCGGTTTCTTTGTCATTTTCAGCAGGAGTCTCATTACAAAGCTCATACAAAGATTTGCAGTCATATTGGGAGAGTAATGAAGAAGGTTCTTGTTTTGTTGTTGATCATCAGGAAAAATTAGATATTCATGAGTTTTAGGATCCTTTTGTAAACTTGATGCAGTCATCAAAGGAAGAAAGCACGAATGTTAAGAAAATTTTGAAATCAAGGTACGAAGACTACCTAGAGGAGAGCAGTAATGTATTAGATGGGCTAGAAATCAATATGTATTCCTATGAAGATCCTTTTGCAGCATTCTTGAGGTCAGCCAGTGGGCTCATGCTTTGAAATTTCATTAATATTCAATCTGTTGACAAGCTTTCATGGCAGTTGCCTTTCAGCAGTTCTCTTTTTTTTCTCATAAGCAAGCACTTGTGGAGAATTCAAACAGTAGCCCAAATGCTAACATGGTTGCATTGGTTGTTCCATTTCACTTGATTAGGTGATGAATGGATCAGTTAGAGTAGGTTTTGTTGAATAAGCTCAATTTTGAGAATCTTTTTTCAGTTATTTTTCAGTCAATTTTGAGTCAGTCTTGTGTCAGTTTATTAAGTCTAGTTTTTAGTATTCATTTTGGTTGTTAGCTTTTGACTCCATTCCCAATGGATAGGCACGTCGTCTATGGTGTTCTTGGCACCTCCAAGGAGCTACCATCCCTAGATGGAGCCAAATTTAGTGTCATTTTTTGCATCCAGCAACCAATGATCAAAATATCTCTTTTCACATCATATTAGGGCTCCATTCTAAAAATTTTTATCATTCCACTAGGTCATGCAAAAATTTGGTCACTGATTAGGGTATTGAGATCATTATTACTCCTTTCACCTCCATGTTCAATGGACATCATCATGGTCAAGTCCTTCATTTTTTAAAGAGTCCCATTGTCATCATGGTCATCATTCAACTCATTCTTCCATGTTGTGCCATCATTAGGTCATAGGGTCAAAATCATGAAAAATGGTCATTTTACCATCAAATTCATCTTTTGGAGTAGTAATAGTCAAAGGTCTTCAACCATTTCAGGTTCCAAACTATCATTTCCAAGTAAGTGGTTTTTTTTTTACCATATTTGTCTCTTAGTTGTGCTTGGAAATCTCATTTCCCTCTCCTAGGGTTTTGAGGGCATTTTTCTTGGTTCCATGCCTTCCATGGTTAAATCATCAAAAAAACTTGTATCCTGATGCTCTTAAACTTTTCCCTATCCTTAATATACCTTCCTAAACACTTACCATCACTCCTAACCCTCAAAACCATAATTTTCCCACAAGCCCTAGCCTATTATTACAATTTGACACTTTTCTAGACTAGGCCCGTGTTTTGCCCTTTTGGGCCCCTTCCCCTCACTCAATTCTTGAAATTCCACTTTTCCCTACTTCCTAACATCCCTTCCTACCTCCAAAAAATTTCATAAGAATTTAGAAACCACCTATCCCTACTCCCTAGATCTATCCCCACTCCCATTTCCTCATCCCTAGGGTTTCTAGACCAAAATACCATGGAGAAGGAAAACAGAGACTACTTGGAGGAAGAAGAGAGGGAAGAGAGAAGGCCAAATAAGGGAGGAAGGATTCTTATATTTTAACCTACCAACACCAGAGAATTAATGGCCTCACCCATGGCAGTCACTTGCTTCAAACATGTGAGTTACTTTGATTTCTGTGAATTGGTCCAGAATTACAAACCCTAATCAAGCAGAAAGAGAAAGGTAAGTTGGATTTTCTCATTGATGTATCTATGATGGCATAGAATACTATATCATATCCCCATGAAGTAATTCTGAAGCAATTTTGAGTAAATTTGAAGAAAATTTGGGAAATTTTGAAAAACTCTTTGAAGGCACATTTTCCAAAAATGTCTTCTTTGGTCACCTTTTTGCAGAAAATAATGTGGCAAAAAAAAAAAAATGGGAAACTGGATGAGGTTTTTGTTCCTAAGATATCAAAGTACAAAAACCTATCTCACTTTTTACACAGGTATTACAGAATGAGAGATACATTCACACCTTCACAACCTGTTTTTTTGCCTATGCAAAGTCTTATTTAAGTCACCTTTTTGCAAAGAAGATTGTAAACAATAAAAGAAAAATCTTGGGAATTTGGAGGATGTTTTTGTTCCTAACATGCCAAAGAATAGAAAAATATTTCAGGTTTTGCAAAACATTGCCTGGTTAGAGAGATATCACTCCATCTCTGAGGCCTATTTTTGCAAAAAACCCAGAAATTTGACACAGCCCACTTGTCAAAAACACAACACCTAGGGTGCTACGCTTATTCTAGGAGCCTCCAAATGAAAAATGACCATAACAATTGGATTAAGAAGGCCTTATACATCAAATTTTTACTATTGGCACACCAAAATTAGACATTCTGACAGGGAGAAATGGCCAAAAACATCCAAAAAATCATGTTTCTGCCCTCTTTTTGAGGTTGGCATTGCGCTTTTGACCATTCTTGGGAGAATGACGTTTTTAAGGGTCAAATAAACACCATTTTGGAAACTAAGCATAGATCTGGAAACTAGACAGGAGAGGCTTTCCCGTGAGCTATCCTGAGGTCAATTTGGACACTGGAAACCCCTTCAAATTGGAGTTGAAGTTGGTGCTGCGCTTTTTACCAATTCTCTGTGTTTCCTGAAATTTGCAAATTTTCTTAGTTTTCTTAGTTTCACCTTGGAAAATGATGTTTTTACCAATGTAATTCAAGGATGTAAATGTAATAATCATGTTTTTAATTTACCTAAGATTAAATACATTAGGTAAAAGTTCTTGATGAGATGTATTGAATCAGTTTCCAAAAAGTGAGCGATGAGTTAGTTTAACCTCCCTACACTCTAGGTATGCAATTCAATTTTTGGTGGAACAGCTCCTCAACTTAGGGATTCGACCCCTGAGGTTTGGAGAAGTTGTTTCTTACCTAAATATTTCACCTCTTGACTCATTAGAGAAGGCTGGATGTTGTTTTATTGATCCAGGTGGATATTGGTGGTCACCCGCCTATTCCACTTGGGGCCCCACCATTGCCTCTTTCAGTTTTTCAGTTTCGGCACAACTTACTATTTTTAGCAGTTTTTCGGAACTTGAACTTCCGGAGCCATTTTGAGGCCCTAAACGACGTTTTTTGGGAAAACAGAGAGCAACATGGGTCCATGGACTTGCTCGTTCAAAATTTTTAGTCCTCGGATAGATCTTTCTAACGAGGTATGGTACATGTCAAACGAAGATCGTATGCCAAAGTTACGCCCCTGGGAAGTTGAAATACCAATTTACCCAAACGGGGCCCACAGTTTTGGCGCTTCATCTCCTAGGGTTAGGGTTTTGGTTGTTTAGGATTTCCCATTGTTTCTAAATAATAAATAGGCCCTAGAGCCTCATTGTAACTCAGTTCAGAGGCCTGTAGCCGCCAAATCTCTTCTTAGAGATAGCTACCAGCGCCCTAGCCAGTTTTATTTCCATTCTGTTTGTAAGCAAATTTCAGTTCTTTGATATTAATGAAATGAAGTGTTATTTCCGCTACATCTCTGTATTTATGGTTATGTGTTTATTTTGTTGCGTTCCTGCATAAATCCGGATCATTTATTGATCAGAGACTCTAGTGTAATCAGTATTTGACAGGAATTTAATGAAAGAGTTGCAGCTATTTCTTTGGGATACCTGTGGTATGGAAATTTAACATGGTTTCTTCTTTTGTTGCATATGTATGAATGTTTTGTACACTCCCTGATCCATTTCATTTCTATTATATGTTTATTTTCAAGTTGATAAGTAGAATACATCTTCTATGCTCTATTTTGGGAAAATCTTCATAGTTTTTCTCATTTCTTCAGTTTAGAAGGAATATATGCATTGTCTTGCTCTTTCTAGCATCTCATCTGTCTGATCCATCGCACTCAAAAACCCTAAAGTGTTAGCCTTCCTACCTACCTTTCCCCATTGAATGGATTGTAATCCTAATATTATTTGCCCTGACTTAGCCTCTTTGACCTAATTCACCCATCCAACAAAACCAATTCAAAAAAAAAAACCCATGTACTCATACCTATAGCCTAAAACCCTAATTCATCCAACCCTCTTGGTTGTGATTATGTGGAGAAAGCCCTCTCCGGTTTGGTAGGGCTAGCTACAAAGCTAAAAGATTGGTATGTGGTTACCTCTGTTTGGACTCTTTCTCAGCCTTAGAGATCTAGTGGAGTGACAACACATCCAGCCACTAAGGGTTTATAATGAATAACATTTATACACCTTAGATGCTCCCACTCCGAGCGTGGTTTTTTAGTGGGAGTACCTCCTAGGGGGGTGCTCTTGATAACACTGAGTGGGTTAACTAAAAATAATATAATTTGAAATTTGATTAGCAGTGCCTTATCATCACACAAATCTGCAAAGGCAGATCCACATGACAACTACATATAACAACTCTTTTTGTTATTGGATATTTCTTCATTGAAACTAGTGCATTTCTACTTTCACATGGATGTCCTCAAGGATTTTTTTTCCTTGTTAAAATAATAAGTTTACATTCACAATCCAACTAATAAAGATAAATAGTTGTTTGTAAATGGTCCAGTGTGAGGAGAAATATTTGATTATATTTAATTTCATTGGGATTACTTTCCTAACAAAGTATAACAATAAATTGAAACAAGAAAATGGGGTGGATGTTCACCTTACATGAATTTTGAATCAAAGTAAGTGCATTAAATATACCAACTCACTGAAATGTTATCAAATCAACATGCAACCAATAGATTTCTGGAGCTAGAAACAAGGCACAATCGAATCAAATCCATTATGTTACTCAAGGGATTAGACTACATCATAGTGATGACACAAGAGAGGTTGCCAAAGATCCAACATCAAACAATGGTGGAAGATAGTATGTTGGATCCTAAATGTGAAAGAGTGGTAAGCCTTCCATTTCTACAACTACTTCAAAAAAACGTTTCCAACACCCTCAACTTCTCTGAAACTTGTATTGTAAAAGCCACGAATAAGTGAGCCAATTAACTCCAACTTCCTGTAGAGGAAAGAAATAAAAACACGCTAGTACTGTCATACTCTGTATGCTACCACTATAGCTCAATCTGTTGTTTGGGAGGGGTTTTTGTAACAAAAGAAAACTATATTTTCCCATCTCTTACCTTAGAAATTAGCATTCCTTTCCTCTAGTTTTTGTTTCACTTACGAGAACTACCACTTTATCCTCTATAATTCGTTGGGCATTCATCCATCACTTCAACATGCATATTACCCCGCTACAAGATTGGCCTTATTGGTATCAATAGCTATCTACATGTTGAGAAGAATATTCCCCACCAAAAGCTGCCATAAATAATCCGTCAGTGAATTTCCCTCTTGTCAATATAGTTTATTAAACCACTCGCGTACATGAAAGCGAAAAGGATCAAATTAGAGAAAGACTAGACAACCAACAAAGTTCTAAATAAGAAGGGAAAATAAAACTATTGTTTTGCTCAATAATATTAATAATAACTGTATTTAACGCTTTTTATTTGGAAACATACTCAAACTTTCCTTTCCCTTAAGGAACTATTCATTTTCTTACACCATTAGTCTGATTATTCTATAGAGGAATGTTGAGAGTTCCTAGATCTTGTAAGAAGACTTGT
The DNA here is from genome assembly GCA_034641835.2 of Pinus albicaulis. Lineage (NCBI taxonomy): Eukaryota > Viridiplantae > Streptophyta > Pinopsida > Pinales > Pinaceae > Pinus > Pinus albicaulis. The sequence continues at coordinate 3,132,278 of MU968551.1, read as the reverse complement.
CAACACAATAATTATTTAGACCCTTTAGCGTTTGATCTTAACATTTCATTTACAAAAAAATATGTTACCCACCACTTCATGGGTAGTATCCCTAGGAGAATTTTTTCTCCATGATGGTCCTCAGCTAGCAGCCCCTTGCAATGCAAAACTAGCTTGTTGTGCCATTTCTCCGCCACCTGAGCCAACCATGTGGTCCCTCACCCATATGTATTGATCGTATGTTTGCAGGTGTGCCTCCAAAACCTAAATGATGTCTTGTCATTTGGTAATTGATTATTGAGTTTACTTATCATGGACACTTCTGGGTATGGATTAATGGGCAGATTCGGAGAAAAGAGTGGGCTTAGTTCATGCTTATGTCCCCTTGACCCATTTTGGATGTTACCCTTGGATTTTAGTCCCATGGGATCTCCTTTACTGGCCATTTGGTTTTAGGGTGGTACTACTTGGGAAACCCCAACTTTGGTTGCATGGTCCCACTCCCTTATCCACATATATCACTCCCCTTCCACTCACTATAGCCCCATTCATCATATCTCCCACCTGGGTCCACATTTCCTCACTAAGTCCACATAGGGTTAGCCTCCCCATTCCCTCGCCCCCACCTTGGTTCAAGCTTGAACGATGCCCTGGAGGTTGAAGTAGTTGGAAAGAAAAATTAAAAAACATAAATGACCACATTCAACGGGAAAATGTACCACAATATGCAAAATATGGTCGAGACAAACGTATTTAGAATGTGGGAAAAATCCAACGCATGAGCTCTACCCCATACCTATGGCCATCACCCTGGTTCCATAGACCCTAGATGAGCCTCATTTATCATTCAGGAACCCATGATTGTCCCAACCCTTGGAGGGAAATGAACCTCCCCACCAAAAAGGGCGTATCCATTGTTATATCTTACACATCATGCTCTTATCCTTTGAGCCCTGAGCAATTAGTTATATAAAAATCATACAAAGAAAAAGGCATATAAATAAGGGTGGAAAAATCAAGGTCGGGGCACCTCATGTATCACGATTTCTCCCTCCTATAAATTATATACCCAAGTGTAGGCTTCCCTTTTTGTAGCTACCCTTGTGCCCCAATATGTGGCCCAAAATTGCCCCTGTCATTCCCTATTCCAATCACCTCTTTATCACATGCCACCACCATTTCAAGGATGTACCTTGGACAGTCTATCCCCTCTAAAGGTAGAAACCACCTAATAATGTACTTGGATAACCCCCTTTGGAGCTTGGAGACATTCGCACATGCCAAACCTTCACCCTGACGGAATCTTCACCCCGCCAGCAACTACTGAAGGTCTGCAGCTCAACTTCCGGCACTCTGAACAATAATCAGCTTTTGGACTGCGTCACCTAGTTTGGCCTCTACGTGAGCAGATAGTCTTAGATTAACTTCTGTGCGGCCTTTGCGCAATAAGTGTGTGGGCCTGCATGAGTCTGCGTGGAGACTGCATCACCCTTGCCTCTGCTCGGCTCTACTTCCTTCTGTTGTTGTGTTGCCTTCTATGGTCCGATTTATCTGCTATTGTTGCTGCGATGCCTTCGCTGGTTCAGTTTATCTGTTGTTTTTTCTACACTCTGCAACACATATTTCTTTAGCCGTCTTACTGGATATCTAGCTAGATCTGCAATTGCTCTGATACCATGTGAAAATTTCTGAATATGCTCAAACAAAAACCCTACTATTAAATTTATGATTTACTTCTTCTACTTACATTAAGTTATTAATCTGAAATCTTCATAATTAACATTGAAGTAAATACATTAACAATCTACACATACATATCCAAACTGAATAACATGAACAATGACAAAGTGACACACAAGGATTTTCTGGACAACTGTCCCCGGAAAAACCCAATGCGGGAAAACCAGTCTTCTAGCTACTGGAGGGTTTATATTATTAAGCAGAATCTAAGTACAACAAATATGGGCACCAAAATGGTTAACTTGACAGAGAAATAAAATAATTGCAACTATACCTCAATTCTGGAGATAGAAAAACTGACTGATTCACACCCTCAAATGGGATTTACAGAACTCAACCCTTTTTAGTCTTCAGAAACCCCAGTGCTACTTTGAAGCCCTCTGCGTCAACCTTGATGGCCTGTGCCAACCCCTGCGCTACTCAGAAAGGGCCCACGTCACCCCAGACTGGGTTACGCTACCCCTGCGCTATCTTGGTTGGGCTCGTGTCAGCTCTGCTGGCCTTCTACTGCCCCTTGTGTTGCCCTCTGCTATTGCTTTCTTTGTTGCTTTCTCTACCCTCGTTGCACTCTTGGCCTGGGATCAAACCATCCCTCTCGCTAATACTACCCCTCGCTGTAGCTAATACACTTTTTAAATTCTTAGCAAACCACGCCCTAGAATTCCATCATAGTTTCAGTGCTCTGCCACTGTGTGTGTTCTCCAACTGACCCCAAGCCCTCTTCTTATACTTTTCTCGTTGAAACATCAACAACCTTTATCTAATCTTGAATCGATGGCTAAGATTAGAAGATTCTTGATTCGTGTGACTTAAGTCATATTCATCACATGTTTAATTTAATTAACTTTAATCTTTTAATCTTCCTAAGTTAGACTTAGGGTCCTTAATTAAAAATATTGGGATCTCATAATCCTCAAAAATACATGAAAAAATCCATGATCCTCAAGATTGGGATCTCATATCCCACTCTGATGGTGAATATTTTGAAATGTCCAATAATTCTTCTGATTTAGAAACTGATATTGAAGAATTGAGAGATTTTAATAAGGTAACTATTGGATCATCCTCTGATAGTTCTAATTCTGATGAAACATTTATTCCAAATATCAATATGTTTCATATATCTCCTCTTGATAATCTTCAATCTCAAATTGACTCTGTTAAGTCACAGTTATCTAAGCTTGCACTGGGACAGTTCACTGTCAAAAGAATACTTCAAGATAAATTGCATACTCTTGAAAGCCAGGTTCCTTCTTCAAACTATCATCCCATCATTTCTTTTGGCCAGATTCTAGGACATCGGCTCTTTTAGGATAAGAGAGAATCCTTAAAGTAGATACACAGTGGAGATTCTTTAAAGGACGAACCCCACGAAAGCCTTATCAAATAAAGTTAAATTCATAGTGGAATTTCTAATGATTACAAAATACTTATGATATCAAAGAGTGATCATAAGCTATTAGTCACTATTATCCCATTCTTCAAAATCATCATCTTGAAATCTTGGAGCCTCAATCTGTTCAAGTCGTGCTTCAATATCAAAATTTCTGATGTCAACCGGGACGACATCATCTAACCAATAAGGTGCAAATTCTCGAAGAAAGCAACAAAATGGAAAAGAGAAAGTATTGGAGGGCCGAAGACTTGGCTCTACTGAAATTATCCCAGTAAAACTCACAAATAGATTAAACTGTGGTTCAACTGTATGGCTGTCTTCTATCAGATCCACCACTGAATCTTCATGTTTGAATTCAAATTCCACAGTATAATCATTTCTTCCTGCTATGTCTAGTTCCCAAGAAAGAGTACTTATTGTCTCTTTGAAATTACTGTCAAGCATCCAGGAAGTGCGTGGCATATATTTATACAAGAATAATTTGAACCAAGAAATCCAAGTATTCCAAGGACTAGCTAATTCAGATGCATAAGCTAAAATTATGACAGAACCCTGAATTCTAGCTCTTTGATGTATGATGAAATAATCCTGCCATGACCAATTAGTGTTCTGAATGAATGAAAAATATACAACATTTTTTTCTGGAGACAGATTATAATAAACTCGCCAAACCCTATCTCTATATGGCAACTCACTATTATACCCTAACATGCAAGACTTTGAATCAAACCATTTTTGCAAAACTATTTGCATGACTTCAGGAGGAAGGGACTTAATTCTAATAACTAAACAATCCCAACAAAATTCATATTTACATTGACTACAAATGTTGACTTGACAAGACCTTATATGCCTTTGAGTTGCAGAAGATTCTTCTTGCAGAATTGGTCGAAACATTTTAATTTCTCCGTTCTTTGAAGCACCTTCTCTGGTTAACATATCTGCAAAATAGTTCTCTGCAACTGATTTGTAGATGATATCAAAATCAAAACCATCTAACCAAAGAGCCTATCTTAACACTCGAGTGCTCCCTTGGTCAAGTAATCTTTTATTAGAAAGGATGCCTTTCATATGCTTTAAATTTGTTCTGACAATAAACTTGGAGCTTTTGAGAAACAAGCAGAATCTTTTTATTCCCTTTTTTACTACAAGTATTTCTTTGTGAGAAGAAGGATACTTGGTTTCTGCTGAATCAAAGGACCCTGATGTGTAGCCACAAACTAATTCTTTCTTTCCATGTTTTTGCAATAACACTGCCGCCCAAGTGTGATTTGAAGCATATGTTTCCAAGACAAAAGGAAGATTAGTATCAGGGAAATTTAGTCTAGGTGGATTCTGAAACTTAATTTTTATTGTTTGACAGTAATTGTCATTTCTGGAGTCCAATAAGATTATTTCTTTAGTATTTTCTGCAAAACCTTAGTATCTCTTGCTTGCTGCTCATAAAATTGTCTGATGTAATTCAAACATCCTAAAAATCTTTGGACAGATTTTACATCTGGAAAAACATCTGGAAATTTGAGGAGATTTATCAGGATGTGTGGTTGGAGCTGAATTTGGCCTTGTTCTATATGCAAACCAAGATAATCAATAGAAACTTTACCAACCTGGAAATTTTATGTAGTATCTGATAAAACTAAGCCATGTTGAAAAACTAATCTGTAGAATTGTTCTAGATGTACTTTATGTTCATTTACATCTCTACTGAAAATAAGCAAATCATCTATATATACAATAATAAAATATGTACTCCCAAAAATGTCTTCCATCCTTTTCTGGAATTCTGATGGAGCATTCTTGAGACCCAAAGGCATTACAACCCACTGGAACTGACCATGTGGAACTGTGAATGCGGTCTTATACCTTTCTTCTGGAAGTATGCCAATCTGCCAAAATCCACTTTTGAGATCAAAATTAATGAAAATGTTGGCATCAGTAAGTTTGGCTAGCAACAATTCTTTGTTTGGGAGAGGATATTTGATAGGAAGTAAGGCTTCATTTAAGGCTTTATAATTGATGACAAGCCTTTTCTTTCCTCTTTTTTGCTCACTATGTTTATTAACATAGAATGTTGGACAAGCCCAAGGAACTTTGTAAGGTTCAATTAACTTTGAGGGAATAAAAGCATCAAACAATGCTTTGAGGGAATCTTCATTCTCAACAATTTCATTTTTCTCATTCTCAGAGAGTTTCTCCCACCATTGTTTTAAAATTCCTGTAAAAGACCAAACTATCTGAGTGACTATATCTGACCACTGGGCTTTAGTTTCTTCTTTTCTTTGTAATGCCCAAGCATGCAAATGATGAAAAGTACCAATTGCTTCTGCATAGGATAGAAAATCAATATTGACTAAAAATGTGTTTCCAAATCCTTTTAGATGAGAAATTTCCATCTTAGCAGAGAGATTTTCGAGATTTCCTCTGAATCTAGAAAAGGGACTAGAGGAGGCAGCTACATGGGCTGATCTTTATCCAAGGCTTCTATTTCCTTTATCAGAAAATAAAAAGGCTTCTTCTCTTTCTCTTTTACTGGATTCACCAGTAGCTTGTTCACCTGGTGTTCTAGATTTGACTTCCTCAGTTGGTTGAGGTCCAAAAAATGCCAAGATTGTAGGAGCTAGTGTAACTTTTTTCGCAAGAAGATTTTGGAGACTCACATAGTTCTTTGGTACCAACTACGCTTGGATAGAAGGAAACTTGTCCAATTTCTTCTTCATTAAATCAGTCTTTTCTCTTGCTAACTGGATTCCAAACATTATCTTTTCAAAATTAAAATTTTGGATAGTTTCAATCCCTTTGAAAACAAGGCTTCTAAGTCCTTTGTCAGGTTGGTTAGAGCCTGAAGAAACTGGAATAGTTAGCTTAGAGCTGGCCAAATCAACATCACGATATTTAGGGGGAGACAGGGGCTTTGGAAGTTCTGAAGTCAAATGATCTAATGATTTAGAGATTATGCCCATATTTGACTGAATATCATTTAAAGCATGTGTATGCTTATTATGAAAACCGAGAGTTTCATTATAGCCAGTATGAAGTTTCTTTATGTGTTCTTTGATTTCTAACACATATTTGGCTATGTCATCTATGTTCTGTAACATAAAAACTATTTGATAGTTTGTATAATTTTGCATTTTCTCTGATTCACTAGATTCTAGATCTGTTAGATTTCTCATCTGAATCCATTGAAAATTTGTTTTCATAGTTCCATTCTTGAAAGTTCTTCTAGCATTTCCTGGTTCTAGATATCTTTCTTGAATTCTTGCAATACTTTCATTCTAAGCTCTAGGAAGGGTGAAACTTTTTATTTCAGGAATCATAAGTTTGACACATTCTTGACAATTTTGATGCTGACCTTTATGTTCAGGAATCTCGATTTGGAATTTGGAACTCGTTCCTGAAGAAGATGGTGTAGTGATGCAAAATTCACAGTCATCGGGTAATTTGGAAGACTGTTTATTTATTGATGGTAAATATCGAGGAGTAGATTTGGTTTTTGATGGTGGAACCATCCTATCTACCACCCCAAAAGAAGAGTGAGAAAAATATTGGGACATGGAGCGAGCTAATTGAGGATTGGTAAAACGAAGACTTTTTGTTCCATCAGGTTTGCCTACTAGATGTAATTGCTTAGGCTGAGGGACTGAATGCAGTTGTGGATATTTCTGAGAAAGAGGAGTATATGTACTGTTCCATTCTTCAGGTAAAGTACATTCAGAGAATCCTATCTGAATTGGAGCAGTATTTCCAGGGCCAGCAATTACTCCTTCTCGTAGTGCTCTTTTATTCAATTTAGGATTTAGAGGAGGCATAGAAGTAGACACAAATCGGAGACAGACATAACTATGCAACTGGGCAACATGGGGTTGTGGAGCTACATAAAAACCATTAAATTGAATATATGCATTCAAAAACTCATTGATATAGGGATCCTGCAGCGAGACCTGATAACAAGGAACAATGGATGACCAGACAGGACCATTATTCAAAGGACTTTGAAATCCTCCTAATAAAGCATCATTGAAGTTGTTTAATCGAGTATCCAACATACAAGTTAAACATGAAGTATTTAAACCTGGACGGACCAAAGGATTGATTCCAAACTGAATCATGCCAATATGCACATACTTATAACCATGTTCTAATCCCCATTGAATGTCTTACAAGAATAATTTGAACCAAGAACTCCAAGTATTCCAAGGACTAGCTAATTCAGATGCATAAGCTAAAATTCTGACAGAACCCTGAATTCTAGCTCTTTGATGTATGATGAAATAATCCCGCCATGACCAATTAGTGTTCTGAATGAATGAAAAATATACAACATTTTGTTCTGGAGACATATTATAATAAACTTGCCAAACCCTATCTCTATATGGAAACTCACTATTATACCCTAACATGCAAGACTTTGAATCAAACCATTTTTGAAAAACTATTTGCATGACTTCAGGAGGAAGGGACTTAATTCTAATAACTAAAAAATCCCAAAAAAAATCATATTTACATTGACTACAAATGCTGACTTGACAAGACCTTATATGCCTTTGATTTGTAGAAGATTCTCCTTGCAGAATTGGTCGAAACATTTTAATTTCTTCGTTCTTTGAAGCACCTTCTCTGGTTAACATATCTGCCAAATAGTTCTCTACACCTGATTTGTAGATGATATCAAAATCAAAACCATCTAATCAAAGAGCCCATCTTAACACTTGAGTGCTCCCTTGCTCAAGTAATCTTTTATTAGAAAGGATGCCTTTCATATGCTTTAAATCTGTTCTGACAATAAACTTGGAGCTTTTGAGAAACAAGCGGAATCTTTTTATTCCCTTTTTTATTGCAAGTATTTCTTTGTGAGAAGAAGGATACTTGGTTTTTGCTGAATCAAAGGACCCTGATGTGTATCCACAAACTAATTCTTTCTTTCCATGTTTTTACAATAACACTGCCGCCCAAGTGTGATCTGAAGCATCTGTTTCCAGGACAAAAGTAAGATTAGTATCAGGAAAATTTAGTCTCGGCAGATTCTGAATCTTACTTTTTATTTTTTTGACAGCAATTGTCATTTCTGGAGTCCAATAAGATTCTTTCTTTAGCCTTTTCTGCAAAACCTTAGTATCTCTTGCTTGGTGCTCATAGAATTGTCTGATGTAATTCAAACATCCTAAAAATCTTTGGACAGATTTTAAATTTGGCAAAACATCTGGAAATTTGAGGAGATTTATCAGGATGTGTGGTTGGAGCTGAATCTAGCCTTGTTCTATATGAAAACCAAGACAATCAATAGACACTTTACCAATCTGGAACTTTTCTATACTGTCTGATAAAACTAAGCCATGTTGAAAAACTAATCTGTAGAATTGTTCTAGATGTACTTTATGTTCATTTACATCTCTACTGAAAATAAGCAAATCATCTATATATACAATAATAAAATTTGTATTCCCAAAAATGTCTTCCATCATTTTCTGGAATTTTGATGGAGCATTCTTGAGACCAAAAGGCATTACAACCCACTGGAACTGACCATGTGGAACTGTGGTCTTATACCTTTCTTCTGGAAGGATGCCAATCTGCCAAAATCCACTTTTGAGATCAAACTTACTGAAAATGTTGGCATTAGTAAGTTTGGCTAGCAACAATTCTTTGCTTGGGAGAGGATATCTAATAGGAAGCAAGGCTTCATTTAAGGCTTTATAATTGATGACAAGCCTTTTATTTCCTCTTTTTTTCTCACTATGTTTATTAACATAGAATGCTGGACAAGCCCAAGGACCTTTGCAAGGTTCAATTAACTTCTGATTCAGCGATTGTGATAATTATTTTTGACACAATGCTTGCTATGTTGGACTCATGTGATTTGCACTTGCTTTTTGTGGGCGGGGAACATAACCTTCTTTGTAAGGTAAAGCCACAAAATATTTTTCTCTTGTCCAAAAAGCATTTGGTCGTTCTAATGTACAATCTTTACGTAGCTTATATGCTACTGGTTGCAGCGTCTTTTTCCCATGCAACTCAACATTCTTGATTAACTTATGTATTTTGGAAAAACCAGTCAAAGTTGTGTGTAAAAGATCGAATTGTTCAGGAGGAACAACTATATTGTAATCACTTTTAGAAGGAAGTGATACATGACTAGAAGATGTAGTCAAGATGACTGACTCATGAGAAAAAGTAACAGGAATAAATATTTTAAGGAAATCCTGTCCTAAGAGCATATCAGAACCAATATCATAGATGTATAAGGTAACATGTGCTGGGATGTCACCTAAAAATATGGGAAAGTCAGGAGCAATATGCTTAATTTCCATAATTTCCTTATTAACAGCTCTAAAAGAAATATTTGTAGGCTACCAATAGTATTCAGGGATTGCTCCATATTTACAACAGCTTCTCATGGCACCACAATCAATTTGAGCATCTAGAGTATATTCTTTAATTTTAGGAACTTTTGTTCTGATAGGAATAACTACTCTATCTCCCACACTAAGCATATCAACAAGATCAACATCTTTGGATTTCATAGGCAAATCAACTAGAATATCAACCATTAATAGCTTTGTCAATTTGGAATTACATTCTTCATATTCAACAAGACTATCTTGAAGTTTAGAGGAAAATTGTACCATTTGATTTCTTGTTTGTTGAATGACTGTTTCTAGTTGACTTAACTGATTGTGTAAGTTGGATACCTGATCATTACCTAGTCAAGCTATTCCTGTGATTCTCAGAGGCTTAAAAATATCTTCAAATTCTTTTTCAATTTCGACTTCATATTCCTCATCCTTTATCCTTATGCCTACCGCATTTGGAAAATGACAATAGTTTGAAGAAGGAACCTGGCTTTCAAGAGTATGCAATTTATCTTGAAGTCTTCTTTTGACAGTGAATTGTGCTGGTGCAAGCTTAGATAGCTGTGACTTAACAGAGTCAATCTGATATTGAAGATTATTAAGAGGAGATATATGAAACATTTTGATATTTGGAATAAATGTTTCATCAGAATCAGAACTATCAGAAAATGATCCAATATTTACCTTATTAAAATCTCTCAACTCTTCAAGATCAGTTTCTAAATCAGAAGAAGTATCGGACACTTCAAAATATTCACCATCAGAGTGGGATATGAGATCCCAATCTTGAGGATCATGGATTGTGGAGAAGATATCCATTATTTTTACCTGTTGAGTAGTCTTTTTAGCTCAGCATTTATTTGTAAAATGCCCTTCTTTTCCACAGATAAAACATCTGGTGTGTCTATTCGGTTTGGCTCTCCACCTGAAGACTACACTTTGTCTCCTAGCTTTCTTTGTAGGAAAATACTTCTTCCTTTGCGGAACATATTTTCTGGGAGGACAATGACACTGCTTGGTTGCAGCCTTCTTTTTTGACTTTTTGTGACAGCCAAAATCATAATTTTCAGCAAAATTATTGCATAATTTTGTACTGAAATTCATTTGCTTCTTAAAAATCTTTTTCGCTTTTTTTGCTGCACATTCCTTCTGTAAGACAGTGATTATAATCTTTTGCAAGGCTGCAAAAGACATAGATTCAATCTGAATATTATTTGACTAGATATACTGATCCAACAAATCTGGAATCTTGCCTGGCATGGAAGCTATATAATATCTTAGATAAGCAACATTATGGGGATCTGTTGCTTGATACAGAAGTTTCTGCATTACACAATAATACTCATGTAGATAATCTATATTGCATAATCTTTGAGAAAGGAATAATTTGAAATGATGTGCAGAATCAACTGGAACTTGTCATATAAATTCATGGATCAAAGCATCAAACAATGCTTTGAGGGAATCTTCATTCTCAATAATTTCATTTTTCTCATTCTCAGAGAGTTTCTCCCACCATTTTTTTAAAATTCCTGTAAAAGACCAAACTATCTGAGTGACTATATCTGACCACTGGGCTTTAGTTTCTGCTTTTCTTTGTAATGCCCAAGCATGTAAATGATGAAAAGTACCATTTACTTATGCATAGGATAGACAATCAATATTTACTAACAATGTGTTTCCAAATCCTTTTAGATGAGGACTTTCCATCTTAGTAGAGATATTTTCGAGATTTCCTGTGAATCTAGAAAAGGGACTAGAGGAGGCAGCTGCATGGGCTGATCTTGATCCAGGGCTTCTATTTCCTTTATTAGAAAAGAAAAAGGTTTCTTCTCTTTCTCTTTTACTAGATTCACCAGTATCTTGTTCACCTGGTGTTCTAGATTTGACTTCCTCAGTTGGTTGAGGTCCAAAAAATTCCAAGACTGTAGGAGCTGGTGTAACTTTTTTCTCAAGAAGATTTTGGAGACTCACATAGTTCTTTGGTACCAACTGGGCTTGGATAGAAGGAAACTTGTCCAATTTCTTCTTCATTAAATCAGTCTTTTCTCTTGCTAACTTAATTCCAAACATTATCTTTTCAAAATCAAAATTTTGGATAGTTTCAATCCCTTTGAAAACAAGGCTTCTAAGTCCTTTGTCAAGTTGGTTAGAGCCTAAAGAAACTGGAATCTTTAGCTTAGAGCTAGCCAAATCAACATCACGATATTTAGGGGGAGACAGGGGCTTTGGAAGTGTTGAAGTCAAATGATCTAATGATTTAGAGATTGTGCCCATATTTGACTGAATATCATTTAAAGCCTGTGTATGCTCATTATGAAAACCGAGAGTTTCATTATAGCCAGTATGAAGTTTCTTTATGTGTTCTTTGACTTCTAACACATCTTTGGCTATCTCATCTATGTTCTATAACATACAAACTATTTGATAGTTTGTATAATTCTGCATTTTCTCTAATTCATTAGATTCTGGATCTGTTAGATTTCTCATCTAAATCCATTGAAAATCTGTTTTCATAGTTCCATTCTTGAAAGTTCTTCTAGCATTTCCTGGTTCTAGATATCTTTCTTGAATTCTTGCAATACTTACATTCTGAGCTCTAGGAAGGGTGAAACTTTTTATTTCAGGAATCATAAGTTTGACACATTCTTGACAATTTTGATGTTGACCTTTATGTTCAGGAATCTCGATTTGGAATTTGAAACTCGTTCCTGAAGAAGATGGTGTAGTGATGCAAAATTCATAGTCATCAGGTAATTTGGAAGACTGTTTATAAATTGATGGTAAAGATCGAGAAGTAGATTTGGTTTTTTATGGTGGAACCATCCTATCTATTACCCAAAAATAATAGTGAGCAAAAGATTGGGACATGGAGCGAGCTAATTGAGGATTGGTAAAACAAAGACTTTTTGTTCCATCAGGTTTGTCTACTAGGTGTAATTGCTTAGGCTGAGGGACTGAATGCAGTTGTGGATATTTCTGAGAAAGAGGAGTATATGTACTATTCCATTCTTCAGGTAAATTACATTCAAAGAATCCTATCTAAAGTGGAGCAGTATTGCCAGGGCCAACAATTACTCCTTCTCGTAGTACTCTTTTATTCAATTTAGGATTTACAGGAGGCATAGAAGTAGACACAAACCGGAGACAAACAGAACTATGCAACTGGGCAACATGGGTTTGTGGAGATACATCAAAACCATTAAATTGAATATATGCATTCAAAAACTCATTGATATAGGGATCCTGCTGTAGTGCTCAACTTAGTGTTCCTAAATTGAGGTCATTAATTGTCAACCAGGGCTAGTAAACTGCTGAAGTGAGGTGCACCATATGTGCCTAGGTATCTGTTTCTCACTACGTTGTGTTTAGTGTTTTTCTGATGTTTTTGGTTTTATGGTTTTATGTTAAAAAAAGAAAGCACTAAATGTTGATGAAGAACGGTTGTTGGACATACTAAAAACAGAGAAAAACCTATTCTAAATTGTGCATGGTACTAAAGAATAGAAAATGTAAAGCTTGATAAGGACTCATAGCAAGGAACTAAACCACAACATGAACTCAATAACTCATAACATAAACCCATCCAATTCATTCATTAGAAATATGTTGGAATAGCTTGAGAAAGGGACAAGTTTAGTGCAAATGAAGTTCTCCTAAATAAACAATCATCTTATAATATTACAAAGAATCTCATCCATGACTAGAAGTTTATTGGAACACAATTGGAAATGATTATTGTAACACAATAAGATTTCCACTCTACATTAACTTATAATGTTAAGATTAATTCATTCTGCAGCTCAACTTGTCACTACTAAGCCTCATCCGAAAGTTAGAGATTTTCTATAATAGTTTTGGGAAAAAGGCTTATTTGTGAAATTGAAAAAGACTGTAGAACAATCAAGGCCTTAAACTAATATCACTAATTCCTGTTCATATGATTATGTATTAATATAAAGTCAGAACAAGATTAGTTTGTAAATAATGAAGGCCGTGAAATCTAATGTTGACAGTTAATACTACTTAAAGAACAATGGATAACACTGAACTAGAATGCAATTGATCAAACTTGAAACACAGTGACCACAACTAAACTAAAATGCCATTAACCTAACTTGAAATACAGTGAACAAAGTTGAACTAGAATGCCACTAATCTAACTTGAAATGCAGTGAACAGAGTTGAACTAGAATGCCACTAATCTAACTTAAAATGGTGAATTAAAACTGAACTAGAGTGCCATTATCAAACTTGAAATATAGTGACAGAATTAAACTAGAATTACATCTACCTCCGGAGTGCTACAACTAGACTAAAGATGCAACTAATTACTGGAATGTTTCAGCTCTATCTCATTCGGAATTAGTGGTATTTTGGAATAGTTTATAGAACAGGACTGGCTGCAACATGTTATGTAAATGAGCATGAAAGCATAAAATTCAACAAAACACAACAAAGCTCTAAAACACCACAGCTATGTCTCATCCGAAGTTAGTGATATTTTGGAAGAGTTTATAAGATCATGACTAGCTGTAACAACTGATGTAATTGAGCACAAAATCATAAAGTTAAGAGAAATGCAACTAACTCCTAAATACTACAGTTATCTCTCATTCACTGTTTAGTGATATTTTGGAATAACTTGTGAGAATAAGACTGATTGTAGCATCTAAAGCAAATAAGTAAAGGAACACAAAGTTCGGAAAATTAATTAAACTAGGAATGAAACAAGGCTAAGTTACTTATCTAAATCTTATGAAAAAAGCTTCTCAGGTAGCAGGGGCCCTCTACCACCGGATTAGCACGCAAATCTGCTCAAGATTGACTCAGCTCGTGCAATAAAGTGATGCTTCTTTCATTAAAGGAGAAATATTTCAAAACAGAGTATCACGGTTCTCTGAGATCTAGCAACAAAACAAAATCTAACCAACAGTTTCTCGGTCTCCCGAGTCATACTTATAATGAAATTACATAACTACTCTTGAGAAAAACAGGGATAAGTGTCTTTCCCACTTCTAATCAAATTAAAACTCTTATTAACAGTCTTGTGCTTTACTGTGGACATCTGTAGAGTCCTTGTTTTGATAGGAAACTGCTTCTCTTCTACGTGCATAACCGCTTGGAGACTTTAACTCAGACTTCGTGGGGAGCAAGAGATGATGGGGAAGTGTTGTGGATTTCACCCATATGCCTTTTTCTTTGCAGTGACACCTGGAACCTACGTAAACATGAGGATAGCTACAGAACAGACGACTGGCTATGGAATGCATGTATTCTGTAGCCGAGTCTTAGTCAAAAATTACTACAACAACAAAATCATGAAAACATAGCAAGTTAGTCATTATATAAATTCTTAAAGCAATTTTAATTAATCCTATTGATCATTTAAGCCTGTAATTGATGAGGGATAAAGAAAATGAAGTGGAATGTGGTGAAAGAGAAGAACATCTTTGGGGCTCAACACCTGCAGCGAGACCTGATAACGAGGAACAATGGATGACCAGACAGGACCATTATTCAAAGGAATTTGAAATCCTCCTAATAAAGCATCATTGAAGTTGTTCAATCGAGTATCCAACATACAAGTTAAACATGAATTATTTAAACCTGGATGGACCAAAGGATTGATTCCAAATTGAATCATGCCAATATGCACATACTTATAACCATGTTCTAATCCCCATTGAATGTCTTCTCTATTTATCAAGGGAATTTGGTAAACATCTTGGCCAACTGAAATAGGAATATTTACGGATGCGAATCTAAACAACTGTGCTACTCTAAACTGAAAAATAAGTAGACTGTATAATTTATCTACTCCGATCTCTGGCAGTGTCCAATTAGGCTGTGGTTCAAACTCTTGAACTAAAACTCTTTCATCATAAATATTTTCTTCATTAGATTTATTCATAAATCTATTCATAAAAGACCATATTTTCTATCTAGCTAATCTCTTATCTTCAAAATTACCAGTAATGAATTCATATTCATTACTATTACCATCCATTTAGCAGTAGTGTGGTCCACAACCAACCACTGAAAGTGTATGTTAAATGGAATTTAAGGTCCACTACAGCTATAGGTTAGGCTTACTCAACATATCTCCAACATGTAAAAAGGTGATGAGAGTTTATGAAATTACTATAGGGGATTCATAAAAGTAAAAATTGAAGTATAACAAAAAGAAAAATAAATGAGTACAAGATCAGAGATGGAGAATAAAAAACATGGACTCTCTAAGAGGAGAAAGTTAGATAAGTTGTTAGAGCAATAAGAGAATCAATCAATCTCCCACCCTAGTTGATAAACTCTCAACAGCTAGCAAATCCATACATGAAACAAGGTTGTGAAACTCTTGTTAAATTAGCAAATAGTTAGGATGCATTCAATCATCTAGAAAAATTTTGTCTTTCCACTGGCTGATCTACAACCATCCTCAATAGTCTGAGAAGGTGTCAAGCTTTCAAATAACTTTCAGCCCTATAACAAGCACTTAATGAAAGATACGCTTGAAGTTGAACCTTTCATCTTGGAATGTGAGGGGAGTATTTGGGCATAGAATACAAATAATTGTTAGTGTAATCATCATTTATCTACACCTTGATTTGGTGCTCTTGCAAGAAATGAAAATAACTAGTTTTTGTTTTTGAACCTTAACAAACATTTGTTGCAATGTAGAATATACACCCACAAGCCATGATGAATATAGAGGCAGTGCAGTGTGGCATATTGGTTATCCCCTAATGTTAATAGTAGATAGGTTTCCAACTAAAGGTGTATAATGTGTTGATTTCTGGTAGCATCGAATGTGCTCTAAGTCTCAAATTTTGCAGGGAGGCTTAGGCACATGCACATGTGTTCCAAAGAACCCTGAAATCGTTTTGGGAAATTCCAACCAGATTGTGTTTTATGAAAATAATTAATTATTTGTAATGGGACCCTTATTCTAAACTTAGGAAATTAAAATAATTAAAGGATATTAATTAAAACAGGGTGTGAATTTTCTAGAAAAGACGAAGATCATGTCATGTTAATCTTAGCCATTGATTAATGATTTAATCTCGATCGTGGAAGTCTCAACGAGAAGATTATAATAAGGACTTGATGGGGCATTTTGAAAGTACATCGAGAGAGTCTAGAGATCTAAATTCTTTAGTGAGCAATGGTCAGGAAGAAGATTGAATGAGTTGATTCTTGCAAAGAAGGGCAGAGATAATTTCTGGTTGGAGATCTTTCCTGAGTCGGGAATACACAGCAGAGAAGATAGAGGGTAGCACTCAGAAGAGGCAGCGTAGCAGCCACACAGAGGCAGTGCAGTGCCACGCAGAGGAAACACTGCAGCCTTAAGGAGATCCCAGATTTAGCCGAGGATCAGTCAGATCTAATGCTCGAGTGCCGGGGTGTGAGACCGTAGGGGCCAAAGATCAATATCTAGCCAGCAGAAGAGCCAGCAAGCAGAGGTGACGCAGTCCCCACACAAATTGATGTAGATCTGCATAGAGGATGCGTAGAGGCAATGTAGGGATCATCAACTCAGTGTTTGGTCATTCAGGATTTCCAATGTCAGTGTGAGGTAATCCCCACTAGCTCTTTGTCATTCAGATTCTCTATGTGGATGGCCAATAGGGCATCCCAGATTGTATTCAGAATTATTGCATAATAATACGAACCCTCAGCTGCTACACAGGTTTTCCCACATTGGGTTTTTCTAGGGACTTAATCCAAAAATAATGGTGTCATGTGTCTATTGTTTATTCTTGCTCAGATCTTATTTATGCACTTATTTAGTTTCCGCAGTTTAATTATTTGAAGGTTGTAGTGTATGGGTTTCAATATTTACCGTAGAACACAGTAAATAATTCATTTAAGAAATTAACAAATAGAAGAATTCTCATCAGTTGCTGCAGTAGGATTCCGGTGTAAGAATTTTCACATAATGAATGGCATTTAATGTCCATCGGGGCTACAAGTTAGGCTTAGTCAACAATTTACAACTAAGGGTGTATAATGAATGACATTTAATGTCCATTGGGACTTGTTTTCGCACAAAATGTCTAGGCACCATGACAACAGCTCAGATCGGGGGTTGTCACCCTGATCCCCAATCTCTCTATCTAAGTTGTCTCCTTGCAGACTAAGGGAGGTAGACCCTAACGAAAATGAAGAAGGAGAACTGGATGAAAACCAACCAATTCAGGAGACACAGTTAAATGACCAAGTACTTGTTATAATTAACGAGATTTTACAAATCCAATTAGATTTGAAGCTTTAAAACCAGTGCCTTGTGGAGTCGAAATATCTTGTTATGAAATTAAAATCAAGTAATTGATAGGTAACTACTGCTATAAAAAAGCAATTCACCACGATGATATTCGATAAAACACTTTCGTAATCATGCATCAATAATGCTCAATAAATACATGCAATTTATCATCACTTGAAATATTTTCAAAGTTGACTAAATCAATTAATCACCAATTTCAAGCAATTTAAAACCACACTTATAGATATTTTAACGACCATTAACCACAGCTAAGCATGAAAATACTTTGAACCAACAATTTAAACTTCGAAGAAAAAATATTAACACGAGAGAACCATCGAATTTAATTGTTAAACATTTCCAAATTAAAATGATATTCTAAATAATTCCAATTTAGAAATATATTTTCCTATAGTCAAGTTTTAGATACTAAAATTAAAATTTCTCCTTTGACTATGGAATAATTTAGATCAGAAACCACTTCCAAAAGAACAACAATTTTAAAACCAAAGTCCCTAATTTTAAAAGTTAAAATTAAAAAAAATTTGGCGTTTTTCTAATTTTTTATATTTTTTAAATTTTCCCTTAATGAAACTAAAAACAAAAAAACAAAATATATATATACAACTAAAAGTTCTACCAAAAATGAAAAAGTTAAAATTTTTTAATTCATTTCTTACATCTTAAAATTTCAAAATCTAAAAACTAAAATCAAATCCTAAAGTTAGACGTGACTTGACAAACTTAACAAAATCGAAAGGTTAAAAAGTGTTAGATTTTTTTTTTTTTTTTTAAGATTTTAAAAAAAAAGGTCTAAAGGTTAAAAGAAAACTAAAAAAAATCAAATCTAAAAAAATTAATTTAACGCTACCTTAACTAAACTCAGAAAATAAATTAAAATAAAATCTAAAGTCTAAATGTTTAAAACTAAAGCTAAGTAAAGAAGTGAAAATAAAAAATATGAAGTTAAACAAAAGACAACAAATCAAAAAAATCAAAATCTAAAGTTAAAATAAAAATTGGGTATGTTAATGTTTGTTTTATTTGTGCGTTTGTTTGAATGCAGGTCAAGATGGAGAACGCGACACAACGTGAAGAGAATATGGAGGCGTACAAAGTAGCCTGTATGGGCAGCGTTAGAAATGAAGCCGCGGAAGGGAGCAGCCAGCAGGATGAGGGTCGACGCACATGGAGATGAGGTTTGCGGATGGCAGCGGATTGCGGACAGTGACCAGGCAATGGACGATGACAGAGGCGAGCGGCATGAGTGCAGAATCGAAATGGGAGTTGGAGGCAGTCGGACAGGCCAGTGTGAAGAATATTGCGGATGGTGAAAAGTTGCGTAAGGATATGTGGATTTGAGGCAGTGTGAGTGCGAGAGGGAGAGACAGAGCACACTGGCAGCTTGAGCGGATGTGTGAGGAATGAGAGCCGGCGGGAAAGGAGAGATGGAGAATTGCGTGAGAGCCTGTGGATTTTAGATGGACAGCAAGGATGTACGCAGGGAGAGTGTGGGAAATTGGACTATGGACAGCAAGAAATGAGGATAGCATGAAGGCGGCCAGCGATAATGAAAGGGAGCGTGCAGAGAAATGAATGGTAGCATTTATGTAGGCAGGTGACATTGATGGAATCAACGTGAGAGCGTAGATGGTAACACTGGCAACAAACAGTTAGTGAAAATTTGCAAATTTCTCCTTCTGTCCAGCAGTAAAATTTACACAGAAACTTAGAATTTGACTTGAATATTTTTTGCAAAATCCTAATCTTGAGGCACAATGCTGCTCAGATCTGCAGCCAAATTGATCCTGAGGCCATATCTTACCCTCTAGGGCCTAGATCTGGCTCAGATCTAACAATTTTCTGAAAATCTCCCTGTAGAACCTACACAGAACAAGAAATCAGCAAACCCAGAAAAACAATATATGTACAAAGTAAAAACAAACCCCAAAAATTATGGTGAATAAAAATAAGTGGGATTTACACTGCTATTTTACAGATTAGAGGCCCTCATGGCCAGATTTAAACCATTCAGCACAATTCAGAAAATAAAAATTACGAGAAAGGCACAAGCCCAATAAAGAACCCTGCAAAAAACAGAATTTAAGAAAAGCCCAAGGAATTAGATCCGGAGGGCTCTTTAGATCTTATCTCCTTGGGAGTCAACTGGTCCAAACTAGGACTTCCCCAAACGCCCAATCTAAATCTAGAAGATTTCTGCACACTTAAAGTTAAACGGTTAAATTAATAGAGAAATAGTGATAAAACATAAAATTTTCAAGAGTTAGAGATAAATTTTAACTCGATACAATTAGTATTTTTACCCTAGATCTAGTAACCTAAGTAAGATACTTGTGCATTAGATTACTCTACAAGAGCCATTAATCAACAATCCATTAAAATAATCACCAGCAGAATTTTAAGAACAAGTTTACCATAAAATACTGAAGAGGAACACCACCATCAGAATAAAACCCCAAAGTCTTCGTTTGTATTATTCCAGGAAATATTACAGGAGAGCTTCAAGAGTGAGTGCACGATCCAGAGATCAGATGACTGAAAGACTGACAAAGACCTCTAATTTATAAGATAAAATCTCCAACGGCTAATTCAGTTGATCCTTGTCAAAATAATCTCGACCGTCGAAAATATTTAATTATCTTTTAATATGGAGCGTCGAAATTATAATTTTGAGGAAATTTGAATTTATCATTTAATTCCATTTTAATTAACTCAAAAATAATATTTTTGAGTTAATTACCTGAAAATTTTGACTTTGACTTAACCACCAAGCCCCAAGGGTCCAAAATTTCTTGAAATTCTCAATATTCCCTTGGCTTGGGACCTTTAAGTTTTTTTTTTAAGGACCCACGAATTTTGCCTTTGAAGAATTTTAACTCACCTAGGACTTAAAATTAATTAAATTTTTGGCTTAGGATTTTTAATTTAATTTGGCCAAAAAATTTAATTAATTGACTGAGAGGAGATTTAATTATTTTTCCAACCCTCTTTACATAAGATAAATACATTTAGACACATAAAGAGGGAATACCCATTCGTATAGACCCTCAAATATCTACCCAATTCTGCGACTCAAAACATGATCTAGTAGACCAAGCAGCTTGTAATAAAATAATCTAGCCAATTAGCTAGGATTATTCCCAAACTACTTTTACAAAGACTCGATAGAAAACACTAGGACTTACTTAGCATCTTGATGACAAAATCCACCCTAGATTTGGGGTGAGGCTGGAAGGAAAAACTCTGCCGATCACTTGTGTCGAGAAACACAAATAAATCAGTGAGACAAAAAACCTCCTAGGATAGAAATCATCACCAAAATACTAGACTTACCTAGGTTGATACATACATGGTGGTCTTACTTAGATCATTTACATCATAAACATGCAAAATGGGTTTACATCATTTATAAAACTGCCGACTGATGATGAAATCTGAATGGCGTGAACACGTCGAACATGATGAATCCCATTTGAAAAAATGGGGGTGTACTGCTATGGGGTCATTGACAAAGTGTGGTCAACATTTGGCTCTACTTGGGAACACGTTGCTTCACCGGAGGGATGTGAGAATCCAGAATCTGTATCCAAGCAACACATAAAATTACATAAGTAGCATCCATCCAAATATCTCATATAACATTAAGCACATGAAAAATAGAAGCTCTTCTATCATTTATTATTCTACTTAACATGAAAAGTAAATCTACTCTAACTACAAAAATGAAATGCTGAAATAACAAGGTGTAAGGTTAGAGATATAATATAGAGGATGCCCTATGGCATCAGATGTGTTCAATATAATGCATACTGATCATTTTCCTGCTTTCAGGCAAGTCCGTAGGCTACTTTTCAGATGTTCCATGCCCGATCTTGCATATTGTAGGACTTTGTCTTATCCGAATGTCAAGCTGCTCTTGACCATCAGACGAATCAAACTGCTTACTTCTTCTTTTCTACTTTTTTCTCTTCTTCTTAGTGGGCTATGATGTCAGCAATGAGACCATTGTAGATTTCTTGTCCTTATCTTGAAGATGCTTGTACAAAACATCTGATGAACCTGGCATGTGACCAATATTATTCAGAATATACTCTGTCAATGGTGACACATAAGCTTGGTCTTTCTTAACGTCCTTTATAACCATAGTTAATTTTTCCTTAATGGGAAAAGTGACCTCCGTCTGATGAGATGGGAATTGCTTCAGAAAACTGAGAGGCCTATGATCTGTTGATAATTCTGACTTGGGTTGGAAATTCTGCATGTGTGATCTTTCCATTTTTTCCAACTTATTTTGAATAACAGTCATTTGATTAGAATGCTTAACATTTACAACACTAATTTCCTTCGCATGACTCTCTTTAATAGTCAAAAATTTGTGTTGAAGAGACATCTTATTAGAATGATTAACTTCCATCTTCTTTAACATGTTTTCCATGACATTTATTTCTTGTGCATGACTTGCTTCAATGGCATTTATCCTATTTTGAAGATTGATTTGGTTAGCTTCCATGTTTTGAATCATTTTATCATTATCCGCTTTCATGGTCATGAAGAAATTTTGCATATAGTTCATCTCCTTCTCATGATTTGCTTCCACGGTCGTCATTTCCTTGACATGTTTTTCTTCCAAGGCCAATAACCTGCTCTGCATAGAAACAATTTCCCTGGCATGATCCGCTATTATTTTTTCTTGATTAAGTTCCATATTCTTAATTACATGAGCTTGATTTAGTTGTATATCCTTAACCATATGAATCAATTCGTTAACAAGATGCTTATCGTTGTCAACATCGATTTGACAACTTATTTCTATTTCACTATTATCATGGATTTGTGTTGTTGTGGTACGAGTGGATTCATCTTGAGAATTGTCTTGAAATATCCTGTTGATAGTTGAGTTCTCTACAAGATCAATTTCATTATTTTGCTCAGATATTATTTATGCACTTATTTAGTTTCCGCAGTTTAATTTTTTTAAGGTTGTAGTGTATGGGTTTCAATATTTACCGTAGAACACAGTAAATAATTCATTTAAGAAATTAACAAATAGAAGAATTCTCATCAGTTGCTGCAGTAGGATTCCAGTGTAAGAATTTTCACATAATGAATGGCATTTAATGTCCATCGGGGCTACAAGTTAGGCTTTGTTGAAAATGCAGCAAGATGATGGAGCTTAGTGAAATGAAGTCGCCTTCACTAAGTGGGCCTGCAGGCAAATTCTGGCGCAAAGTCTATTTTTAGACATATGGAGCATGGTCTAGGGGTTGCGGTATGTTATTCTTGGAGTATTGGTCATGTTGGTAAAAATAGATGGACCTCTATTTTTTGGACCTATAGGTCGAAGTCTATTTTTAGACTGCCTATTCCTTAAAATAGGGAAGTCAAATATTATTTACCCTTAATAATATTTGGACTATAAACTTCAGTTTACTCTCTTGGAGCACTTCAGTTCGAGCCTTGGAAGTGGCTCATGCATCTGACAGAGGAATTACGCTATTCCTAGGGGTTTAGTGAGCTCATGCATGGTTGACTTCAGTTAGGACTTCAGTGGCAGAAGTTTGGTGGAGTTAATGGGACAGCTAGTGGAGTTGTGTTCGGTTTAACTTAGTTGAATTGGTTGAGATTAGTTTAACTAGCTAATCAACTAGTTATGAGTGGAGTGAATTAAATATTATTTAATTCATTAATTAGTAACTCATTATTCAACTCAAGAACACATCAGTTCACTACAGTGCATGGACAGTTCAGTGGAGACCGGTGAAAGAGGTAGATGAAAGGGTGGAGTTAGCTATCAGTGGCGACATCAGTTGTGCATGAGATTTGCACCACACTTGGAGGAATTTCCCATGATGATTGCGCTGTCAAGCCAAGGAGATTCGAACCTTGGATCTCTATTTAGACATGCCATGATTGCGCAATAGAGGCAAGGCAATTAGTGGTGAGTTTTGAACCAGTAACCTGTTCAAAACCAAGCTAGTTTGTGTGTAACTTTATGAGAAAGTACTGAGTACTTGTGAGGAGTATTGTATTGAGTTTGTTACATGATTTCTCCATTATAATATACACAATAGCTGCGGGGTTTTCAGCTATAAGCTTTCCCCATACATACTGTGTTAATGTGTATGATGATTTGATGTGTTATCGCTTGTTTTATTTCCGCATGTGTGATGATCTGAGTGGAAGAGATTATGTGTTGCATATGAATTCGAATTGATATGTGATCAGGATAATATCGGTGGATAAAATATCATTATTCAGCAAATTTCTACATGGTATCGGAGCTAGATTAATTATCGGAGCAGAGATTGATCATCACAGTGATTACAAACTTATTTCGGTAGACAGAGTCTGCATGCGGGCCAGGTAGCCTCTGGATCCATCCTTTCCTTTGAAAGGTGATATATCCAGTAAATGCCCCTGCAGTCGATCTCTGTGCTAGAAATAATTTTTTCTCACAGATCAAGGGCGGTTGAGCTTTGAGGTGGAATTCGAATTTTGCAGCAGTTTTGTTTTCTTGGTGCCAGAGTTGAAAATGTCTTTCAACGGTTTGCGACTCGAATATGCTCTTGAAGGCAGTTCGAATTATGTTGCATGGAAGGATCGCATGGAGGCAGTATTAGAAGATAATGGTATTAATGAGTTCATGGATACGGATGTCCAAAAGCCCACTGATCCTGCTGAAGTCGAAGCATGGCAAAAGAAGATGGCGAAATGTCGAAGGATCCTGTTGGAGGGCGTCAAGGATCATATTGTATCCATCCTGCATGGAAAGGCTTCTCCATTTTTAATGTGGAAAGCTTTGACGGATCTATTCCAGAGTAAGAGTGACCAAAGGAATATGGCGCTCAAAGATAAGCTCAGGAACATTAAGATGGAGAAGGGCGACAGTATCGCCAAATACCTCACGAAGTTCACTCAGTGCAGAGATGAGATGGGAAGTGTGGGGGTGACTGTCGAAGATGAGGACATGGTCGACCTGGCTCTCCTTGGTCTTCCGAAGGCTTGGCACTCATATCAAGATAGTGTCAATGGTCGGGAGAAGCTGCCGGGATGGGAGCGCCTTTGGGCGGATCTCATGCGGGAGGAGATAAGGAGGACTACTCGAGATGGATCTTCATCAAAGGGAGCTGATGAAGAAAACTGCGCTTTTGTGGCCAAAGCAAAGAAGGGGAAGGGTAAGAAAACCTCTCATTCTGGTGCAAAGGGCAAGAAGCAGGATATGGTGAAAGTGAAGTGTTTTCACCGCCATGATCACGGACATTATGCTACCAATTGTCCAAAGAAGAAGAAGAACAAGCAAGCGGGAAGATCTACAGATGGAGAAGCTTTGGCTTCACAGTTCGAGCTTGACTTTTCACTGATCGCATGCTTGGTTTCAAGTGTGCTGGGATCGGTATGGTTCTTCGACAGCGGTGCGTCATTTCATATGACGGGAGATCGGGAGTTGTTCTCAGATCTGGAGGACAAAGATTTGGGTGTGCACATCGAGATGGGCGATGATGGTAGATACAGTGCGACTGGTATCGGTACCATATCCTTTCAGAGGGAGTCTGGTAAACCCTTTGTATTGAAGGATGTCATGCATGTACCTGGATTGAAGAAGAACTTGATCTCTGTGGCGATGTTGGAGGATAAGGGGTATGATGTGGTCTTCAGCGAAGGGAAAGCCTTCTTGCGCAGTAAGACTACTGGAGAGACCCGGAAGATAGGGGTTCGAACCAAGAACCTTTATCAGTTGCAGGTAGATGGCTGCGCAGCTATGGCATGCAAGGCGGGAGAAGTGGTGAGCCGGGATGATGAGGGCGAACTGTGGCACAGGATATTGGGCCACCTTCACCATGGAGCTTTGAAGATTCTGCAGCAGATTTCTATTGGGCTTCCTAAGGGCACTCTTGCGCAGTCAGATCAGTGCAAGGGGTGTACCTTGGGGAAGTATGTGAAAGCCACCTTTCACGAGAAGGATAGTCGTGCCATGACGATCCTTGAGAGAGTTCACACAGACGTGTGTGGTCCTTTCTCAGTTGCTTCGACAGCAAAGCACAAGTATTATGTGATCTTTGTTGATGATTTCTCTCGAAAGTGCTGGATCTTCTTCATGCGGAAGAAGAGCGATACATTCGCGAAGTTCTGTGAGTTTAAAGCACTGGTCGAGAAGGAGTCGGGGAAGAAGGTGATTTCTCTAAGGAGTGATAACGGTGGTGAATTCATCTCGGCTGAATTCAAGGATTTCTGCAGCGCAGAAGGGATTCGGAGAGAGCTCATCGCACCCCATAACCCACAGCAAAACGGGGTGGCTGAGCGGAAGAACAGAACGATCGTGGGTGCTGCACGGGCGATGTTGCATGATCAGGGCCTACCCCTTCACTTGGGGGCTGAGGCATGCAATACAGCAGTGTATGTGCAGAACCGTTGTCCTCACAAGGTTCTTGGCATGAGTACACCAGAGGAGGCTTATTCTGGCAAGAGGCCTGATATTTCCCATTTGCGGATTTTTGGTTCTCATGTCTACATGCATGTGATGAAGGATGCGAGAAGGAAGCTGGATCCAACTGCTGAGGTTGGAATATTTGTGGGGTACACTGATACACCTCACAACTATCGGGTGTATTTTTTAGACAGTCGAAAGACTGTTGTGCGACGGGATATAAAATTTCAGGAGGAGAAAGCCATGCGGTGTTCGCTTGAGAGGGAGCTACACTTGCATGCAGATGAGGAGCTGTTAGTTCCTAAGGAGGAGCTTCCGGATGTGGATCAGCCACAAGAGGAGGTTCAGGAAGTGGAAGAAACCACCCAGGCAGCGCCAACCATCAGAGGGCGCATGCGCACTACAGAAGCTGAGCGACTGGCTCGGGATGCAGAGAAGGTTGTAGGACCACCTATAGCACAGCGCAGACAGAGACAGTCACCGGATCGGTACACTGGATACATGGCTCTTGTGAGTCAATGTGTTGTGATGGAGCCATCCTCTTTTGAGGAAGCCGTGGAGGAACCCGCATGGGTTGATGCCATGATCGAAGAATATGATTTGATCATCAGGAACAGTGCATGGGAGATTGTCCCAAGACCGGTTGGGAAATCAGTTGTAGGTTCGCGATGGATCTACAAAGTGAAGCAGGCGGCTGACGGGAGTGTGGAGAAGTACAAGGCGAGATTTGTCGCACGTGGCTTCTCACAGATCGAGGGGATTGACTATGAGGAGACTTTTGCACCTGTCGCAAGGTACTCTTCCATACGGACGATCCTTGCTCTCTCAGCGCAGATGGGGTGGCACATTCATCGGATGGATGTGAAGACTGCGTTCCTCAATGGAGTTATTGAGGAGGAGGTGTACATAGAGCAACTGAAGGTTTCGAGATCTTGTGCAGAGTCGCATGTGTGTCGACTCAAGAGAGTGTTGAAAATGCGGCAAGATGATGGAGCTTAGTGAGATGAAGTCGCATACCACTGAAATGGGCACATGACTAATTTTAAAACAAAGTCACCAGACTATGTCTATTTTTAGACTATGTCTATTTTTAGACATATGGAGCATGGTTCGGGGATTCCAGTTTGAGATTCTTGAAGCATTGGTCATGTTGGTAAAAATAGATGGGACTCTATTTTTTAGGTCGAAAGAGGTCGAAGGCTATTTTTAGACTGCCTCTTCTAAAAATAGGGAAGTCAAATATTATTTGCCCTTAATAATATTTGGACTATAAACAACAATTTATTCTCTTGGAGCACTTCAGTTTGAGTCATGGAGGTGGCTCATGCAACTGACAGAGGAATCACGTGGTTCCCAAGGGTTTGATGGCATCATGCATGGTTGACTTCAGTTGGACTTCAGTGGCAGAAGTTTGGAGGAGTTAATGAGACAACTAGTGGAGTTGTGTTATGTTTATTTTAGTTGAACTGATTGAGATTAGTTTAACTAGCTAATCAATTAGTTATGAGTGGAGTGAATTAAATATTATTTAATTCATTAATTAGTAACTCATTATTCAACTCAAGAACACATCAGTTCACTACAGTGCATGAAGAGTTCAGTGGAGACCAGTGAAAGAGGTAGATGAAAGGGTGTAGTTAGCTATCAGTGGCGACATCAGTTGTGCATGAGATTTGCACCACACTTGGAGGATTTTTCCATGATGATTGCGCTTTCAAGCCAAGGAGATTCGAACCTTGGATCTCTATATAGACAGGCCTGGATTGCGCAATAGAGGCAAGGTAATTGGCAGTGAGTTTTGAACCAGTAACCTGTTCAAAACTGAGCTAGTTTGTGTGTAACTTTATGAGAAAGTACTGAGTACTTGTGAGGAGTATTGTACTGAGTTTGTTACATGATTTATCCATTATAATATACACAATAGCTGCGGGGTTTTCATCTATAAGCTTTCCCCATACATACTGTGTTAATGTGTATGATGATTTGATGTGTTATCGCTTGATTTTATTTCCGCATGTGTGATGATCTGAGTTGATCTGAGTTGATCTGAGTGGAAGAGATTATGTGTTGCATATAAATTCGAATTGTATGTGATTAGGATAGTCTCGGTGGATAATTAATCATTATTCAGCAAATTTATACATGGTATCGGAGCTATTGAAGCAGAGATTGATCATCACAGTGATTACAAACTTATTTCGGTAGACAGAGTCTGCATGCGGGCCAGGTAGCCTCTGGATCCATCCTTTCTTTGAAAGGTGATATATCCAGTAAATTCCCCTGCAGTCGATCTCTGTGCTAGAAATAATTTGTTCTCACAGATCAAGGGCGGTTGAGCTTTGAGGTGGAATTCGAATTTTGCAGCAGTTTTGTTTTCTTGGTGCCGGTGTTGAAAATGTCTTTCAACGGTTTGCGACTCGAATATGCTCTTGAAGGCAATTCGAATTATGTTGCATGGAAGGATCGCATGGAGGCAGTATTAGAAGATAATGGTCTGAAGGAGTTCGTAGATACGGATGTCCAAAAGCCCATTGATCCTGCTGAAGTCGATGCATGGAAAAAGAAGATGGCGAAGTGTCGAAGGATCCTGTTGGAGGGCGTCAAGGATCATATTGTATCCAGCCTGCATGGAAAGGCTACTCCATATTTAATGTGGAAAGCTTTGACAGATCTATTCCGGAGTAAGAGTGACCAAAGGAAGCTGGCGCTCAAAGACAAGCTCAGGAACATCAAGATGGAGAAGGGCGACAGTATCGCTAAATACCTCACGAAGTTCACTCAATGCAGAGATGAACTGGGAAGTGTGGGAGTTACTGTCGATGAAGAGGACATGGTCGACCTGGCTCTCCTTCGTCTTCCGAAGGCTTGGCACTCATATCAAGATAGTGTCAATGGTCGGGAGAAGCTGCCGGGATGGGAGCGCCTTTGGGCGGATCTCATGCAGGAGGAGATAAGGAGGACTACTCGTGATGGATCTTCATCAAAGGGAGATGATGAAGAAAATTGCGCTTTGGTGGCCAAAGCAAAGAAGGGGAAGGGTAAGAAAACTTCTCATTCCGGTGCAAAGGGAAAGAAGCAGGATATGGCGAAAGTGAAGTGTTTTCACTGCCATGATCACGGACATTATGCTACCAATTGTCAAAAGAAGAAGAAGAACAAGCAAGCGGGAAGATCTGTAGATGGAGAAGCTTTGGCTTCACAGTTCGAGCTTGACTTTTCACTGATCGCATGCTTGGTTTCAAGTGTGATGGGATCGGTATGGTTCTTGGACAGCGGTGTGTCATTTCATATGACGGGAGATCGGGATTTGTTCTCAGATCTGGAGGAAAAAGATTTGGGTGTGCACATCGAGATGGGCGATGATGGTAGATACAGTGCGACTGGTATCGGTAACATATCCTTTCAGAGGGAGTCTGGTAAAACCTTTGTACTGAAGGATGTCATGCATATACCTGGATTGAAGAAGAACCTGATTTCAGTAGCGATGTTGGAGGATAATGGGTATGATGTGGTCTTCAGCGAAGGAAAAGCCTTCCTGCGCAGTAAGACTACTGGAGAGACCCGGAAGATAGGGGTTCGAACCAAGAACCTTTATCAGTTGCAGGTAGATGGCTGCGCAACTATGGCATGCAAGGCGGGAGAAGTGGTGAGCCGGGATGATGAGGGCGAACTGTGGCACAGGAGATTGGGCCACCTTCACCATGGATCTTTGAAGATTCTGCAGCAGATTTCTACTGGGCTTCCTAAGGGCACTCTTGCGCAGTCAGATCAGTGCAAGGGGTGTACTTTAGGGAAGTATGTGAAAGCCACCTTCCACGAGAAGGATAGTCGCGCCACGACGATCCTTGAGAGAGTTCACACAGACGTGTGTGGTCCTTTCTCAGTTGCTTCGACAGCAAAGCACAGGTATTATGTGATCTTTGTTGATGATTTCTCTTGAAAGTGCTGGATCTTCTTCATGCCGAAGAAGAGCGATACATTCGCGAAGTTCTGTGAGTTTAAAGCACTGGTCGAGAAGGAGTCGGGGAAGAAGGTGATTGCTCTCAGGAGTGATAACGGTGGTGAATTCATCTCGGCTGAATTCAAGGAGTTCTGTAGCGCAGAAGGGATTCGGAGAGAGCTCATCGCACCCCATAACCCACAGCAGAACGGGGTGGCTGAGCGGAAGAACAGAACGATCGTGGGTGATGCACGGGCGATGTTGCATGATCAGGGCCTACCCCTTCACTTGTGGGATGAGGCATGCAATACAGCAGTGTATGTGCAGAACCGTTGTCCTCACAAGGTTCTTGGCATGAGTACACCAGAGGAGGCTTATTCTGGCAAGAGGCCTGATATTTCCCATTTGCGGATTTTTGGTTCTCTTGTCTACATGCATGTGACGAAGGATGTGAGAAGGAAGCTGGATCCAACTGCTGAGGTTGGAATATTTGTGGGGTACACTGATACACCTCACAACTATCGGGTGTATTTTTCAGACAGTCGCAAGACTGTTGTGCGACGAGATATCAAGTTTCAGGAGGAGAAAGCCATGCAGTGTTCGCTTGAGAGGGAGCTACACTTGCATGCGGATGAGGAGCTGTTAGTTCCTAAGGAGGAGCTTCCGGATGTGGATCAGCCACAAGAGGAGGTTCAGGAGGTGGAAGAAACCACCCAGGCAGCGCCAACCATCGGAGGGCGCATGCGCACTACAGAAGCTGAGCGACTGGCTCGGGATGCAGAGAAGGTTGTAGGACCACCTACAGCACAGCGCAGACAGAGACAGTCACCGGATCGGTACACTGGATACATGGCTCTTATGAGTCAATGTGTTGTGACAGAGCCATCCTCTTTTGAGGAAGCTGTGGAGGAAACCGCATGGGTTGATGCCATGATCGAAGAATATGATTCGATCATCAGGAACAGTGCATGGGAGATTGTCCCAAGACCGGTTGGGAAATCAGTTGTAGGTTCGCGATGGATCTACAAGGAGAAGCAGGCGGCTGACGGGAGTGTGGAGAAGTACAAGGCGAGATTTGTCGCCCGTGGCTTCTCACAGATCGAGGGGATTGACTATGAGGAGACTTTTGCACCTGTCGCAAGGTACTCTTCCATACGGACGATCCTTGCTCTCTCAGCGCAGATGGGGTGGCACATTCATCAGATGGATGTGAAGACTGCGTTCCTCAATGGAGTTATTGAGGAGGAGGTGTACATAGAGCAGCTTGAAGGTTTTGAGATCTTCAGCAGTGAGTCGCATGTGTGCCGACTCAAGAGAGCACTGTACGGGCTGAAGCAAGCACCTCGTGCTTGGTACACTTGGATAGATAGCTACTTCACCGGGCTTGGATTCTCCAAGAGTGAGGCGGATCCAAACCTGTACCAGATAGTGGTGGAGGGGAAGCTGTTGATCATCGTACTGTATGTAGATGATCTGATTTTGACTGGCGATGAGCAGTTGATACTTTCATGCAAGGAGGATCTTGCACGAGAGTTTGAGATGAAGGACCTGGGCATCCTTCATTATTTCTTGGGATTGGAGATTTGGCAGCGCAGTGGAGGACTGTTTGTTTCTTAGGGCAAGTATGCCCGGGAGATTCTGGAGAGGTTCAACATGCAAGGCTGCAAGCCTGTTGATACCCCTCTTCCTGGTGGATGGAGGAAGGGAGATGCTACTTCGGAGGAGGTAGTGGATGCCACTGTCTATCGACATTTGGTGGGGTCGTTGATGTATCTGGTCAATACTCGACCCGATATATGCTATGCAGTTAACCAGCTTTCGCAAGCTATGGTTAAGCCTACCAAGCTCTTTTGGAAGGCGGGCAAGCATGTATTGCGCTATATCAGAGGCACATCGGGATATGGTCTATGGTACAGACAGGAGGATGGAGTGAAACTTTCTGGTTTCACTGATGCAGATTGGGCAGGGAGCCCAACAGACCGGAAGAGAACTTCTGGAGGAGTTTTTAGCATTGGGTCGACAGCAGTTTCCTGGTACAGCAGGAAGCAGAGATCCGTGGCACTCAGTTCAGCAGAGGCCGAGTACATGGCAGCTAGCTTGGCTGCATGCGAGGCTATTTGAATGAGGAAGATCCTCGCAGGATTTTCCAGGTTGCATTTGGAGCCTACAGTGATCTACTGTGATAACCAGAGCTGCATCAAGCTCTCGGCTAATCCGGTATTTCATGATAGGTCCAAACACATCGACATCAGGTACCATCATATCAGAGATTGTGTTCAGCGGAGAATCATGATGCTTTCATATATTCCCACGGAGGATCAGGATGCCGACATCCTGACGAAGGCGCTCACTAGGAGCAAGTTCGAATTCCACAGAGGCAAGATAGGGGTTGCAGATAATCCATATCTTGCTGAGAGGGAGTGTTGAAAATGCAGCAAGATGATGGAGCTTAGTGAAATGAAGTCGCCTTCACTAAGTGGGTCCGCAGGCAAATTCTGGCGCAAAGTATATTTTTAGACTATGTCTATTTTTAGACATATGGAGCATGGTCCGGGGATTCCAGTTTGAGATTCTTGAAGCATTGGTCATGTTGGTAAAAATAGATGAGACTTTATTTTTTAGGTCGAAGAGGTCGAAGGCTATTTTTAGACTGCCTCTCCTAAAAATAGGGAAGTCAAATATTATTTACCCTTAATAATATTTAGACTATAAACTTCAGTTTACTCTCTTGGAGCACTTCAGTTCGAGCTACAGAAGTGGCTCATGCATCTGACAAAGGAATCACATGGTTCCCAAAGGTTTTATGGCATCATGCATGGTTGACTTCAGTTGGACTTCAGTGGCAGAAGTTTGGAGGAGTTAATGAGACAGCTAGTGGAGTTGTGTTCTGTTTATTTTAGTTGAACTAGTTGAGATTAGTTTAACTATCTAATCAATTAGTTATGAGTGGAGTGAATTAAATATTATTTAATTCATTAATTAGTAACTCATTATTCAACTCAAGAACACATCAGTTCACTACAGTGCATGATCAGTTCAGTGAAGACCAGTGAAAGAGGTAGATGAAAGGGTGGAGTTAGCTATCAGTGGCGACATCAGTTGTGCATGAGATTTGCACCACACTTGGAGGATTTTTCCATGATGATTGCGCTGTCAAGCCAAGGAGATTCGAACCTTGGATCTCTATATAGACAGGCCTGGATTGCGCAATAGAGGCAAGGCAATTGGCGGTGAGTTTTGAACCAGTAACCTGTTCAAAACCGAGCTAGTTTGTGTGTAACTTCATGAGAAAGTACTGAGTACTTGTGAGGAGTATTGTACTGAGTTTGTTACATGATTTCTCCATTATAATATACACAATAGCTGCGGGGTTTTCAGCTATAAGCTTTCCCCATACATACTGTGTTACTGTGTATGATGATTTGATGTGTTATCGCTTGATTTTATTTCCGCATGTTTGATGATCTGAGTGGAAGAGATTATGTGTTGCATATAAATTCGAATTGTATGTGATCGGGATAGTCTCGGTGGATAATTAATCATTATTCAGAAAATTTCTACGAGCATGCGGGCTGAAGCAAGCACCTGCGTGCTTGGTACACTCGCATGAAGGAAAGACAACTACTTCACGGGCTTGGATTCTCCAAGAGTGAGGCGGATCAAACACTGTGCAGTTGTGGTGGAGGGAAGGCTGTTGATCATCGTGCGTATGTAGATGATCTGATTTTGACTGGCGATGAGAAGTTGATACTTTCATGCAAGGAGGATCTTGCATGAGAGTTCGAGATGAAGGACTTGGGCATCCTTCATTATTTCCTGGGATTGGAGATTTGGCAGTGCAGCGGAGGACTGTTTGTTTCTCAGGGCAAGTATGCCTAGGAGATTCTGGAGAGGTTCAACATGCAAGGTTGCAAGCCTGTTGACACTCCTCTTCCTAGTGGTTGGAGGAAGGAGGATGCTACTTCAACAGAAGTAGTGGATGCCACTGTCTATTGACAGTTGGTGGGGTCTCTTATGTATCTGGTCAATACACGACCCGATATATGCTATGCTGTTAACCAGCTTTCACAAGCTATGGTTAAGCCTACCAAGCTCTTTTGGAAGGGAGGCAAGCATGTATTGCGCTATATTAGAGGCACATCGGGATATGGTCTATGGTACAGACAGGAGGATGGAGCGAAGCTTTATGGCTTCACTGATGCAGATTGGGCAGGGAGTCCAACGGACTTAGGAAGAGCACATCGGAGGAGTTTTAACGTGGGTCGAGGTGGAAGCCCTGGTACGGCGGAGGCCAGTCCTGTTGTATCAGGTTCGGCGAGGCCAAATTACATGGCGGCCTAGCTTGGGCATGTGAGGCTATTTGGATGAAGATCCTTGTTGGATTGTTCGGGTTGCATTTGGAGCCTACAGTGATTTACTGTGATAACCAGAGCTGCATCAAGCTCTCAGCTAATCTAGTATTTGATGATAGGTCCAAACACATCGACATCAGGTACCATCATATCAGAGATTGTGTTCAGCGGAGAATCATGATGCTTTCATATGTTCCCACGGAGGATCAGGATGCCGACATCCTGACGAAGGCGCTCACCAGGAGCAAGTTCGAATTCCACAGAGGTAGGATAGGGGTTGCGGATAATCCATATCTTGCTGAGAGGGAGTGTTGAAAATGTAGCAAGATGATGGAGCTTAGTGAAATGAAGTCGCCTTCACTAAGTGGGCCCGCAGGCAAATTCTCGCGCAAAGTCTATTTTTAGACTATGTCTATTTTTAGACATATGGAGCATGGTCCAGGGATTGCAGTATGTTATTCTTGGAGTATTGGTCATGTTGGTAAAAATAGATGGGACTCTATTTTTTTGACCTATAGGTCGAAGTCTATTTTTAGACTGCCTCTCCTTAAAATAGGGAAGTCAAATATTATTTATCCTTAATAATATTTGGACTCTAAACTTCAGTTTACTCTCTTGGAGCACTTCAGTTCGAGCCTTGGAAGTGGCTCATGCATCTGACAGAGGAATTACGCTATTCCTAGGGTTTGGTGAGCTCATGCATGGTTGACTTCAGTTAGGACTTCAGTGGCAGAAGTTTGGTGGAGTTGATGAGACAGTTGGTGGAGTTGTGTTCGGTTTAACTTAGTTGAGCTGGTTGAGATTAGTTTAACTAGCTAATCAACTAGTAATGAGTGGAGTGAATTAAATATTATTTAATTCATTAATTAGTAACTCATTATTCAACTCAAGAACACATCAGTTCACTACAGTGCATGGACAGTTCAGTGGAGACCAATGAAAGAGGTAGATGAAAGGGTGGAGTTAGCTATCAGTGGCGACATCAGTTGTGCATGAGTTTTGCACCACACTTGGAGGAATTTCCCATGATGATTGCGCTGTCAAGCCAAGGAGATTCGAACCTTGGATCTCTATTTAGACAGGCCATGATTGCGCAATAGAGGCAAGGCAGATAGTGGTGTGTTTTGAACCTGTGACTTGTTCAAAACCAAGCTAGTTTGTGTGTAGCTTCATGAGAAAGTACTGAGTACTTGTGAGGAGTATTGTACTGAGTTTGTTACATGATTTCTCCATTATAATATACACAATAGCTGCGGGGTTTTCAGCTATAGGCTTTCCCCATACATATTGTGTTAATGTGTATGATGATTTGATGTGTTATCACTTGCTTTATTTTCCGCATGTATGATGATCTAAGTGGAAGAGATTATGTGTTGCATATGAATTTGAATTGATATGTGATCAGGATAATCTCGGTGGATAAAATATCATTATTCAGCAAATTTCTACAGGCTTAGTCAACAATTTACCACTAAGGGTGTATAATGACTGACATTTAATGTCCATTGGGATTTGTTTTCGCACAGAATGTCTAGGCACCACGACAACAGCTCAGATCGGGGGTTGTCACCCTGATCCCCAATCTCTCTATCTAAGTTGTCTCCTTGCAGACTAAGGGAGGTAGACCCTAACGAAAATGAAGAAGGAGAACTGGTTGAAAACCAACCAATTCAGGAGACACAGTTAAATGACCAAGTACTTGTTAGAATTAACGAGATTTTACAGATCTAATTAGATTTGAAGCTTTAAAACCAATGCCTTGTGGAGTCGAAATATCTTGTTATGAAATTAAAATCAAGTAATTGATAGGTAACTACTGCTATAAAAAATAAATTCACCATGATGATATTCGATAAAACACCTTTGTAATCATGCATCAACAATGCTCAATAAATACATGCAATTTATCATCACTTGAAATATTCTTAAAGTTGACTAAATCAATTAATCACCAATTTCAAACAATTTAAAACCACACTTATAGATAGTTTAACAATCATCAACCACAGCCAAGCATGAAAATACTTTGAACCAACAATTTAAACTTCGAAGCGAAAATATTAACATGAGAGAACCATTGAATTTAATTGTTAAACATTTCCAAATTAAAATGATATTTTAAATAATTCCAATTTAGAAATATATTTTCCTATAGTCAAGTTTTAGATATTAAAATTAAAATTTCTCTTTTGACTATGGAATAATTTAGATCAAAAACCACTTCCAAAAGAACAACAATTTTGAAACCAAAGTCCCTAAATTTAAAAGTTAAAATTAAAACATTTTTGGCTTTTTTCTAATTTTTTATATTTTTTAAATTTTCCCTTAATGAAACTAAAAACAAAAAAATAAAATATAAATATATACAACTAAAATTTCTACCAAAAATGAAAAAGTTAAAATTTTTTATTCATTTTTTACATCTTAAAATTTCAAAATCTAAAAACTAAAATCAAATCCCAAAGTTAGACGTGACTTGACAAACTTAACAAAATCGAAAGGTTAAAAAGTGTTAGATTTTTATTTTTTTAATTTTAAAGCTTTTTTTAAAAAAAAGTCTAAAGGTTAAAAGAAAAATTTTAAAAATCAAATCTAAAAAATTTAATTTAACGCTACCTTAACTAAACTTAGACTTGTTCAACCCCAACAATTAAGCATCTTGGTGGTTCTGCAATTGATGCCCATGGCACTACCATCTGATCAGCCATGGACATCCAATGTGATAACAGTCCAATTGGGTAGAAAAGTATTTAGAAGGGCAGCGACTGCGTCACCCTCTCCTAAAGTTTCTTGGAGAAAAAGGATGTCAATGGATCTTTGAGCAATTAAGTCTTTTAGGGCCAATCTCTTGTTGGGTTGGCCAATCCCCTGCAGTTGTATGAGAGACAAATCATGATGACACTCCCGAAATGGGCCTCCTTGCTCTAAGGACCCGCATAAGGGTAGATTGAGTTCCAGCCTCTACTTCCATATTTTCCCTTTTGATGGCTTTAGCTAAGGCAGATGGCCGACCTCTCGATTTGTTGGGTTGACAGCTCGACCCTTGGCCAATGCCAAATGTGTCCTCCGAGTGGGGGTGAGTAATAGATCTAAGGAAATAATTTTGTTTCAAAGTAGATGTCTCCGAGCGGGTAGAGGAGTGACATGAGGAATCAACAGATGAGTGTTGGATTATGGGAGTGAAGGAAGGTGGAGCTTGTGAAATAGTACAGCAGATAGAAGGATACCAAAATGCAGACATAACAGAACCAGTAGATAAACATGGAACAAAGATGGATAAAGAATAGGAATCTATATTAGAAATAGAAGATTCAGGAATAGGAGAGGTACTCGGTATAGTCGCAGCCCGAACAGGTGGCTCCGGAGTGGATTGAGGATGTGATCGGGGTTGTGATGTTGGCCAAGTAGGTAGCGGTAGAGACACACCCAGCTGCTCAACCGCCGGCTGTTCCGGCTTGTCCAAGTGTCCATCCTCACGATCCGAGCTAGAGCTTGTAATAACCTAAGTCTGGGTGGCCACATTGTAGGATATCTTGATAGCCTGGTGAGAGAATCCAAACTTTGGAAACTCCTTGTATAAATTACCAACCTTGTGACATTTCCTGCAGCGAAATGGCACCCCTTCATAATCCAAGACCTGTTGCCACACCATTCCATCAAATAGCATATTGAGATTATCATGAATTCCATCCCTAGTGTCTAGGAATATCAAAATGCGAGCAACAACCTTGCTCCTAGTGATCTGGTAGGACTTGTCGTGATCCAGGTACTAACCAAATAGACTTCCAATATTTTTGAAAGCAATGTCATTCCAGAATTGAATCAGAAGTCCAGGCAATCTCATCCAAATAGGGCCAGCGCTTGCAATCTCTTTTTTGGGGTCAAATAGCGGAACCCATCGCTTGAGGTAAACACGATGCATTTCTAGATGCCAGAATTGTTTAAGTGCCCACTCCGATTGATCAGGCCAAGAAAATGTGAGGGAAAACCAGCCCTTCGGTAGGACCAAAACCTCCAGGAGGACATCAATAGAACAACCCCAGATCTCACCAGTTCACTGTCGCAGCCTCGCCATGGAGTATTTCCGGCCCCTAACCCTCCCCACTAGCATAGTGGCAGCAATGAGCCCCCAATCGTCCATTCCACACTCGTGCCCAAAGTTCG
Source organism: Pinus albicaulis (assembly GCA_034641835.2). NCBI lineage: Eukaryota > Viridiplantae > Streptophyta > Pinopsida > Pinales > Pinaceae > Pinus > Pinus albicaulis. The sequence continues at coordinate 3,093,645 of MU968551.1, read as the reverse complement.
TGAAAATGCTGAGCTTATTCTTTGTAGTCATGTGCTTGCTCTTTTTATTAGATCGCCCCTTATCCAGGTCGGACGCGTTCTCCGAGTCCGAAGAACAGCTCGGCTTGTCTGAGGTTGGCAGGTCCCCCGGTATATTGGTAAACACCCCAGAAGCCAAGGCTGGAACACACACTGAAGTTCCACTGCAAGGCACACACCCTCCATGAGAACCACAGATAGGCACTCCACAGTGCGATGAAGAGTCCCCAATGTTTAGGTGTTCTAGAGAGATAGATGCCTCTCCAATACTTTGGTACGCCGCATCCCCCAATGGCCCGAATATCTCCAAATCGCCCACATCCAAAGAAGTACCAGCCAATGGAATGCTCCAGAGTCCAATATTTGATGGCGATGGAGTATTAAAGCAGAACTGTTCAAGTTCAGCGGTTGGAGGTGAAGCAATAGCCACATCAGAATGGCTAGGCAGAGCTGGCATCGAGCAAGAAGCAACTGAGATCATATCGTCCATCTCATCTGATACAACAGGGCCATTATGTCCCCAAATATCTACACCTGCCAAAGGGTCTTTCGTGTAGTCCAGCTCCTCCTCATATACACTCATGTTGCTAGCACGACAGTTCCAATGGCAAACGGCCAATAGTCATCTGGACAATGGCGATAAACCCCCAAAACCCCACGCTGGCCGTCCAGAGGTCAAATCCGGTCCGCGAATAAAACAAATAGTGACCCAAACAAGCCGGTAGCAAGCCCAGATGGTAATGCACAAATGCAGGTTAGATAGAAACAAATGGTCTCCGGACAATCAGAGAACCCACCAAAAGCGATTAAAACACTCTGGGCATCGAACACATACTCATCAACACCTCCAAATGTCGCAGGCGGAACCCCAAGAAAGTGGGGCAGTCCCTGACAGCTCCAGGGATCAAATTCTGGTCGCCAAAGAAGTTAAATACAACCACAGACCAACCAATAGTGGTCCAAGTAGGTCTTACCCTCCTCAAAAAACCTTGGCCAGACCGGAGAATGTGCTACCTATAGAGATGGGCCTAGAATGAAGACCCCACACCTCCGCAAGTTGGCGAGATCCCGACAAGCGCAGATTTCGAAGGGCGCAACAGTTGACAAATAGGTGCCAAGAAAATGCAGAAATTGAAGTCGAACTCCACCAAATAACTAGTGAGGGGTCCCAATGGCCATAGCCGAGTGGTGCAAAACGCACAGAGTCAATGAGAGACCCGAGCAACCTTAGGCGGTCCAGGAAACGCAGCCGCCATAGCTAGGGTTCCAACCCTCTCTCAGCTACCTACAATTTCTTTGGACTAGGTTGGAGTGGTTATTAGATGAACCTATTGTTGATTTTTGGTTAGCATCAGATGTGCTCTAGCTCTGAAACTATGGAGGGGCTAAAACACATGAGATCTCCAAGAACCATAAATCGTTTGGGGAAATTCCTCTCGGAGCTTAAGTTATTCAAATAATTAATTATTTTAATGGGGACCCTAAGTCTAAACTTAGGGAAATTAAATAACTAAAGTGAATTAATTTAACATGTGAGTGAGAATGTTCTAAGTGGCAAAGATCAAGTATTTTCTAGTCTTAGCCGTCGATTAGAGATTACATCACGACCGTTGATTCATCAATGCAAAGGTATAAAGGAAGGTTTAAGGGTCAGTTGGAGAACACACACAGAGACTGAATTTAGAGAACGATTTTTTCCGACGGAGCACTGCTCGGACGAAGATCAAATCTAAGTAATTCAGTGTAGTGAGCGGAAGTTTGGCAACGAGAATTCAGTCCAAGGCCCAGAATACAATTGCAGAGAGGAAGATCAACACAAGGAGAGGTAGCGCAACCCTTGAGAGGGTGACATAGAGCCAGCAGGGCTCACACAGAGCCAGAAGGGTGACACAGAGCCAGAAAGGTGACATAGAGCCGGAGGTGGTGACACAGTCAATTGAGCAGCTGCACTAGGAGTTCTATGAGGTAGATCAGGCAACCATTCAACATATCGATTTCTGAGCTAGGAAGGCTCACGAGGACGGTGACATAGCCACTAGACAGGGTGGTGTTGTCTCAATGCAGAGCTTGCTGCAGCCATTGTTGTGCAACACTCGAGACAACGCAGTCACCTATGCAGTTTCTTCATTCTGCTGCTGGATCGGCCGAAATATATGTCTCTGGATATAGGTACTTCTGCCAAGGGTTTTATCTGTTGGGTGAGTTGGATTTGCCACCCTAGATTGTATTCATAAAGCTACATAATAATATAAACCCTCAAAACTGTTGCACCGATTTTCCCGCATTGGGTTTTTCTGGGGACATTTGTCCGGAAATAAGTGTGCTCTTTGTTTGATTGTCTTATTTATTTTTCAGTACTTGATCTGTATATTTGTGTAGGCTGTAGCATATTTACATTCATATTTTCCTGAAGCATTCATAAAATAACTTGTTAAATTACTCAAAACAAGTAGGTAATATAAATCAAATTTCTGAAGTAGGATTTCTGTAACTTAGATTCATAAATTTTCACACCTATTAGGTGTTCCCAGTCCCTAAGGGGAATGAAAGGTCCCTATTACATCCTTCAATCAATAGGTAGCATATGAATAATAATGGAATGGAGGGGGAAAAGGGGTTTTAGGGCCAAATTCCATGGTCAAAGGGGTAGCAATGATGAGGAAATCCACATTTTGGGCATAGACACATGAGGAGGGAGAAATTGTGGATGCATGAGTTACCCTGGCCTTTGTTTTCATGTCCCTCTTATTGGCTTTTTCCTTTTCTTGTTCTTTCTTGTTTTATTGGTAGAAGCTCTAAGAAATGAGAGCATGCTATGAATGATGTGTAGCAGTGGTTACCCTCTTAAAGGCGCGGTAGTTCATCGCCCACCAGGGGTTGGGACATGCAAGGGTTCCTTTTATGATGTGATGGGGCAACATTGGCCCTAGGAACCGAGTGATGGGCATAATCATAAGGGGTATAGTTCATGTTTGATTTTTGCCTGCATGCCATTAGTAATGTCCCAACCATATTTTTCATTTTATAATTTTCTTTCTTTTGTTTCTTGCTTGTGCACATGACATGCTTTTTACTTTTATTTTAGTTGCATCAACCTTTCGAGCTACATTTCTAGGCCCGATCCAAATATGTGGACAAGGGAAGGGGGTGTGCTAGAACCCAGTGGACCCATGGTCATGTGGTCCCAGAGAAGGGAGAAGGAATATAGGGCTCATAATGTATGGAAGGAAGTGATATGTATGGAATGGGGAAATGGGACCACTCTATCTCAATCGAGTTTTCCCAATTAGTGCCCTTCCTAAAGCCATGGGCCATTCGGGGAGGTACCACTAGATTAGAATTGAAGATTAACCCCCCATTTAAGGTGAGGGAATAAAACCATGGTCAAAACCCCTCCTTCCTCAAAGTCCCTCAATAATCCATTCCAAATGCCCAAATGAAAAATAAGCATAAGAACCCAATTGCACAATGATGCCTTTTGGGTTGGATTTCCGACCTTCTAACATGTGTTCTTGACAAATGGGCGAGGAAACACACAATGGATACAGGTGGCAGAGATAAATTTGCACGTCACATAAGCTACAAGGTGGTTGTCAGGGGTTATCGACTGCTAGCTAGAAGAAGATGATTAGGAGAAAGGTTTTCCTAGGGTTACCCACTTTGGTGGTTAACATCTTGTTCCAATTAGGAATTTAGGACATGACCTTAATTTAGAACACATGATCCATGTACTCAAACGAGGAGCTCATAAGAACTCCAACAATCTCCTAGGACATAGACCTGTATCCTGCACATCACAATACAACTACTGGAAGCATTTGCATTGGGCATACTTTATCACACATGCTTTTCACAATATAATAAATACACATAGGAAAGTAAATATATTCTAAGTGCAAGTCTAATTGATATGCAATCTAATCTAGTATGAGAACATAATATGATGATAGTAGCTATGCAAAAGAGATATGCAATGAAATTACACTACCATGCAATGCTATCACACTATGCATGAGCTAAGTATAATCATACAACCAATGTAACTGGCATATCATTAGATCAATATAACATCCTCTATTGATACAAGTTCTTGTGAGGTAGGGCATCAAAATATCACATCCTCCTTTGCAAATTTGCCTCACTGAAGGGAAAGAGTGGGGGATGGGAAAATAGGAAGAGCGAGCATCATGGAAAAGAATCATGGATGAGAAAGAATTCAACTCATGCCATCAGATCCTCTCATATAGCTAAATAATGGAGAATTCAACAATCAAGTTAATGAACTTTTGATGAAGAGAAATCTTGAGCATAACATCCTCATCATGCTCCACTTCAACATCACTTTTGTTATCTTCATCAATGCTTCCACATGATCACATGATCAATTTCTGCTAGTGGATAAACGTCAAACATCCGTAAAGCTTTCAAATAATTGCAATCAAGTCTATTCAGATATCTAGGAATCCATGTAATATCCAAAGCCGAGTATAAATCTTCCTAATCAAACATTGCTTCAAATATTTCATATCAACCATAAAATGAGTTGCAAGGGTGAATTCAAAATTCCTTGAAGAATGCTTGCATCACCCTACAAGCATTTGAAGCCTTGAGGTTCAATGAAGAACTAGGGCTTTGTTCTTCCAATGGAGTTGCCAAATAATGATCTATATTGTTGTTAGGGAAGAAGGTAAATATTTCATGAAGGTAGACTCGCTTTGTCCCCGAAAACGGCACCAAAATGTTACCACAAAATATAGAATGTATTGGAGAAGGAAACCCTAAAACACAAGAGCAAGACAAAGTGCCAACAATGGGGGTAGAGGCCCAATGTCACCTTAGCCAAAACCCCCTACTCTTTACGTATTTCACCAATGGGAGGAGTCTTGGTAAAGGAAGAATCACTTAAAATGGATTGTCTAATGATAAGGTACAAAGTGACCCTACTGAAGCTCATTCAAAGAGAGACACTAAAGGTACAAGGCTTGAAAGAAGCAAAACACTCTAAAAGAAAAGCCCTAGAGAAAGAAGGCTCAAGACCTAGGGTTTTGATATTTTTGATGGTGATAGGTATTCACAAGATCAAGGCTCAAGGGAAATCATTTCTTAGAATGATATTCAACTAAGCCAATTCTCATGAAATCCTCAAGAAATACCTCAAGTTGAGGGAAAATAAACTAGGGTTTCCCTCTTAGAGCAACACCTAGAGCAAGAGATTTTATGGAAAATACTTGAGTGGATTCCCACCAAATTGATAGGTTAGGTATCCTGGACCCCTATCCCTTGATGTTTAGGCTCTCAAATCGCCAAAACACCTCCTCAAAATTTCGCTCCAAGCCCTAGATTTTCGCCCTACCCTTAAAAGGATAAAATTTGAGAAGAGACAATTATGGAGAAAATTTAAGGTTCGCCATCAAGTGATTGGACTGGTGCTTTGTCCGATGGGGATATGGAGTCAAGGATGTGCTAGATAAGTCTAATTCCCTTCCAAGGAGGTCGAAATTTGATGCCCTAGGAAATCAAAATGTCAACAATTACCCATTTAATGTAATAATGGATTTTTATGGAGAATAACAAGTACTCCAATAGGAGTAACATATGCAACATATGCAACACTCGACGAGATAACCTTTAGAATTAATTTTGAAGAAATTAGGGCACAAATAACCATAATCTAGAAGCAACAATTCCATACATTAGACAATTCAAAATAATAATCATGAACAAAAAGCACTTACAAGATAACATGTAGTATATCCATCCATTAGACCAAGAAATAGCTCCAAAGAATTTCAAAATTAGCTTCCATACATCAAAATGCATCCATGTATCTCTAAAATCACCCACAAGTATATATTCTCTAAGAGGTCCTAAATTCACAAGTTCAATGATCATGAGAGATGAAATGCTCTCTCTCTAATATATACATGCCCAATGATCTCTAATTTTAGCCTAAAAGATCCTCAATTCATAAGGTGATGGGAAAATATTAAGTGAGGTTACAAGCTAGCTTCATAGACAATGTAAAAACATAACAAGTAACCCATAAAGAGGTCGAAATGTTGACGTCATGCATGCATAGTTCCTTCTAGGGCATGTGTTGGTCTCCTCTAGTGCCAAAATGAGTGAAGAAGGCTCTGAAAATCATAATCTAGGGGTTAGCCCCTAGATCTCTATGCAAATCATCGTGTGGACCCCATTTTTGTGTTTGGGGCACAAAATGGGTCTCTAGGTATCTTAGTGATAGAATAGCCTAATTTTGCTCCAACGTTAAGGGCTCATAGGATGGTGGCCCTCCCATGTCTCAAAGGGTAAGACAAAACTCATCTGGGACTCGACTCAATTGCCAAACCATATGATCACTGCTAAGTCAGATAAGGCACACTAGTCCAAGTGCATCATCTCATGAATAATGTGGGGCAAAGTGTAGACTGCTGGGATGCTGTAGGTGCCCATGGAATGGAAAGATGTTATGCAAGTGGTAGGAGTCCCATGGCTCTCAACACTTAACCTGTAGGGTGTCATAATGCACCTCTAGTGGACTTGAGCCCTTGTTAAGTTTCCCAACTCATGATGAAAACCACCTGCTAATCACACACAATGTCTAGTGGTGCATCTTCACTGTCATGTACAATAATCATTAGTGCATCTAAGTGAACGAAGCTTGTTAATTAGGGGAAAATTGACACTTCATATGGGGATTCCCTTCCAAATTTGGGGCTTTGATCATGTAACAGTGTTAACTCCCTAGGTAGGAGTGGCTAATAGAATACCCTATTAGGTGTTCCTATCCCTTAAGGGGAAAGATAGGTCCCTAATACATCCTTCAATCAATAGGTGGCATATGAATAATTGATCTAGGTGGATATTGGTAGCCACTCGCCTATTCCACTTGGACCCTCACCACTGTTTCTTTCAGTTTCCTTAATTATAACACAATTTACTATTTTTGGCATTTTTTCGGTTCCTAAACTTCTAGAGCCATTTGAGGCCCTAAAAAACGTTTTTTTTTTTTTTTTTTTTTTTTTATAGGAAAACTCATAATGGAACATAGATGTCCGTAGTCAAAAGTTGTAGTCCTTGAATATATCTTTCTAACAAGGTATCGTACGTGTCAAACAGAGATGGTATGCCAAAGATATAGCCCTGGGAAGTTTGTGTACCAAGTAACCCCAATGGGGCCTATAAACGTTTGGCACTTCATATCCTAGGGTTATTTTTTTGGATGTTTAGGGTTTTCCATTGTTTCTTAATAATAAAAATGCCTTCAAGCCTCATTATAGCACAATTTAGAGGCATGTAGATGCCACATCTCTTCTCGTAGATAAGTTACCATTGCCTGAGATAGTTTATTTCCATTATGCATGTAAACAATTTTCAGTGGATAGTTTATTTCCATTATTCATGTAAACAATTTTTAGTACTTTGTTATTAATGAATTGAAGTTATGTTTTCGCTGTAACTCCATGTTTTTGCTTAAATCTGTATTTTGTTTCATTCCTTCATAAATCTAGATTAGTGGTATCAGTATGGTTTGCTCTTTCTTTGTTTTTTGTGCATGTCCCCAATGAGGTCAGGGTATAAGGAGTTGGGACTTGAACTAGTTAAACCCTTGCAAGACCGTCCCTGCTGACACTGGCGACCTCCAATGGGGGAAGAAAAGAAAGATGAGGGAGAAAGAGATCCTATCAAACTATTGCTCGAAGCAGCCCTCGAGCGACAAAGGAACAAGATGATGGACAACTTTGCCCAGATCCTTCGGCGGATGCAAACTGTAACATCCACAATTTTTATTTTCCACATTAGAGACAATTTTTGGAAGCTGAGGGAATTTTAGAAATGGGACTTAGAGGAAAAATGGAAATCACAGCTCTAGTGGAATGTGGGGCCCACAAGAGAGAGAAATTTGGCCAAGAAGGGAACTCGCACTCTTGGAGGAGAGAGAGAGAGGAGGGGGTGTGAATTAGGAGAGAGAAAGAGTGGGGGCCACCAAGCGAGGAAAGGAGGCCAACAACTATAAATAAGGAGAAGAGGCCTTCATTTGTATCTTTTGACAATCTCGCTTTGACACAAGTTTCCTTGATCTATTTAGCCAAGAAAACTGGTGTTGTTTACCACAAGGAATTCCCAAGCGAGAATTCCACCTCTGCCTTCGGTGAACTTCAAGTGTCAGCTTAGGAGAGTAGAGAGAAGTCCATCTCAGGACTTATAAAGGATAGGAAATTGCAGGTAATTCTTCAGCTCGTGCATGCTTCTCCTAGGATACAGAAGGAATTTGTGTGGGTGAAAAGAGCCAGCAAGCAAAGGAGTTTGGGATGGAATTTTGCAGGGGATTTTCCTACAAGGACGAGGTTACCCTTGTGAATTGGTAGGGCTGAAAGTGTTTTGAACTAGAGGGCCGAAGTCTATTTTGGGCCTACGCAGGGGTTTATTGGCAGCTTCTGGGCACTTGCAGAGATTCAGAATTTGGGGAGCATTTGGAGAGAATTTGGGGATTTGCTTGGTGATTGAGGGGAGAAATTCACAGAAGTTAGTGAGGATTTCTTGGAGGGAGATTTGGGCCTAATTCAATAGTGTTTGAATTGTAGGGCATTTTCTGGCCAAATTGAGCAATTTTCACTCATTGGGGGTAACTAGGGGTCGGTGGATTCAACCCAAACCCTTTCTATGTTTTTATGGGTTTGGTGAGAGGACGCTAAAATTAATTTTACATAATTTTATGAGCACTTATGAGGGAAGAATTCCTAGTTCCATTCAGTAGCTAGCAACAAAAAATTTTGGAGGAGGGCGCGGTTTACCCTGGAACCATTTCCACCATTTGGGTATGCGAGATATTTCTGGGTTTTGTTGATCTGGTGGAGTAGTGCCAATGGCTATTTTCTCGGAATTTTTAGAGCATTTTGGAGGGCTAAATAAGCAGTTCCTTTCCAGCGGTAGCAACAGTTTTCCTGGGTGGACGCAGATTTGGTAGTAGAGTCAGTTCCAGTATTTGGGTACCATCATATCTACTTGGGATCTTTCCTTCTTTTCTTGTAGCAAGCCCAGGTTATACAATCCTCATCCTATTGTACTTGATTTACCCCTATGAATTAATCAAATGGATCAACTTATTTGCCCAGTTTCTTGGTGTTTTTAATGGTGCATGCATATTTGTGATTTTATCTGCTATATCCTAGTTCACGTGTCTATTATTAGCTACAAATTTAAATTTGGAACATTACAGTAGTATCACAGCATGATCTTTGGCCAGCTTTGGGGAAGTTAGCAAGATTATTGTAGTTTTGGGTATGCATGCACATTGATTGGTGGAAGTGTGGACATCCCAATGACACAAGAAATATGTAGTACATAGAGGATTCGGGAAGAAATCCACAAAAATAATGAGAAAATAATAGAGTTTAAAAGAATGCGGGCACAATTTCGTAGGATTAAGGGAATAAACCAAGACCATCTTCATCCTTACGATAGATACACTAGAGGTGCGCGGGCCATGGGGGTGAAGCCATTTACACCATGTGGGGAAAGTCGACAGAGTCAAGACACCAAATCTCCTCAAAAGGAGTAGACAAGACAGGGATCAGTATAGGGTGAGACCATGGGGTGCTATTGTTGGTGGAGACCTGGCTTTAGATATCAGGATCCTAAGGAGGAGGTTGAGCATGAGGTTTGAGGGCACACAGGATTGCGGAGAGCATGTAGATACACCTAGTGTGACGCAGGATTCACCCTTGTTGGAGACTCCCTTGACCTCTATGGTTGAAATATTAGAGGAGATATTAGAGCATACACCCATAGGGCCATCCATTGATGAGGTTCCTGGAGACACATAGGTGTCCACCGTTGAGGAGGTGCCATTCATTGTTGAGGTATCCATTGGTGAGGTGTCCAGAGTCATGACCGAGTTTTCGGGTGATAGCAGCACAATCGATTGATGAAGTGTCGAGAAACATCTCCATCGTTCATGACGAGCCGATAGGTACAAAGGAATCCATATCTACGACAGAGTTTTTGGACGACAATCACCTACAACTGACTGGTGAGGATGTTTTATATGATGGGTTGTCGATGAAGGAGCAATTGGAGGCTCGAGTGGAGGTCGTGATGGAGGAAGATGCACAACAGTCCTTTGGGATAGACATTGACAAGGCACAACGCAAATAGCACACATTGGGATTTTAGCATGGTTTGCTTCACAGGCACGTTGACGGGGCGTATAACATTATTATCTCACCCTTATGCATTGGACTGAGAGAGGTGGAGTTTCCTAGATAGATCATAGGGGATGACCAAGTCAGCAAGGGCCAACAACTTGAGTTGAGTATGGAATGTTGATTTTTATAGCATCGGAAAGTGTTCCAGGTTTCAAATTTTGAGGAGAGGCTTGGACAACAGTATTCCAGAGAACCTAGAAATCGTTTGTGGAAATTCCACTCGGATTTTTCTTTAAAATAATTAATTATTTTAATAAACTTAGGGAAATTAAATAATTAAAGGGTCTTAATAAAGCAGAGTGTGAATCTTCTAGAAAACGAAGATCAAGTCATCTTTTAATCTGAGCCATTGATTAATGATATAATTTGGATCGTTGATTCATCAGCGAGAAGACTATAAGAGAAGGCTTGAGGGTCATTTGGAAATCAAGCCGGGCACATTGTCATTACCTGAAGGAAATTGATTATGAAGTAAGAGAATTCGATTTCAGTGGGTGAGTTTGTAGAGGCAGGGTTGCAGAGACAGAAGGAGGAGGGAGAAGTCAGCAAAGGTTGGAAGCAAGAAGAAGAAAGGAAGAGGACGAAGGGAAGGCAGTGCTGAGCAGCATCACTAGCCCTTCACGCAGGATTACGTAGTCCAGGAAGGGATTGCGCAGAGAGGCTACGTAGATTGACGCAGAGTGTGCAGGAGGTCATCCCGTGTGCCGGGAATTCTTCCAGATTATCTGAAAAATTCATATCAGGTGTATGCTATTTGATTCTGCTTGTTAGTACTTCTATAAAAGATATTTTCATTGTTGAAGATAAAAACAAACCCTCATCTGCTGCACTGGTTTTCCCACATTGGGTTTTTTCGTGGAGAATTGTCTATTGTGTTCATGTGGTTGTTTTTATTATGATATATGTGTGATTTTTGTTCTTCTGATTTTTTATTAGAGTGAAGTACTGCAGCTGTGTTTATTTCAAATTTACTGAAGCATCTGTAAATAACTTATCAACTAAGTAGGTGAAATAAATCAATTACTACAGTAATAATTTTCAGAGTGAAAATTTCACATGGTATCAGAGCTAAAGGCAAAAGACATAAAGGGAGGTTCTGCAATGGAATAGAGATCTGACATGAATTCAGTTCGGAAGAGCCCATGCAGTCCTCCAGAGCACATAGAGAAACAAAGGGAACATGACATATGTGTCCAGGCATCCAGACTAGAGGAGGATTTCGCTTGTGTGTCAAGCACGACCTCTCCAAGAGTCTGGTATAACGACAATGGAGCATCTACTCATATGAAGAGAGTTCGAGAATGTTTTTCAAGCTACCGAGAAGAGCAGATGAATTTCTAGATCACAATGGGAAACAAGGCCAAGTGTACCCTCGTTGGAAGAGGAACCATAATATTTCAAACAGAAGCTGGCAACAAGATTCGGGCTACAAATGTTCTGCATGTACCGAGTTTGGGGATTGAATTACTCTTGGTGTCTCAGCTCCAGAACAAGGGTTATGGCATATACTTTATTGTAAATAAAGTTTATGTCAAACATCCTAGCTGGAAAAGGAAGGCACAAATTGGAGTAAGGAGCCATAAATTATATAAGCTCTAGATTGAGTCCCCAATGACACTAATCGACAGTACGGGCGAAAGGGATCTGAATGAATTATGGCACAGAAGGATGGGGCACTTACGTCATGGAGCCTTGAAGATTCTCAAGAAAACTGTCATAGGAGCTCCAGAACTCAGCACAAGGAAAGATGAGGTCTGCAAGGGGTACGTACTAGGGAAGTATGCCAAGGCAACATTTCCAAGAAGCAGCAGTAGGACCAAGAGTGTATTAGAGTTGATACACTCAGACATCTGCGATCCAATGTCCATAACTTCTCTCAGTGGTGTAAGGTATTTTGCTACCTTTATTGATGACCATTCCAGAAAAAAACTTGGATCTACTTTCTCAAAACCAAGGATGAAGTCTTAGAGTGTTTCAAAGAATTCAAGGCGCTGGTAGAAAATTTAACCGGGAAAGAAGGTCAAGAAGCTGCGATCAGATAATGGTGGAGAGTATATCGATAAATAATTCACCAATTTCTGCGCAAATTAAGGCATCAAGAGAGAATGGAAAACTCCATACAATCCCGAGCAGAATGGAGTTGCAGAAAGGAAGAACAGGACCATTGTATTAGTTGCAAGGGCGATGCTATATGACCAAGAAATTCCCAAATTTCTGTGGGCAGAAGCCTGCAATACAGTTGTGTACGTGCAGAACAAGGTGCCCCATAGAGCATTGGGGAAAGTGACCCCTGAGAGTGTGTTTACAGGCAACAAGCCTGATGTAAGCCATATCAGGACATTTGGCAATATGTTGTATTGCCACGTACCAAAAGAGAAGAGAAAGAATTTGGATCAGATTGCAGAGAAGAGTTATCTTGTGGGGTTTAGTGAAAATGCAAAGGAATATCACATCTATATTCAGAAAACAGTAAAATCATAGTAAGGCGGGACGTAAAATTCATGGAGGAGAGAGCCTTCAGAAGATCCCAAGAAATGGCTACATATACGCAAGTTGAGGAAGATCCACTAGTTCATCCTCAGCGACCTACAGAGGATGGCTCGAGTGCCTCTCCACAGCACAGGGATTCTGAGGAAAGTTCTTCCGAAGAAGAGCAAGCAGGAGAGCAGGAAAATCCACCCATTACTAGTGGGAGAATGAGCAGAGAGCTCCAACAAATTCTGAGGGATACACAAAAGTTTGTTGGAGTCACTAGAGATGGAAAGAAGGTACGTAGGCAACCTGACAGATACCAAGCACTGGTAGCACAGGTCAGAGAACCCTCCAACTTTCAGGAGGCAGCTCAACATCAAGTGTGGGTAGATGCCATGGTGGAGGAGTATAGCTCCATCATGACAAATGATGTATGGGAATTAGTCCCTAGAACTCAGAACAAATCGGTTGTAGGATCAAGGTGGATCTACAAGATCAAGTACGCTACAGATGGTAGCATTGAGAAATTCAAAGCCAGGATTGTGGCTAAGGGGTATGCACAGAAAGAAGCTATCAACTATGAAGAAACCTTCACCCCTGTAGCTTGGTACACTTCAATCAGATTTGTCATCTCTCTCACAGCGCTGATGGGATGGGAAATTCACCAGATGGATGTCAAGACAACATTCTTGAATGGGGTAATAGAAGAGGAAGTGTACATAGAACAGCCGAAGGGCTTTGAGACACATGAGCAGAAGACTCATGTTTGCAGGCTTAAGAAAGCCCTATACGGTCTAAAACAAGCCCCCAAAGCATGGTATGGGCGAATTGATGGCTACTTGCAGAAGATGGGATTCGTCAAGAGTGACGCAAATCCCAACCTCTACTATCTGAGAATAGGGGATGAGCCGCTAATATTGGTATTATATGTAGATGATCTGTTCCTTACTGGATCATCTAAGCTCATCAAAGACTACAAGAAGAATCTAGCTATTGAATTCGACATGAAGGATCTGGGGTAGATGTACTATTTTCTTTGTTTGGAGGTCTGGTAGCAGAAGGGAGAAATATTCCTTGGGCAAGGAAGATACACTACAGAGATCCTAAAGAGGTTTCAGATGGAAGATTGTAGACCCATGACTACACCTGTGATTACAAACTGGAAGAAGATAGACACGTCAGAAGATGATGAGGTTGATCCCACCTTGTATAGGCAGCTCATCGGATCATTGATGTACCTGGTCAACACTAGACCAGACATCTATTATGTAGTGAATACCCTCAGTTAGTTCATGGTGGAACCAAGGAGGGATCACTGGGCAGCAGCCAAACATGTTCTCAGATATTTGAAGGGGACAGTCGAGTGTGGGTTGAAGTACACCAAGGGAAATGAATTCCAGTTGATTGGGTTTACAAACATGGATTGGGCTGGAAGCACAGTGGATCAGAAAAGTACCAGTGGGTATTATTTCAGTCTCAGATTAGGAATGACTTCCTGGTGCAGTAGGAAACAAAAGTCCATGGCACTGAGCTTAGTCGAGGCAGAGTAAATGGCAGCAAGCACAACTTCGTGCGAGGCCATATGGCTTCGTAAAATTCTCTTGAACTTACTCAAGAAGAGGATGGAACTAACCAAAATTATGTGTGATAATCAGAGTTGCATCAAGCTCTCTAAGAATCCTGTGTTTCATGACCGGTCGAAGCACATTGACATTTGGTGCCACTTCATTAGAGACTATGTCCAATATGGAGTTGTGTAGTTGAGGTACACTCCTACAGGAGAACAAGTGGCAGATATCCTCACCAAGGCTTTGGGTAAGATTAAGTTTACTTACTTAAGAGAAAAGATGGGGATGGTCAAGAACCCTTTCCAGTAAAGGAATGGGTGGTCTACAGAGACAGAGGGAGATGCAGTACGCATGAGGCAGTGGCAGAGACAGTGTCACAAGCAACAGTACAGAGGGCAGTGGCAGAGACAATGTCACATGCAGCAGTACAGAGGGCAGCAATGCAGAGTTGAGAGGCAGCAGCCAGGACATCAATGGCGCAGCAGATGCTTGAGAATCAGAGTAGTAGAATTGGTACCTTGCTTGAACACTTTCCTCGCTAAGAGGGAGTGTTGATTTTTATAGCATCGAAAAGTGTTCCAGGTCTCAAATTTTGAGGAGAGGCTTGGACAACAGTATTCCAGAGAACCCAAAAATCGTTTGTGGAAATTCCACTCAGATTTTTCTTTATTAAAATAATTAATTATTTTAATGTGATCCCTAAGTATAAACTTAGGGAAATTAAATAATTAAAGGGTCTTAATAAAGCAGAGTGTGAATATTCTAGAAAACAAAGATCAAGTCATCTTTTAATCTGAGCCATTGATTAATGATATAATCTGGGCTGTTGATTCATCAACGAGAAGACTATAAGAGAAGGCTTGAGGGTCATTTGGAAATCAAGTCGGGCACATTCTCAGTACCCGAAGGAAATTTATTCTAAGGTAAGAGAATTTGATTTCAGTGGGTAAGTTTGTAGAGGTAGGGTTGCAGAGACAGAAAGAGGAGGGAGAAGTCAGTAGAGGCTGGAAGCAAGAAGAAGAAAGGCAGAGGATGAAGGGAAGGCAGCACTGATAAGTAGCACTAGCCCCCATGCAGGCTTACGCAGTCCAGGTAGGGGCTGCACAGAGGGGCTACGCAAATTGACGCAGAGGGTGCAGAAGGCCATCCCGTGTGTCAGGAATTATTCTGGATTGTCCGAAAAATTCAGTATTCTATTTGATTATGCTCGTCAGTACTTCTGTAAAAGATCTTTTCACTACTAAAGATAAATACAAACCCTCATCTATTGCACCAGTTTTCCCATATTGGGTTTTTCCGGGGATAGTTGTCCAAAAATAATTGTGTTCATGTGGTTGTTTCTATTGTGCTATATGTGTGATTTTTGTTCTTCTGCTTTTTTATTAGAGTGAAGTATTGCAGTTGTGTTTATTTCAAATTTATTGAAGCATCTGTAAATAACTTATCAACTAAGTAGGAGAAACAAATCAATTACTGCAGTAATACTTTTCACGGTGAAAATTTCACATGGCACAACATCAGCATGGAGCGCTTGTTCCTTACATAGGAGATTATACATTCAATCCATCCTTTGGGATTGGATGGCGAGAGGTGTTGAGCTAGTACCTGAGGGAGTAGTTTAGGTGGTTGGGAACATCCATGGTCACATTTCAGTAGAGGCCATGTATAACTAGAGGGGCTCAAGGGACAGAACGTTATTGGGATCCGGGGGGGGGTTTCCCATCACATTATAGAGCTGGTAGGTGACAGTAGTAGCTGCGTGATCGACCTGATGATTGGGCACACACACATTTTCAGATCTACGTTAGCACTAGCGACAGAATTAATTGACAGGAGAGCAGGCAAACTTCACGAGTTATATTGTCATATTGATCGAGTGTGGGATCACAGCGTGATTAGCCTACTCTGGCAGGAGTTGGTAGGAAAGGCCACCGAACAGGGAATCATATGGAGACAATGCTCTCTCATTGATGTATTGGGCACCGAAGCTACTAAGGTTCGGTAGGATAGAGTTATTCTTGATTACATGTGAGGAGTTGGGCCACTCAGGTGTACCTGGGTAGATGAGGAGGTGTAGATCACATCTTGGCGGGTGTACTAGTAGAGCGGTGGATGCATGGGCATATATGGGACTCCCTATGGTACAAGGTGCCATGGCATTGAGTGTTGGTATCCAGTGGTGCATGGAGTTGTGCCATGGAGTTCAGTGCTATGCAAAGGAGTGTATGAGTATGTATTTGTGTGGAGTAGCAAAGCATGATGATGCACAACAGGTTGTTGGAGTGTTGACCCCTATATTTACTTGTACATTTGGAGGCTCGGTTCTATCAAGATTCTATCAATGAAGTTCTATTATAGGCACGTCCACATCTTCATAGTGACAAGAGCTTGTTTCAAACTCAATGCCATCAGATCTCAAGAAACTACTTATTTTAGTAGTTTGCTCTCCTAGGAGCCAGAGACCCAGGGTGTTCATGTCAAATATTCTTACATACTCTAATCCACAAAAGCTCATAACACTGATGAGCTTGCTTCTGGTGACATGAAGGCAAGTTCACGAGACCGTTGTTTTTAGCAATGTGCTTTTTAGGGCTTGGATGTCCTTTTTGAGCACATAGTTGGGGTCCTTGTAGAAAATCAAATCTAGTGAAACTACTTTTGTCCACAAGTGAGGTGTTTCTATTTTTAGTAGTGTCTAATTTTAGAATTTCTATATTTGTCTATTGTCACATAAGCTACCTTCTTTTTCAGTCATTCTGGATTTTTTTCTTTTTTGGAGTTAGATTGCTTTTCCAGGCATGTTTATATCTAGTAGTTCCTATTTGTGGAAGGTATAGATCGTGATATCATGGGTGAAGGAAAATAATGGGGAGTGGTTCAAGAGTTGTAGTGGTTAACAAATAATTAGTTAAGAATAATCTTAAGCAAGTGGATTATTATTTTAGTCTGACATGTGGCAATTAGTTGGAGGTTTCCATTGATATGAAATTCTAAAATTTTCTCTTGCCAAAAACTTAAATCACCTTACTATGATTACCTATTTTCCTTAATTGTTTGACTTTTGAAAGACTTGATTCAAACTCCTCTTTTGTGGTTGGCAAGATTCCAATTTTATCATCCCCAGTGCTTTGTTGTCCATTTCAAGCCTAATTTTGATCTTGTCTAGTAATGACATGAGAATTAAGTAAAAAAGCTTGATCTAACTTTGGTTCTGCATTAAAAGTAAAGCATTGGACAAATTTTCTTCTTTTTTTCTGTTCCTAACTTGCCTTGTCATCTCCAAATATAAACATGTTAATCTTATTGAAGCTCAAAGTAGCAAAACACTTACCATTCTCACAGGCAAAAGACTTACCATTCTCAAAGGTATAGTTCAACCTCTTTGTTGATTTGGTATTTTTTCCAATAGTACCAAGTCTAAATCTAATTCAACCCCTTTTACATGATACTAACTTTTTGATTGCTAATTTGCAGGCCATCCCAAACCATAACTTGATTTGTTGTTAATATTTTGGAAAGTTCTAGTTGGTAAGCTTACTGATTTGACCAAGTAAAAAAGCAATTACAAATCAAATTGTATTTTTTCGTTCTGTTTAATGGAAAAGCTAGTTCAACCTCCTATCCTGCTGGCTATAACTCCTAGCCAAGGTCTGATTTGTTGTGCTGTAATAATTGGAAAATTGAATGTCTTCTGCCATTTCAAAGATACTGCCTCATTCCTGAAGCTCAAATCGTTGTCTTATCCTCAAAACCTAGACATATTTGCAACTTTATAAAGAGGGAATGTCTAACATTATGGCTGAAGGCCTAATCATATGGTTAAGGACCTTTAGGCTGGTGTAATTCGCCCCCCATCTCAAGTATAAGTTCAACATTTATTAAAGTGGAGATACTTCATAAGACCTGATCCAAATAGGTTCTTAATCAGAAACTTACATTAAAAACTAAGGCTTAGTTGGACCGAGGTCATATTAGTAGAAATTCAGTGATGGATTGTGGGATGCCAACATATTGGCAATGGTTTTCTGGTAGGACAACCCTCATATTTACTTTCACAATAGATTTGTCATATACTATTTATTTAATGAACAATAAAATTATGGATGAAAAGATTGTTGTGTAGGAAAGTTTCAGCGAGCCTTCTATGAGACAGAATTGATGATGGCCTTTGAAAATTTCAGTGGTTTGGCTAAGCATGGTAGGAGGAATGATCAAGGAGTCATCTCAATACCAGATAAAGCTGATATAAATATTTAAAAGCAAATATTACTTTGGATATTTTGTAAATGATATGATAAGATAAAATGCTAAAGGGTCTAAAGAAAGATTGTGTTGACAAGTCTTGTTACAAGATCTAGGAACTTTGAACATTCCTCTATAGAATAATCAGACTGATGGTGTAAGAAAATGAATAGTTCCTTAAGGGAAAGGAATGTTTGAGTATGTTTCCAAATAGAAAGCATTGAATACAGTTGTTATTAATATTATTGAGCAAAAAAAATAGGTTTATTTTCCCTTCTTATCTAGCATTTTGATGGTTGTCTAGTCTTTCTCTAATTTGATCCTTTTCAATTTCATGTACGAGAGTGGTTTAATAAACTATATTGATGGATTATTTATGGAAGCTTTTGGTGGGGAATATTCTTCTCAACATGCAGATAGCTATTGATACCAATAAAGCCAATCTTGTAGGAGGGTAATATGCATGTTGAAGTGATGGATGAGTGCCTAACAAATTATAGAGGATAAAGTGGCATTTCTTGTAAGTGAAACAAAAACTAGAGGATAGGAACGCTAATTTCTAAGGTAAGAGTTGGTAAAACGTAGTTTTATTTTGTTACAGAAACCCCTCCCAAACAGCAGATTGAGCTATAGTAGTAGCCATGCAGAGTATGACAGTACTACCCTATTTTCCTTGCTTTCCTCTACAGGCAATTCAAGTTAATTCACTCACTTATTGGCGGCTTTTACAATACAAGTTTCATAGAAGTTGAGGGTGTTGGACACTTTTTTTTGAAGAATTTATAGCAATGGAAGGCTCACCGCTCTTTCACCTTTAGGATTCAACGTACCATCTTCCACCATTATTTGATGTTGGATCTTTGGCAACCTCTCCTGTGTCATCACTATGATGTAATCTAGTCCCTTGAGTAACAAAATGGATTTGATTCGATTATGCCTTGTCTCTAGCTCCATAAATCTATTGGTTCATATTGATTTGATAACATTGCAGTGAGTTGGTAGATTTAGTGCACTTAATTTGATTCATTGTTCACTTAAGGTGCACATCCACCCCATTTTCTTGTTTCAATTTATTGTTATACTTTGTTAGGAATCTAATTCTAACTGTTGAGATTGCAACAAGATGATGAGCTTAGTGGAAAGGAGTCGCCTTCACTAAGTGGGCCCGCAGGGTATTTTTGGCGCAAAGTCTATTTTTAGACTATGTCTATTTTTAGACATATGGATCATGTTCTATGAGTTACAGGATGCTATTTGTGGATGGTTGGTCAAGTCGGAAAAAATAGATGGACTTCTATTTTTAGACATACTGGGCGGAATCTATTTTTAGATTGCCGGTCTAAAAATAGATATGTCGAATATTATTAGCTCTTAATAATATTTGGACTATAAACATTATCTTATTCTCTTGGAGCACTTCAGTTAAGTGCACAGATGTGGCACAGGAGCTGACAGAAGGAATTACGCTATTCCTGAGGGTTAAGTGGAGCTATTGCATGGAGACTTCGGTTAGAACTCATGTGAGAGAGTTTGGTGGAGTTGATTGAGGAAGTTAATGGAGTTGTGTTCAGTTTAACTAATCTAAACATAGTTGAGCTAGTTGTATCTAGTCTATCTGATTGATACACTAGTGAGAGTGGTGTGAATTAATTATTAATTAATTCACTAATTATAAACTCATTAATCAACTAAAGAATACATCAGTTAACTTCAGTGCATGGACAGTTTTAGTGGAGACCAGTGAAGAGGTAGGTGAAAGAGCAGTGTGACTATTAGTTGTGACTATACTGGTGCATGAGATTTGCACACACATTGATGGAGATGCCAATGAGGATTGCGCGGTGCATACCAGAGGGATTCAAACTCAGGATGTGCTAATATTCATCTTGGATTGCGCAGTAGAGGCAGGCTAATAGGTGGAGCATATTGGAGCATGTGTTTTGTATGATCTGAGCTTGTGTAGTGTGTAACAATTGGAGATTGTACTGAGAGCTTGTGAGGAGTTTGTACAATGATTGTTACATGATCTCTATCATTATAATATACAGATAGTTGGGGGTTTTCAGCTTTAAGCTTTCCCATAAATACTGTGTTTATATGTGTGATTGTTTATGGTTTTAATGTGCGCATGCGATTGTTTTAATTTCCGCAAATTGATGATCAATAGTAGAAGAGGTTATGTATTATGCATGAAGCTCAAATAGTGTGTGATCAGGATAATCTTGGTGAATAATTTAACAATTATTCAAATTTCTACATGGTATCAAAGCTGTATTGATCATTGGAGCAATTGCAAAACATTGAAGTGGTTGAGTTTTGTGCTAGTGGAATTCGAATTTGCAGCAGTGTTTTCTTGGTGTCGAAGTTGTGATGTCTTTCAACGGATTGAGATCGGAGTATGCCCTTGAGGGTAGCTCGAATTATATTGCATGGAAGGACAAGATGGAGGCGGTGCTGGATGACAATGGGTTGAAGGAGTTCATAGATGTTGAAGTCCCAAAGCCTACTTCTAGCGATGCTGCCGTAATTGAGGCTTGGCAAAAGAAGACAGCAAAGTGTCGAAGGATTCTATTGGAGGGCGTGAAGGATCACATAGTGTCTAGCCTGCATGGTAAGGCTTCTCCATTCTTGATGTGGAAAGCCTTGACTGATTTATTCCAAAGCAAGAGCGACCGGAGGAAGTTGGTGCTCAAGGATAAACTCAGGAACATAAAAATGGAGAAAGGCGACAGTATGCCCAAGTACCTCACGAAGTTCATCCAATGCAGGGATGAGCTGGGAAGTGTGGGGGTTACTGTTTATGACAAGAACTTGGTGAGCTTGGCTCTCCTTGGGCTTCCGAAGAGTTGACATTCCTATCAGAACTCTGTCAAGCTCTCGGCTTATTCTGATGGTGGTGTTCCTCTAATGGACAAGGATCTAAGGAAGATCCTTGTTGGATTGTTCGGGTTGCATTTGGAGCCTACGGTGATTTACTGTGATAACCAGAGTTGCATTAAACTCTCGGCTAATCCGGTATTTCATGATAGATCCAAACACATCGACATCAGGTACCATCATATCAGAGATTGTGTTCAGCGGAGAATCATGATGCTTTCATATGTTCCCACGGAGGATCAGGATGCCGACATCCTGACGAAGGCGCTCACGAGGAGCAAGTTCGAATTCCACAGAGGCAGGATAGGGGTTGCAGATAATCCATATCTTGCTGAGAGGGAGTGTTGAAAATGCAGCAAGATGATGGAGCTTAGTGAAATGAAGTCGCCTTCACTAAGTGGGCCCGCAGGCAAATTCTGGCCAAAGTCTATTTTTAGATTATGTCTATTTTTAGACATATGGAGCATGGTCCAGGGGTTGCAGTATGTTATTCTTGGAGTATTGGTCATGTTGGTAAAAATAGATGGACCTATATTTTTTGACCTATAGGTCGATGTCTATTTTTAGACTGCCTATCCTAAAAATAGGGAAGTCAAATATTATTTACCCTTAATAATATTTGGACTCTAAACTTCAGTTTACTCTCTTGGAGCACTTCAGTTTGAGCCTTGGAAGTGGCTCATGCATCTGACAGAGGAATTACGCTATTCCTAAGGGTTTGGTGAGCTCATGCATGGTTGACTTCAGTTAGGACTTCAGTGGCAGAAGTTTGGTGGAGTTAATGAGATAGCTAGTGAAGTTGTGTTCGGTTTAACTTAGTTGAACTAGTTGAGATTAGTTTAACTAGCTAATCAACTAGTAATGAGTGGAGTGAATTAAATATTATTTAATTCATTAATTAGTAACTCATTATTCAACTCAAGAACACATCAGTTCACTACAGTGCATGGACAGTTCAGTGGAGACCAGTGAAAGAGGTAGATGAAAGGGTGGAGTTAGCTATCAGTGGCGACATCAGTTGTGCATGAGATTTGCACCACACTTGGAGAAATTTCCCATGATGATTGCGCTGTCAAGCCAAGGAGATTCGAACCTTGGATCTCTATATAGACAGGCCATGATTGCGCAATAGAGGCAAGGCAATTAGTGGTGAGTTTTGAACCAGTAACCTGTTCAAAACCAAGCTAGTTTGTGTGTAACTATATGAGAAAGTACTGAGTACTTGTGAGGAGTATTGTACTGAGTTTGTTACATGATTTCTCCATTATAATATACACAATAGCTGCGGGGTTTTCAGCTATAGGCTTTCCCCATACATATTGTGTTAATGTGTATGATGATTTGATGTGTTATCACTTGCTTTATTTTCCGCATGTATGATGATCTAAGTGGAAGAGATTATGTGTTGCATATGAATTTGAATTGATATGTGATCAGGATAATCTCGGTGGATAAAATATCATTATTCAGCAAATTTCTACAGGCTTAGTCAACAATTTACCACTAAGGGTGTATAATGACTGACATTTAATGTCCATTGGGATTTGTTTTCGCACAGAATGTCTAGGCACCACGACAACAGCTCAGATCGGGGGTTGTCACCCTGATCCCCAATCTCTCTATCTAAGTTGTCTCCTTGCAGACTAAGGGAGGTAGACCCTAACGAAAATGAAGAAGGAGAACTGGTTGAAAACCAACCAATTCAGGAGACACAGTTAAATGACCAAGTACTTGTTAGAATTAACGAGATTTTACAGATCTAATTAGATTTGAAGCTTTAAAACCAATGCCTTGTGGAGTCGAAATATCTTGTTATGAAATTAAAATCAAGTAATTGATAGGTAACTACTGCTATAAAAAATAAATTCACCATGATGATATTCGATAAAACACCTTTGTAATCATGCATCAACAATGCTCAATAAATACATGCAATTTATCATCACTTGAAATATTCTTAAAGTTGACTAAATCAATTAATCACCAATTTCAAACAATTTAAAACCACACTTATAGATAGTTTAACAATCATCAACCACAGCCAAGCATGAAAATACTTTGAACCAACAATTTAAACTTCGAAGCGAAAATATTAACATGAGAGAACCATTGAATTTAATTGTTAAACATTTCCAAATTAAAATGATATTTTAAATAATTCCAATTTAGAAATATATTTTCCTATAGTCAAGTTTTAGATATTAAAATTATAATTTCTCTTTTGACTATGGAATAATTTAGATCAAAAACCACTTCCAAAAGAACAACAATTTTGAAACCAAAGTCCCTAATTTTAAAAGTTAAAATTAAAACATTTTTGGCTTTTTTCTAATTTTTTATATTTTTTAAATTTTCCCTTAATGAAACTAAAAACAAAAAAATAAAATATAAATATATACAACTAAAAGTTCTACCAAAAATGAAAAAGTTAAAATTTTTTATTCATTTTTTACATCTTAAAATTTCAAAATCTAAAAACTAAAATCAAGTCCCAAAGTTAGACGTGACTTGACAAACTTAACAAAATCGAAAGGTTAAAAAGTGTTGGATTTTTATTTTTTTAATTTTAAAGCTTTTTTTAAAAAAAAGTCTAAAGGTTAAAAGAAAACTTTAAAAAATCAAATCTAAAAAATTTAATTTAACGCTACCTTAACTAAACTTAGAAAATCAATTAAAATAAAATCTAAAGTCTAAATGTTTAAAACTAAAGCTAAGTAAAGAAATGAAAATCAAAAATCTGAAGTTAAACAAAAGACAACAAATAAAAAAAAAATTAAATCTAAAGTTAAAATAAAAATTGGGTATGTTAATGTTTGTTTTATTTGTGCGTTTGTTTGAATGCAGGTCGAAGATGGAGAACACGACACAGCGTGAAGAGAATATGGAGGCGTAGAAGGTAGCCTGTATGGGCAGCATTAGAAATGAAGCCGCAGAAGGGAGCAGCCAGCAGGATGAGGGTCGACGCACATGGAGATGAGGTTTGCGGATGGCAGTGGATTGCGGACAACGACCAGGTAATGAACGATGGCAGAGGAGAGCGGCATGAGGGCAGAATCGAAATGGGAGTTGGAGGCAATCGAACAAGCCAGTGTGAAGAATATTGCGGATGGTGAAAAGTTGCGTAAGGATATGCGGATTTGAGGCAGCGTGAGTGCGAGAGGGAGAGACAGAAAACATTGGCAGCTTGAGCGGATGTGTGAGGAATGAGAGCTGGCGAGAAAGCAGAGATGGAGAATTGCGTGAGAGCCTACGGATTTTAGATGGATAGCAAGGATGTACGCAGGGAGAGTGTGGGAAATTGGACCGTGGATAGCAAGAAATGAGGATAGTGTGAAGGCAGCCAGCGATAATGAAGGGAATCGTACAGAGAAATGAATGGTAGTGTTTATGCAGGCAGGTGAAAACGATGGAATCAGTGTGAGAGCATAGATGGTAACACTGGCAGCAAACACTAAGTGAAAATTTGCAAATTTCTCCTTACTGTCCAGTAGTAAAATTTACACAGAAACTCGGAATTTGACTTGAATATTTTTTGCAAAATCCTGATCTTGAGGCACAATGCTACCCAGATCTGCAGCCAAATTGATCCCGAGGCTAGATATTACCCTCCAGGGCCTAGATCTGGCTCAGATCTAACAATTTTCTGAAAATATCCCTGTAGAACCTACACAGAACAAGAAACCAGCAATCCCAGAAAAACAGTATATGTACAAAGTAAAAACAAACCCCAAAATTATGGTGAATAAAAATAAGCGGGATTTACACTGCTATTTTACAGATCAGAGGCCCCCATGGTCAGATTTAAACCATTCAGCACAATTCAGAAAACAAAAATTAAGAGAAAGGCACAAGTCCAATAAAGAACCCTGCAAAAAACGGAATTTAAGATAAGGGGAATTAGATCCACATGGCTCTTTAGATCTTATCTCCTTGGGAGTCAGCTGGTCCAAACTAGGACTTCCCCAAACGCCCAATCTAAATTTGGAAGATTTATGCACACTTAAAGTTAAACTGTTAAATTAATAGAGAAATAGTGATAAAACATAAAATTTTCAAGAGTTAGAGATAACTGTTAACTCGATCCAATTAGTATTTTTGCCCTAGATCCAGTAACCTAAGCAAGATACCTGTGCATTAGATTACTCTACAAGAGCCATTAATCAACAATCCATTAAAATAACCACCAACAGAATTTTTAAGAACAAGTTTACCATAAAATACTGAAGAGGAACACCACCATCAGAATAAAACCCCAAAGTCTTCATTTGTATTATTCTAGGAAATATTACATGAGAGCTTCAAGAGCGAGTGCACAATCCAGAGATCAGATCACTGAAATACTGACAAAGACCTCTAATTTATAAGATAAAATCTCCAACGGCTAGTTCAGTTGATCATTGTCAAAATAATCTCGACTGTCGAAAAGATTTAATTATCTTTTATTATGGACCGTCGAAATTATAATTTTGACGAAATTCGAATTTATCATTTAATTCCATTTTAATTAACTCAAAAATAATATTTTTGAGTTAATTACCTCAAAATGTTGACTTTAACTTAACCACCAAGGCCCAAGGGTCCAAAATTTCTTGAAATTCTCAATATTCCCTTGGCTTGGGACCTTTAAAATTTTATTTTTTTAAGGACCCACGAATTTTGCCTTTGAATAATTTTAACTCACCTAAAACTTAAAATTAATTAAATTTCTGGCTTAGGATTTTTAATTTAATTTGGCCAGAAAATTTAATTAATTCACTGAGAGGGGATTTAATTATTTTTCCAACCCTCTTTACATAAGATAAATACGTTTAGACACATAAAGGGGGAATACCCATTCGTATAGACCCTCAAATATCTACCCAATTCTACGACTCAAAACATGATCTAGTAGACCAAGCAGCTTGTAATAAAATAATCTAGTCAATTAACTAGGATTATTCCCAAACTACTTTTACAAAGACTTGATAGAAAACACTAGGACTCACTTAGCATCTTGATGACAAAATCCACCCTAGCTTTGGGGTGAGGCTGGAGGGAAAAAATCTGCCGATCACTTGTGTCGAGAAACACAAATGAATCAGTGAGACAAAAAACCTCCTAGGATAGAAATCGTCACCAAAATACTAGGCTTACCTAGGTTGATACATACATGGTGGTCTTATTTAGATCATTTACATCATAAACATGCAGAATGGATTTACATCATTTATAAAACTGCTGACTAATGATTAAATCTGAATGGTGTGAACACGTCGAACATGATGAATCCCATTTGAAAAAATGGGGGTGTACTGCTACAGGATCGTTGACAAAGTGTGGTCAACAGGACCATTGACCAAACATAGACATGCCTATGCAACATTGGGGTAAAATTGTTCATACCAAGGCCATACATAAGAAAAGTGTGCAATTTAATTCACTGTTGCAATTACTTGTTATTATTCTCCTATCTTTTCAGAATATTTTTCAACTTCAAAATATTTGTGGCAAATATTGAATAAAACACAACTACAACTTCACTGAAAAATAATTAGCCATGGGAACTGAGAAAATTATGCACACACAAACAAATAATGAACACTAGTATTTCAGACAAATCTCCCTGGAAAACCCCCAAAGGGAAAACCAGTTCATCAGATGACGGTTTCATAATTAAAATTCTTCAGTAAAAATATTACAACTACTTACCTGACACTGGAAAGGCTCCGAAAAATTTAAAAATTATTTCTTCACTTCTGCAAGACTCCTATGACCTCCTAGAAGCTATTCGACCCACCAAAATCAATTTGGCCACCCTCTGAAGCTGATTTCGGCTCACACGTGCAGCCTGACTGAGAAATTCCGCCCTCTTGGCAACTCGCATTGGATGGGAAAATAATCACAGCCTGCACTGGAAAATCTCTATCTCTCCTAGCAAATCAATCCTCCTATGCAAATGAGTGACATTTATATAGCCTGGATGCTCCCACTCTGAGCGTGGTTTTTTAGTGGGAGCACCCCCTAGGGGGATTCTGTTGATAACACTAAGTGGGTTAACTACAAATAATCTAATTTGAAATTTGATTACCAGTGCCTTATCATCACACAAATATGCAAAGGCAGATCCACATGAAAACTACAGATAACCAACCCTTTTTACCATTGGATATTTCTTCGTTCAAACTAGTGCTTTTCTAGTTTCATATGGATGTCCTCAAGGTTTTTTTTCCTTGTTAAACTAATAAATTTACATTCATAATCCAACTAATCAAGAGACATAAAATTGACTCTTAAGTTTTTTGTAAATGGTCCAGTGTGAGGACAAATCTTTGATTACATTTAAGGTCGTTGGTGTAGAAATTTGAATAACGGTTCAATTATTCACCGAGATTATCCTGATCACACACTATTTGAGCTTCATGCATAATACATAACCTCTTCTACCATTGATCATCAATTTGCGGAAATTAAACAATCGCATGCGCACATTAAAACCATAAACAATCACACATATAAAAACAGTATTTATGGGAAAGCTTAAAGCTGAAAACCCCCAACTATCTGTATATTATAATGATAGATATCATGTAACAATCATTGTACAAATTCCTCACAAGCTCTCAGTACAATCTCCAATTGTTACACACTACACAAGCTCAGATCATACAAAACACATGCTCCAATCTGCTCCACCTGTTAGCCTGCCTCTACTGCGCAATCCAAGATGAATATTAGCATATCCTGAGTTCGAATCCCTCTGGTATGCATTGCGCAATCCTCATTGGCATCTCCATCAATGTGTGTGCAAATCTCATGCACCAGTATAGTCACAACTGATAGTCACACTGCTCTTTCACCTACCTCTTCAATGGTCTCCACTGAAACTGTCCATGCACTGAAGTTAACTGATGTATTCTTTAGTTGATTAATGAGTTTAAAATTAGTGAATTAATTAATAATTAATTCACACCACTCTCACTAGTGTATCAATCAGTTAGACTAGATACAACTAGCTCAACTATGTTTAACCGAGTTAAACTGAATACAACTCCACTAACTTCCTCAATCAACTCCACCAAACTCTGTCACATGAGTTCTAACTGAAGTCAACATGAAATAGCTCCACTAAACCCTAGGAATAGCGTAATTCCTTCTGTCAGCTACATGTGCCACTTCTGTGCACTCAACTGAAGTGCTCCAAGAGGATAATATAATGTTTAGAGTCCAAATATTATTAAGAGCTAATAATATTCGACATATCTATTTTTAGACTGGCAATCTAAAAATAGATTCCGCCCAATATATCTAAAAATAGAAGTCCATCTATTTTTTCCGACTTGACCAACCATCCACAAATAGCATCCTACAACTCATAGAACATGATCCATATGTCTAAAAATAGACATAGTCTAAAAATAGACTTTGCGCCAAAAATAGCCTGCGGGCCCACTTAGTGAAGGCGACTTCTTTCCACTAAGCTCATCATCTTGTTACAATCTCAACACTCCCTCTCAACAAGATAAGGATTATCTGCCACCCCTATCCTGCCTCTGTGGTATTCGAATTTGCTCCTGGTGAGCGCCTTCGTCAAGATATCAGCATCCTGATCCTCCGTAGGAATGTATGAAAGTAACATGACCTTCCGCTGCACACAATCTCTGATATGATGATACCGGATTTCAATGTGTTTATATCTATCATGAAATACTAGATTAACCGAGAGTTTGATGCAACTCTGATTATCACAATAAATCACAGTAGGCTCTAAGTGTGAAACGAACAACCCAACCAGGATCTTCCTCATCCATATAGCCTCGCATGCAGCCAAACTCGCTGCCATATACTCGGCCTCTGCTGAACTGAGTGCCACGGATCTCTGCTTCCTTCTATACCAAGAAAATGTTGTCGACCTGATACTGAAAATCCCTCCAGATGTGCTATTTCTGTCCGTTGGGCTCCCTGCCCAATCTACATCTGTGAAGCCACATAGCTTCACCTCATCCGACTGTCTGTACCACAATCCATATCTCGATGTGCCTCTGAGATATCTCAATACATGCTTCCCTGCCTTCCAAAAGAGCTTGGTAGGCTTAACCATAGCTTGTGAAAGCTGGTTAACTGCATAGCATATATCGGGTCGTGTATTGACCAGATACATAAGTGACCCCACCAGCGTCGATAAACGGTGGCATCCACTACCTCCAGTAGCATCCTCCTTCCTCCAACCACTAGGAAGAGGAGTATCCAACGAGCTTGTAGCCATGCATGTTGAACTTCTCCAGTATCTCTAGGGCATACTTACCCTGAGAAACAAAAGCAGGTCCCTCCAGCTAGCATTTTGCCAAAGCTCCAATCCAAGGAAATAATGAAGGAGGCCCAAGTCCTCCATCTCAATCTCTTTTACAAGATCCTCCTTGCATGAGAGTATCATGACTCATCACATGTCAAAATAAAATCATCTACATAAAGTACAATGATCAGCAACTTACCCTCCACCACTATCTAGTATAGGTTCGGATCCGCCTCACTCTTGGAGAATCCAAGTTCAGTAAAATAAATTTTGATCCGTGTGTACCAAGCACAAGGTGTTTGTCTCAACCCATACAGTGCTCTTTTGAGCCTGCACAAATGTGACTCCCTGCTGAAGATCTCGAAACCTTCGGGCTGCTCTATGTACACTTCCTCCTCAATGACTCCATTGAGGAACGCAGTCTTCACATCCATCTGTTGAATGTGCCACCCCATCTGCGCTGAGATAGCTAGGATGCTCAGTATGGAAGAATACCTTGTGCCCGGTGCAAAGTCTCACATAATCGATCCATTAGAAGCGAAAAGCCTCGAGACAACAAATCTTTCCTTGTACTTCTCACCACTCTATTCATTTGCTTCACTTTGTGGATCCATCTCCGAACCCACACAAATTTCCCCTCAGGCCTCGGGACAATCTCCCATGCCACGGTATGACAATCGAATCATACTCTTCCACCATGGCATCTACCCATGCGGGATCCTCCTGACTTCCTTGAAAGAGAGGATGGCTGCAATCACGACCTGCTTGCTCAAGGGAGCCATATCCGATATCACAGTCGGTGGCTTGTCTGTCTGTGTTGTGATGTAGGTGCTCCTACAATCCTCTCTGCATCTTGAGCCAGTCGCTCAGCTTCTGTAGTGCGCTTCCGCCCTCTGATGGTTGGCGCTGCATGAGTGGTCTCTTCCACTCCATGAACCTCCTCTTGTGGCTGATCCACATCCTGAGACTCATCCTTAGGAACTAATAGCTCCTCATCTTCATGCAAGTGTGGCTCCCTCTCAAGCGAACACTTCATGGCTTTCTCCTCATGAAATTTGATATCCCGTCGCACAACAGTCTTGCGACTGTCTGGAAAATACACACAATAGTTCTGGGGTGTATCGGTGTCCCCACAAATATCCCAACCTCTGCAGTCGGCTCCAGCTTCTTCCTGGCATCCTTCCTCACATGAATGTAAACAGGTGAACCAAAAATCCTCAAATGGGAAATATCAGGCCTCTTACCAGAAAATGCCTCCTCGGGTGTACTCATGCCAAGTATCCTGTGAGGACAACGGTTATGCACATATACTGTAGTATTGCATGCCTCCGCCCACAAGTGAATGGGTAGGCCCCCGATCATCTGCAACGTGCCGTGCAGCACCCACGATCGTTCTGTTCTTCCGCTCAGCAACCCCGTTCTGCTGTGGGTTATGAGGTGCTATGAGCTCTATTCGAATTCCTTCTGCACTGCAAAAGTCCTTGAATTCGCCAGAGATGAATTCACCACCATTTTCGCTCCTAAGAGCCTTCACCTGCTTCCCCAATTCTTTCTCAACCAGTGCCTTGAAATCACAAAACTTTGAGTATGTCTCGCTCTTCTTCTGCATGAAGAAGATCCAGCACTTACGAGAAAAATCATCAACAAATATCACATAATACCTGTGCTTTGGTGTCGAAGCTGCTGAGAAAGGTCCACACATGTCTGTGTGAATTCTCTCAAGGATCGTCGTGGCGCGACTATCCTTCTCGTGAAAGGTGGCTTTCATAAATTTTCCCAAGGTACACCCCTTGCACTGATATGACTGCGCAAGAGTGCCTTTAGGAAGCCCAGTAGAAATCTGCTGCAGTATCTTTAAAGTTCCATTGTGAAGGTGGCCCAATCTCCGGTGCCACAACTTGCCATCATCCCGGCTCACCACTCCTTCTGCCTTGCCTGCCATTGCTGCGCAGCGATCTACCTGCAATTGATAAAGGTTCTTAACTCGAACCCCTATCCTCCAGGTCTCACCAGTTTCCTTACTGCGCAGGAAAGCCTTTCCCTCGCTAAAGACAGCATCATATCCCTTGTCTTCTAACATCGCCATAGAGATAAGATTCTTCTTCAATCCTGGAACATGCATCACTTCCTTCAATACGAAGGGTTTACCATACTCCCTCTCAAAGGAAATGGTACCGATACCGGTCGCACTGTATCTACCATCATCGCCCATCTCGATGTGCACTCCAAGATCTTTCTCATCCAGATCAGTAAACAAATCTCGATCTCTTGTCATGTGAAAAGACGCACCACTGTCCAGAAACCACACTGAACCCATCACACTTGAAACCAAGCATGCGATCAGCGAAAAATCCAGCTCAAACTGTGAGGCTAAGGCCTCTCCAGCTGCAGTCCCAGTAGCCTGCTTATTTTTCTTCTTCTGCGGACAATTTGTGGCATAATGTCCGTGTTGGTGACAATGAAAGCACTTCACCTTGGACATGTCCTGCTTCTTGCCTTTTGCACCGGAATGAGAAGCTTTCTTGCTCTTCCCCTTCTTTGCTTTGGTAGCCAAAGCGCAATTCTCTTCATCAGAGTTCTTTGATGAAGATCCGTCCCTGGTACTCCGCCTTATCTCCTCTTGCACAAGATCCGACCAAAGTCGCTCCCATCCTAGCAATTTCTCCCGACCATTGACAGAGTCCTGATAGGAATGACAACTCTTCAGAACCAAGTCCTCATCATCAACAGTCACCCCCACACTTCCCAGCTCATCCCTGCATTGGATGAACTTCGTGAGGTACTTGGGCATACTGTCGCCTTTCTCCATCTTTATGTTTCTAAGTCTATCCTTGAGCGCCAACTTCCTCTGGTCGCTCTTGCTTTGGAATAAATCTGTCAAGGCTTTCCACATCAAGAATGGAGAAGCCTTACCATGAAGGCTGGACACTATGTGATCATTCACACCTTCCAGCAGAATCCTTCGACACTTTGCTGTCTTCTTTTGCCATGTATCAAGTACGATAGCATCACTAGAAGTAGGCTTTGGAATTTCTGCATCTA
Organism: Pinus albicaulis; assembly: GCA_034641835.2. Classification (NCBI taxonomy): domain Eukaryota; kingdom Viridiplantae; phylum Streptophyta; class Pinopsida; order Pinales; family Pinaceae; genus Pinus; species Pinus albicaulis. The sequence continues at coordinate 3,060,949 of MU968551.1, read as the reverse complement.
TGAACTCCTTCAACCCATTGTCATCCGGCACCGCCTCCATCCTATCCTTCCATGCAATATAATTTGAGCTTCCCTCAAGGGCATACTCCAATCACAATCCGTTGAAAGACATCTCAACTTCGACACCAAGAAAACACTGCTGCAAATTCGAATTCCACCAGCTCAAAACTCAACCGCTTCAATGTTCTGCAATTGCTCCAATGATCAATACTGCTCCGATACCATGTAGAAATTTGAATAGCTGTTAAATTATTCACCGAGATTATCCTGATCACACACTATTTGAGCTTCATGCATAATACATAACCTCTTCTACTATTGATCATCAATTTGCGGAAATATAAACAATCGCATGCGCACATTAAAACCATAAACAATCACACATATAAACACAGTATTTGTGGGAAATCTTAAAGCTGAAAACCCCCAACTATATGTATATTATAATGATAGAGATCATGTAACAATCATTTTACAAACTCCTCACAAGCTCTCAGTACAATCTCCAATTGTTGCACACTACACAAGCTCAGATCATACAAAACACATGCTCCAATATGCTCCACCTGTTAGCCAGCCTCTACTGCGCAATCCAATATGGATAATTTCCAGATCAAGGTTCAAATCCCACTGGTATGTACTGCGCAATCTTCATTGGCTTCTCAATCAATGTGTGTGCAATTCTCACGCACCAGTATAGTCACAACTGATAGTCACACTTGCTCTTTCACCTACCTCTTCACTGGTCTCCACTGAAACTGTCCATGCCTTTGAAGTTAAGCTGATGTATTCTTTAGTTGATTAATGAGTTTATAATTAGTGAATTAATTAATAATTAATTCACACCACTCTCAACAGTGTATCAATCAGTTGAATGAATACAACTAGCTCAACTATGCTTAACTATGCTTAACTCGAGTTAAACTAAATACAACTCCACTAACTTCCTCAATCAACTCCACCAAACTCTATCACATGAGTTCTACTTCCAGGTCAGCATAGAGAAGCAAGCTCCACTAAACCCTAGGAATAGCGTAATTCCTTACGTGAGTTGCATGTACTTGCATGCGCATGCACTGTTGAAGTGCTCCAAGAGAATAAGATAATGTTTAGAGTCCAAATATTATTAAGAGCTAATAATATTCGACATATCTGTTTTTAGACTGGCAATCTAAAAATAGATTCCGCCCAGTATGTCTAAAAATAGAAGTCCATCTATTTTTTCCGACTTGACCAACCATCCACAAATAGCATCCTGTAACTCATAGAACATGATCCATATGTCTAAAAATAGACATAGTCTAAAAATAGACTTTGCGCCAAAAATACCCTGCGGGCCCACTTAGTGAAGGCGACTCCTTTCCACTAAGCTCATCATCTTGTTGCAATCTCAACAGTTAGAATTAGATTCCTAACAAAGTATAACAATAAATTGAAACAAGAAAATGGGGTGGATGTGCACCTTAAGTGAACAATGAATCAAATTAAGTGCACTAAATCTACCAACTCACTGCAATGTTATCAAATCAATATGAACCAATAGATTTATGGAGCTAGAGACAAGGCATAATCGAATCAAATCCATTTTGTTACTCAAGGGACTAGATTACATCATAGTGATGACACAGGAGAGGTTGCCAAAGATCCAACATCAAATAATGGTGGAAGATGGTACGTTGAATCCTAAAGGTGAAAGAGCGGTGAGCCTTCCATTGCTATAAATTCTTCAAAAAAAAGTGTCCAACACCCTCAACTTCTATGAAACTTGTATTGTAAAAGCCGCCAATAAGTGAGTGAATTAACTTGAATTGCCTGTAGAGGAAAGCAAGGAAAATAGGGTAGTACTGTCATACTCTGCATGGCTACTACTATAGCTCAATCTGCTGTTTGGGAGGGGTTTCTGTAACAAAATAAAACTACGTTTTACCAACTCTTACCTTAGAAATTAGCGTTCCTATCCTCTAGTTTTTGTTTCACTTACAAGAAATGCCACTTTATCCTCTATAATTTGTTAGGCACTCATCCATCACTTCAACATGCATATTACCCTCCTACAAGATTGGCTTTATTGGTATCAATAGCTATCTGCATGTTGAGAAGAATATTCCCCACCAAAATCTTCCATAAATAATCCATCAATATAGTTTATTAAACCACTCTCGTACATGAAATTGAAAAGGATCAAATTAGAGAAAGACTAGACAACCATCAAAATGCTAGATAAGAAGGGAAAATAAACCTATTTTTTTTGCTCAATAATATTAATAACAACTGTATTCAATGCTTTCTATTTGGAAACATACTCAAACATTCCTTTCCCTTAAGGAACTATTCATTTTCTTACACCATCAGTCTGATTATTCTATAGAGGAATGTTCAAAGTTCCTAGATCTTGTAACAAGACTTGTCAACACAATCTTTCTTTAGACCCTTTAGCATTTTATCTTATCATATCATTTACAAAATATCCAAAGTAATATTTGCTTTTAAATATTTATATCAGCTTTATCTGGTATTGAGATGACTCCTTGATCATTCCTCCTACCATGCTTAGCCAAACCACTGAAATTTTCAAAGGCCATCATCAATTCTGTCTCATAGAAGGCTCGCTGAAACTTTCCTACACAACAATCTTTTCATCCATAATTTTATTGTTCATTAAATAAATAGTATATGACAAATCTATTGTGAAAGTAAATATGAGGGTTGTCCTACCAGAAAACCATTGCCAATATGTTGGCATCCCACAATCCATCACTGAATTTCTACTAATATGACCTCGGTCCAACTAAGCCTTAGTTTTTAATGTAAGTTTCTGATTAAGAACCTATTTGGATCAGGTCTTATGAAGTATCTCCACTTTAATAAATGTTGAACTTATACTTGAGATGGGGGGCGAATTACACCAGCCTAAAGGTCCTTAACCATATGATTAGGCCTTCAGCCATAATGTTAGACATTCCCTCTTTATAAAGTTGCAAATATGTCTAGGTTTTGAGGATAAGACAACGATTTGAGCTTCAGGAATGAGGCAGTATCTTTGAAATGGCAGAAGACATTCAATTTTCCAATTATTACAGCACAGCAAATCAGACCTTGGCTAGGAGTTATAGCCAGCAGGATAGGAGGTTGAACTAGCTTCTCCATTAAACAGAACGAAAAAATACAATTTGATTTGTAATTGCTTTTTTACTTGGTCAAATCAGTAAGCTTACCAACTAGAACTTTCCAAAATATTAACAACAAATCAAGTTATGGTTTGGGATGGCCTGCAAATTAGCAATCAAAAAGTTAGTATCATGTAAAAGGGGTTGAATTAGATTTAGACTTGGTACTATTGGAAAAAATACCAAATCAGCAAAGAGGTTGAACTATACCTTTGAGAATGGTAAGTCTTTTGCCTGTGAGAATGGTAAGTGTTTTGCTACTTTGAGCTTCAATAAGATTAACATGTTTATATTTGGAGATGACAAGGCAAGTTAGGAACAGAAAAAAAGAAGAAAATTTGTCCAATGCTTTACTTTTAATGCAGAACCAAAGTTAGATCAAGCTTTTTTACTTAATTCTCATGTCATTACTAGACAAGATCAAAATTAGGCTTGAAATGGACAACAAAGCACTGGGGATGATAAAATTGGAATCTTGCCAACCACAAAAGAGGAGTTTGAATCAAGTCTTTCAAAAGTCAAACAATTAAGGAAAATAGGTAATCATAGTAAGGTGATTTAAGTTTTTGGCAAGAGAAAATTTTAGAATTTCATATCAATGGAAACCTCCAACTAATTGCCACATGTCAGACTAAAATAATAATCCACTTGCTTAAGATTATTCTTAACTAATTATTTGTTAACCACTACAACTCTTGAACCACTCCCCATTATTTTCCTTCACCCATGATATCACGATCTATACCTTCCACAAATAGGAACTACTAGATATAAACATGCCTGGAAAAGCAATCTAACTCCAAAAAAGAAAAAAATCCAGAATGACTGAAAAAGAAGGTAGCTTATGTGACAATAGACAAATATAGAAATTCTAAAATTAGACACTACTAAAAATAGAAACACCTCACTTGTGGACAAAAGTAGTTTCACTAGATTTGATTTTCTACAAGGACCCCAACTATGTGCTCAAAAAGGACATCCAAGCCCTAAAAATCACATTGCTAAAAACAACGGTCTCGTGAACTTGCCTTCATGTCACCAGAAGCAAGCTCATCAGTGTTATGAGCTTTTGTGGATTAGAGTATGTAAGAATATTTGACATGAATACCCTGGGTCTCTGGCTCCTAGGAGAGAAAACTACTAAAATAAGTAGTTTCTTGAGATCTGATGGCATTGAGTTTGAAACAAGCTCTTGTCACTATGAAGATGTGGACGTGCCTATAATAGAACTTCACTGATAGAATATTGATAGAACCGAGCCTCCAAATGTACAAGTAAATATAGGGGTCAACACTCCAACAACCTGTTGTGCATCATCATGCTTTGCTACTCCACACAAATACATACTCATACACTCCTTTGCATAGCACTGAACTCCATGGCACAACTCCATGCACCACTGGATACCAACACTCAATGCCATGGCACCTTGTACCATAGGGAGTCCCATATATGCCCATGCATCCACCGCTCTACTAGTACACCCGCCAAGATGTGATCTACACCTCCTCATCTACCAAGGTACACCTGAGTGGCCCAACTCCTCACATGTAATCAAGAATAACTCTATCCTACCGAACCTTAGTAGCTTCGGTGCCCAATACATCAATGAGAGAGCATTGTCTCCATATGATTCCCTGTTCGGTGGCCTTTCCTACCAACTCCTGCCAGAGTAGGCTAATCACCCTGTGATCCCACACTCGATCAATATGACAATATAACTCGTGAAGTTTGCCTGCTCTCCTGTCAATTAATTCTGTCGCTAGTGCTAACGTAGATCTGAAAATGTGTGTGTGCCCAATCATCAGGTCGATCACGCAACTACTACTGTCACCTACCAGCTCTATAATGTGATGGGAAACCCCCCCCCCCCTCGGATCTCAATAACGTTCTGTCCCTTGAGCCCCTCTAGTTATACATGGCCTCTACTGAAATGTGACCATGGATGTTCCCAACCACCTAAACTACTCCCTCGGGTACTAGCTCAACACCTCTCGCCATCCAATCCCAAAGGATGGATTGAATGTATAATCTCCTATGTAAGGAACAAGCGCTCCATGCTGATGTTGTGCCATGTGAAATTTTCACTGTGAAAAGTATTACTGCAGTAATTGATTTGTTTCTCCTACTTAGTTGATAAGTTATTTACAGATGCTTCAATAAATTTGAAATAAACACAACTGCAATACTTCACTCTAATAAAAAAGCAGAAGAACAAAAATCACACATATAGCACAATAGAAACAACCACATGAACACAATTATTTTTGGACAACTATCCCCGGAAAAACCCAATATGGGAAAACTGGTGCAGTAGATGAGGGTTTGTATTTATCTTTAGTAGTGAAAAGATCTTTTACAGAAGTACTGACGAGCATAATCAAATAGAATACACCTCATATGAATTTTTCGGACAATCCAGAATAATTCCTGACACACGGGATGGCCTTCTGCACCCTCTGCGTCAATTTGCGTAGCCCCTCTGTGCAGCCCCTACCTGGACTGCGTAAGCCTGCATGGGGGCTAGTGCTACTTATCAGTGATGCCTTCCCTTCATCCTCTGCCTTTCTTCTTCTTGCTTCCAGCCTCTACTGACTTCTCCCTCCTCTTTCTGTCTCTGCAACCCTACCTCTACAAACTCACCCACTGAAATCAAATTCTCTTACCTTAGAATAAATTTCCTTCGGGTACTGAGAATGTGCCTGGCTTGATTTCCAAATGACCCTCAAGCCTTCTCTTATAGTCTTCTCGTTGATGAATCAACAGCCCAGATTATATCATTAATCAATGGCTCAGATTAAAAGATGACTTGATCTTTGTTTTCTAGAATATTCACACTCTGCTTTATTAAGACCCTTTAATTATTTAATTTCCCTAAGTTTATACTTAGGGATCACATTAAAATAATTAATTATTTTAATAAAGAAAAATCTGAGTGGAATTTCCACAAACGATTTTTGGGTTCTCTGGAATACTGTTGTCCAAGCCTCTCCTCAAAATTTGAGACCTGGAACACTTTTCGATGCTATAAAAATCAACACTCCCTCTTAGCGAGGAAAGTGTTCAAGCAAGGTACCAATTCTACTACTCTGATTCTCAAGCATCTGCTGCGCTATTGATGTCCTGGCTGCTGCCTCTCAACTCTGCATTGCTGCCCTCTGTACTGCTGCATGTGACATTGTATCTGCCACTGCCCTCTGTACTGTTGCTTGTGACACTGTCTCTGCCACTGCCTCATGCGTACTGCATCTCCCTCTGTCTCTGTAGACCACCCATTCCTTTACTGGAAAGGGTTCTTGACCATCCCCATCTTTTCTCTTAAGTAAGTAAACTTAATCTTACCCAAAGCCTTGGTGAGGATATCTGCCACTTGTTCTCCTGTAGGAGTGTACCTCAACTACACAACTCCATATTGGAACCGAAAAAATGCCAAAAATAGTAAATTGTGTTATAATTAAGGAAACTGAAAGAAACAGTGGTGAGGGTCCAAGTGGAATAGGCGAGTGGCTACCAATATCCACCTAGATCAATTATTCATATGCCACCTATTGATTGAAGGATGTATTAGGGACCTATCTTTCCCCTTAAGGGATAGGAACACCTAATAGGGTATTCTATTAGCCACTCCTACCTAGGGAGTTAACACTGTTACATGATCAAAGCCCCAAATTTGGAAGGGAATCCCCATATGAAGTGTCAATTTTCCCCTAATTAACAAGCTTCGTTCACTTAGATGCACTAATGATTATTGTACATGACAGTGAAGATGCACCACTAGACATTGTGTGTGATTAGCAGGTGGTTTTCATCATGAGTTGGGAAACTTAACAAGGGCTCAAGTCCACTAGAGGTGCATTATGACACCCTACAGGTTAAGTGTTGAGAGCCATGGGACTCCTACCACTTGCATAACATCTTTCCATTCCATGGGCACCTACAGCATCCCAGCAGTCTACACTTTGCCCCACATTATTCATGAGATGATGCACTTGGACTAGTGTGCCTTATCTGACTTAGCAGTGATCATATGGTTTGGCAATTGAGTCGAGTCCCAGATGAGTTTTGTCTTACCCTTTGAGACATGGGAGGGCCACCATCCTATGAGCCCTTAACGTTGGAGCAAAATTAGGCTATTCTATCACTAAGATACCTAGAGACCCATTTTGTGCCCCAAACACAAAACTGGGGTCCACACGATGATTTGCATAGAGATCTAGGGGCTAACCCCTAGATTATGATTTTCAGAGCCTTCTTCACTCATTTTGGCACTAGAGGAGACCAACACATGCCCTAGAAGGAACTATGCATGCATGACGTCAACATTTCGACCTCTTTATGGGTTACTTGTTATGTTTTTACATTGTCTATGAAGCTAGCTTGTAACCTCACTTAATATTTTCCCATCACCTTATGAATTGAGGATCTTTTAGGCTAAAATTAGATATCATTGGGCATGTATATATTAGAGAGAGAGCATTTCATCTCTCATGATCATTGAACTTGTGAATTTAGGACCTCTTAGAGAATATATACTTGTGGGTGATTTTAGAGATACATGGATGCATTTTGATGTATGGAAGCTAATTTTGAAATTCTTTGGAGCTATTTCTTGGTCTAATGGATGGATATACTACATGTTATCTTGTAAGTGCTTGTTGTTCATGATTATTATTTTGAATTGTCTAATGTATGGAATTGTTGCTTCTAGATTATGGTTATTTGTGCCCTAATTTCTTCAAAATTAATTCTAAAGGTTATCTCGTCGAGTGTTGCATATGTTGCATATGTTACTCCTATTGGAGTACTTGTTATTCTCCATAAAAATCCATTATTACATTAAATGGGTAATTGTTGACATTTTGATTTCCTAGGGCATCAAATTTCGACCTCCTTGGAAGGGAATTAGACTTATCTAGCACATCCTTGACTCCATATCCCCATCGGACAAAGCACCAGTCCAATCACTTGATGGCGAACCTTAAATTTTCTCCATAATTTTCTCTTCTCAAATTTTATCCTTTTAAGGGTAGGGCGAAAATCTAGGGCTTGGAGCGAAATTTTGAGGAGGTGTTTTGGCGATTTGAGAGCCTAAACATCAAGGGATAGGGGTCCAGGATACCTAACCTATCAATTTGGTGGGAATCCACTCAAGTATTTTCCATAAAATCTCTTGCTCTAGGTGTTGCTCTAAGAGGGAAACCCTAGTTTATTTTCCCTCAACTTGAGGTATTTCTTGAGGATTTCATGAGAATTGGCTTAGTTGAATATCATTCTAAGAAATGATTTCCCTTGAGCCTTGACCTTGTGAATACCTATCACCATCAAAAATATCAAAACCCTAGGTCTTGAGCCTTCTTTCTCTAGGGCTTTTCTTTTAGAGTGTTTTGCTTCTTTCAAGCCTTGTACCTTTAGTGTCTCTCTTTGAATGAGCTTCAGTAGGGTCACTTTGTACCTTATCATTAGACAATCCATTTTAAGTGATTCTTCCTTTACCAAGACTCCTCCCATTGGTGAAATACGTAAAGAGTAGGGGGTTTTGGCTAAGGTGACATTGGGCCTCTACCCCCATTGTTGGCACTTTGTCTTGCTCTTGTGTTTTAGGGTTTCCTTCTCCAATACATTCTATATTTTGTGGTAACATTTTGGTGCCGTTTTCGGGGACAAAGCGAGTCTACCTTCATGAAATATTTACCTTCTTCCCTAACAACAATATAGATCATTATTTGGCAACTCCATTGGAAGAACAAAGCCCTAGTTCTTCATTGAACCTCAAGGCTTCAAATGCTTGTAGGGTGATGCAAGCATTCTTCAAGGAATTTTGAATTCACCCTTGCAACTCATTTTATGGTTGATATGCAATATTTGAAGCAATGTTTGATTAGGAAGATTTATACTCGGCTTTGGATATTACATGGATTCCTAGATATCTGAATAGACTTGATTGCAATTATTTGAAAGCTTTACGGATGTTTGACGTTTATCCACTAGCAGAAATTGATCATGTGATCATGTGGAAGCATTGATGAAGATAACAAAAGTGATGTTGAAGTGGAGCATGATGAGGATGTTATGCTCAAGATTTCTCTTCATCAAAAGTTCATTAACTTGATTGTTGAATTCTCCATTCTTTAGCTATATGAGAGGATCTGATGGCATGAGTTGAATTCTTTCTCATCCATGATTCTTTTCCATGATGCTCGCTCTTCCTATTTTCCCATCCCCCACTCTTTCCCTTCAGTGAGGCAAATTTGCAAAGGAGGATGTGATATTTTGATGCCCTACCTCACAAGAACTTGTATCAATAGAGGATGTTATATTGATCTAATGATATGCCAGTTACATTGGTTGTATGATTATACTTAGCTCATGCATAGTGTGATAGCATTGCATGGTAGTGTAATTTCATTGCATATCTCTTTTGCATAGCTACTATCATCATATTATGTTCTCATACTAGATTAGATTGCATATCAATTAGACTTGCACTTAGAATATATTTACTTTCCTATGTGTATTTATTATATTGTGAAAAGCATGTGTGATAAAGTATGCCCAATGCAAATGCTTCCAGTAGTTGTATTGTGATGTGCAGGATACAGGTCTATGTCCTAGGAGATTGTTGGAGTTCTTATGAGCTCCTCGTTTGAGTACATGGATCATGTGTTCTAAATTAAGGTCATGTCCTAAATTCCTAATTGGAACAAGATGTTAACCACCAAAGTGGGTAACCCTAGGAAAACCTTTCTCCTAATCATCTTCTTCTAGCTAGCAGTCGATAACCCCTGACAACTACCTTGTAGCTTATGTGACGTGCAAATTTATCTCTGCCACCTGTATCCATTGTGTGTTTCCTCGCCCATTTGTCAAGAACACATGTTAGAAGGTCGGAAATCCAACCCAAAAGGCATCATTGTGCAATTGGGTTCTTATGCTTATTTTTCATTTGGGCATTTGGAATGGATTATTGAGGGACTTTGAGGAAGGAGGGGTTTTGACCATGGTTTTATTCCCTCACCTTAAATGGGGGGTTAATCTTCAATTCTAATCTAGTGGTACCTCCCCGAATGGCCCATGGCTTTAGGAAGGGCACTAATTGGGAAAACTCGATTGAGATAGAGTGGTCCCATTTCCCCATTCCATACATATCACTTCCTTCCATACATTATGAGCCCTATATTCCTTCTCCCTTCTCTGGGACCACATGACCATGGGTCCACTGGGTTCTAGCACACCCCCTTCCCTTGTCCACATATTTGGATCGGGCCTAGAAATGTAGCTCGAAAGGTTGATGCAACTAAAATAAAAGTAAAAAGCATGTCATGTGCACAAGCAAGAAACAAAAGAAAGAAAATTATAAAATGAAAAATATGGTTGGGACATTACTAATGGCATGCAGGAAAAAATCAAACATGAACTATACCCCTTATCATTATGCCCATCACTCGGTTCCTAGGGCCAATGTTGCCCCATCACATCATAAAAGGAACCCTTGCATGTCCCAACCCCTGGTGGGCGATGAACTACCGCGCCTTTAAGAGGGTAACCACTGCTACACATCATTCATAGCATGCTCTCATTTCTTAGAGCTTCGACCAATAAAACAAGAAAGAACAAGAAAAGGAAAAAGCCAATAAGAGGGACATGAAAACAAAGGCCAGGGTAACTCATGCATCCACAATTTCTCCCTCCTCATGTGTCTATGCCCAAAATGTGGATTTCCTCATCATTGCTACCCCTTTGACCATGGAATTTGGCCCTAAAACCCCTTTTCCCCCTCCATTCCATTATTATTCATATGCTACCTATTGATTGAAGGATGTAATAGGGACCTTTCATTCCCCTTAGGGACTGGGAACACCTAATAGGTGTGAAAATTTATGAATCTAAGTTACAGAAATCCTACTTCAGAAATTTGATTTATATTACCTACTTGTTTTGAGTAATTTAACAAGTTATTTTATGAATGCTTCAGGAAAATATCAATGTAAATACGCTACAGCCTACACAAATATACAGATCAAGTACTGAAAAATAAATAAGACAATCAAACAAAGAGCACACTTATTTCCGGACAAATGTCCCCAGAAAAACCCAATGCGGGAAAATCGGTGCAACAGTTTTGAGGGTTTATATTATTATGTAGCTTTATGAATACAATCTAGGGTGGAAAATCCAACTCACCCAACAGATAAAACCCTTGGCAGAAGTACCTGTATCCAGAGACATATATTTCGGCCGATCCAGCAGCAGAATGAAGAAACTGCATAGGTGACTGCGTTGTCTCGAGTGTTGCACAACAATGGCTGCAGCAAGCTCTGCATTGAGACAACACCACCCTGTCTAGTGGCTATGTCACCGTCCTCGTGAGCCTTCCTAGCTCAGAAATCGATATGTTGAATGGTTGCCTGACCTACCTCATAGAACCCCTAGTGCAGCTGCTCAATTGACTGTGTCACCACCTCCGGCTCTATGTCACCTTTCTGGCTCTGTGTCACCCTTCTGGCTCTGTGTGAGCCCTGCTGGCTCTATGTCACCCTCTCAAGGGTTGCGCTACCTCTCCTTGTGTTGATCTTCCTCTCTGCAATTGTATTCTGGGCCTTGGACTGAATTCTCGTTGCCAAACTTCCGCTCACTACACTGAATTACTTAGATTTGATCTTCGTCCGAGCAGTGCTCCGTCGGAAAAAATCGTTCTCTAAATTCAGTCTCTGTGTGTGTTCTCCAACTGACCCTTAAACCTTCCTTTATACCTTTGCATTGATGAATCAACGGTCGTGATGTAATCTCTAATCGACGGCTAAGACTAGAAAATACTTGATCTTTGCCACTTAGAACATTCTCACTCACATGTTAAATTAATTCACTTTAGTTATTTAATTTCCCTAAGTTTAGACTTAGGGTCCCCATTAAAATAATTAATTATTTGAATAACTTAAGCTCCGAGAGGAATTTCTCCAAACGATTTATGGTTCTTGGAGATCTCATGTGTTCTAGCCCCTCCATAGTTTCAGAGCTAGAGCACATCTGATGCTAACCAAAAATCAACAATAGGTTCATCTAATAACCACTCCAACCTAGTCCAAAGAAATTGTAGGTAGCTGAGAGAGGGTTGGAACCCTAGCTATGGTGGCTGTGTTTCCTGGACCGCCTAAGGTTGCTCGGGTCTCTCATTGACTCTGTGCGTTTTGCACCACTCGGCTATGGCCATTGGGACCCCTCACTAGTTATTTGGTGGAGTTCGACTTCAATTTCTGCATTTTCTTGGCACCTATTTGTCAACTGTTGCGCCCTTCGAAATCTGCGCTTGTCGGGATCTCGCCAACTTGCGGAGGTGTGGGGTCTTCATTCTAGGCCCATCTCTATAGGTAGCACATTCTCCGGTCTGGCCAAGGTTTTTTGAGGGGGGTAAGACCTACTTGGACCGCTATTGGTTGGTCTGTGGTTGTATTTAACTTCTTTGGCGACCAGACTTTGATCCCTGGAGCTGTCAGGGACTGCCCCACTTTCTTGGGGTTCCGCCTGCGACATTTGGAGGTGTTGATGAGTATGTGTTCGATGCCCAGAGTGTTTTAATCGCTTTTGGTGGGTTCTCTGATTGTCCGGAGACCATTTGTTTCTATCTAACCTGCATTTGTGCATTACCATCTGGGCTTGCTACCGGCTTGTTTGGGTCACTATTTGTTTTATTCGCGGACCGGATTTGACCTCTGGACGGCCAGCGTGGGGTTTTGGGGGTTTATCGCCATTGTCCAGATGACTATTGGCCGTTTGCCATTGGAACTGTCGTGCTAGCAACATGAGTGTATATGAGGAGGAGCTGGACTACACGAAAGACCCTTTGGCAGGTGTAGATATTTGGGGACATAATGGCCCTGTTGTATCAGATGAGATGGATGATATGATCTCAGTTGCTTCTTGCTCGATGCCAGCTCTGCCTAGCCATTCTGATGTGGCTATTGCTTCACCTCCAACCGCGGAACTTGAACAGTTCTGCTTTAATACTCCATCGCCATCAAATATTGGACTCTGGAGCATTCCATTGGCTGGTACTTCTTTGGATGTGGGCGATTTGGAGATATTCGGGCCATTGGGGGATGCGGCGTACCAAAGTATTGGAGAGGCATCTATCTCTCTAGAACACCTAAACATTGGGGACTCTTCATCGCACTGTGGAGTGCCTATCTGTGGTTCTCATGGAGGGTGTGTGCCTTGCAGTGGAACTTCAGTGTGTGTTCCAGCCTTGGCTTCTGGGGTGTTTACCAATATACCGGGGGACCTGCCAACCTCAGACAAGCCGAGCTGTTCTTCGGACTCGGAGAACGCGTCCGACCTGGATAAGGGGCGATCTAATAAAAAGAGCAAGCACATGACTACAAAGAATAAGCTCAGCATTTTCACGAACTTTGGGCACGAGTGTGGAATGGACGATTGGGGGCTCATTGCTGCCACTATGCTAGTGGGGAGGGTTAGGGGCCGGAAATACTCCATGGCGAGGCTGCGACAGTGAACTGGTGAGATCTGGGGTTGTTCTATTGATGTCCTCCTGGAGGTTTTGGTCCTACCGAAGGGCTGGTTTTCCCTCACATTTTCTTGGCCTGATCAATCGGAGTGGGCACTTAAACAATTCTGGCATCTAGAAATGCATCGTGTTTACCTCAAGCGATGGGTTCCGCTATTTGACCCCAAAAAAGAGATTGCAAGCGCTGGCCCTATTTGGATGAGATTGCCTGGACTTCTGATTCAATTCTGGAATGACATTGCTTTCAAAAATATTGGAAGTCTATTTGGTTAGTACCTGGATCACGACAAGTCCTACCAGATCACTAGGAGCAAGGTTGTTGCTAGCATTTTGATATTCCTAGACACTAGGGATGGAATTCATGATAATCTCAATATGCTATTTGATGGAATGGTGTGGCAACAGGTCTTGGATTATGAAGGGGTGCCATTTCGCTGCAGGAAATGTCACAAGGTTGGTAATTTATACAAGGAGTTTCCAAAGTTTGGATTCTCTCACCAGGCTATCAAGATATCCTACAATGTGGCCACCCAGACTTAGGTTATTACAAGCTCTAGCTCGGATCGTGAGGATGGACACTTGGACAAGCCGGAACAGCCGGCGGTTGAGCAGCTGGGTGTGTCTCTACCGCTACCTACTTGGCCAACATCACAACCCCGATCACATCCTCAATCCACTCCGGAGCCACCTGTTCGGGCTGCGACTATACCGAGTACCTCTCCTATTCCTGACTCTTCTATTTCTAATATAGATTCCTATTCTTTATCCATCTTTGTTCCATGTTTATCTACTGGTTCTGTTATGTCTGCATTTTGGTATCCTTCTATCTGTTGTACTATTTCACAAGCTCCACCTTCCTTCACTCCCATAATCCAACACACGTCTGTTGATTCCTCATGTCACTCCTCTACCCGCTCGGAGACATCTACTTTGAAACAAAATTATTTCCTTAGATCTATTACTCACCCCCACTCGGAGGACACATTTGGCATTGGCCAAGGGCCGAGCTGTCAACCCAACAAATCGAGAGGTCGGCCATCTGCCTTAGCTAAAGCCATCAAAAGGGAAAATATGGAAGTAGAGGCTGGAACTCAATCTACCCTTATGCGGGTCCTTAGAGAAAGGAGGCCCATTTCGGGAGTGTCATCATGATTTGTCTCTCATACAACTGCAGGGGATTGGCCAACCCAACAAGAGATTGGCCCTAAAAGACTTAATTGCTCAAAGATCCATTGACATCCTTTTTCTCCAAGAAACTTTAGGAGAGGGTGACGCAGTCGCTGCCCTTCTAAATACTTTTCTACCCAATTAGACTGTTATCACATTGGATGTCCATGGCTGATCAGGTGGTAGTGCCATGGGCATCAATTGCAGAACCACCAAGATGCTTAATTGTTGGGGTTGACCTGGTGTACTGGGCATGGACATTAATTTCAGACATTCTGAGCAGTGTTTCTCCCTTATTAATGTGTATGGTCCCTGTCTGAACCAAGAAGCCTTTTGAAACTCCTGACTGGATTGCTCTCTCCTCAACTCGCCTCATATTATTGTGGGGGGTGATCTGAATTTTTCATTAGGCATATCTGAATCCTGGGGAACTCGGGCTAACCCAGATCCTTTAGCTGAGTTTTTCAGTACCAAGCTTGATGCGGTTGACCTTGTTGACATTCAAACCACTAAGATTCTACCCACTTGGAGGAACAAGAGGACTGGAGTGGCGGCTCTGGCCCGAAGATTATACCGATTTCTGATCAAAGTGTCTCTACTTAACATCATTGACCGTGCCAGACAATGGGTGGGACAAGGTGGTTTGTCGAATCACTCCCCGATATTTTTGGAATTTGAATATGGTCCTCCATTAGGGGAAATTTGAGGTCTAAAATAGGCCTCCTAAGGAAATTATAAAATAATAGTGGAAAAAATCAAATAAGATTTGATGACATCATCAAATTTTAGAGGGAAAAATGAAAAAACTATTTTTTCAACTCATATTTTCAACTTATCTCCCAAAGTTTTTACTCAAATTTCGAGCGGGAGTACTCGTTGGATGCGAAATTTAATTCCTCATCCAAGGAGTACCCATGTTGCATACTTTCGATGGGTCCTACTACACGAAAAATGAGAAATACATAAAAAAACGTGATTGTAATCACGTTTTTATATTCCATTTCTACGAGGTTCATTGAAAGTATGCCGCATGGAGCCTCCTTGGATGAAGAATTAAATTTTGCATCCAACAGTATAAAGATTTGTGCTTAAAAATTTTGAAGATAAGTTGAAAATGCAGTTGAAAAAGTAGTTTTATTATTTTATTATTTTTTAATATTTTTACCCTTTTATTTAAAAAATGGTAAATCATCCCCCATGGTTGACATCATCATCTTGAATCCTATTGGTTGTTATTAAGTTTTTTTTTTTTGTACATTTTTCTTAGGAGGCCCATTTTAGACCTCAAAATTCCCCTAATGACAGGGCTAGACCACCATTTAAATTTAGCTCCAGATGGTTGTAGGACCCAGAATATCATGATCTGGTTCAACATGCCTGGCAGCATTGCCATCAATTGCCAGATGAGGACCCTGCCCGAATCATCAATGATAATCTATCTCACATTAAATGGCTAACTATCAACTGGGCTAAAAATAAGAAGCGCCTGGAGCGGGAAGAGCTCAATCGGATTGATTTGACGATTGCACAACTTAACAGCTCTGATCTCTCTGGCTATCGGTCTAGCACATCCAAAGAGCAGCTCATTGCCCTGGAATCTTCTAAGGCTAAGCTCCTGAGACAAAAAGAGGAGGACTGGAGGCTCAAGAGTCGTGCTATTTAGCTTTAGGCTAGAGACGAAAATTCAAAGTTCTTCCAACAACATGCTAATGGTCGCAGGACTGCCAACTCCATATGGGAGCTCTCTAATCAACATGGGTATGTTGCTCTTACTCAATCTCAATTACAGGATTTTGGGACTCAGCATTTTACTGACCTTTATAGGGCACCCATGCACATTGACCTCCCTGATATCATGCATATTACTCATTCTTTCAATAGATTTGTGGAACCGAAGTAGGTTGACGATCTTAATGCTCCAGTCACCATGGGGGAATTAGAGTGGGTTTTGAAATGGTTCAGAAGGGACAAAAGCCCTGGGCCAGATGGCTGGCCAATTGAATTTTTCATACAATTTTTTGAGTTGATTGGTAATGATCTGCTGACCATGATTGAAGATAGTAGGGTGCGGGGACGCATCTATGATGGATTCAACTCCACTTTCATTTCACTCATCCCTAAATATGACCACCCGGCCAGCTTTCATGATTACAGACCTATTTCGCTCTGCAACTGCATTTACAAGATTATCTCAAAAATTATAGCGAATCGCATTAAGCCATTTTTATCTTCTCACATTGCTAAGGAACAATTTGCCTTCTTGCATCATAGGCAAATCCACGAAGCTATTGGCACTGCCCAAGAAGCCCTCCATTCCATAAAATCCAAGCACCTTAAATCCACTATTCTCAAGATTGATCTAGCTAAGGCTTTTGACCGGGTGAATTGGAGCTATTTGCACATCATACTTATTCAAACTGGCTTCCCTCATACATTCATCAATTGGATAATGTGATGTATCTGTCATGCTTCCTTTAGCATTCTCCTTAATGGCACTGCATCCAACTTTTTCCATGCAATTCGTGGCTTGCGTCAGGGATGTCCTCTATCTCCCTTATTATTTGTGCTTGTTATGGAAGGTTTATCTGTACTTATTAAAGATGCAAAGGCCCGAGGTACCATTCATGGTCTCCGGATTAATGATCTCATTCAAATCACTCATCTATTATTTTTTGATGATGTTCTAATATTTCTCGATGGTTCTAGACAGGACTTGATTCAGTTTGATAAGCTCCTCAGTTTTTGCAGAGCCACTGGAATGATACCAAATGCACTCAAATCTACTATCATTATGACCGGATGCTCGGCTCAGGAACTTGGCACTGCCAGGACTCTATTTGCCTATGTTCATGCAGACATCAATGATGGTCTTAAATATATGGGATATCACATCAAGCCTAATGATTATCAGATTAAAGATTGGAATTGGCTCATAGCCAAAGTGGAGCGCAGAATAAATGTTTGGTACAACAGATGGTTATCCAGAGCTGGGCGTTTAGTCCTTATCAAATTGGTGCTCGAGGCTATTTCGGTCTATTGGATGACACTGGCTTGGTTACCTAGAGGTGTTACCAATAGAATCAAATGTATCTGCCATCATTTCCTTTAGCGCAATCAGGAAAAGGACTACACATTTGCCTGGGTCGCTTGGGACCGCATTAACATACCCAAGCAATGGGGCGGTTGGGGGATCAAGGATCTCCATTTATTTTCGAATGGCCTTGCTGCCAAGATGTGTTGGCACTTACTCACTGGTCACAGTCTTTGGAATGAGGTCATAGTTGCTAAATACATCGCACCCAGGAACACCATTGACTGGATCAGAAACCGCATTGGGTCGCACACTGGGGCTTCTATCATTTTGAACGCTGTCACAAAGGCCGCACATATCATTCAGCGTGGATTGTCATGGCAGATTGGATCTGGTTCATCTGTGAGAATCAATGTCAATTCTTGGTCTGGTAGTGGTGAATTCTATAAATTACCAGAATATTTGTGGGATCATCTGGCCCAGAGAGAAATCCTTTGCCTTGCACAAATCGCGGACCCGATTCACACTTTTTGGATGAGTCAAGCCTAGTTGTACACCGAATTTCTCGAAATTCCTCAAGATGGGCTTCAGATCTGGAACCACTACATTTGGGCATTAAGAGAATTAAACATCAGGCTCACAGAACAGGATGACAGGATGATCTGGGCACACTCTCCATGTGGACAATATGCCCCAAAACTTGGATATCTGACACTCATTCAGCATAAAGAGCCGCCACACAAGGCTTGGTGGTGGCGCAGCCTATGGAAGTTAAAGGCGCCACAAAAGCACAGGACCCTTTTTTGGTGCATATTTAATAACTACATTCCCACCATTGATTTCCTCCACTGACGATCCATTAATGGACCCTCGTGATGTTGCTACTGCCTTTCAAATTGCGAAGACTCCTCGCACCTTTTCCTCCACTGTAATGTTATATCGACCATTTGGATTTTGGTGACAGAAAACTTGCGATGTCACTTCCCTTGGCAGGGTGCTTCACTGATTGATGCTTGGACTATTTGGTGGGAACTTACTGCAAATTCCACTAAGTTGCGCAACCTACCTCTGATTTTTGCCTGGGAAATTTGGATTGGCCGCAATAGATACATTTTTAACAGCCAACCGATTTTGGGTGACCGAATTTGTGCTGCCATCATAGCAACATACAACCTCCTACGTGAAGATCAACAACAGAAACCATCCCATATGGTTGTCCTTGAATTTATTGATCGAAGAAGACCTTGGGCCTATTTTGATGGGGCGTCCAACCTGCAAGGATGTGGGGGGGGTGCTATCCTTCATCTAGAGGATCATCACCATTACCAAATCAGAATGGAACTGGGTCCCGGATCGAACAATTATGCTGAACTACAATTCCTTAGACTTCTATTGATGTTTGCATGAGAAATTCACTGCAACTACATTCATATTTTTGGGGACTCTCTGCTTGTGATCAATTGGTTCAATGAAGTTTCTCATTGCCACGCGCACACACTATCTGCACTTCTGAGGGAGGTCCTTCATCTCAAGCTCTTATTTAACTCAATTTCTATGGCACACATTTACAGGACTAGGAACACAGTGGCTGATAAGCTGTCCAAAGAAGCTGCGAAGCTGAACTGGGGAACATGACATTTTATTGAGCAGATTGGAGAACAGGTATTCAGGTTTTATCATCGGCCTTTTATGGATGAGGCACCAGATCTCAGGGCTATATGATCGAACAACCTACTTTGGGAGATTATTTTGGTATTGATTTATCTCCCATGGACTATCTACCGGCTATTGTGTATATTTTTTCATTTTGCTATATTTTTCCCTGCAAGTTATGAACCGAACTTACAGGCTTGATATATGTGACTGATACTTATATCAGCAGTATGTATTTATTAGTTTTTTATGGTTGTCTATTATGGACACTTGATGGTTTGATGACAGTTACGTAGTTTATACTACCAGCATATGTAACATGTAACTTATCATATTAATGAAAAGTTACGAATTTTTCCCTTGTGAAAAAAAAATAACCACTCTAGATACCCATGACCCATTTTGTGCCCCAACAAAAAACCGGGGTCCACAAGACGATTTGCATGGAGATATAGGGTTCAAACCCTAGATTATGATTTTTCGATCCCTCTTCACTCTCTTTGGCACTAGAGGAGCCCAACACATGCCCTAGAAGGGCCTAAATATGCATGATGTCTGCATTTCAACCTCTTTATGGGTTACTTGTTATGTTTTTACATTGGAAATGGGGTTGACTTGTAACCTCACTTAGTGTTTTCCCATTATTTTATGACGCGAGGGAATTTTTGGACAAATTTACAGATCATTGGACATGTATATATTGGAGATAGATCATTTCATCTCTCATGATCATAAAAACTATGAATTTCAGAACTCTTAGAGAATTTGCACTTGCTTCTTGTGGGTGATTTTACAGATACATGGATGCATTTTGATGTATGGAAATTGATTTTGATATTATTTTGAGCTATTTCTTGGTCTAATGGATGGATATATTTCATGTTATCTTGTAAGTGCCTATTGTTGAAGATTATTATTTTCAATTATCATATGTATGGAATTGTTGCTTCTAGATTATCCCTATTTGTGCCCTAATTTGTTGAAAATAAATTCTAAAGGCTATCTAGTTGAGTATGTCATATGTTACTCATTGTATAACATGTAATGAATGTTCCTAGTGGTGTACTTCTCGTTGTTCTTCATAAAAAATCCATTATTCCATTAAGTGGGTAATTGTTGAAATTTTGATAGTTAGGGCATCGAATTTTGGCCTTCTTGAAAGGGAATTAGGCTTATCTATCACATCCTTGACTGCATATCCCCATAGGACAAGGAACTGGTCCAATCACTTGATGATAAACCTTAAAAAAATTTCCACAATTTTCTCTTCTCAAATTCGGTCCTTTTAAGGCTAGGGTGAAAATCTAGGGCTTGAAGTGAAATTTTAGGAAGGAGGATTTTTAGTGATTTGAGAGCCTAAAAATCAAGAGATAGGTCTAGGCTACCTAACCTATCAATTTGGCTGGAATCCATTCATGTTTCATCCATAAAATCTCTTTCCCTAGGTGTCGCTCTAAGAGGGAAACCCTAGTTTCCTTTCCCTCAACTTAAGGACTTTCTTGAGGGTTTCATGAGCCTTGGCTTAGTTGAATATCAATGTAGGGAACCCTTTCCCTTGGACCTTGACCTTGTGAATACCTATCTACTATCACCATCGAAAATCTCAAAACCCTAGGTCTTGAGACTTTTTTTCTAGGGCTTTTCATTGAAAGTGTTTTGCTTCTTTGAAGCCTCGTACCTTTAGTGTGTCTCTATTTGAATGAGCTTTAGTAGGGTCACTTTGTACCTTATCATTAGCATATCACTTTTAAGTGAATCCTCCATTAACGGGACTCCTCTCATCGGTGAAAATCCATAAACAACAAGGGGTTTTGGTAGAGATGACATTGGGCCTCTAACCCATTGTTAGCAATTTATATAGCTCTTGTCTCATAGGGTTTCCCTCTCCAAGAACTGTTAGATTTTGTGGTAAAACCACCAACATTATTATAAGGAAATAACTAGGATGCCATAATTGATTCCTCTCTTCTATCAATATAAGGAAATAACTAGGATGTTATACTAAGTTTCCTTTATGATCATGGTGGCTTGCAGCTATGCATTACTCCAAAATACTCTTCATCAAGGCTTCTAAACAAAGGCTCGTAGTTTTTATTTATCGTAGGAGAACCAAATAAGGATGTAAATAGGGGAATAATTGCCTAACAATCTATTTTCTACTATCATCAGATGTTCTCATATTCTCTAACACTAGACTACCTTTACCTTCATGGTGGCTTTATGAGAATGTCATGCCTTTTCCAAATAGTTTTCACTGAGGTTTGTAAACATAAACTAATTATTTTCCTTTATTGTGGGAGAACCAAATAACGATGTAGACTTGGGAAAGTTGCCTTCACAATTTCTCTTCTACTATGCTTGGATGCTCTCCTAGCATTTGAAGTTGCAAGTTTTATCTTCATGGGAAACATTCATCAAACATCTTCCCAAGTGTTGAAAGTCATTTGAATGCTCAATATCATTGGGGATTGTGCATGACAAGCATGGATCTGCCAATGACTTGAGAAATTTTTGTTAGAGGATTGGGTGCATCAATACTATTCATTGACTTGAATTTTTGTTAGAGGATCTGAAAATAAGCATTATAGAAAAAAATCCTCAAACCTATATATAAACTTATCGACATTATTAACAACAATATCTTTCCAATTCATCTTATCTTAATACAAGGGAATAACCAAGGTGCCACACTGCACTACTCATTCATTGACTTGACATGAGCTTCACATCCTTGTTTTGTGTATGCATTTTCAAACTATTTATATTTAATTAGATGGATAGCTAGAGTATTCCTCCTAATGAGTCTGTGTTTCTCATGCCTAGTGTGTAATTTTGCACATGCTTATTTTTCTTAATGTTGGACTTCACTTGCCACCCTTTTGAATCATGCACATTAACACTAATCTTGTCGACAACCAACCACAAATGGTGTATAATGAATCACATTTAGAATCCACTAGAGATAAAAATCAATCTATATTTTACTTCCTAAATCTCTCTCCGACATATGAAAATAAGCATTATCAAACAAAAGCCTCAAACCTAGCTTATCGACATTATTACCAACAATATCTTGCCATTTCATCTTATCTTAATACAAGGGAATAACCGAGGTGCCACACTGTACCACCCCTATCTTCATCATGGCTTGTGGGTGTGTATTCTACATTGCAACAAACGTTTTTCAAGATTCAAAAACAAAAGCTAGTTATTTTGATTTCTTGTAAGAGAACCAAATCAAGGTGTAGATTTGGGATGATTACCCTAACAATTATTTGTATTCTATGCCCACATATTCCCCTCACATTCCAAGATGAAAGGTTCAACTTCAAGGGTATCTTTCATTAAGTTCTTGTTATAGGGCTGAAAATTTATTTGAAATCTTGACACCATATCAGCCTATTGACTATGGGTGTAGATTAGCCAGTGGAAAGACAAATTTTTTATAGTTGATTGAATGCATCCTAACTATTTTCTAATTTAACAGAGTTTCACAAACTTGTTTCATGTATGGATTTGCTAACCTTAGAGATTTCATCAACTAGGGTGGGAGATGGATTGATTCTCTTATTGCTCTAACAACTTATCTAACTTTCTCCTATTAGTGATTCCATGTTTTTTATTCTCCATCTCTGATCTTGTATTCATCTGTTTTTCTTTTTGTTATACTTCACTTTTTACTCTTATGAATTCCCTATAGTGATTTCATTAACTTCCATCGCCTTGTTACATGTTGGAGATATGTTGAGTAAGCCTAACCTGTAGCTCCAGTGGAACTTAAAAGTCATTTATTATACACCCTCAGTGGTTGGTTGTGGACCACACTACTGATAGTGGGCGCCCACTATCAGTAGTGTGGTCCCACAATAGCCAACGATGGTGTATGTCACTTTTAAGTTCCACTGGAGCTACAGGTTAGGCTTACTCAACATATCTCCAACATGTAACAAGGTGATGAGTTTAATAGAAGCACTACATCCCAATGAATCCCCTCCGGTGCACTACAAGGATGTCAATATTGAAGATAAGCATGCTAATAAAACTCACCCCTAACCCTAGTCCTGTTGGTAAGATGAAGAATTTTCTAATTCTACAAGGTGACCCTCTAAGAAGAAGATTTTTTGGGAGAAAGAAAAGCTAGTCAACATAAAACACAACCCAAAAAAGTAGAGAGGTAAATCTAGAGTTATTAGAAGAGGAGGATCCATTGAAATTTTGCTAAAAATGTCTCAACATTGGTCAAAAAATAGTTTTTGCTTCATCTGGAGGAAAATATGAGAAGAGCATGAATGAGACTTGTGGTGAGGGTGATAGTAGTGAGGATCTTGAGAAATATAAGGAATAGAACATGTTTGTAGCCTTTAAGAGGAAAATTTCATTAAATAGCGAAACAAAGAGTTATCTAAAGGACATATTGAGAAGCAGGTTCAAAATGTGAATGATATGGAAATCAATTGGATGATTCTGCCAAATTTCCTACTTGGACACTTGCACAAGTTGAGTACAACAAACTAATAGTAAAGGTGTTAATTTTGGCCAACTAGATCCAAACTCCATGTTGTGATGCTCAAATGAAGATGCCAATATTTTTATTGGACTCCTCTTTCGAAGAGGTGTAAGATCGATCTAAAGATCATCTTGATCCGATGAGCAGAACATTTATCTTGAATTTGTTCAAAATATGTGCAAGTCGGCCTTAAGGTTTTGTGCCCCAGCAGCTGTGTCACACACACCCTCATTGATGGATATATATTGGTCAAAGTTGGAGGACATTTTTACTCATCTCATCCTCACATATTTCTCTCTCCTCATCTGATTGGTTCGATGACCTTGGAGGCCTTCTCTCCACACGTGGGAAAATTTCAGCAGCAGCACATTTCTGTTTTTGGCCTAGGGTTTCTGCAGTAGCATTGACTAGCATTGACTTTGGTCAACGCAAGGTCAAATGAACCTGAAACTCTCCCAGAATTTCGATTTTCCAAATCTACATTTTTTGGCACTATTTTCGAGGCTAGACGTTGACTTTGACTTAGCTGCGTTGACCTAGCTGTTGCTTTTGTTTGCATTGACCGTTGACTGACAACGTTGAGTTTTGGTTGACTTTTGGGTTGACCGTTTTGGCTTTCCTAGAGGGTTGTGTGACATTTCTGGTTGGATGAACATATTGAGACTTTGTTGGTTGAAGCATCCTGTTGACCGTTGTAACGCACCAACACACTTATATATTTTGGCTTGTCTTCTATCGATCTACTGGTATGTTCTATCAACATTTTACTTTGTTGTTTATGTGATTGCTATCTGATATTGGATAAAAAGTAAAGTTGCATCAAGCATAGAAGATCTACAAAAATTTACATGGTATCAGAGCTGAGGTGAAGACAAAGCCCTAGTTTGTAGCAATAACCAAAGAAGAGCATGGGTTCCTACAATGGCTTTAAGGTTGATGACAAATTGACTGGGAAGGATGACTTATATGCCTAGTAGATGACATTGGATCTTATGTTGGAAGACCAAGATGTCGTGGACTATGTGCAGGGTAAAATTCAAGAGCCTCCATCCACTGCAACTGCTGCTGCCAAAACAAAGTACAAGAAGGGGGGAATCAAAGCAAAGCTGATGATCAAGGACTCAATTCATAAGAGTCTGGTTGCCTACATCTCTGAGCTGGGTACATCCAAGGAGATGTATGATAAGTTGGTCAACATGTTCAAGGCCAACAATGTGAATCAAGTCCTATTATTTAAGAATCAATTGAAGAATCTAAAGAAAGGCAGGGATGAGTCTGTTCAATCATATTTTTTGAAGCTGACCGAGATAAGGAATAATCTACTGGCTATTGGGGAGACAATAGGTGATCGAGAGATGGTTCTCACCGCACTTGGAGGTCTCTCATCCGAATGGCATGCATTCAACACTACCATTCTCAATAACAATGTGATACCTAATTTTGACGAAGTACTATTGAGATGCGTACAAGAAGAGACAAGGATGAAGGAATATGAAAAGGAAGGAAATGTTGCCTTCGCTGCTCATACTAAGAAGAAGAAATTTGGTGGTCTAAGAAACAAAGGAAGAGCACAGGCCCAAGGAAAGAAGGGTAAGTGTTACACTTGTCACAAGCCAGGTCACTATGCTAGAGAATGCCCTTTCAAGAAGGATTCTCCCAATGATGATGACAACAAAAACAACCGGAGGAATGGAAATCAAAGGAAAAACATGTTCAAGGGAAAAAGGAAGGTTCCCTTCGATGGAAATGGTCAACCTTTCAAAAAGGTCGAGAAATTCCAAGTATGAGGAATCAAATGTTGTTGATAAAATAAATGAATTCATTCTTGTATTTGCCCTCTCTGCTACATCTCCACCTGACACTATGGATGTCTGGTTGATAGATAGTGGTGCCTCAAGGCACATCATTAGGTTCAAGGAAGCACTTTCTGATATGGTTGAGAAGGATACTAATCTGGAAATTATCCTTGGAGATAATGCCACATATCCCGTGAAAGGGAGAGGGACTGTGACCCTCCACTTGTCTCAAGGTCAAGTCCTCCACTTGCAGGATGTACTCTATGTACCTGATTTGAAGAAGAACCTTGTGTCTATTTCAGCCATGGAAGATAAAGGTTTCAATGTGGCATTCATTGATGGGAAGGTGCATACCTAGAAGAATATTTTCAAGGAATCTATCACCATTGGGTTTAGAGCTGATACACTCTACCAAGTTGGAGGAAGTCCACTGGGAGTGATGACGTGTGATACTATTCGATAGACGGAACTATGGCACCGAAGGTTTGGACACCTTCACTACAAAGCCCTTCCCGAAGCAAGGAAGGTGGTGAAGGGGATGCCCGATTTCACAAATAATCATGAAGGTGTATGTCAGGGTTGTGCCGAAGGAAAGCATACAAGGGGACCTTTCCTCTCAAGTGTCACAAAGACATCTGATGTCTTGCAATTGATACATTCTGATCTGTCTAGGATGCATCCAGTGACATCCTTGGGAGGATATTCTTATTATATGACATTCATAGATGACTTCTCTCACAAAACCTGGATATAATTCTTGAAAAATAAGGATGAGGCTTTCATGTGGTTCCGTACCTTCAAAGCCTTGGTGGAAAATCTGATAGGGAAGAAGATCAAGATATTGAGGACCGATAATGGCACTGAATATGAGACGAACGAGTTCAAGAAATTTTGCAGAGAAGCTGGCATCAAGAGGGAGACCACAACTGTCTATACTCCTAAGCAGAATGGCGTTGCTGAATGAAAGAACATGGCCGTTGTGGAAGCTTCCCATGCCATGCTATGTGACCAAGGTCTACCGAATTTTCTGTGGGGAGAAGTTGCGAACACCACTATGTACATACAAAACCAATGCCCACATTCCGCTCTGGACTCCAAAACTCCCGAAGAGGTTTTCTCTGGTAAGAAACCTGACGTCTCACATTTTAGAGTTTTTGGATGTCCTGTTTATTTTCATGTGTCGAAAGAGAAGAGGAGCAAGCTGGATGCTTCTGGGAAGAAGGGAATGTTTGTGGGCTACAACGACACTTCGAAGGCCTATAGAGTCTATGTACCTAGTCAAAGGGAAGTGGAGATATGCAACAATGTCACCTTTGACAAAGATGCTTCCCTGAGGAAAGTAATCAATCTTCCGAGATTTAAGGAAGATCATGAGGCGAGGCCTAGAAATCAAGAAAAACCGAAGGATGAGATGATGGCTGATGTTGAAGGATCGATGGACCCGACTGATCCACCTCCTTCGATGAGGAAGAGACCACCATGGCTCAGGGACACTCTCGAGGATGCCAAGGGACATATGGCCCCAAGGGGGACATTTCGTGAAAGCAAGAAGCCGAATAGATACCAAGGGTTTCTAGCAGCCATGAGTACTATTGTATAATCTAAGCCTGGATCTTTTGAGGAAGTCGTAAAGCATCAAGTCTAGAAGGATGCTATGCACGAAGATTATGATTCCATAATGAAGAATGATGTCTGGGATGTGGTTCCAAGACCGGAGGACAAAGCAGTTTTCATCTCGAAATGGCTCTACAAGATCAAGAATGGATCTAATGGAAGTGCTGAAAAGTTCAAGGCAAGATTCGTTGCCCGTGGCTTCTCTCAAAAGGAAGGGGTAGACTATGATGATATATTTGCACCTGTGGCTCAATATACCACCATCTGATCTATCATAGCCCTTGCTGCTATGCAAGGATGGAGTCTTCATCAGATGGATGTGAAGACCGCATTTCTGCATGGTGCGATAAAGGAAGAGGTGTATGTGGAGCAGCCTCTGGGGTTGACAACGTGTATCAGCTTATTATTGAAGAGCCGATTGCATGGTAAAAGGATTATATCAAGGTATAGATATCAACAGTACATTCGGTAAGACAAAGACATCCCAGACCAGGTTTGTCATGTCCTATTTCTGCCATAGAATGCCTCAGAGGTAGCTTATCCATGGCATCCAAAAGTTTTTTTCAATTCAGAATTTATGTCTACAAGACCAAGAAAGAATTCTCTCAGACCTATCCTTTTCATTAATATGCAATGGATTTTTCTCATCCTGTAGTGATAGTATTTTCTTTGAGGTTTTGATACGGGGATGACTTTGGAGACCAAGAAAAAATTGCAGGTTTTAAAAGCTTTTATGCGTTGGGTCAATGTCATAAGTAAATTCAAGGCATGACTGGTAAAACAGTGGGGTGCTTTAAGCATCATTTCATAATTTTTCCATTTACATCTACACAAATAAATGACCCCTGTTGGTGATTTTCAGTCGTAGCTTCTTGTCTGATGAAGATGAAGTGTACAACGATTCATACTGGAAGAATGGTCTTAAGATGCCAGAGTAGCATCCATCACCCATATTTCAATGATATCCCTAACAGTAGCACAAAAGATTCAATATATTTTTAAGGTTGTAATGACATTTTAGAAAGAGGATTGTACCATTGTTGTATGAATGCAGAGAACTAACAAATTTATTGGGCCTCATGAATCAGCAGCGTTATAGTTATTTTTATTTTATTAGGCATCATAAATTTCAGAAATGTGTGCATTATATATAGTGTACGAACTAATACAAATCTTGTAATGATACAAATCATGTAGCTGAGAGCAAGGCATAATACTTTCTATAAGCTAGTTCTCAGGTTCAGAGCCGTTGACCACTGTAACAGGGCATTTGCATTGTTCAAAATGTAATTACTCACACTACCTAGAAAAGCCTCTTTGATTTTTCCCAAGCCCCTGTTGCCTACTGCAAGACAATTAAGAGGAATCTTACCAACTGCATCATATGTTTTCTCTCTTGGCTTTCCCCAGTATATCTTCACCACAACCATGACCGTTTTCTCTTTAGCAGCATATTTCAATATCTTCAAAGTTTTGGTTTGATTTTACTCCATATTTCTTGATAGTGTTCAAGTTTTCGTACTCAGTCAAAGGAAGGAGAAGCAATCCAATGTTCTCTCAGAGTTGGGAGTGCTCATATTTTACACTTCCCTGGACATGACATTAATGAGAACGAGATCATTTCCCTTTTGCAGACATGTTCATTGTCACCCCAATTGTTTACATGCATAATGGAAATAAACTATCTACTAAAAATTGTTTACATGCATAATGGAAATAAACTATCTCAGGCAATGGTAACTTATCTCCGAGAAGAGATGTGGCATCTACATGCCTCTGAATTGTGTTACAATGAGGCTCCAAGGTGTTTTTATTATTTAGAAACAATGGAAAACCCTAAACATCCAAAAATCTAACCCTAGGATATGAAGTGCCAAATGTTTATGTGCCCCGTTGGGGTTAGTTGGTACATCAAATTCCCAGGGTCGTATCTTTGGCATACCATCTCTGTTTGACACGTACGATACCTCGTTAAAAATAAATATTCAAGGACTACAACTTTTGGCTACGTACATCTATGTTCCATCTACGTAAATTGTGTTATAATTAAGGAAAATTAAAGAAACAGTGGTGAGGATCCAAGTGGAATAGGCGAGTGGCTACCAATATCCACCTAGATCAATTGTTCATATTCCACCTATTGATTGAAGGATGTATTAGGGACCTATCTTTCGCCTTAAGGGCTAGGAACACCTAATAGGGTATTCTATTAGCCACTCCTACCTAGGGAGGTAACACTGTTACATGATCAAAGCCCCAAATTTGGAAGGGAAAACCCATATGAAGAAGTGTCAATTTTCCCTTGATTAACAAGCTTCGTTAACTTAGATGCACTAATGATTATTGTACATGACGGTGAAGATGCAGCACTAGACATTGTGTGTGATTAGTAGGTGGTTTTCATCATGAGTTGGGCAACTTAACAGGGGCTCAAGTCCACTAGAGGTGCATTATGACACCATACAAGTGAAGTGTTGAGAGCCATGGGACTCCTACCACTTGCATAACATCATTCCATTCCATGGGCACCTAAAACATCCCAGCAGTCTACACTTTGCCCCGCATTATTCATGAGATGATGCACTTGGACTAGTGTGTCCTAACTAACTTAGCAGTGATCATATGATTTGGCAATGGAGCCGAGTCCTAGATGAGGTTTGTATTAAACTTTGAGACATGGGAGGGCTAGCACCATCCTATGAGCCCTTAACGTTGGAGAAGAATTAGGCTATTCTATCACTAAGAGACCCGAAGACCCATTTTGTGCCCCAAACACAAAATTGGGGTCCACACGATGATTTGCATAGAGATCTAGCCGCTAAGCCCTAGATTATGATTTTCAGAGCCCTCTTCCCTCACTTTGGCACTAGAGGAGACTAACACATGCCCTAGAAGGAAATATGCATGCATGACGTCAACATTTCGACCTCTTTATGGGTTACTTGTTATGTTTTTACATTGTCTATGAAGCTGGCTTGTAACCTCACTTAATATTTTCCCATCAATTTATGAATTGAGGATCTTTTAAGCTAAAATTAGAGATCATTGGGCATGTATATATTGAAGAGCGAGCATTTCATCTCTCATGATCATTGAACTTGTGAATTTAGGACCTCTTAGAGAATATGTACTTGGGTGATTTTAGAGATACATGGATGCATTTTGATGTATGGAAGCTAATTTTGAAATTCTTTGGAGCTATTTCTTGGTCTAATGGATGGATATACTACATGTTATCTTGTAAGTGCTTATTGTTCAGGATTATAATTTTGAATTGTCTAATGTATGGAATTGTTGCTTCTGGATTATGGTTATTTGTGCCCTAATTTCTTCAAAATAAAATCTAAAGGCCATCTCATTGAGTGTTGCATATGTTTCATATGTTACTCCTAGTGGAGTACTTGTTATTCTCCATAAAAATCCATTATTACATTAAGTGGGTAATTGCTGAAATTTTGATTTCCTAGGGCATCAAATTTCGACCTCCTTGGAAGGGAATTAGGCTTATCTAGCACATCCTTGACTCCATATCCCCATCGAACAAAGCATCGGTCCAATCACTTTATGATGAACCTTAAATTTTCTCCATAATTTTCTCTTCTCAAATTCGATCCTTTCAAAGGTAGGGCGAAAATCTAGGGCTTGGAGTGAAATTTTAAGGAGGAGGTGTTTTGGCGATTTGAGAGCCTAAACATCAAGGGATAGGGGTCTGAGCTACCTAACCTATCAATTTTATGGGAATCCACTCAAGTCTCTTACATAAAATCTCTTTCCCTAGGAGTTTCTCTAAGAGGGAAACCCTAGTTTATATTCCCTCAACTTAAGGTCTTTCTCGAGGATTTCATGAGAATTGGCTTAGTTGAATATCATTCTAAGAAACCCTTTCCCTCAAGCCTTGACCTTGTGAATAAATATGACCATCAAAAATATCAGAACCCTAGGTCTTGCGCCTTCTTTCTCTAAGGCTTTTCTTTGAGAGTGTTTTGCTTCTTTCAGGCCTTGTACCTTTAGTGTCTCTCTTTGAATGAGCTTTAGTAGGGTCACTTTGTACCTTATCATTCAACAATCCATTTTAAGTGATTCTTCCTTTACCGAGACTCCTCCCATTGGTTAAATACGTAAAGAGTAGGGGGTTTTGGCTAAGGTGACATTGGGCCTCTACCCCATTGTTATCACTTTGTCTTGCTCTTGTGTTTTAGGGTTTCCCTCTCCAATACCTTCTATATTTTGTGGTAAAATTTTGACGCCATTTTCGGAGACAAAGCGAGTCTACTGTTGAGATTGCAACAAGATGATGAGCTTAGTGGAAAGGAGTCGCCTTCACTAAGTGGGCCCGCAGGCTATTTTTGGCGCAAAGTCTATTTTTAGACATATGGATCATGTTCTATGAGTTTCAGGATGCTATTTGTGGATGGTTGGTCAAGTCGGAAAAAATAGATGGACTTCTATTTTTAGACATACTGGGCGGAACCTATTTTTAGATTGCCAATCTAAAAATAGATATGTCGAATATTATTATCTCTTAATAATATTTGGACTCTAAACATTATCTTATCCTCTTGGAGCACTTCAGTTAAGTGCACAGATGTGGCACAGGATCTGACAGAAGGAATTACTCTATTCCTGAGGGTTTAGTGGAGCTATTGCATGGAGACTTCAGTTAGAACTCAGGTGACAGAGTTTGGTGGAGTTGATTGAGGAGTTAATGGAGTTGTGTTCAGTTTAACTCAGTTAAACATAGTTGAGCTAGTTGTATCTAGTCTAACTGATTGATACACTAGTGAGAGTGCTGTGAATTAATTATTAATTAATTCACTAATTATCAACTCATAAATCAACTAAAGAATACATCAGTTAACTTCAGTGCATGGACAGTTTCAGTGGAGACCAGTGAAGAGGTAGGTGAAAGAGAAGTGTGACTATCAGTTGTGACCATACTGGTGCATGAGTTTGCACCACACATTGATGGAGATGCCAATGAGGATTGCGCAGTGCATACCAGGTGGATTCGAACTCATATTGGGCCATTATTCATCTTGGATTGCGCAGTAGAGGCAGGCTAATAGGTGGGGCAGATTGGAGCATGTGTTTTGCTAGATCTGAGCTTGTGTAGTGTGTAACAATTGGAGATTGTACTGAGAGCTTGTGAGGAGTTTGTACAATGATTGTTACATGATCTCTATCATTATAATATACAGATAGTTGGGGGTTTTCAGCTTTAAGCTTTCCCATAAATACTGTGTTTATATGTGTGATTTTTTATGGTTTTAATGTGCGCATGTGATTGTTTATATTTCCGCAATTAATGATCAATGGTAGAAGAGGTTATGTATTATGCATGAAGCTCAAATAGTGTGTGATCAGGATAATCTCGGTGAATAATTTAACAGTTATTCAAATTTCTACATGGTATCAGAGCGATATTGATCATTGGAGCAATTGCAACACATTGAAGCGGTTGAGTTTTGTGTTGGTGGAATTCGAATTTGTAGCAGTGTTTTCTTGGTGTCAAAGTTGAGATGTCTTTCAACAGATTGCGATTGGAGTATGCCCTTGAGGGAAAATCAAATTATATTGCATGGAAGGACAGGATGGAGGTGGTGCTGGATGACAATGGGTTGAAGGAGTTCATAGATGCTGAAGTCCCAAAGCCTACTTATAGCGATGCTGCCGTACTTGAGGCATGGCAAAAGAAGACAGAAAAGTGTCTAAGGATTTTGTTGGAGGGCGTGAAGGATCATATAGTGTCCAGCCTGCATGGTAAGGCTTCTCCATTCTTGATGTGGAAAGCCTTGACATATTTATTCCAAATCAAGAGCAACCAGAGGAAGTTGGCGCTCAAGGATAAACTCAGAAACATAAAGATGGAGAAAGGCAACAGTATGCCCAAGTACCTCACGAAGTTCATCCAATGCAGGGATGAGCTGGGAAGTGTGGGGGTGACTGTTGATGATGAGGACTTGGTGAGCTTGGCTCTCCTTGGGCTTCCGAAGAGTTGGCATTCCTATCAGGACTCTGTCAATGGCCGGGAGAAATTGCCAGGATGGGAGCGACTTTGGTCGGATCTTGTGCAAGAGGAGATAAGGTGGAGTACCAGGGACAGATCTTCATCAAAGAACTCTGATGAAGAGAATTGCGCTTTGGCTGCCAAAGCAAAGAAGGGGAAGAGAAAGAAAGCTTCTCATTCCGGTGCGAAAGGCAAGAAGCAGGGCATGTCCAAGGTGAAGTGCTTTCACTGTCACCAACACGGACATTATGCCACAAATTGTCCGCAGAAGAAGAAAAATAAGCAGGCTACTGGATCTACAGCTGGAGAGGCCTTAGCCTCGCATTTTGAGCTGGATTTTTCATTGATCGCATGCTTGGTCTCAAGTGTGATGGGTTCAGTGTGGTTTCTGGACAATGGTGTGTCTTTTCACATGACAGGAGATCGAGATTTGTTTACTGATCTGGATGAGAAAGATCTTGGAGTGCACATCGAGATGGGCGATGATGGTAGATACAGTGCGACAGGTATCGGTACCATTTCCTTTGAGAGGGAGTCTGGTAAACCCTTCGTATTGAAGGAAGTGATGCATGTTCCAGGATTGAAGAAGAATCTTATCTTTGTGGCGATGTTAGAAGACAAGGGATATGATGTTGTCTTTAGCGAGGGAAAGGCTTTCCTGCGCAGTAAGGCAACTGGTGAGACCCGAAGGATAGGGGTTCAAGTTAAGAACCTTTATCAATTGCAGGTAGATGGCTGCGCAGCAATGGCAGGCAAGGCAGAAGGAGTGGTGAGCTGGGATGATGGCGAGTTGTGGCACCGGAGATTGGGCCACCTTCACCATGGAGCTTTGAAGATACTGCAGCAGATTTCTATTGGGCTTCCTAAAGGCACTCTTGCGCAGTCAGATCAGTGCAAGGGGTGTACCTTGGGAAAATTTGTGAAAGCCACCTTTCACGAGAAGGATAGTCGCGCCACGACGATCCTTGAGAGAATTCACACAGACGTGTGTGGACCTTTCTCGGTAGCTTCGACAGCAAAGCACAGGTACTATGTGATCTTTGTTGATGATTATTCTCGGAAGTGCTGGATCTTCTTCATGCAGAAGAAGAGCGAGACATACTCAAAGTTCTGTGAGTTCAAGGCACTAGTTGAAAGAATGCGGGAAGCGAGTGAAGGCTCTTAGGAGCAACAATGGTGGTGAATTCATCTGCAGCGGGTGGACTTTTTGCGGCGCAGAGTCGAAGAGAGGCTCATAGCACCTCATAACCCACGAGCGAACGGGGGCTGAGCGGAAGAACGAACGATCGTGGGTGCTGCATGGGCGATGTTGCATGATCGGGGCCTACCCATTCACTTGTGGGCGGAGGCATGTGCGACGTATATGTGCAGAACCGTTGTCCTCACAGGATACTTGGCATGAGTACACCCGAGGAGGCGTTTTTTGGTAAGAGGCCTGATATTTCCCATTTGAGGATTTTTGGTTCACCTGTTTACATTCATGTGACGAAGGATGCCAGGAAGAAGCTGGAGTTGATTGCGGAGGTTGGGATATTTGTGGGGTACA
Source organism: Pinus albicaulis (assembly GCA_034641835.2). Classification (NCBI taxonomy): domain Eukaryota; kingdom Viridiplantae; phylum Streptophyta; class Pinopsida; order Pinales; family Pinaceae; genus Pinus; species Pinus albicaulis. The sequence goes on along the minus strand of MU968551.1, from coordinate 3,025,942 downwards.
CTGATACGCCCCACAACTATCATGTGTATTTCCCAGACAGTCGCAAGACTGTTGTGCGACGGGATATCAAATTTCAGGAGGAGAAAGCCATGAAGTGTTCGCTTGAGAGGGAGCCACACTTGCATGTAGATGAGGAGCTATTAGTTCCTAAGGATGAGTCTCGGGATGTGGATCAGCCACAAGATGAGGTTCATGGAGTGGAAGAAACCACTCATGCAGCGCCAACCATCAGAGGGCGGAAGCGCACTACAGAAGCTGAGCGACTGGCTCAAGATGCAGAGAAGGTTGTAGGAGCACCTACATCACAGCGTAGACAGAGACAATCACCTAATTGGTATAATGGATACATGGCTCTTATGAGAAAGTGTATCGTGACAGAGCCATCCTCTTTCGAGGAAGCTATGGAGGATCCCGCATGGGTAGATGCCATGGTGGAAGAGTATGATTCGATTGTTAGAAACAGTGCATGGGAGATTGTCCCAAGGCCGGAAGGGAAATCAGTGGTGGGTTCGAGATGGATCTACAAAGTGAAGCAGGTAGCTGACGGGAGTGTGGAGAAGTAGAAGGCAAGATTTGTTTCCCGAGGCTTTTCACAGATTGAGGGGATCGATTATGAGGATACCTTTGCACCTGTCGCAAGGTATTCTTCCATACGGACGATTCTTGCTCTCTCAGCGCAGATGGGGTGGCACATTCATCATATGGATGTGAAGACTGCGTTCCTCAACAGAGTCATTGAGGAGGAGGTGTACATAGAGCAGCCCGAAGGTTTCGAGATCTTCAACAGCGAGTCGCATGTGTGCAGGCTCAAGAGAGCGTTGTATGGGTTGAAACAAGCACCTCGTGCTTGGTACACATGAATAGACAGTTATTTCACCGGACTTGGATTCTCCAAGAGTGAGGCGAATCCTAACCTATACCAGATTGTGGTGGAGGGTAAGTTGATGATCATTGTACTTTATGTAGATGATTTGATTTTTACAGGTGATGAATTGTTGATACTCTCATGCAAGGATGATCTTGCAAAAGAGTTTGAGATGAAGGACTTGGGCCTCCTTCATTATTTCCTAGGATTGGAAATTTGGCAGCGCAGTGGTGGACTGTTTGTTTCTCAGGGTAAGTATGCCCGGGAGATACTGGAGAATTTCAACATGCATGGCTGCAAGCCTGTTGATACTCCTCTTCTTGGTGGATGGAGGAAGGAGGATGCTACTTCAGCGGAGGTAGTGGATGCCACTATTTATCGACAGTTGGTGGGGTCACTTATGTATCTAGTCAATACACGACCCGATATATGCTATGCAGTTAACAAACTTTCACAAGCTATGGTTAAGCCTACCAAGATCTTTTGGAAGGTGGGGAAGCATGTATTGAGATATCTCAGAGGCACATCGGGATATGGATTGTGGTACAACCAGTCGGATGAGGTGAAGCTATGTGGCTTCACAGATGCAGATTGGGCAGGGAGCCCAACGGACAGAAAGAGCACATCTGGAGGGATTTTCAGTATCGGGTCGACAACAGTTTCTTGGTACAGTAGGAAGCAGAGATCCATGGCACTCAGTTCAGCAGAGGCCGAGTATATGGCAGCAAGTTTGGCTGCATGCGAGGCTATATGGATGAGGAAGATCCTGGTCGGGTTGTTTGGTTCACACTTGGATCCTAATGTGATTTATTGTGATAATCAGAGTTGCATCAAACTCTCAGTTAATCCAGTATTTCATGATAGATCTAAAAACATTGACATCCGGTATCATCATATCAGAGATTGTGTGCAGCGGAAGATCATGTTACTTTCATACATTCCCACGGAGGATCAGGATGCTGATATCTTGACGAAGGCGCTCACCGGGAGCAAATTCGAATACCACAGAGGCAGGATAGGGGTGGCAGATAATCCTTATCTTGTTGAGAGGGAGTGTTGAGATTGCAACAAGATGATGAGCTTAGTGGAAAGAAGTCGCCTTCACTAAGTGGGCCCGCAGGCTATTTTTGGCGCAAAGTCTATTTTTAAACATATGGATCATGTTCTATGAGTTGCAGGATGCTATTTGTGGATGGTTGGTCAAGTCGGGAAAAATAGATGGACTTCTATTTTTAAACATACTGGGCGGAATCTATTTTTAGATTGCCAGTCTAAAAATAGATATGTCGAATATTATTAGCTCTTAATAATATTTGGACTATAAACATTATCTTATTCTCTTGGAGCACTTCAGTTAAGTGCACAGATGTGGCACATGCAGCTGACAGAAGGAATTACGCTATTCCTAGGGTTTAGTGGAGCTATTGCATGGTTGACCTCAGTTAGAACTCATGTGACAGAGTTTGGTGGAGTTGATGAGACAGTTAATGGAGTTGTGTTCGGTTTAACTTAGTTGAGCTAGTTGTATCTAGTCTAACTGATTGATACAATTAGTGAGAGTGGTGTGAATTAATTATTAATTAATTCACTAATTATTAACTCATAAATCAACTAAATAATACATCAGTTAACTTCGGTGCATGGACAGTTTCAGTGGAGACTAGTGGAGAGGTAGGTGAAAGAGCAGTGTGACTATCAGTTGTGACTATACTGGTGCATGAGTTTGCACCACACATTGATGGAGATGCCAATGAGGATTGCGCAGTGCATACCAGAGGGATTCGAACACAGATTGGGCCATTATTAATCTTGGATTGCGCAGTAGAGGCAGGCTAACAGGTGGAGCAGATTGGAGCATGTGTTTTGCTAGATCTGAGCTTGTGTAGTGTGTAACAATTGGGGATTGTACTGAGAGCTTGTGAGGAGTTTGTACAATGATTGTTACATGATCTCTATCATTATAATATACAGATAGTTGGGGGTTTTCAGCTTTAAGCTTTCCCATAAATACTGTGTTTATATGTGTGATTGTTTATGGTTTTAATGTGTGCATGCGATTGTTTATATTTCCGCAATTAATGATCAATGGTAGAACAGGTTATGTATTATGCATGAAGCTCAAATAGTGTGTGATCAGGATAATCTCGGTGAATAATTTAACAGTTATTCAAATTTCTACATCTACCTTCATGAAATATTTACCTTCTTCCCTAACAACAATATATATCATTATTTGGCGACTCCACTGGAAGAACAAAGCCCTAGTTCTTCATTGAACCTCAAGGTTTCAAATGCTTGTAGGGTGATGCAAGCATTCTTCAAGGCATTTTGAATTCACCCTTGCAACTCCTTTTATGGTTGATATGCAATATTTGAAGCAATGTTTGATTAGGAAGATTTATAATCGACTTTCGATATTACATGGATTCCTGGATATCCGAATAGACTTGATTACAATTATTTGAAAGCTTTACGGAAGTTTGACGGTTATCCACTAGTAGCAATTGATCATGTGATCATGTGGAAGCATTGATGAAGATAACAAAAGTGATGTTGAAGTGGAGCATGATGAGGATGATATGCTTAAGATTTCTCTTCATCAAAAGTTCATTAACTTGATTGTTGAATTCTCCATTCTTTGGTTATATGAGAGGATCTGATGGCGTGAGTTGAATTCGTTCTCATCCATGATTCTTTTCCATGATGCTCGCTCTTCCTATTTTCTTGCACCCCACCCTTTCCCTTCAATGAGCCAAATTTGCAAACGAGGATGTCATGTTTTGATGCCCTACCTCACAAGAACTTGTATGAACAGAGGATGTTATATTGATCTAATGATATGCTAGTTACATTGGTTGTAAGATTATACTTAGCTCATGCATAGTGTGCTAGCATTGCATGGTAGTGTAATTTCATTGCATATCTCTTTTGCATAGCTACTGTCATCATATTATGTTCTCATGCTAGATTAGATTGCATATCAATTAGACTTGCACTTAGAATATATTTACTTTCCTATATTTATTTATTATATTGTGAAAAGCATGTGTGATAAAGTATGCCCAATGAAAATTCTTCCAATAGTTGTATTTTGATGTGCAGGATATAGGTCTATGTCCTTGGAGATTGTTGGAGTTCTTATGAGCTCCTCGTTCGAGTACATGGATCATGTGTTCTACGTTAAGGTCATGTCCTAAATTCCTAATTGGAACAAGATGTTCCCACCAAAAGTGGGTACCCCTAGGAGAACCTTCCTCATAATCATCTTCTTCTAGATGGCAGTTGATAACCCCTGACAACCAGCTTGTAGCTTATGTGAAGTGCCACTTTACCTCTACCACCTATATCCATTGTGTGTTTTCTCGCCCATTTGTCAAGAACACGTGTTAGAAGGTCGGAAATCCAAGCCAAAAGGTATCATTGTGCAATTGGGTGCTTATGCTTATTTTTCATTTGGGCATTTGGAATGGATTATTGAGGGAATTCGAGGAAGGAGGGGTTTTGACCATGCTTTTATTCCCTCACCTACAATGGGGGGTTAATCTTCAATTCTAATCTAGTGGGACCTCCCCGAATGTCCCATGGCTTTAGGAAGGGCACTAATTGGGAAACCACGATTGAGATAGAGTGGTTCCATTTCCCCATTCCATACTTATCACTTCCTTCATACATTATGAGCCCTATATTCCTTCTCCCTTCTCTGGGACCACATGACCATGGGTCCACTAGGTTCTAGCACACCCCCTTCCCTTATCCACATATTTGGATCGGGCCTAGAAATGTAGCTCCTTGATGCAACTAAAGAAAAGTAAAAAACATGTCATGTCCACAAGCAAGAAACAAAAGAAAGAAAATTATAAAATGCAAAATATGGTTGGGAAATTACTAATGGCATGTGTGCAAAAACCAAACATGAACTCTACCCCTTATCATTATGCCCATCACTCAGTTCCTAGGGCCAATTTTGCCCCATCACATCATAAAAGGAACCCTTGCATGTCACAACCCCTGGTGGGTGATGAACTACCCCGCCTTTAAGAGGGTAACCACTGCTACACATCATTCATAGCATGCTCTCATTTCCTAAAGCTTTGACCAGTAAAACAAAGAAAGAACAAGAAAAGGAAAAAGGCAATAAGAGGGACGGAAAAACAAAGGCCAGGGTAACTCATGCATCCACGATTGCTCCCTCCTCGTATATCTATGCCCAAAATGTGGATTTCCTCACCATTGCTACCCCACCATGGAATTTGGACCTGAGACCTCTTTCCCCCCTCCATTCCCTTATTATTCATATGCCACCTATTGATTGAAGGATGTAATAGGGACCTTTCATTCCCCTTAGGGACTGGGAACACCTAATAGGTGTGAAAATTTCTGAATCTAAGTTACAAAAATCCTACTGCAAAAATCTGATTTATATTACCTACTTGTTTTCATTAATTTAACAAGTTATTTTATGAATGCTTCAGGAAAATATTAATGTAAATATGCTGCAACCTACACAAATATACATATCAAGTACTAAAAAATAAATAAGATAATCAAACAAAGGACACTTATTTTCGAACAAATATCCCCAGAAAAACCCATTGCAGGAAAATCGGTGCAACAATTTTGAGGGTTTATATTATTATGTAGATTTATGAATACAATCTAGGGTGACAAATACGACTCACCCAACAGAGAAAATCCTTGGCAGAAGTCCCTGTATCCAGAGAGAGATACTTCGGCCAATCCAGCAGCAGAATGAAGAATCCGCACAGGTGATTGCGTTGTCCCTAGTGCTGCGCAACAATGATTGCAGCAAGATCTGCATTGAGACTGTGTCACCTTGTCTAGTGAATGTGTCACCCTCCTCGTGAGCCTTCCTGGCTCAGAAATCAATCTGCTAAATGGTTGCCCGATCTGCCTCAAAGAAACCCGAGCGCAACTGCTCAAGTGACTACGTCACCCCCTCTAGCTCTGCATCACCCTTCTCGCTCAGTGTGAGCCCTACTGGCTCTATGTCAACCTCTCAAGGGTTGCGATGTCTCTCCTGATGTTGATATGCCTCTCTGCAATTGTATTCTGGGCCTTGGACTGAAGACTCGCTGCCAAACTTCCGCTCAATGCACTGAATTACTTATAATTGATCTTCATCCGAGCACTGCTCCGTCAGAAAAATTCGATCTCTAAATTCAGTCTCTGTGTGTGTTCTCCAACTGACCCTCAAGCCTTCCTTTATACTTTTCCATTGATGAAGCAATGACCGTGATGCAATCTCTAATCGATGACTAAGACTAGAAAAGACTTGATCTTTTCCACTTAGAACATTCTCACCCACATGTTAAAATTAATTCACTTTAATTATTTAATTTCCTAAGTTTAGACTTAGGGTCCCCATTAAAATAATTAATTATTTGAATAAATTTAGCTCTGTGCGGAATTTCTCCAAACGATTTATGGGTCTTAGAGATCTCATGTGTTCTATACCCTCCACAAAGTTTTGGAGCTAGAGCACATCTGATGGTACCCAAAAATCAACAATAGTTTCATCTAATAGCCACTCCTACCTAGGGAGGTAACACTATTACGCGATCAAAGCCCCAAATTTGGAATGGCAACCTCGTATGAAGTTTCAATTTGCCCTTGTCTAAAAAGCATGGTTCACTTAGATGCACTAATGATTATTGTACCTAATAGTGAAGATGCAGCACTAGACATTGTGTGTGATTGGCAGGTGATTTTCATCATGGACTAGGAAACTTAACTGGGGCCCAAGTCCACTAGAGGAGCATTATAACACCTTACAAGTGAAGTGTTGAGAGCCATGGGACTCCTACCACTTGTAGAACATCATTCCATTCCATGGGAACCTACAACGATCCAACAATCTACACCTTTCCCCACATTATCCATGAGATGATGCACTTGGACCAGTGTGCCCCAGCTGGCATAGCAGTGATCACATGGTTTGGCAGTTGATCCAAGGCCCATATGAGGTTTGTCTCACCCTTTGATCCCCCTTAAACATTTGAATAGAACCAGGTTATTCTATCACTAGGATACCCATGACCCATTTTGTGCCCCAAACACAAAATCGGGGTCCACAAGACGATTTGCATGGAGATCTAGGGTCCTACCCCTAGATTATGATTTTTGGATCCCTCTTCACTCTCTTTGGCACTAGTGGAGCCCAACACATGCCCTAGAAGGGCCTACATATGCATGATGTCAGCATTTCGACCTCTTTATGGGTTACTTGTTATGTTTTAACATTGGAAATGGGGTTGACTTGTAACCTCACTTAGTGTTTGCCCATTATTTTATGACTTGAAGGGATTTTTGGCTAAAATTAGAGATCATTGGACATGTATATATTGAAGAATTTGCACTTTCTTCTTGTGAATTTCAGAACTCTTAGAGAATTTTCACTTGCTTCTTGTGGGTGATTTTGGAGATACATGGATGCATTTTGATGTATGGAAGTTCATTTTGATATTCTTTCGAAGCTATTTCTTGGTCTAATGGATGGATATATTGCATGTTATCCTGTAAATGCCTATTGTTGAAGATTATTATTTTCAATTATCTAATGTATGGAATTGTTGCTTCTAGATTATGCTTGTTTATGCCCTAATTTGTTGAAAATAAATTCTAAAGGCTATCTAGTTGAGTATGTCATATGTTACTCATTGTATAACATGTAATGAATGTTTCTAGTGGAGTACTTCTTGTTGTTCTTCATAAAAAATCCATTATTCCATTAAGTGGGTAATTGTTGAAATTTTGATAATTAGGGCATCAAATTTCGGCCTTCTTGAAAGGGAATTAGGCTAATCTACCACATCCTTGACTCCATATCCCCATAGGACAAGGAACTGGTCCAATCACTTGATGATAAACCTTAAATTTTTTCCACAATTTTCTCTTCTCAAATTCGTCCTTTTAAGGCTAGGGCAAAAATCTAGGGCTTGAAGTGAAATTTTAGGGAGGAGGATTTTTAATGATTTGAGAGCCTAAACATCAAGAGATAGGTCCAGGCTACCAAACCTGTTAATTTGGTTGGAATCCACTCATGTTTCATCCATAAAATCTCTTTCCTTAGGTGTTGCTCTAAGAGGGAAACCCTAGTTTCCTTTCCCTTAACTTAAGGACTTTCTTGAGGCTTTCATGAGCCTTGGCTTAGTTGAATATCAATGTAAGAAACCCTTTCCATTGGGCCTTGACCTTGTGAATACTATCATCATCGAAAATCTCAAAACCCTAGGTCTTGAGCCTTCTTTTCTAGGGATTTTCATTAAGAGCATTTTGCTTCTTTAAAGCCTTGTACCTTTAGTGTGTCTCTATTTGAATGAGCTTTAGTAGGGTCACTTTGTACCTTATCATTAGCATATCCCTTTTAAGTGAATCCTCCATTACCAAGACTCCTCTCATCGGTGAAAATCCATAAACAACAAGGGGTTTTGGCTGAGATGACATTGGGCCTCTAACCCATTGTCAGCACTTTATCTAGCTCTTGTCTCATAGGGTTTCCCTCTCCAAGACCTGTTAGATTTTGTGGTAAAACCACCAGCATTATTATAAGGAAATAACTAGGATGCTATAATTGATTCCTCTCTTCTATCAATATAAGGAAATAACTAGGATGCTATACTAAGTTGCCTTTATGATCATGGTGGCTTGCAGCGATGCATTACTCCTTAAAAATACTCTTCATCAAGGCTTCTAAACAAAGGCTCGTAGTTTTTCTTTATCGTAGGAGAACCAAATAAGGATGTAAATAGGGGAATACTTGCCTAACAATTTATTTTCCACTATCATCACATGTTCTCATATGCCCTAACACTAGACTACCTTTAGCTTCATGGTGGCTTATGAGCATGTCATGCCTTTTCCAAATAGTTTTCACTGAGGTTTGTAAACATAAACTAATTCTTTTCCTTTTTTGTGGGAGAACCAAATAATTCTACTATGCTTGGATGCTCTCCTAGCATTTGAAGTTGCAAGTTTTATCTTCATGGGAAACATTCATCAAACATCTTCCCAAGTGTTGAAAGTCATTTGAATGCTTAATTGGGGATTGTGCATGACAAGCATGGATCTGCCAATGACTTAAGAAATTTTTATTAGAGGATCTGAATCTAAGCATTATAGAAAAAAAGCCTCAAACCTAGCTTATCGACATTATTAACAACAATATCTTGCCATTTCATCTTATCTTAATAAAAGAGAATAACCGAGGTGCCACACTGCACTACTCATTCATTGACTTGACATGAGCTTCACATCCTTATTTTGTGTATGCATTTTACAACTATTTATATTTCATTAGATGGATAGCTAGAGTATTCCTCCTAATGAGTCTGTATTTCTCATGCCTAGTGTGTAATTTTGCACATGCTTATTTTTCTTAATGTTGGACTTCACTTGCCACCCTTTTGAATCATGCACATTAACACTAATCTTGTCGATAGCCAACCACTAATGATGTATAATGAATCACACTTAGAATCCACTAGAGAGACAAATCAAACTATTTTACTTCCTAAATCTCTCTCTGACATATGAAAATAAGCATTATCAAACAAAAGCCTCAAACCTATCTTATCGACATTATTACCAACAATTTCTTGCCATATCATCTTATCTTAATACAAGGGAATAACTGAGGTGCCACACTGCACTACCCCTATCTTCATCAGGGCTTGTGGGTGTGTATTCTACATTGCAACAAATGTTTGTCAAGATTCAAAAACAAAAGCTAGTTATTTTGATTTCTTGTAAGAGAACCAAATCAAGGTGTAGATTTGGGATGATTACTCTAACAATTATTTGTATTCTATGCCCACATATTCCTCTCACATTCCAAGATGAAAGGTTCAACTTCAAGGGTAGCTTTCATTAATTTCTTGTTAGAGGGCTGAAAATTTATTTGAAATCTTGACACCATATCAGCCTATTGACTATGGGTGTAGATCAGCCAGTGGAAAGACAAAATTTTGCTAGTTGATTGAATGCATCCTAACTATTTTCTAATTTAACAAGAGTTTCACAACCTTTTTTCATTGATGGATTTGCTAACTTTCAAGATTTCATCAACTAGGGAGGGAGATGGATTGTTTCTCTTATTGGTCTAGCAACTTATCTAACTTTCTCCTATTAGCGAGTCCATGTTTTTTATTCTCCATCTCTGATCTTGTAGTCATTTGTTTTTCTTTTTGATATACTTCACTTTTTACTCTTATGAATCCCCTATAGTGATTTCCTTAACTTTCATCGCCTTGTTACATGTTGGAGATATGTTGAGTAAGCCTAACTTGTAGCTCCAGTGGACCTTAAAAGCCATTTATTACACCCTCAATGGTTGGTTGTGGACCACATTACTGCTAGTGGGCGCCCACTAGCATTAGTGTGGTCCACAACCAACCACTGAGGGTGTATAATAAATGTCTTTTAAGGTCCATTGGAGCTACAGGCTAGGCTTACTCAACATATCTCCAACATGTAACAAGGTGATGAGGTTTAATAGAAGCACTGCATCCCTATGAATCCCCTCCGGTGCACTACAAGGATGTCAATATTGAAGCTAAGCATGATAATAAAACTCACCCCTAACCCTAGTCCTATTGGTAATATGAAAAAATTTCTAATTCTAAAAAGTGACCCTCTAAGAAGAATATTTTTTAGGAGAAAGAAAAGCTATTCAACATAAAACACGACCCAAAAAACTATAGAGGTAAATCTAGAGTTAGTAGAAGAGGAGGATCCATTGAAATTTTGTTAAAAATGTCTCAACATTGGTCAAAAAATATGGTTTTGCTTCATCTGGAGGAAAATATGAGAAGAGGATGAATGAGACTTGTGGTGAGGGTGATAGTAGTGAGGATCTTGAGAAATATAAGGAATAGAACATGTTTGTATCCCTTAAGAGGAAAAGGTCATTAAATAGCAAAACAAAGAGTTATCTAAAGGAAATATTGAGAAGCAGGTTGAAAATGTGAATGATATGGAAATCAATTGGATGATTCTGCCAAATTTCCTACTTGGACACTTGCACAAGTTGAGAACAACAAACTAATAGTAAAGGTGGTCATGTAATAGGAGTTATCTACCAACGAAGATAACTCTATCAACCTACACCATGCAAGCTACGATAAAAGAATATATAATTTGCTAAGGTGAAAATGTAATAAAAGGCTCTTAGAATACCACAATGTTGTTTTGATGCCAAGGGTTTGGGAGCCTCTAGTGCAATGAAGATACATGAAGCCAAAAGGAAGATGTTGAAAAATTTTGTGAATGAAAAAGACGAAGAAATTGTAAGGTTGAAGAAGAGTTTTGATGACATGGAAAGCATATTGAACCCTCAACCATTGTTTACAAACTCTTTGTTAAAGCACCTAAAGATGGCCTAAAAGAGTCTTTGGAAAATTATTCCAAAGCGAAGGCAACCCAAGAAATTTTCCCTTTGGCAAGCAATGTAGAGGATAGGATGAATTTTCCTTCTGAATTGTGGGAAATTGCTAGCAAAATTTCCATGATAGAGGCAAGGCCTCTTTGTTTAATGAGTCCTTCAAGGTTGAACTAAAAAAGGATATGATTTTTTAATGAAAACTTTGTTGACACATTTGTTAAAAATATCTAAACTTTGAAGCATTATAAGTGACAAAAGAAAAATCTCCCCTCTGATAAGAGATTGAAGAAAATAAGAGTAGTAGTAGTGTGGTCCACAACCAACCTCTGAGGGTGTATAATAAATGGCTTTTAAGGTCCACTGGAGCTACAGGTAAGGTTGACTCAACATATCTCCAACATGTAACAAGGTGATGAGGTTTAATAGAAGCACTACATCCCTATGAATCCCCTCCGGTGCACTACAAGGATGTCAATATTGAAGATAAGCATGCTAATAAAACTCACCCCTAACCCTAGTCCTATTAGTAAGATGAAGAATTTTCTAATTCTACAAGGTGACCCTCTAAGAAGAAGATTTTTTAGGAGAAAGAAAAACTAGTCAACATAAAACACGACCCAAAAAAGTAGAGAGGTAAATCTAGAGTTAGTAGAAGAGGAGGATCCATTGAAATTTTGCTAAAAATGTCTCAACATTAGTCAAAAAATATGTTTTTGCTTCATCTGGAGGAAAATTTGAGAAGAAGATGAATGAGACTTGTGGTGAGGGTGATAGTAGTGAGAATCTTGAGAAATCTAAGGAATAGAACATGTTTGTATCCCTTAAGAGGAAAAGGTCATTAAATAGCGAAACAAAGAGTTATCTAAAGGACATATTGAGAAGCAGGTTGAAAATGTGAATGATATGGAAATCAATTGGATGATCCTGCCAAATTTCCTACTTGGACACTTGCACAAGTTGAGAACAACAAACTAATATTAAAGGTGGTCATGTAATAGGAGTTGTCTACCATTGAAGATAACTCTATCAACCTACACCATGCAAGCTACGATAAAAGAATATATAATTTGCTGAGGTGGAAATGTAAAAAAAGTCTCTTAGAATACCACAATGTTGTTTTGATGCCAAGGGTTTGGGAGCCTCTAGTGCAATGAAGATACATGAAGCCAAAAGGAAGATGTTGAAACATTTTGTGAATGAAAATGTAATATTCCAAAATTTTCACACAGCAATTTGGAATATTAGATTTTGCAACTTTCACCTAGGAAAGGAATAAATGGGTAAGGAGGCCCATGAACAATAAAAATATGAATAATTTCCACCTTAGTAAGGAAGGAGATCACCTTAGGAGCTGGTTTTACACTTCCAAGTGTGAGCAAGGGAAAATTAGATGGAGACATAGTCAAGTTTGACTAAGTCAACATCCATTCTTGAGGAGGAAGAAATCACTCAAGTAAACTAGCTCAATGTGAATAAGGATCAACCTAGACACACATATGAGAACCGGATTGAAGATCCCTTAGTGTGAACAGAGGCATTGCAATTTGTAGTTGGATTGGTCCCAGTTGACCAAGTCAACAGCGCTGTCACAAAGAGGAGGGAAGCTAGGTAGGGCAGCGCAGTTTTGAAAGAGGAAGCTTCATGAAGAATTCACCTCAACATTGTGTGGGGTCCAGGGTGAGGAGGCTCACCAAAGATAAAAGGAAGTCATAGCATCAAAGGGAATTAATTCATGTATTCAGCTATTTTGGTCTTGAGACCACTTGCATGCTTCAACTATTTAGCTGGAGTTGCTGCACTGCTTAGTGCAAGGAATTCCTGTGTGGGAATTCCATCCTCTCTTTGGATCAGCTTGCTTAAGGGATCAAAGGGGAGTGATTTGAGCTTCATTTCAGTATTTGGCTTTGATTCGTTCATCCATACTCAGCCACAATGCAGTCTCCTTCAGAAAAATACGTCTTTCATGCAAGGGCAACAACAGCAGGGTTGCACCCTTTGATTTATGCTAGTCTTTGAGGAGGAGGTGCTCATTTCCCTTCGGGAGATCTAATAAGAAGTCCTTTGGCCATATTTATGTATTTTTCAGCTATATAATGTCATATTCAGCCATGTATAATACATAAATGCAGTAACTGCGTTATTTTCTGCAGTGCTGCTTGTTATTCATGTATATTGCCGGAAACCTTTGTCGGGTGTCTTGTTTTTGCTGTATAAGAGGTTCAACCTCCATTTCTCTATTGTTTGATTAATATAAGTCACATATCAGACTTATTTCTTCATTTTCTGTAGAAACCCCCATTAGAATAACGCATTCCTTGCTTCATTAGTTGTTGCATGAGCTAGGTTATGGGGTTTTGGCTTATTCTAGCTGCTTAGACTTGGGAGATCTATTTACATGAGCTAGAGTGATTTGTTTCACCTCAAATCTGCATGTGAGTTTTATATCATGTATTCCAAGGGATCCAAGTCCCATTTCTCACTTGTATAACGTTATTTTCTGAAGACAGCTGTTTTATGCTCTATATTGCTGCATTTCCCCACCCGGGAAGGAGAATATAGATCATCTTGTTGCTGAGGTTCTTTCATCTGCTGGTATGATGTTATTGGACATCTAATGAGCTGCTCTACATTTCCATGTTCATGGTTTGCTGAAGCTCCACATTAGTAATACCTCAGATTATTCCCAATAGTGTAGTTGTTCCTAATTTGGAATATTACAGAAAAAGACAAAGAAATTGTAAGGTTGAAGAAGTGTTTTGATGACATGGAAAGCATATTAAACCCTCAACCATTGTTTACAAAATATTTGTTAAAGCACCTAAATATGGCCTAGAAGAGTCTTTGGAAAAGTCTACCAAAGCGAAGGCAACCCAAGAAATTTTCCCTTTGGAAAGAAATGTAGAGGATAGGATGAATTTTCCTTTTCAATTGTGGGAAATTGCTAGCAAAATTTCCATGATAGGGGCAAGGCCTCTTTGTTTAATGATTCCTTCAAGGTTGAACTAAAAAAGGATATGCTTTTTTAATGAAAGCTTTGTCGATACATTTGTTAAAAATCTCTGAACTTTGAAGCATTATAAGTGACAAAAGAAAAATCTCCCCTCTGATAAGAGATTGAAGAAAATAAGAGGGGGATGGGATAGCAAGATGGATGTGTTGGGATAGCAAAATGGATGTGTTCTAGTGCTAATTGGAACATGTGATGTCATCGAACAAAGAATAACTTGAGTTTTCTTCAAAGCAATTGGGACAATGAAATATTTGTAGGTCCCTGCTCTCCTATTGGATGATAATAGTTCTAATCAGAGAGAAATTTGAAGCTAAATTGAATGCAACCAAGGTTTCTTTAGTAGAAGAGTTTAGTAGCCTCACCAATTTCTCCAAAGTGAAAATAAGGAGATAGCTTGATGTTTCTTTGCAGACAATGTAGAGCATAACTTGGTAGCTAAACAACAAGGTCGCATCCTATGTCGAGTTTGTTATCCCCACAAAATAACGTTTGCATTTTGAAGGATTTATTCAGTATTGCTAATCTAAAATTTAGAATTACTTATTGTGATTAGTAATCAGATGGTTCATTTAGTGAAGTAAGGGCGATAAGTGTATCAGTGTGACTGTTGCTGCACAAACATGATATAACCCAAAGCATATAACTATAATGAACATAGTGCTAACACGAGGAGTAATTTTCTCATAGCGCTAGATTGGACAAATTCTGGCATTGCAGATCAATCCTTGCCAACAAAATCTTTCCAAAGGTTTACAACTTTACAGGCAGATGGAAGTGCAGAGGATAACAAGAAACCATTTCATGGTTGTATTGAAATTGCTATAGATTTGGAGAGAGTTGATTTTGATACTAAGAAACAGACCTTGGTTAAGAGCAGGAAAGACATTGAAGCTATCACAGATATCCTTATTAGCACCTTATCACCACCTTATTAACACCTTTGAAGCACTGCCTTTGAAATCCTTTGAAACTGTGATATTGTTTGTTATTTCTAATATCAGTTTCCTAGTTTCTACTTCATTTGCAGAAGAAGGTACCTGAGTCATGAGATTCAGTGCAGTGGTGTCATTTTCAAATATCATGGCAGAATTTTGAATAACGAAAGAGGAAATACCATGATGTTGACAACATGTATTAGCTTATTATTGAAGAGTCGATTGCATGGTAAAACGACTATATCAAGGTATAGATATCAACAGTACATTAGGTAAGTCAAAGACATCCCATACCAGGTTTGTCATGTCCTATTTCTGCCATATAATGCCTCAGAAGTAGCTTATCCATGGCATCCAAAAGTTTCTGTCAGGTCAGAATTTATGTCTACAAGACAGGGAAAGAATTCTCTTAGACCTGTCCTTTTCATTAATATGCAATGGATTTTTCTCATCCTGTAGTGATAGTATTTTCTTTGAGGTTTTGATACGGGACTGACTTTGGAGACCAAGAAAAAATTGCAGGTTTTAAAAGCTTTAAGCGTTGTGTCGATGTCATAAGTAAATTCAAGGCCTGACTGGTAAAACAGTGGGGTGCTTTAAGCATCATTTCATAATTTTTCCATTGAAATAAATGACCCTTGTTGGCGATTTTCACTCGTAGCTTCTTGTCTGATGAAGATGAAGTATACAACAATACGGTGTTTATTATTCATATTGGAAGAATGGTCTTGAGATGCCAGAGTAGCATCCAGTACCCATATTTCAATGATATCCATAACAGTAGCACAATAGATTCAATATATTTTTAAGGTTGTAATGACATTTCAGAAAGAGGATTGTATCATTCTTGTATGAATGCAGAGAACTAACCAATTTACTGGGCCTCATGAATCAACAGCGCTATAGTTATTTTGCTTTTATTAGGCATCATAAATTTCAGAAATATGTGCGTGTACGAACTAATACAAATCTATTAATGATACAAATGATGTAGCTGAGAGAAAGGCATAATACTTTCTATAATCGAGTTCTCAGGTTCAGAGCCGTTGACCACTGTAACAGGGCATTTGCATTGCTCAAAATGTAATTACTCACACTACCACCCAGAAGAGCCTCTTTGATTTTTCCCAAGCCCCTGTTGCCTACTGCAAGACAATTAAGAGGAATCTTACCAGTTGCATCATATATTTTCTCTCTTGGCTTTCCCCAGTATAACTTCGCCACAACCACGACCGTTTTCTCTTTAGCAGCATATTTCAATATCTTCAGAGTTTTGGGATTTCTTTTACTCCATATTTCTTGATGGTGTTCAGGTTTTCATACTCAATCAAAGGAATGAGAGACAATCCAATGTTCTCTCAGAGTTGGGAGTGCTCGTATGTTACACTTCCCTGCACATGACATTAATGAACACGAGATGATTTCCCTTTCACATACATGTCCATTGCCCCCCAATTTTACTCTCCATCTACAATTTTTCTCTCAGGACTCCTCAATTTATTTGTATTATAAAGTTATCTTTATTGTTAAATTGGATCATTTTAGGTAATTGTTTGATTGGCAGTAGTTATAGAGATGACAACAATTGTGTTTACCTACATACACACTCAGTCATATAACAAACAATTGTGTTTACCCTCCTATATCAACAAAGTTACTTTATAGTTAAAATGAATTATTTTTATTATGCAGGGGCTTCCAACTGAAGCTTGCAACAGCAACACAAACTGACTGGACTTGCTGAGTCTCTTCTCTGTATATACGTATTCACCCATACACGAACCTATTCGGGTATTTCACACTCTGGCGACCTTTCTCTGCGGCTTCCCTCGCCTTTTATCGGTCTTGGTGTCCCTTCTACCCTTTGGCGAACCTCTGGTGAACCTCTGGTGTAAAGAAATAATACAGACACTACCTCAACAGACTTTAAGATAAGCTCAAAGTTTCTCAGTGCTCAAAATTTGCGGAATAAAACACACTATTTATTGATCAGAAGATTTCAAATTACAGAGATTTATGATACAGACCCTGTTGTTCTTTCCTAAGATAGACTGTGATGGCATTTACCAGTGTTTGCTTCTTAATTAATAAGATAGCTTTCTGGAGGCCACCTGGCCGATTCACAGACTCAGTCTTTGAACAAAGACACCCAAACACACATATAGACAATCCTATGTATTCCGGCCACTTTTCTCTTACCAGTGCTCGCACACTGATACGCAGGCTTCTCAGAATTACCTAATGACAGGAATCTCGATTTACTTCGTGATGCAAGCAGATCAGGCTTTATTAGCCCGCAAATGCAGAGCAGGAAATAACTCAAACTCACTTGACTCACAAAGACTCTTAAACTCTCTAACTATAACACCCGATGCACAAAAGAACCTTACTCTCCTTCTTTTATAGGAAGGGATAGGGGACAACCACTTGAGAGTCGGTCCTACCTGTCTAAAGAATCTTTGTACGTTGATTAATCAATCGGGTAGATGTGGGTAAAACCTCACTAGTTGTCGGAGAAGTGCTCTGAGTCTCCCGATAAGATCAAATTATTGTACATCTAACCAATGCGATTTTACGATGTGGATGCTTTTAATAAAAACCCACAAGAAAAGAAAATAAATATTAATTACACAGTAGAGGCTTTTTACCGGAAAGCCTACGGGAAAACCGGTCACTTTAAGTCCGTGACTAGACATCATGACAAAGTAGATATTTTTATGGAACCTACGAAAACCATTTAGGAGGGATCATCAAGGGCGGTAATACCAGGAAACCGGTATCTTTTGTACAAGGCCTCATCCTAGGATTTTGTATAGATTCATCTGGCAATCATTGGTTTATTCAAAACAATTTGATGTTTAATCTTTGTCATGACTAACCATTCATAGTGCATGATCATGTATTGATTTAAGATTTCATGATCATCAAGTCTTAGGAGGTCACCAACAATATTGCAAGCGGCATGAAAACATTCTCCAATATTTCGTTCAAAACACCAGTTGCAATGGTCTTGGAAATAGGATTCATAATATACTGGATCAAGAGCAGTTTTATTTATTCCATAATCATTCCACCATTCTTTCAGCCAATCACTTTGCCTATTTCTTTGCATTATCCAAGTAGGCCTGAACTTTATTTTTGTATAATAGGTTTCTCCTTTTCCATCAACATTCAGGATATCCCACCAGAGTTTCTTATAACCTGCAAAATTATAAATAGTGTCAGGAAAAATGATAGTAGGATCATTCCTTGGCCATAAAGCACTACCAATGGTCCATGCAAGATCTTTGGTTCTATTTATACAAAAAAATCTATGATAGACTCGACACCTATCTCCTCCTTCAGTCCAGATCATGCTTATGTCATGAAAATCATTGCTGAGGCTTTCTTCTGCTAAGTGAGCATCCATCATACTTTTGGAGTATATAATATCATGTATCCACTTGTTTCCTTTTGGATATACTTTTCTTTCAGGTACCAAATGAAGAATATCAGTACGAGGCTGCAAGTTGGCATCCAAGACCTTTGTATTTCTTAACTACCAAGTTGGCTTCCATTGATCACGATATTTTGTCCAATTTTTGTTGTCAGGAATAGACCTGAGAACTTCTTGCTGTTGGTTTGGATCCCATTCTGTTACAATCATCATAAGTTGTACAGGCTGTATGTATTCTATGCTCAGGAAATCGGGAAGGCTGTTTTCTACACCTTTAATATGCTCAACATCAAATTCAAAGTTTGCAAAAAGGGCCTACCATCTGGCAAACTTAGCCTCACCTGGCTTTTTGATATCTTTGGTCAGAACTTTCTTAAGAGCAGAGACATCTGTTCTAAGAAAAAACTTTCTATTTACAAGATGGATTTCAAATTTATCTACTGAGTTCCAAGCAGCTTTCATCTCTTTTTCAATGGTGGAATAGTTTCTTTCAGCTGGACTCCATGTGCTTGATGCAAATTGAACAATTTGTTCTCTGCCATTCTTTATTTCTTTGAGAATACCCCCCCATCCTTCATTACTGACATCAGATTCAACAATATTGAAAGTATCATCATCGGCAACAAATAAGATGGGAAGAGTTTTTACCTTGGACTTTATTTTTCTAACTGCAGCATTATGAGCTTCAGTCCATGGCTTCAGATTTTTCTTCAATCTTTGATTTAACAAAGACCTGTCTTTGGCACAATCTTGATAAAATCTGCTAACATAATTCAAACAACCTAGAAATCTTTGCAATTGAGTCTTATCTGTGATAATGTCTGGAAATTTATCAGCAAATTCCAGAGCATGTCTTTGCAAAGAGATCTGACCATCTTTGATAGTATGGCCAAGAAACTTGATAGAGGTTTGGAACAACTCTATCTTTTTCTTACTCAGAACCAAGCCATTTCTTTTGACCACTTACAGAAAAACATTTACATGCTTGAAGTGATCATGCAAGTTCTTGGAAAAAATTAAAATATCATCAATATATACAAGTAACCATTCAAAATATGGTTTAAAAATTGAATCCATGACCTTTTGAAATTTTGATGGAGCAAGCTTCAATCCAAAAGGCATGACGTTCCACTCATAGTGACCTACCAGGACACTGAATGCAATCTTGAATTTGTCTTCTTCTTTTATTGCTACTTGCCAAAATCCGGACTTCATATCAAACTTTGAGAAAATCTTGGCTCCTGCAATCCTTGCCAACAAATCACCTTTGTGAGGTATAAGATAGGTGTTATCTGCAAGAACAGAATTCAGAGGTTTATAATTTATGACCAATCTGGGGATGCCTCTGATTTGTTCTGATATTTTGTTAACGTAAAAGCCATAACAGTTCCAAGGACTGTCACTCTCTGATTAGTTTCCTATCCAACAAATTTTTTATCTCCTTATTACACAAATCTCTATATTCATTATTCATTGGAATTGCCTTACTTTTGCAAGGCCTGCCTTCATAGTCTGATTTATAGGGAAATTCAACAAAATGTTGTTTTCTGTGCCAGAAAGCATTTGGTTCTTTTGCACAGCATTCTGATTCAAATCATTGTTTTAGATCAGAGATTTACTTCTTGACACTTGGAGAAAGGAGTTGTTCTCCAACTTTCATTGTTGCCTTTAAATCTTTCAATTCATCTAATTTTTTACTAGCCATTTCATGTTGTTCCATAGCTTGAACCATGGTAGAAATTCTAGGAGTAGATATATATGGCAACTTGATCTTCTTACAACTCCCATCTGATTTTGGCACAATAATGAAATAACCAACTCTGTTGTCAGACAGTCTAGTTTACCCATGTGGTTCCACAGCTACTAAAAATGCATTGCCTAAAATACAATCAATACGGATATCTGCAACTGAAAATTTTAGTTTGATGCAATGTTCGTCAAAACAAATAGTAGCCTTAGGAATTTCATATTGTAGTTCTTTATCTCCCAATCCAACAACTTTTCTAAATGCTTTTATCCAATATTTGAATGGGATAATTTTACTATGGAGAACATTAATATCTGCACTTGAATCAATTAATGTTCTGAGGGAAAACATTTGTCCTTCAATATAAATGTCAAGCATTACATGATGATGCTAGTACTAAATAGTTAGGATCCTCATGTCTCTAAAACCAGTAGCAGTATCTCTTTTTCCCTCAAAAATTTCAACATTTGTATTTTTAAATGAACCATAATCTTCTTCTTTTCTTCTTGTTGTTTGCCTTTTTCTAATTGAGAGACTTTATTTTTCAAAGTAGAGATTTCAGATTTTAAGGTATTGATTTCCCTACTTACCTCCCCCAAAGTGAGTTGACGAACTTTATCCTACAGCTGGATTCTCTGGAAGGCTTTAGTATTTCTCTCATAAGATGCATCAACAAACAATGGTTTAGTAGAAGATTTCTTTGTGTTGTGCACTTGGCTTAAGAATGCTTCAAGAAGCTTGTTTTTCATTTCTCCTTCATCAAGTGCATGTATCTGGGACAAAATTTTCAATTCTGCATCATCAGCAGTCTGAGCCATCAGAACTTTTTCTTTTTGTTGCAGACGAGGATTTGGTTCTTCATAATCAGAAAAATCATCATCAGAGGATTGAGATTCAAAAGAATATTTACAATCACAATTTTCTGAATTAGAACAGAAGCATGTGGCCATATGTGCATGGATTTCTTCATCGGAAGAATTAGAAATAGGAACTCTGAGAGTCAAAGGAGGTACTTTCAGCCTGAAATTGTTGAAGTTGTTCTCTCATAACAATGTTTGGACAATTTTCAGTCTGGTGACTTCTTGATCCACATTTAAAACATATTGTAGGAGACTCAATTTTAACAACTTTCTTGCCATGAGCTAAGGCTTGTGATTTCTTACCTCTATTTCTTTTAGACTCTTCACCATCTGGACATTTATTAGAAGTGTGACCTGGTTTGCCACATAAACAGTAGGTCAACTTATCCCATTTTTATGGCTTGTGAGTACGCAAGTGAATATCAGATGGTTGGTAATAATGGGTTATGGGGGTGTATTTTTAGTATCCTTTTCTGGACTTGTGTTGAACCCTCTTTTTTCATTTACTATATTTGGTTGGGAAGTCTCTTGTCTGCTTCTTTGCCTTTTTAGCTTGCTTTTTAGCCTTTCTTCTTCTAACAATGGGATCATTAAGAGAAAGACCATATTTATGATAGATTGATTTACTATCATGCATTCTTGATAATTTTTTAAGAGACTTATTAACTTTCATACTTGTACATAAACCAACCATAGTTTTAGTAATGACAGAATATATTTCACCCCAAGTAAAAGACTCAAAAGGTAACTGGAAAGCTTCTTGTTGTCTAAGATAATCTACCCACTTTGAAGGTAAAGTAGCAAGATAAACTTGTTTCCATAGTAAATTTTTTGAATCTTTTACCTCATATATCCTTTGCATCCAGTCTCCGTGGAAGTCTTCATACTGAGATAGTTTATAACATTTGAGATTCATAAGAATCATCTCATTTTTATCTGCTATTTCAGTTTCTGATCCACACCAATGTTCCAGAATCATTGAAGTTAGGGCCCCTATCATATTATTCTGAGGATTCCCATCAGTGTTATGAATGATGTCACCTATTTCATCTTTCAACATTTCATTTTCCATTTTTTCTATAAGGGCTGGTGAAGACTCTGTTTCCCACCATCTAAGTAACGTACCAGTAAAACATTGAATAATAGTTTTACAGGCTTCTACTTCAGATTTTCCCCTTAAGCACATAAGCTTATATTCTGTGAACATCATATCAATCAACTGCCTTATCTTTCCCACACATAGGTTGTCAATATTCCATTCCCTGTGTGCATCTGGATGGAATGTGTGAGTTTCAGGAATTTTCCCTTTACCACTCAAGTCAAGAGCAGGATATCTTGTGAATTGACTTTTTAGTGGTTCATACATAGGTAGAATTTGAGCTTCTGTTCCTGAGGAAGATTTATCTTCTGGATCCTTAGATAAAGAGGCTATAGTGATATTTTCTGAGGGTTCTGCCTCTTTGCTGGACTGGATTACTTCTTTTGGAAGTAAATGAGGGAATCTGTCAATGGGCTTGACAGGATGCTGGATCTATACATTCCTTTTATGCAAAAAGGATGCTGGGACAGGCCTATCTACACACTTGATTTGAGATTTTTCCAACTGTACAGAGATTTTTTCTATGAGTCCTTGGGTAGAATGAAATTCTTTTTGAACCTTAGATTCTACCGCTTCAATTTTTCCTAAGGACTCTCTAGTATAACTTCTAAAGGAAGAAGTATTAAATTGAATATGATTCAAGGAATTATTTACATCTGAAACAGATACTTGAATACCATCAAAATATTCTTTAACTGTGGCTACCTTTGCAACATTCATTTCTAGGCCTTTAATTGCAGTATTTGTCCAATTTATCTGTTCACTGGCCTTTTGTATTCTTCCATCTATTCCTAAGGCATTGTCATCTTTAAGCACTAATGGGATAGCCTTGGCAGAACTATGTGCTTCTCCTAAAATAATGCCTTTGTATGGAGGAAATGTTGTATTTGTTTCAACTTTACTACCATCTAGAGTAGTCCATGAATGTTGGGCTGTAGAAGATGAAACTGTATCTGTCATCATGACAGATTCTGATTCTGCAATCTTTTTCCAAGTATAGAAAGATATCCATTGATTATTAGAATCCATGTAATCTTTCCATTCTATAGCTAGCCTAATTCTTTCCTCTTTAGATGTGCTGAGATCAAACGATTCAGCCTCAGGGTGAGTCATCAAATCCCAATTTAACATTGACTTCATCCATTGGGTATCTACTTTATTCTTTTCACACCCATCCATTACAGAAAAGAATTTGTGCATTTCTGGTATTGATGGCTTTTTACAGTCAGCAGGGAGATCTATAAACCTACTACTTGGAATTAAACTGTTCAACTATTCCAAGTATCCTATGCCATATCTAGGCATTCCTGGAGGTCTCAGATTACTGAATATTTCTGTGAGCCTTGGGTCTTCTTGTTCCAAAGAAGGTAGGCTATGCATCATTAAAACGTGATCAGACTCATGAGGAAAGGGAATGTCTGAGCACTTAGGATTTGGACATGGATTTACTGATGTGGAAGGTGGTGCTTCTCCAGTCCTTGGATGATGGTTATAATGAAGAACAAGTTCAGCAAGCTGGCTCAAATTTACATTTGATTTACAATTTGGGCAAACAACTTCTACAGAGGAAAAGTTAACTAACTGAGCAAACTCAAATAACTCAATATGTTGATAATGTACAGAAGAATGAGAGGAACAAGCAATATCAATTTCTTCAGGGTTTTTGTACAGGGGAGAACTCTTGCAAAGTTGATTTACTCTTCTGCGATCGCCTTACTCAAATTGATGATGAGCTGACCCAACCTTCTAACAATTTCCTCACTGAAAAGACAATGCCACTAAATCAATGCTAACATACTGCGATAACTGTCCCTGATGTCTCTGAAAGCATCACATTCCAAAATGAAATGTTTTTTTGAGAAGTTGTTTACCCAACATACATAATAGCCCAAACGACAACTTTTTGCCGGAATCTGATATAATAAAATTCAAAAAATCAGGTAGTTGGAGTGTTTGGAATCCATTTTTGATAGTGGAAATGGATTCAACACTATCAAAAACCCCTTAGGGCACACAAAATACTGAAGTTTAACAACTATAAACAAGATTCTAATAAAATCTTTGCCTGATTTTTTCAAAAATTTTGCCGGATTCTTGGTCATTCTGTGGTTTTTTTAGAATATGGCTTTTTTTTTATTCCACTGCCCCATAAGTGCAAAAAGTGCATACCCTTTCTTTTCAAGCTTCTTTAGGTCTCTTCCACCGTCTCTTTTCACACCAAAGTTAATGTGAGTTAGTTCTTAATTTAGAAATAAAAACCTTTGCTCTCCACAAAATGCTAGTTCCAATGTACTCTTTTTGTTGGAGATCACAAGTAGGGTTGAATTCTTGAACATAATACTTCTTCTTTCTACCCAACGCTTTTCTCCATATATCCTTACTAAACTTTTCCAGCACAAAATTCTTGAACTCCTTGCTATTTGTGAAAATGGATTAAGATAAATATAGTTAATGTATGAATAAAACTCTCTTCATATTTACATTTTTTATGTAAAGAATTAAAGTGTGAACAAAAATCTCTTCATCATTAAAAAATATCTAGGGAAAATAAGTAACGGACTGAAATGAAGTTTTAAGTATACTCCACGCCCAGGTTATATCTCGAAAGAGTAAATCAATTATCATGTTGATATTTTCACTTCATTTACATTTAAAATTAGATTAATATTATTAATTAAAATAATAATATAATAAAAGAAATAAGTTCTCATCGTTCTTTTAGAATAAGAGTTTAAGAGTTATAATTATGTGGATTGAAATAACAAGTTCATATATAATCATGTCCTGCTCAGTTCTCATCCCATCCGTTACTAACACGCAACTACTCCACTCTCCACAATTGCCTTCAGAATACCCTAACACTAAAACCTAGTAATTACCGTCTCTTTTCCTCCCCATCTCCCTCCCTTCTGCTTTTAATCTTCGGCCATGTCACGGACAATGGCTAGATCCATTCCTTCTCCTTCTACCCAGGCTACCTAGCACCATCTCCCTACCTGATTTATGTGCAAATGTATACCCACACGTCCTCAAAATCAGGAGCCATTTGTCTCATGGAGTCGAGCATTATGGGAGGCACAGGTTTTCCTACAGCCCTCTCCTTCGCACCATATGAGTACTTTCCTGGCTTTCCCACACCTTCTGACAATCCAGCCCCATTCAGTGATGCCGCAAACACTGCACATACGGGTTACAGACACAACACCCTTGAAAATTCTATGACCTGTATTTTTTACTCAAGCCAGTAAAGGAGGAACCTACTCTGTGAACTCTACCTACATGCTGCAAAAAAGGCTCAGGTGGTCACCAAACCCCTATGTTGGGATGTGCAGCTCAAGGCATTCATGTCTTGGTTGAAGTATGAAACCAACAGGTTCACAAATGCAGAGCAGTATAAGGTTAAGGAGATGAGAGTAGAGTTGAGAGTGAGAGGAGAAGGTGCCAGACCAGCTGAAGTTTGGAAGAATCATATATAGTTTGCAGAGAGAAGGGTTGCAGCACTCTGCAGCAGGCTCATCGGCACTTCCAGATACGAAGTGCACATGAGATGGTAAGAGCTAATAAAGGAGGTACAGAAGAGAGAGCCACATTCATCACCAGGCCTCAGGATAGCCCTCTACGGGGATGGTTTGTATATTGAGGGCCTCCGGACAATCACCTTCAATTGGATTTGATTCAGGTTGAGGTTCGCCCTCCTGTATGATATCCCGTAAATAAAACACCCAGATTTGTTGTAACCATCCCCAAGGCCCCCAAATAATTCTCTGCAATGATCCCCAAGGCGACCAAACAATTGTCGCAACCATTTATAGTCTGCATTCTACACATTTGAGTGCAACTGATGGAGAGGCAGTTTTTGACTACATCAATTCAACACAGTAGGATTTAAATACAAGGACACAGTAGGATTTAAATACAACATTTTTCCTTATAGTGAAAGCTGGTTAAGAAGACTTTTAGACAATAAACGATATTGCAGAGAAATTCTAATTTACAATTAAATGATGCTTATTCAGGTCCCCGGTCGCTTCCATCGATGGCGAGCCTTATTTCAGCTGCTATCCGCCCATTAATGCTCCCGACGTACCAATGCCATGCCATCGCCATGCTCCATGGTCATGCGAGCCATCTGGGACAAGCAGTGCCGACGAACAGTAGGAATGCGGTGCCGTAAATGACGGCGAGCCTTATTTCAGCGGCTATCCGCCCATTAATGCTCCCGACGTACCAATGCCACGCCATCACCATGCTCCATGGTCATGCGAGCCATCTGGGACAAGCAATGCCGACAAGCAGTGCCGACAAACAGTAGGAATGCGGTGCCGTAAATGATGGGAGCCGGACCCGAAATTTAAGTCGTTCCATGTACAGTGGTTGTACAAATTATTCTTTAGCGCGCCAAATCTAAAACAGTCGGAGTGGTGTACTTTTTGGGAGTACAGACGAATTGAAGGCAAATTATTATATTGAAATAATTATATTGGTATAAATAAAGTTGAGGTTACAATGTTAAGAATTTAGATCCGTGTATATTGCCTTTGTCATGGGACTACTCATTATATAATTTGCTAAACTTAAGGCATTCGAACAATGAAGTTAGTGCAAGTAGGGTGTGATATGGTTTGTGTTAGTAAGTTTTACAAAAAAATTCTGTATCAAGGTCAACATACTTGAAAAATAAAAAAATTATATATATAAATATAATTTTGATTTTAAATTAAATTAAATTGAAGGCAAATTATTATAGTTTAGCTTTTGGAGTCAAACATAATTTTGAATCGTCAAATTAATTTTGGTGGGAAAAGCCTTGTTGAATTCCATCTCCACACATATTTTAGAATAAGTAGTCTTAAAAAAAATTCAATTTCACGCTACTACAATAAAACTTTCCTAAAGCATTCCTAATAAAGAATAGTGACGAAAATTCCAAAGATGTAGAGGAAGATTCAGAAGCCTTACCCAAACTAGAGTTTTGGATATTAAATCCGTTATCGAATCAAAAGTGGCAATCTAGGGTTGCATGAAGAGACCAATACTACCCCAAAACCACGACCCATCTTCACAAATGACCTTCTTGTCCTCGACATTGAGGGAAGGAACCTCTAAAACCACCAGAAGACTAGAACCATATTTCAACATGGAACTGTACAAAATCGAAGAAGTTCTTGCTTTATCGGCAACCATGCCTGCAAGAGAAACTATCTTTTTCGTCGGATCATTGAGATTCGCCATTGAACGAACTACAAAAGAGATCTGAAAAATATTCACACATTAAAGCATAGACTAGGGAAAAACACTAGCAGCCAAAAAGATTTTCAAAGCTCTCTGTGCTTTATAGATGTTTGATTCAATTAAGCTTATGACATTTTTTGACTAATTTATTTCCCCAATGAATCAATGATACTTGGTTTATTTGGGTACTGTGTTTAAACCCTTTGTGAAATTCTATCACATAATTTTGCTTTTACTTATATGGTGAAAGTTAATTGCGAGAATTCAGAATTGTTTTCATGAGATATCAAAATTTAACCAAACTTATTATAGTAGTAAAAATAATAAATAAAATTGTTTTTATTTAATAATAAATTTATCATTAATCTAAACTCAATTTAATTGAAACCATATATATTATCTATTTTCAACTTATTACAAATTAATAATACACAAAATTTAAAAGCTATATAATACTTTTAAAAAATAAGACACAAAAATTTCTCAAAAACACTCAAGCTCAACTCAACTTGGCATAATATTATCTGTTTTCATCAAAAACTGAATCTATTCCTAATGTAAATTCAATATTCTTTGTATTCAATGATCCGATTATCCGATTATAACAAATGGCATAAGATTAAAACAAATTTCGATATAATAATTTGCCTTTAATTTAATTTAAAATCAAAATTATATTTATATATATAATTTTTTTATTTTTCAAGTATATTAACCTTGATTTTGTAAAACTTACTAACACAAACCATATCACACCCTACTTGCACTAACTTCATTGTTCGAATGCCTTAAGTTCAGCAAATTATATAATGAGTAGTCCCATGACAAAGGCAATATACACGGATCTAAATTCTTAACATTGTAACCTCAACTTTATTTATACCAATATAATTATTTCGATATAATAATTTGCCTTCAATTCTCGTCTGTACTCCCAAAAAGTACACCACTCCGACTGTTTTAGATTTAGCGCGTACAACTACTGTACGTGGAACGACTTAAATTCGGGGTCCGGCTCCCATCATTTATGGCACCGCATTCTTACTGCTCGTCGGCGCTACTTGTCTCAGATGGCTCGCATGACCATGGAGCATGGCGATGGCGATGGCATGGCATTGGTACGTCGGGAGTATTAATGGGCCGATAGCAGCTGAAATAAGGCTCGCCTCCATCGATGATCAGCCAACCACGTTAAATACACAACCAGCTACGGTGATGGCAGGTTTTTCTTCTCAAGGGCCGAATCTGGTTACTCCTGACGTACTCAAGGTTATCATCCAATGCCCGCAACTCACTTGTTTGTTTGTATCATGATATATTCATGCCGTAGTCTAAAGAGGCCGCGTTTTGACCCAAAATCCGGGAACGATTTTCAGAAAATCCGGTAAAGATTTGCCCAGAAACTTGTTTATAGTTGTTAAACATTAGTATTTTGAGTGCCCCAGGGGTTTTTGATAGTGCTGAATCCATTTCCACTATCAAAAATGGATTCCAAGCACTGCAACTACCTGATTTTTGCAAATTTAGTTGACCGGATTCTGGCGGATTTCTGCCGTCCGGGCCAAAACGCGGCCTCGGTAGACAACTCCTATATTCATTGTTGTCTTTCTTGACACGATGGAGTGGTCTACATAATGGGATCTCATCCCCTCTTAACTCAATTTCAAATTCTACTTAATCGTTTCTCCATTGCAGCCTGATGTCACAGCTCCAGGGGTGAACATCCTCGTAGCATATGCCGAAGTCTCAGTACCGTCTGTACCTTTCAATATACTTTCTGGCACATCTATGGCGTGCCCCCATGTTTCTGGTGTTGCTGGTGTTGCGGCTTTATTGACTGAACTACATCCTGATTGGACCCCAGTAGCCATTACGTCTGCCATTATGACCACAGGTATATACAAATTTGGGTGCTTTATTTGATGGGAGGTGTTATGACCACAGGTATATACAAATTTGGGTGCTTTATTTGATGGGAGGTGTTTTATGCCTACATTAATAAGCCTGGGAAAGGTAGGTACGCAGGACGAGGTGCTTCTTAGACTCAATCAATTGGAACTGGATCGATTGAAACTGGTTATGATTTTGTGAGATAAACTCCAATTCCTGCCATCTATTCCAATGCTTTAGCCTCTTTTTTCTATGATACAACTTATGATCCCACCTTTATCTCTGTTCTTGCCTCTTCGGTCGAAACTGACCCTCCAACTGGTGGGACCGCAACCTTTGAGTGTGCTGACTCTTGCTTTGATTCTTGTCCATCTGTGCTTCTGGCTTTATTGCTGCTTGCGTATCTGCTGCTATGGTATACTCAATCTCCATTTGAATATGCATCTCCGACAGGCACTTAATTTGCTTGAGATGGATCTATATCCAAAACTCAATATGCTATGAGGGCTAAAACGGGCTAAAACAAACTATTAAACTGACTTGGATGCTTTGATTCTTGCTACCTATCTCTCTGTTAGTGATGCTGCTAGATCCACTCTGTTATCAAGGGTTTATGGCTCTAAAACAGGGATCCAGGTTGAGGCTCTGGCTCTAAAAATAGAGGATCCGCTACTGGGTCAACAAATGGAACTAAGCAAGATGATGTCTCTATATCTATTTTTATAAAGTGCATTTTATATGGCAGTAGTGCTACTACACTAGTGGGGTACTAGTGCAGAATCTAATCCTATTGGCTCTCAAACATGGACTCTACCTTGTTCTAGGACTTGGGACCTGCTAATGAATCTATATTTGTATTTGGATATGCAACTAGCTTTTGATCTCATTTTTATACTAATGCCGCCTCTATTGCCTCTCTTCATGTTGCCTTTTCAATAAATCAGTTCAGTGGATAGCTATCACCTCACTGATTTTTATTGCCATACATTTTCTTGGGGTTATGGTTCTGGTCCCACCAGACGGTTAATCAATTCATTGAATCAGTCTCAAGAGGTAGGCTCAGGAAACATCAACCAGACTTAATTGCTTGACTTCCACCAAACTATCTGTAGGTCAGTAATGTTTCTTATTTATGGAACTAGTAATGTTTCTTATTTCTGGAACTAGCTTTTTATTATTTATGGAACTAATAATGTTTCTTATTTCTGGAACTAGCCTTTTATAGCTCTTTAGGTTATCTCAACTTATAGTTACCAAGCTTACTTCTTACTGATTTTTTCTTATTCTTTTCAAGCTATATCACCAGACCTTATTCGAGAGTACAACCTGTAGTTCTTAAGTACCAATACCCTATAACTATAGTTCTATTTCAATTTCATCAGTGAAGAGGTGGGGCTTACAACTAGACTATTCAATTGCTACTTTCTCAAGACTATTGCTTAGGGGTGAGCCAGTTATGAATTTATCTTCTTATATTCTTAATCTTAACACACTTTTTACTTACCTCTTAAAATAACTGCTCCTTAGTCTTTTTAGAAAATTATATCCTGGAAATGGTATATCACTTTTATTAGAAATTTCCAAAATAATCTTCTCTTAAATAATAAATTATTTTAATTTGTTTTCAATTTCATAATTTAGAAAAAAAAAATATTCATATTAGATTTATTATACATATTATAAATCTCAATTAATCCCTAATTTAAAATTTCACTTCTAAATCATTATTAAAGACATTATAAATCATCATTAAAAAAATCCTAAATTAAAAAAATTTAACCATCCTAAAAATTTCATAAACAAATAGCAATGAAATTTGAAAACAAACCACATGCTCTTCATATCCATGGCATCACATGTTACAAACTTACAACGAAGATATTGCCCGACAGGCAAACATCAAAGCAGGTTAAGATAAATAATGAATCCGAATTCCACAAATAGCTAATTATTTAAAACCTTGAATCCTAAAATAAAATTCATGGATATCTCAGTTTCACGCATGGTTAACTATCCCGAACCTTGAATCCAGAAATAGTATTCAAATAGTCAATTCATCTATATTAAAATGGCTCGATAAAGTTATTCTTATTGATTGGCTCAGTATAGATAATTCTTTGATCAGAATGCATTATTACAAAAAAAATACTTAAATTATTTATATTAAAATGGGTAACTAAAGTTATTTTTATTGTTAAATTAGCTCACTGTTAAAATGACTATTATAAGAAATTAGAAAGGGGTTGATGATTAATTTTATAAAATTTTACAATATGCAATTTTACATATTGAATCATAAATGATTTTTTAAATTAGAAAATTATGAAGTGTACTTTTACGTCGGTAAAGTTATTTTAATAGTTTGAGAAACTAAGTATATGAAATAAAGTAACAAGTCAAATCTTGATATGTGAAACAGCAAATGAAACATTTTACCCAAACTAAAACATATAGATATGATTTAAATCTGAAATTAAATCATATTAATTTAAGTTAAAGGTTCTAGACTCAGTAATTTTGATTAATTTAAGTTAAATGTTTCAGATTCAGTAACTTTAATTGCAACTGAGGAAAGGTATTGAGCATCCTATATCAGATTTAATAGAATGGGCATTAGAAGCTTGGTTTTCTTCTTAATTAAAATACTAATCAAGTAGTTAATAGATTTGTAAGTTGGTATTAATTTTTAATTAAATTTGTTCTAAATTTTATAGAAATTTGTTAAAAAATTATAAAATATATATTATAAATAAAATATTGCAAAATTTTACCCAAAAAATTATAAAGTGTCTCTAGAATGATATATGCATTATACATGAGTGTTTGAAAGTTATAAACCATAATTTCACCAAAAACTGTAGTGTAATGAAAAATTATATAAGTTTGGTTATATATCTTTCAGATTTATTTCAAGATCACACTTATGTAATCAGGATTGTGATTAAGAAATCTAAAAAGTTATATCTATTTATAACGTAAAAAAATATGATTAATTCTGATGTGATTTTCACCAAAAAAAATTATTCACATATAAATGACATCAAATTATATATATATACATCAAATTCGAGGCCTAAAGACATGTGAAATTCAAAGGCCTAAAAACATATACCGGACTAATTTTTGTATCAGAAAAAGAAAAAAAAGAATAAAATGGGTTTACTAATAAAATTATTGTAAAACATTTGAACAGAGGGAAGTACTTGATTGAAACTAATTTTTGTTTCAAAAACAAAAAGAGGAGAATATTACCTGACTAAAAAAAGTAAAGTTGTGATCATGTCCAGCCCCAATTTCCACTTCTTCATAATTTATAATGAACTCCAAGGTGCATTAGGATTTTATGTAGCCATGCAATGATCATGGATATGAAATGAACATAAAATTGAAAAATAAAATGCGGTGCACCGGAAAACAAAAAACACAGAAACATAACATACAATTTAAAGAGGTAAAAAGGAAGAAATCTAAACGCCAATGCAAAAAATAAACAGGAAAACAAACAAAACAAAACAGGCATAGCAGGAAAGTAAAAAACATGGCTGTGCCCAAAAAAAACCAATCCATGATCAGTGTGAATGCGAAAAACGGTAGTGGCTTCCTTAAATAGATGGAGCTGCTTGCTCTTCTGAACGACCGTTGCAGGCGCCTGAAGGGAATATGTGTTTTTTTTTTTGAGAAATTCAAATGGAGGAAACAACTGTCTTTTGCTTTTTTTGGGGAAAGCCAGAGAGGAATTGAACGATGCTTTGTCGTTTGATTGTGACGGATAGTGATGGACAACCGTCTCGAATCCTCGTCATCATACCATTCCATTATTATCCCGACTATGACAATGACAGCCATTCCCTGCTGTGAGTTGGCATCAACGCTGAATGCTTCCTCGTACCATTGTTAAACATGGGATTCAAAAGCATGGTTAAATATGGGATCCTAAGAGAAACAAATATGGTAAAATAAAAGTGAGATCGTTAAAAAAAAAATTGAGAGAGTTCTCCATAAGAATCTTCTGATGATTAAACAAATTCTCTTTACTTTGAATGGAAGACAAATTAGTTTGGAAAAAAACACATATCCCACTCTTAAGTCGAAAATGAAATTTAAAAACATATGAACAAATAAATAACAATATATATATATACACCATAAATGAAATTTAAAAACATAAACCAATAAACTTAACAAAAATGAAATTAAAAAATATAACAATGACAAAGTGTATGATCTACTATCCTTTCTCTCTCCAGCTATAACAATGACAAAGGTGTATGATCTACTATCCCCCTTGCCTTTGTTAATCCTAATTGGACAACTAATTATCTTGGTAAATTAATCTAAGCCCTAGTTGCTTAACTCCATCACCCAATGAACTATCTCCTTTAGGCCCAACCAAACCATACGTTACACACATATATAACGATCTAGCCACTGTATAAAGTACATTCAGTTGATGATTCAGTAATTAGACTATGACAAAGAGAGCCCTCACTCGATTGAAGCTATCCCCCTTGCCTTTATTAATCCTGATCAGACAACCAATTGTCTTGGTAAATTAATCTAAGCCCTAGCTTCTTGACTCCATCACCCAATGAACTATCTCACTTAGGCCCAACCAAACCCTACATTACACAACATATCTAAAGATCTAGCCACTGTATAAAGTACAGCTAGTTGATGATTCAATTATTAAACTATGCAAAGAGAGCCCTCTCTCGATTGAAAAGGCTAGCCTTCAATCTATAAGTTGGAGTGCAAAGTTTACCATAGGCATTTCTCTCCTACAACCAAGAAGACATTCCTGAGTGATAACACTTCATACTAAGAATAATAATGGGGAGACACGTAATTCGTTCAATTCTTAATTTTAAAAATAATATGTGACATTTAAAAATATTCATAATATTAATAAATTTCAAATTTAGTCATTAATCCCCCGATCGGGGTGTGAACAAGCAGGAGGCTCCGGACATCCCCCACGTGGATGATGGGCTAGGCAGAGAGAGAGGAAGGTCGGCGGGGAAACCAAAACCGCCACACAAATGGAGTAATGAGCGACAGGATGGGCAAGAGGTGGGCTCGCTGGCGCCCATCAAAGGCAAAGGTTGGTAACTGAGAGATTAAGGAAGTCATGCAATGCATACAATCGTCCATTTTCCATAGTAGAATGGGAAGGAGGCAGAGCCTGCGACATGAGAGGAGCTTGGGAGATCAGCAACGCCAGTGTAAACAACAGTATGTTGCCTAGACCTTCACTGTGATTGATATCGTAGAGAGTCAAATGCAGTCTCGGTGGGTTCTAATAGTAAATATGGCTCGAATGGTTTTAGTTTGTATGATGAATTGTTTTGCTACGTCAAGGTCAGACATGTTTGTTGTTCTTCTCAATGGGCACATGCACAGTAGTTGTATGGCCCTTGGTATTGTCCTTCTACTAAGTAAACCCCTGCAGCAAATCCCCTTGCATCCCTTAAGCATGGAGAGAAACCTTGTTGTTGGTTTCCCTTGTAATTATGAGGATCCCATGTTATCAATTACATGGCAGCAGCGAGCCAATTTTTTTGGCATTGTGGGTAGAATTGCTTTGGGAGGGGGAGTGGATGAGATGCTGGTGAGAGGGGAAGGGGGAGAGGGTAATTCCTCGAATATTTGGGAGGTTGGCTAGGCGTGCGAAGAAAACCCTGTGAAAGAGGGAAGCAAGTCAGTGGCATAGAAACTAGAATGAGGTGCGAGGCGGCCCAATATACATAACAAGTCAGGCCCTGGAAAATTAGCAGAGCGTCTGGCCAAAGGGGGAAGGGGTACCGTCAGATTATGGGCAAGAATGGGGTGTCCCTACTAGGATGCTTCCCGGAAAACATGTAACTCCTGCAAAACTTCCTTTTTCCAAGAGGACGATGGACAAGGGGAATTTGGGCATGCACTTATGGCCGAGCAGAATCGCTAACTTAATTTGGGGCCCTATTGTCTTTGCAGGCCATAGAGAAAGCCAAGCGACCAAGGTTGCGACCACTGTTTCGATGGATAGACAGGGGGAGCGATTGGTCACGACTGGGTTACGAGTTGTAACTAACGAGATCATGGAAATGACGAAAGAAGGGGAGGTTGGTAGGAAGGGTCATGCAGGTCGCAAGGACTGTGGCAAAGGGAAAATGTCAGCCGCAACAAGCACGAGTTGGGTCCTCGAAAAAGGGGAAGAAAATCGAGGGCGGAGACAATGCATAATATTATTCATGTATACTGCGAAGGCTCGCCTTCCCTGGTGAACGCTGAAATCTACAGGTGGGAATCCGAGTTGAGAGACAGAGCGGGCAAGGAACAAATGCAAGAAGAGGCATGGGAACCTCTGGTGACTGACCTAGGAAACACAAGAGGCAGGATGTCTCTGTTTAGAAAATTCATCCAGACTCACTAGATAATGGAAAGTTTTCTGGCAAGAGCAATGTCGAAAAACAAACAGTAGCGTGAGGAATCAATACAACAGGGACTGCCACAAAACTGGGCAGATGAACCAAGTTTGCAGGTGATCCAAAAGGAAGTTTAGTCGGTGTAGGTGCAGCTATTCTACCAAAATTTCAAGTTGGGTCGCATGGAGAAGATGCTACAGAGTATGCAGCAGCAAGAAATTACAGTCTCAAGCGCAAGGGATCCGACACCAGTGGATTCCTTTGATGACTAGATGATTGCAGTTTCTATGATTTTTGTTATTATGTCATTATGATTTCGGATAGCTTTTACTTGATTAGAAGCATATGTTATAGTAGATGCAGTATGATACTAGATATTATGGGCTTTAAAACTCGGTTGAACATGCTCAAAACATTCAAATTTTGGGTGGTGTTTAATGCAGATCGGTGGCCAACAGACCTGGTTTCCTTCGAGCAAGTTGAGGTCATCGGGAACACATATTTTTGTAACCTTCTTTATAGATAATGAATAGAGAAGCACTGCCAAGTTCAAAAAAAAAATGGTCATTAATAAAATATTTTAGATGTGTAGTTGAAAATATATTAATAACAAAAAAAAAATGTGGATAATGTATTCCATAGATAAAATGTCTAAATTCACATGTTATATGTATAATATTTTAATGTCAACAATGTATATATTATATTGTCTAAAAATAATTATGTAACTATCATATAAAGCAAAGTAATTGAAAAACATAAGTTTTATGGTAAAAATGTTTAAAATAATCTTACTCTTTTACATTTTGTTCCCTTTTTAGGTATATCTTCTTCTTTTTTTCCAATTTTCCCTAAAATCCAACAAAGAGAGAGAGAGAGAGAGCTGCTACTAAGATTCATTGATGTCTTACTACATTTTGTTCCTTTTTAAGGTATATCTTTTTTTCCTATTTTTTCCCAAAATCCAACAAAGATTTTATGGACTTACAAGTTTAAATTATGTACTCTATATAACATTAAAAAATACAATTTAAACAATGGAATATATATATATATATATATAGAGAGAGAGAGAGAGAGAGAGAGAGAGAGAGAGAGAGATAATTATTTTTTTCAAATTTTGCACTCTAAAAGCGGTTTGCATCTAAAGAGACTTGATCCCTCTTAGAACATGCTAGATATGTGCTTAACATGAATCTATATTGGTGTCAAACAAAAAATGGTGAAAAAGAAAATACTTGTTTTCACCTTTCTTGGAATATACTATAATGGGGATTGTAAGATTGGAGGTGGAGGGTGGTATGTAAGGAAAGCAGTGAGTTTTTGGGGGAGAATGTAACCATCAACACACCCTAGCCATCAATCATTTCCAATTCGCACTTTGGCCACATTTCCAATTTTCTAGGCCGGAAGTTTCCCTATGAGGTCAAATGATTATAAAATCACCCTCCAAATTGTCGATGCGTTGACTTGAAGCTTCTCCACCCTCCTAATCTAGTCTTCTAGCAAACTCAGAGCTATATATTTCTGCATAACAATGGATGTCCACAAGATATGAGTTGTAAGAAGTGTCCAATTGCACATTACCATGAATTCCTTGGAGAACAAAAATATATTTTTTAGCCCCCGTCACCCAAGGATATTTGGAGCTGCTTTTTTGTTCCATTCTACCCAAGTGATCTGAAATGGGTGGATAACTTGTTATTCTTTGCAAGCACCTCCCACTTAGTTAAACAAATTAAGATCTGGCTTATACTTTACTGCGCAGAATTGAATTCTTGATTCAGGTGTATGTGTTTTAATTTTTTTTAAACCTTTATGTGTGAGAAATTAAACTTTTGGTTTTGCTGATATTAAGCATGTACAACAACCATAAAATGCAGCAAGTAAGCATCAACACATAACAACAAATTTAATAAAGGAGTTCACCCGAATATCGTGGGCTACGTCTCCTTGAGCATATGTCAAATGAATTGGCTCTTTGGGATTATGGCTCAAATCCAATGGTTTTTTGGATTGTACCATTGGGTTTAGAATACCATCATACCCCTCGAATTGCTACTATCTTTCTGAAGATGGACCTAGGCTTCCTTAGACTTGACCTCTTCTATCGGTGCCCTTAAGCTTCCTTGAGCTTCTTTGTGGCACTAACTACTTAAGAAATCCTTTTCTGTCCTTGAAAATTTTTCTATTGTCTCCAGCATATATCAAACATCCAAAATAGACTGATCTTTTGTTCCAAATGAGCTCTGCTCCCCAATCTAGGCCTCCAACCCATGTTGGCCCTAGGTTGCCCGAAACTTCCTTGTGGCTTCTTCAGCTCTAGAAGTCTCTAAATGGCTCTGCAAGTCCTTCCATTGGATTTCAGAATGTCATCAACATAGATTATTCACTTGCTGAAAAATGCCTCTGGCTGCTCTGGTTACGCCCCCCTAATTGTTCCCGTGGTGGCACTCCGTGGCTCTAGGCTCACTGAAAACTTCTCTAAAGCATCTTAGCCTTCATAAGTCTCCAAAAGCTTTTTCAAATCCTTCCATTGGATTCAAAAGGTTCAAAATAGTCATAATAGACTATTGGTTTGCTGATAATGGTTACTGGCTGCTCTGGATAAGCCTCATTCTCCTGTTGGCCCTTGGTGGCCCTGATGGCCCTTGGAACTTCTCTGAAGCATCTAGGCCTTCATAAGTCCTCTGATGGATCTTAAAACCTTACCAATGGTTCCATAATGTCTGAAAAATCCAAAAATGACTATTGGTTTCCTAAGTAAGGCCTCTAGCTGCCCTGGTTAGGCCTCATACTACTGTTGGCTCCTAGTGGCCCTGGTGGCCCCTAGAACTTATCTAAAGAAAAATCACGCTCAAAATTTCTCTGATGGATCTACAACCCTCACCAATGATTCTGGAATGTCTAAGAAAGGAGAAATTGACTATTCACACTCCCAGAATGGTCGAATAATGCTCAAGATAGAGCATAATCAATTTTGTCCAGTAACACCTAAAACAACTCCACCAATTGTGGAGAACTCCTCTTTAACTAGATTTATTTTTGGCAAAAACTGCACAAAATATAGGGCACTCTATAAAATCTGCCGAAATAGCCGCAACACTAAATGCTAGTGGTTGGGATGTTGGGCACATGCCCCCCAAACCCCGCGGTTATGGTGACTGTTGGCGGAACTAAGGGCTTGAACTATAGTTTACAAAGCGGGAACTCCAAGTTAAGTCAATTCGTTAGCGCAAACCACGCGGAGACGTTGGCAACAACCGTGCCATGTGACAACACATAACTGTCGCAATAAAAGTTAGCGGTTTATCCGCTGCGGAGAAACGTTATTAAACCGTCACATGTGAACACTGCTACGGGGTTTGCGAACCGTCAGTTATAACAACTGTTGCGGGGAGTTTAAATGTTATGTTGATGCCATGTGAACGCGAACATGGGACCGCTGGCGGTCCCAACCCCTAAACTCCAATGCTATACACGTTAAATAAAACCCGCAGACAGTTATGGTTAAGAACCAAAGCATAGGGGAGATGACAAAACTCGGGCATGTTGGCGAGGAGGTCGTAGGGTCGACTCTTGTGGCCTCACCCCAAATTTTACCACATTGTTCAAGGGCCACATGGCGGCCTCAGGGCTAGCCACATGGCACCTTCCAATTGGTCCACATAAAACAACATACAATCAACCAACAAATAAAATGATGCCACTTGTCCTATATTGACTGGCCTGGAAGGAATATTATGGGGAATATTCTAGGAATATTCCCTAGAATATTATTTTTGCTGACTGTACCTTTGACGAGTCAACCCTAGTCAAATGCCAAAATTTGCAGTTTACTGGACTTTTCAAAACGCGATAACTTCATACGGTGTCATTTTTTCAAACCGTTCACAGCGTCGGAATCAAGAAGACGGGATCTATCAGGTCGCTCAGGTTCGACACACTTTCGAACATTTTGAAATTTGAGCTATCTCTTAGGTCCTTGATCCAAATATGATCACTCCTCCCCATTGGGAATCTTTTGGACCCCAAAAGACTGATCATCTGTTCAGTAGATGAGAGTACAACACCCTCACATTTCCATCCTCCTTACACTTTTCCTTGCTTGGCTTAGTGCCTTTGAGCCCCAACTCAAAGGTAGTCAACACTTTCCTTCTTTGATACTCTTTTCCTCTTGTCGAGAATTGTATCCTCTTTGAGCTCATCCAGAAATTTTTGGCGAGAAATCTTCAATTGAAGGTAGCTGAACATCATGTCCTTGATCATCGATCAAAGGTGGCTCAAGAAAACGTAAGTTTTCAACAGAAATGCATTCATGACTAAAATTTGCATATGTACAAATGAATGTATGTCTTACTGGGTTAAGAAGTCAAACCACTTCTTACCAAGCCACTTCCATGGCAGTTTTTGCTGCTAAAAATCTCCTTCATGTGAAAACATTTGTTCTCACATCAATGATGGAATCTTTGGTTCCATTTTAGCCAGTCTTTTTATCCTCTTGCTTCAAATGCTTGGGATGATTGGTTGGATGCAATGTCCAACATTGGGCAATGAAATGTCCCTTCTTCTAGCAATGTGTGCAAGTCTTTTGCATCTTTTGCTCAAGTTTCCTTCGTTTCAACAATTTCCTATATGCCTTCATCCTC
This sequence comes from Pinus albicaulis, assembly GCA_034641835.2. Lineage (NCBI taxonomy): Eukaryota > Viridiplantae > Streptophyta > Pinopsida > Pinales > Pinaceae > Pinus > Pinus albicaulis. The sequence continues at coordinate 2,985,416 of MU968551.1, read as the reverse complement.
TTCCAGCATTTTGAAACTTCATGGTTACACAAACCACAATAGGAACAACAACTCTTTCTTCCATTCACGTATGCAGATTTTCCATGCTTAACATAAACATAATCAAATTGACTATGGGAATAATTATACCTCAAATGTTGCTTTGCATGTCCATGTATTTTACCTTCTTGAGGAGATGAACTTGAAGAGGTTCCAACTTTCTTTTGAAGGCCAACATCAATGTTCATGTCTTGATAGCTGTCAGAACTCTCTTGCTCACCATAAGCTGCATGTATAAAAACATCTTGCTGCAACATAGAATTCAAACGATGGCATTCAACTCGAAAACAAACTTGACATGTTTGTGGGTTTGAACTTGTAACAAAATTTCTTTTTGGAGTTGTCTCAAATGCTTTCATGGCTGTAGATTTTTCACCATAATATTGAACATAGCCCAGACCAAACTTCTTAGGCCTTTCCTCAACCAAAATAGGATGATCAATCATGCTTTGTGCATGTTTGCCTAGACCCTTTGCTTCATAGCCCATTTTTAACATCAATTTGGACCCTATACCTCTAGTGTGCTTTTCAAATGAACTTACGCATCTATCTGAAGAGGAATTTGAAGACAAATTTGAGTGATTTACCTCTGCTTCAAGCATGTGTTTGGTTAAGGCCTCTGGGCATGATGGAGTTGCATATCCATCTCATGCATTCTTTGAAGAAGTCCTTTTTTTTTTTGCTTCATAGCAACCAATTTCTCATGAAGTTTAGTGTTTTCCCTTCCATCTTCATACAGAATTTGCACCATATCCTTCAGGATGTAGAAATCCCGCTTCATCTCTTCATCAAAGAATCTTGTAAAAGAGAAGGATTTAGAAACCTCACTTGATGAAGTTTTAAACTCTATGTAAATGAACTAAATAACTTCCACAATAATTCACAAAGCTTCAAAAAACAATTTGACAAAGCTTCTTAACAATTTGGCTGTAAATTCAAGCTCTTTTCTACAGCTTGTATCTCTTCTTCAAGCATCCTCTTTGCAAAAAATTCCTCTTGTGCTTCAAGGGTTGCCTTGAGGTCCTTTGGGTAAGGAGAATGCTTTCAGCCTTCTTCCTTCTTCTCCTCTTCTGGACTTAGCTAGCAGTAGCTTCCCTTAACCTCTAGCAAACTCAAACTTGCAAGCATCAATCAATTTGCAAACAGTTAAATTCTTTGCACTGTTAAACACCTTTCAAGTCAAACAAGCAACCTAGTGCTCTGTCAAGCAAGCAACCTAGTTCTCCGATACCACTTGATCTGAAATGGGTGGATAACGTGTTATGCTTTGCAAGCACCTCCCACTCAGTTAAGAAAATTAAGATCTAGCTTATACTTGACTATGCATAATTGAATTCTTGATGTAGGTGTATGTGTTTTAAACTATTTTAAACCTTTATGTGTGAGGAATTAAACTTTTGTTTTTGCTGATATTAAGCATGTACAAAAACCATAAAGTGCAGCAAATACGAATAACCACATAACAACAAATTTAATAAAGGAGTTCACCTGAATATCGTGGGCTACGTCTCCTTGAGCCTATGTCAACTGACTTGGCTCTTTGGGATTATGATGGAAAATTTCATTTAAAAGTTACTAACTCAACTCCAATGGTTGTTTGGACTGTACCATTGGGTTTAGAATACCATCATACCCCTGGAATGGCTGCTATCTCTCTGAAGATGGACCTAGGCTTCCTTAGACTTGACCTCTTCTATCGGTGCCCTTAAGCTTCCCTGAGCTTCTCTGTGGCACTAACTCCTTAAGAAATCATTTTATATCCCTAAAAATTTTTTTATTGTCTCTAGCATATATCATACATCCAAAATAGATTGATCTTTTGTTCCAAATGAGCTATGGCTCCCCAATCTAGGCCTCCAACCCTTGTTGGCCCTAGGCTGCCCGAAACTTCCCTGTGGCTTCTTCGGCTCTAGAAGTCTCCAAATGGCTCTGAAAATCTTTCCATTGGATTCATAATGCCCAAAATAGTTAGAATAGATTATTCACTTGCTGAAAAAGGCCTCTGGATGCTCTGGTTATGTCCCCCTAATTGTTCCCCAAGTGGCACCCCGTGGCTCTGGTCTCACTGAAAACTTCTCTGAAGTATCTCAGCCTTTAGAAGTCTCAAAAAGCTTCTTCAAATCCTTCCATTGGATTCATAATGTTAAAATTAGTCAAAATAGACTATTGGTTTTCTCATAAAGGTTACTGGCTGCTGTGGATAAGCCTCATTCTCCTGCTGGCCCCTACTGGCCCTGATGGCCCTTGGAACTTCTCTGAAGCATATTGGCCTTCAAAAGTTCTCTGCTAGCTCTGAAAACCTCACCAATGGTTCCATAATGTCTGAAACATCCAAAAATGACTATTAGTTTCCTGAGTAAGGCCTTTAGCTTCCCTGGCTAGGCCTCATACTGCTATTGGTTCCTGGTGGCCCCTAGAACTTATTTGAAGCAAAATCATGGTCATAAGTTCTCTGATGCCTATGAAACCCTCACCAATGAGTCTGGAATGTCCAAGAAAGTTGAAATTGACTATTCACACTCCCATAATGGTCAAATAAAGCTTAAGATAAAGCATAATACATTTTTTCTAGTAACACCTAAAACAACTCCACCAATTGTGGAGAACTCCTCTTTAACTGGAGTTATTTTTGGCAAAAACCGAAAAAAATGTAGGCCGCACTATAAACTCCTCTGACATAGCCACAACACTAAATGTTAGTGGTTGGGGTGTTGGGAACAGGCCCCCCAAACCCCATGGTTAGGGTGACCGTTGGCGGAACTAAGGGCTTGAACTGTAGTTTACAAAGTGGGAACTCCAGGTTAAGTCAAGTGGTTAGCGCAAACCATGAGGAGACATTGGCAACAACAATGCCATGTGACAACACATAACTGTCGCAATAAAAGTTAGCAGTTTATCCGCTGTGGAGAAATGTTATTAAACCGTCGCATGTGAACCTTGCTACAGGGTTTGCGAACCGTCGGTTATAACAACTACTACGGGGATTTTAAATGTTATGTTGATGCCATGTGAATGCGATCACAGGACCGCTTGCGGGTTGGGTACCTCCAACGGTCCCAACCCCCAAACTCCAATTCTATACATGTTAAATAAAACCTGCAGACTGTTATGGTTAAGAACCAAAGCATAGGGGAGACTGTAAAACGTGGGCATACTGGCGAGGAGGTCACGGGGTCAAATCCTATGGCCTCACTCCAAATTTTACCAGAATGTTCAAGGTCCACGTGGTGGCCTGAGGGCTAGTCACATGGCACCTTCCAATTGGTCCACATAAAACAACGTACAATCCACCAGCAAATAAAACGATGCCACTTGTCCTCCATTAACTGGACTGGAAGGAATATTCTGGGGAATATTCCAAGAATATTCCCTAGAATATTCTTTTTTCTGACTATACCTTTGACCAATCAACCCTGGTCAAATGCCAAAATTTGTAGTTTACTGGACTTTTCAAAACGCGATAACTTCTTCGTACAGTGTCGATTTTTTGAACCGTTCATAGTGCCAGAATCAGGAAGACGAGATCTATTTGGTCGCTTAGGTTCGAAACACTTTTGAACACTTTGAAATTTGAGCTATCACTTAGGTCCTGGATCCAAATCTGATCGCCAAGGGAGGATCCATTATTCCTGATTCCTTGACTACAGAAATTTGAAGCATAATATTCATATTTTTTGAAAAATGCACTTTGGGACCCATGCAAGGGATATACAATAGATCAGGATGGCTTCTAGAACAAATTTTATCAGTACAAGGTGACCTGCTCTTGAAAGCCATTTTAGACTCTGGATTTTTAATCTCCTTTCTACCTTGGCGATGAGCTATGACCAATCCTCCTTGTTGTAGCTATTAGGTTCTAGTAAAACCCAAATAATTTAGACCTTCTACAAGGCGCTTCGTCTCAAAAGGGATTTGTTGAAAGAATCAATATGAGTCCCATTTCCTCCTCTTCCAGGTTGCGATGAGAAAGAGTTGATTTTTTGTTGTTTATAGTCATCCTCATGGCTCTTCCATAAAGATAAATGATATCCATTAGCTTATCCACATATCTTTAAAGAGTCATCACAGAATAAAAATGTCATCAATAAATAAGAGGTGAGTCAATAACAGGAAGCTAGTAATAAAAGTTCCTTGAAATTCCTCTCTTGTCTTACCTTCAGTCATAAGGCATCTCAAACTCTCTGCTACGAGAAGAAACATCAAGGGTGATAAAGGACATCCCTGTCTAAGCCCTCTTTGGACATGGAAGAAGGGGGATGTCAACCCATTAATCAACATTGTAAAAGAATTTATCTGAATTCAAATCATAACCCAAGAAATGAAATAAAGGTTGAAACCTACATGAGTTAAAAGGAGTCTGATGTTTGTCCAATTAACCCTGTTCTGAGCTTTGGAGAGGTCTATCTTAAGAACTGCACCTTTGAACGCTACTACATATAGAAATAAATTTCAATGAAATTGTATGATGATACGACTAAAATCGATCGTACTATAAAAATTACAAGAAAAATGCCATCATTATTTATTTATTTTTTTCCAATACGCCCACATTCATTAGTCTTATGACACACCATCTCTATTTCATCGTAATTTATTTGGTTTTATTGTTTTGCCACAAGACCGACAACAAGCCAATTCAATGAGGCAACTTCTATCCATTCAGCTGTTCAAATGATCAATCAATATCTTTGACTGGGCAACGTTGACTTAGTCAACAAATGTTGAAATTTTGGCGATACATAAATTTAAAGTATGTTGTATTTAAGTGATGTTGCTTTCAAACAATCAGACACTTTTTTTAACTAGTCAACCTTGACTTGGTCAATGAATTTTATCATTCTGATGGTACATAAATTTATAAATATGTTGCATTTAAGAGACTTTAAGATATTTTTGTTATAACTACATCAATTCTGAAAGGTTACAATGTGTTCTTGTCGAGCGAAAAGTAGAATTATTTTCATATATATCAATTGCATTAGAAAAATATAATAAGGTAATATGCCACTTACTTTTATAGCATAATCATCACCTAATTTTTTTGTGTGGAAGAATGTCAAAAAACATTAGTAGGAAATAAAATCAAGGGGATGATAGGAGATGATATTTCCCTTGCACTAAATGTGGGAGCTTACGTCTTGTAAGAGTTTTAAAAGAAACAACTAAAAGATATTCTAGGAGACATGGACACATTAAAAGGGGAAAGAAGGAATATTGTCCCTTAGTAAGCTATATATTAATTATATATTGTATTTATATTAATTATATTAATTATATTTGTAAATTTTTATATTTTTATAATAATTGTCATGAAAACTAAATTTGTATGATTGTTTGTAGTTATAAAGTCAAGTTGCCCCCCCCCCTAGGTGTCCAAATGCACCAAGTAGTAGTAGAAATGATGTTGTACAAGATGAGGAACATGTAGTGAATATTGAAGATCAATTTAATGATCATAAGGAAGCAGATGAAAATAATAGCATAATTCAATATGATATGACAAATGTAATGATCCAAGACCTGTTCTCTCAACCAATCAATGATCAGGACGAGGACAATCATGATATTTTGATGTACCTTTTCTAGAAAAGGTACCGACACCACTTTATGAAGGCTCAAGAGAAAATATTCTCTCTGCTACATTATTGTTGGTGAACCTAAAGGTTTTGAATGGTTTGTAAAACAATTGTATGACACAAATTCTAAGGCTTGTAATATGCTTCATCACATAATATACATAAAGGTTTATTTTTTTCATTTTTTTAGTGTTAATTAATGTGTAAAATAAGAATGCAATATTTAAGTTTAATATTCTTTACACTAACTAGTTATTTTTTATGTTGTATACTTTTAGGTGAAATTTTGTTACCATCGCCAAATATGTTACCTCGCACAAACTGATATTTATATGCCATTATGAAAGAAACTAGAATGGGGTATCAAGCTATAGATGTGTTTCCTAATGATCACATTATAAATGATGGATAACAGGTATCGAAAACAAAATGCATGTAATGTCAGAGAAGTAGATATTGAACGGAACAAATAACATAAACAAATGCTTCAAATAGTTCTTCATCAAATTCCCATAATTCAATGTTTGCAACGATTTTTCAGGTGCAAAACATAGTACAATTTATGGATTACTATGGACGGAAGAGAAGTGAAGATATTGTTCTTCAAATAGTTGCAAATAGTTATGAATTTAGGGAAATTGAGGGAAAATGGTTGCATTTTAAAAATGAACCTAGTAATGTTAGGATTTCATTAGAAGCTAGTGGTGTAAATCCATTTGTATAGCTCAGGGCTATTTACTCAGTGTGGCTAATTTTTGTTATTAATCATAACCTTCTTCCTTGGATGTCAATAAAGAGGGAGCACAAAATGTTGACAATTATTATTGTTGGCATTTGTTTACATTAAATTTTTGAATGTAACATTTTCATTTGTCTTATTTGTTTCACAATATCTTATATTTATTTATTTACTTATATATAGATATCATGGTAGTAATGTTTGAACAATTAGATAAGTACCAAGTTAAAGATATGAATGTATATATCGAGCCTAGTATTGACGAGTTACTAAAGTTATGGGCTAGAATCACTATATATGATGTATATAAACCAATAAGGCAAAAGGAAATTTCAATTCCATGGAATACTTGAATGGACAATTCATGACACCCTAGGACTAACACATTTTTGTGGTATGTAACATTCCAATATTGCACTTTAATAATATATAATTATTTTAACATGTCATGTATTCTTTTTAAACAATCCCTTCATATAATTGACATTAATCCATCTCTTGTAGGTCTTCAAACAAATGGTAAATTTGCATGTCCAGTTTATGGTCCTAAGACCAAACTTTGTCGTTCAAAAAGTTTATGAGAGGTGTTTGATGAGTATAGGAAATTCATTTCTAACAACCATATGTATCGTACTACACAAAATACATATTTTCAATGGGAAAGAAGAGATTGTATTAAAAAGGTGAAGAATGACACCTCACCTATGGAAGTTGGAATATAACAGAGGTAGTCGAGGTACACAATTTGTTAAATATATATAATGTTTTTTTATTGAATTTTTTCTACCCTATTTGATAATTATTGTTTTGATTTCTTCTATGCTTAATCAATTTCATGAAGGTATTAATCATGAGCTTCCATGAGGAATGAAAAGTTATCCCACTAATCTGGTGCTCAAAAATATGCTTAAAAATGAAAGTTTTCAGAATGCATTGAAACCTATGCACTTACATATATCTCGTTGTTATGAATTTGGCGCAATTAGTTTCACACAAAACCGACATTGTATGCTCCCAAAAACACATTCTGATCGATTTTGGAAACAACTAAAATTTTAAAAATGCAGTGTGCAGGCTACCCAGTCGACAATTTGTACAACTAACTAGGCCTGCTAACCAGGCAAGGTGAATGGGCTTCAGGAGCCAATGGCCATGTGCCAAGTGGCATTTTCTCATTGGGATGACTAGGAAAATTTTCATTGGTTTGTGGTGTTAGTGATGTGGACCAACCAGAGGCTGTCACGTGGTCTAGCTAGAGGCTTCCTTGTGGCACCTCAGTGGAACACAAAAATTGGTTTTAGGGTTAGGTTGACACCGGTGAGGATCAAACACGAGACCTACACAACACAAATTGTGAGCCTAACCAATACACTGCGCATATGACTTGTTTATATATGGGGGGAAAACCTTATAAATTTTTTATATATTTCGCATTTGGCACGGGGGTTGGGCTAGCGCCTAGCCCCTGGACACCCAACACCATGGAACCGCAGGCTGAGGGCCGGGGGCTGGACCGTAGCTTGGCCCATGTAGTTACCATACTCATTGCGAGTTAAACCACCGACGTTAACCAGCCATGTGAACGTGCGAACCGTAACTACCACGCTCAAACCATCTGCCCAAACCACCAGCTTTTAACCGCCCATGTGAATGCACAAATCGTAACCGTTGTGCCAAACCGTCCACCCAAACAACCAACCTTTAGCCGTCCATGTGAACTCGCCCAACCGTGACTGTCAAGCGGACCACTAGCAGAGGGGGCCAACCCCAAGTCCTATGGACCCAAGGTGACCAGGGGCGCGCGAATATTCGGGGGCTTAGAGGACATTTTAACGGTCCTAAAAATTCACCCATCGAGCAGGAATCATGCCAGGTTTGGAGGGAAATTTTCGCGTTTGGTACGCCCATGCTAGGTTTGGGCCGAATTGTGGGGATTTTAGCTGCAGAATTGGGGAAAAGAGAGAAAGTGGCATAAATTTTTCAGTTTTTGGTCTTTTTGGGAGCAAAAAGAGGCTATACAGGCATTTTTGATAGCTCATGTTAGTGTCTATGAGTCACTAGTGATAAAATGTACTCTTTCCATGTGATTGATAAGGTCTTATGGTCAAATTGTTACATTTTCAAATAAAATTTGACACCTCTTTTGGTTTTTAAATGGTTAAGTCATTGTATAAGTATGATTTTCACTCTCATGTCATGGTCAACAAGGTCAATTCACAATTAGTTTCATGAGTCATTAAATCACCATATGTCATTTTTCCTTCATCAAAGTGTTATTATTTAAAATCTGAAAAGGAAGAGTCATGGTGTCATAGAGTTGATCATGAAAGGGTCATGAGTGTCATCATTTTTCCATTGGGAGCCATGTCACCATCATCCAAAACAAGTAAGTGTCATGAGAATTAGTACTTAGGGAATAAAGCACATCATTATGTCATTTGGTAGAGTACATGATGTCACTCCACCAAAATCGAGTGTTTGAGTTATAAAGGGACATCAAAGTGTTTTAAAACTTCATTCCATCCTTCCACAAGTTTAAAGAGCTCCTCTCTATCAATTTTGAAGAGTTGTCATAGCCACCAAAGCTTCAAATTTTCCTACTACTGCTCTTCCATCAGTTTGTTGCGGTTTTGGAGGGATTGTTGCACTTTTGTTTTGGAGTCATAAGGAGGAAATAACAAGTTCCAAATTCATCTCAGTGCTTCAAACATATTCAATCAAGTAAGTGGAGCCTTAACAAACCCTTGCTTCAGTCAAATTCCTCAGAGAATTGATTAAAATCATTTGCCTATGGTTTCTTCTACGTTTTTGAATTTCAAGGTCACTTTAGCTTCTTTCAAGAGGAATTTCCTAGTTTCTAAGCCTACACATCCTAAATATCCCTCATCAGACATTTCACGCCATTCTGACACTTAAATTTAGTCATTTCATCATTTTCTCTCACTACCCTAGCTAGTTGATGTGTTTCTAGACTAGGACTGTGTTTTTCCTTTTTCACTCCCTTTCCCTCACTCAAATTGAGGAAATTTACTTTCATTGTCTTCCTAAAATGCTTCCCTACTCCCCATAAATTTTTTTTAAATTTTTCTTTCCCTCCATCCCATCCATTCCATACTCTCAACTTGCTGCATTTTCTCCCTTATTTGCAGCTCAAGTCCCCTTACCCATTATGGTGTGAAACTAAGGTTTCCTGTCAGAAACAAAGACAAACATGGCAGAGACCAATGAAAATATGAAATTCATAGGAGGAAAGATATCAAGATATGAACTCATTTATATGCAAGAGGTCAATTCATCAGATTTTATAAGAAGTTCATTTGTAGAAGCATGTTGTTTAGGGTTTTGTAAGAAAGTGCAAGAGGTGGGTTATAATCCTAATCTAACAAGTTTATTTGCCCTCATTTTCAAAAGAGACAATGTCACAATTTTAGGGGTGAAATTTATGGTGTCAGCAGAGATCATATCTTCAGCAACGACAATCCCTAACGAAGGTTGAATTTGGTTCAACGAGATGGATTTAGACCTTGAGCATTATAATATTTTCTTGAAACCAAAGTGCAAGGAGTCCCCTTCTCATATCTTTCCTAGTAGACAATTGTTGGAAAAGTACATCCCTTTGATGAAGATTATCATGAATTATTTCACTTGTGAGGGGAGATTTAGCAGGTTATACTAGTATCATATCATATTATTGATACATTTCACTTCCATCAAACCCCTAAACCAACCCAACTATCTGTTTATAAGTTTAGCGAAAATTACTGAGAAGGTGCAATCCAAAGGAAGCAATCACCATGAAAGTCCCTTCCATCTTTCTCTGATAAAAATGATAGTCCTCCACCAGTTGGCACAGGTCGATATGTCATGGGAAAAAATATTAGATTCGGCTTCACTTCTTTCTGTCTCAAACAAGACAAATATTCAAAGCTCTCCTTCATCACCATCAGGACCACAAGGAGATGAAGCATCAAGTATGCCATCAATGACAAGAGCTCAGCCTACAACAGAGATTTCAAGGGCTGATAAGAAAGGTAAGAAGTTGTTTTTTGTTTCTGAGGCACAAGAGGAGATGCCTAGGTCTAGGCCTAAAACTAGATCTCAAGCTAAAAGGCTATCCAAGGAGGCAGTCATTAAAGAAGTGCAGGTTGAAGATATAAGAGAGAAATCACCTAGAGATAGAGATGATGCACCTTTGCAACATGAAGAAGAGATACCTCCTGAACTTGAAATGGTAGACGTATAAGAAGAGTAGCATGGAGATAATCCATCATAATACATCATCAAGGAAAAAGAGGCACAAATTATGGAGTTAAAAGATGATCTTTCCAAAGCCAATTTCATGGTGGCTTTCTTGCAACAAGAAAATTGAAAATTGAAACTAAGCCTACTGCAGCAGAGTAAGCCACAAAATGACCCTCCATCATCTATCCAAGTAGATAATTTGATAGCAAAGTATAAAGGCAAAGCCATAATTGATGTGGAGCAATTGGAAGGGAAGGACATTCATATGCAATATAGAAGGCCTAAAACTAGAGCAATGGAAAGAAAGGAAAAACATGAAAAAGAGCCATCCCCTCCTCAAGCCCATAAAGACATAAATGACATCATAGATGATGAAATTGAAGAAGAGAGGGAGTATTGGCTTGGGGTAGTAAATGAACATTTGGAAAAGTTATTGAAGAAGGCCAACAAGAATACCACTATGCAAAGGAATATGGCAAGGCAGTTTGCAAGGTTGGGGTTAAGAAAATGAAGAAGCTCAAGAAGACCCTAAGAAAACTCAAAAATAAGGATAACCAAGACCTCTTAGAAGATGATTCATTGGTGGCTTGAAATCATAATAGAAAATAGAGGAGAAAAAGACCATTTTTTTTAGTTTTTGTGTTTTTTATGCACACAGTCAAAAAACACACTACAAAAACACAACAAGTACTCACTGAACTTTTTTCTAGGAGGCCCAAATTCACTATTTCAAGCATGTGCAGATGGCTAATAGCATAAGGATGTCAGAAACGTTCATGGGGATGCTTGAAACCTCACCAATTTTCAGAAATTGACCAAATAATGCCTATTTTTTACCTTTTTGCCACCTTTTCAGACCACTCGCTACACTTTTTGGATAGGTTGATTTCAAGTCAATTTTTTCATGGGTTTGGAGCTAGTGTTTGCAGTGCTTGATGACTCCATTGTGTATTAGACATATTTAGATTTCCAATCATACTTTTTTCAGCCAAAAAAACATTCGGGAAGGCCTCCAAATCATCCTCCAAGGTTTTGCTACGCTTCTGCTAATGTTGCTGCGTTTCTGAGAAATTTTGTTGCGTTTCTAGGTTTGAAGATTTTTCTTGACACGTGGAGGTCAAAGGAAAAAATGGTCGTTGTAACAACTATCTCATGAATTATTCTATGGTTAATAGGCCTATTAATGGTCATATTTGTAAAATAACCTTATGATTAATGATTTGAGAGAAAAGCTCAACTAGTTAGCTAAAAAGGGGAAAGTTGTTTCTAACTTCCCTAGGATTAGGCTGAGGCATTAGGTTCATTAATTAGTTGCTATGGATCAGGATTCGACCCCTAGAGGTGGAATCTTGTTTTATTTTCTATATTTATTCATAATCAAGTCATTGAGAGGGTTTGATATTTGAAGTTCACACTCTTTTGGCACTAGTGTACTTGACTATTTGCAGAAGCAATTTACAGGCAGTTGCAAATATTTTTATGGGATTCTCATGATGTGGTTAGTGACAGTTTTTTCTCCATTTTTCTTATGCATCTAATGACCAAATTGTTCAAGCAACCATATACTTTCTTCTTATTCTTTATCTTTTAAGTTTTGAAACATAAATCATTATTTTATGTTATGTTTTTGTTTAATATAAGCATCTAAGTGTTTCATCCTCTGAATAAGTGAATTCATTATTCTCACTTAAATTCTTATATGCTTTCTTCCTTATCACGCTACAATGAAAAACCAATTTTGTCACTAATCACACCTACCTTGCCTCATACTATGCCTATAGTTTATTTTTTGTGATATCTTTCCTAGTTTCTAAATCTGGTGCTTCTTTGTCCAACAAACCCTAATCAAACACTAAATTGAAAACGTTAATGAAGCTTATAACTAGCCTAAAATTCTTATTCTTCGGTCATTTCCATAGACTGTGAGCTCGATATAGAGAGATCCCTCTCTGATTTGGTAGGGCTAGATACCAAGTCAAAAGTTGGTATGTGGTTACCTCCTTGGTTTCCTTTCTCAGCCTTGGGAAACTCAAGGAGCCCTAACATTTTGGTGTCGTTGCTGGGGAACGAGTGTCAAATATTCCTTGGGGATATTACTTATAGTTTTTTTAAGGCTATACTTGTGGGTGACAGGTTCTAGCACTCAAATATGGTTGATTTATTCATTTCGAACCAAAGTGCAGAATGAGAAGAATACTAGCTCCCAAAAGGCATACGAGGTCCAATCCTAATCCTAATCCTTCACCGATAGTTAATGACCCTGAGAGGCTATTGAGAAAGTAGAGGTCATAGTCTCAAGAAGTTAAAAAAGGCACACCTCAACTTGTATGATTCACCTCTTTGCCTACATGGTTGGTTGCTCCTGAAGATTTATCTTTTGACCTCAAATTTGAGTCATCTTTATTCAAGCCTAAGTTAGAATATTTCCTCTTAGAAGCAGTTTTTGAGCCCATTAAGGTTGAAACATATCATACAACAACAATAATTTAACATATAACATGCTCATAAAAAACATATAATTTATCTAAAATAAAACAACAATAGCAAGGAATACCACCATCGGTTGTTATCATTCATGACTATCCAACACATGTACATATAACCACACTAATCAACTAGCATCTGTAATGTATGTAACCATAGCATCAATAGAATGAAAGGAATACTCATAACCATAATGCATATAACAATCCTTAACCTACATACCTACATGCCCAACATCCAAATATGTATGACGATATGTTCTTGCCTTGAGGTCCAATGCTGCAACTTCACTTTAATGGTATGCATCTCCTGCTCTATCTTAACCAACACATTTTCATCATAACATACCAATATCATCATGATGACTTAATTGCATACAATGACCTTATGCACAACAACCTTCGCCAAACCGATGCAAACTTTACCATATGCATCCACTTGACATGTATAACCAATCATGAATGACCAATGCATGTCTCACATAAGTAAGCATACACGGACAACACACAAGCATGACCAATATGTGACCTAGCATAAACAATAAATGCATACACAACATGTAGCAACATGTAAGCAAGCGTGCATGAACAGTACATAAGGAAGAACAACACATAACCAGTCATACACTCATGACCACATGTCGACACAACACCATCAACCCATCCATGGCAACACCACTCCCACCATGGCGAACACAATGCAGATGCAAAAATCACATACACCATAGTTATGAGAAACACGTGAAACCAATAGAAAAGCATGACCAACACACTGCCCATCTAGCCCAAGGATTGAACCATGCTCTGATACCACTCTATGGTATCAAATATCACACAAAGAGAACATAAACCAAACACCACCCAAGGAGAGGGAAACAATGCTCTGATACCACTTAGTAACACCCCCTTCCCACATGTACCCAAGTAAACAGCCAATCGAGGTACATATACGACGAGAGGCTGCTATAACGAGATTCAACCTCCTATATGACCTTAAGAAAGTGGAACCGATGGAAAACACAACCTACAGACCTTGTACAACAACAAAAGCACCCCCAGGAGGTAACCCAACCACTCAGGCCTCTTACCTTTGGGTCATACTAGATTTTTGACCCCCTTTAAGCCATAATCGTAGGCATAACATTACACTCCAAGGATTGGAAAGCTATATCTACAAGCATAACACTGCATGTCAGCGGCTAGGGCCCCAAATGCTCAGTTTTGTGCCTACGGATCTAGGATTTGAGCTACCTTTTCAGGCCCAGAGCTCAGGTCACTACCCATAACTTCATGAAAAGTTAAGGGATGATAAATAACAATTGGAAAATGATACAAAAGCAATCACATCAGCAAGAAATCATCTGGACCCCTCCTATCCATGACAAACATTTTTTCAAACATGTCACAAAAATTGAATCTATAGGTCTAAACAACAGATTTAAGCATAAGGGTCTCATCCTCATCTAAGAATCGCTAAGCAGAATTGCTCCCTTACATCATTAGTTGCAATATAATCTATTTAACCATAGATACATTGTGCATTAATTTACAATTAAGAACATGGATAGAACCATACATCGTCACTAATCAAATGCATGCTTATAACTAACACGATAATCACATAAATACAATGGATACAACAACAATAAAATCCATACATAAACCAATACATTTGCATAAAAATACCAAGGAATGAGCTCTTCATTACTGAATGTAAAAACCAACCAGAGATGGGACTTCCACGTTCCACTCGACCATAGATTGGCTGAGCCAAATATCTCTTCATCCAATCACCCTATGTAATATTACAAGCAATGAATGTGGGACTCAAACCGAAATAACCAACTAGGGCATCCTGAGGCTTAACCACCTCACCCTCATTAATAGAAACTAGACTTTACCGTGATCCATCCCAGATCACTAGACCAACACAATAAACATGTCATAACCAGCTTTACCGTGATCTACACCTGATCACTAGGCCAACAAAAGCATGAATATCGTCGGATTCTCTCTGCCTAAACCATGAGGAAATTTTCTGTCTCCTATTCTCTCAGGCTTTACCGCAATCTACAGTCTGAATCAGGGGCTGCTAGGCCCTAAACTGAGACACAACCCTCTATGATTTACCATATATCCCATCATTCATCGAAAAGGATTCCTAGGCCTAATCAAGGGAAACCACCTCTCGGGCTTTACCACAATCCATTACCAGATCATTAGGCCCTAAACCGAGGTAACACCTCTTAGGATTTACCGCAATCCAAACCTGGATCACTAGGCCCTAAACCGAGGCAACACAAAAACAAGTTATGTGTCATAAATAATTATAATATCGAAGATACACCTCACTCTACTTCGAATCCATTTGGTAATCCAACTAAACCAAGACATGAGAACTCCACAACACCATGGATATCTGTAAATGGCAAGGCTAGGATGAAAACACTGTCACACTTGGAAAAAATCCATACCAAGACATAAAAGAACCATATGCAATACCATGCATGCCTGATCCAACAAGGAAAACATACATGCAAATTGATACCTTCCAAGAATCATGTTGTAGATGTTTTATTATCGTTCCTCCTTGCTTGCTTCCTCCTCCTTCCTGGTTTCTTGCTTTTCTTGCTCCAATGCCAAAGTGCTCCAAGAAACTCTAAGTGTCCAAGAGAGAGAGAGAGATAGAGAGATAGAGAATAATGAAAGAGCTCCATAAGTGTGAGAAAAATCTTGAGCCAAAAACTTTCCAACTGATCCTCAAAAGCCTTTTTATCAATGGGGCCTCTATTTTCTTCATTTTCCATTATTTTCCTTCATTTTCCTCCTCACATGTCTCATGCATGTCCAAAGCCTTTGCCAATTTCCTTTAGCCATAATAACCTAAATGAACACTTGCTAGGATATTTTTGCCCAACATTCATCTTGGAATACATGTCCCATCAACCATGGTTATTATTTTAACTTTATTACATAGAATTTTCACCAGGGCCGTTACACCTACTTTCTTTTCTCAATAATATTAGTAAAACTGTGTTTAACGCTTTTTTTTTGGACACCTAACCCAAACTTTCCTTTGCCTTAAGGAACTATCCATTGTACTACACCATAAGTTTGATTATTCTATAGAATAATTGTAAGAGTTCCTAGATCTTCTAAGAAGACATGTCAACATTTGATCTTATCTTATCATTTACAAAATATCCAAAGTAATATTTTCTTTGAAATATTTTTATCATCTTTATCTGGTTTTCACATAAGATTCCTTGATTGTTCCCCATGCTGAAACAAACCAGTGAAAAGTTTTAAGTCTTTCATCAATTATGTCTTATAGAAGGCTTGATGAAACTGTCCTACACAACATTCCTTTCATCCATAATTTTATTTCTCATTAAATAATATTATGTGAGACATTTATTGTGAAAGGAATTTAGAGGATTGTTCTACCATAAAATCATTACCAATATGCTAGTAAGCCATAGTCCATCCTGAATTTCTATTAACATGACCTCGCTCCAACTAACCATTAGTATTTAAGGTAAGTTTACCTATTTGGATCATGTCTTATGAATTATATCCACTTGAATAAAGGCTAAATTTATACTTGAGATGGGAGGCGAATTCAGGATGATAAAATTTGGAGTGTTTCCAACAACACAAAAGAAGATCGAATCATGACTTTTAAAAGTCAAACCATTAACGAAAAAAAGTCATCATAGTAAGGTGATTTAGGTTTTTAGAAAGAGAACATTCTAGAACCTCATATTAATGGAAACCTCCAATTCGTTGCCACATGTCAAATTGTTCTTAACCGATCATTTTTCACCCACCACAACCCTTGAACCAATCCACCAATGCTTTCCTTCACCCATGATATCACAATCTATACCTTCCACAAATAGGAATTACTAAATATAAGCATCCCTGTAAAATAAATCTAACTCCAAAAAAACAAAAAGAGAAGGAAAAATTGAAAATCAAGGTAGCTTATGTGACACTGTTGCCAAATATAGTAAGTCAAAAATTAGACACTACTAAAAATAGCAACATCTCGCATGTGGAAAAATGTAATTTCATTAGATTTCGTTTTATACAATGACCCCAACTACGTGCTAAAAAAGGACATGAAAACCTTAAAAGGCATAATGCTAAAAATAGCAGTGTCAAGAAATTGCCTTCATGTCACCAGAAGCAAGCTCATCAATGTTGTGAGCTTGTGTGGATCAAATGTATGTAATAATCCTTGACATGCAGAACATATATCTTTGACTCCCAGGAAAAAGCAAACTTCTAGAATAAGTACAGTTTCTTGAAATCTGATGAAAATGCGTTTGAAAAAAGCTCTTGTCACCATGAAAATGTGGATGCACCTATAATGGAACTATACTCATGGAATCTCGATAGATCTTAACCTCTGGATGCACCAGCGGATCTAGGGGTTAAGAATCCTACACTAAAACCTAGTGGCTAACAGAATATATGTACTTAAATTCCAATTATTTTGCGAGGAAGACAATTTAACATAAAACAAGACACGTAAAATGATAAATTCCTATATAAGACAAGAAATAACATCATGATTACATATTTGGCTAAAAGATTACAACCAAAATAGCAAGTCAATAAATTGCCACCCAATACAATCATTATTAAATGCTCTAGAATATGTTCATATAGATTTTAGAGTGGAATTAAGTTTTAGTAAGGTATTTCATGAATCTTCATGAACCTTTGGCTGGAAAAAGAAACCACAAAATTATTTTTAATGTGTAAATAACCTACTACAATATATCAGCTCCAAAGGTCACCATAGTTTTTAAAGACAATCATACAAGAACATAAACAATGACTAGTACAAGCTATCATTGTCAAATGGAGTATTCTTAGTACCTTTCAATAGTTATTCTGGTCATAAGGCCACACTAATAGCTTAATACTTACACAATCCACTTGCCCATTTTGCAAGAAATTTGACATTATAAAGTAGTGTATCATTTAACAAAGTGATCTAAGTTATTTGAAGGAAGTTTGTGCTTCTTAAATTTGAATGTATGTGTTCAAACCTCATCTTTATAAATTAGGTTTTTTTAATGATGCAGGAACAATCCCATCAAAGATTAATCACTTTGACTAGACCTAAGGGGTTTTTGAAATTTTCTAAAGGGAGTGGTTTCCCTTAATTAATTTGTTCTATTTTCCTAAGTTGTAATTAGATTAGATTCTATAAGGATAAGGTTATTTCCTTAATTATAATTTAAATGGCTCATTTGAGTCAATTTGTTAGATAAGTGGGGAATTAAGGATCTGATGTTATCAAGCCTTTGGGATTAGAGAATCTTTAGTTGATATATTTTTAATTTTTTATAGAATATGAGGGATCTTGGAATTGTTAGTGGAGAGATTTTAGGATGTGAACCAATTTTGGTATCAATATCGTTTGAGGTTAACTATTGTAAGCCTAAGGGAGTTAGAGAGTGGTTGTGAGGAAAATAGGCTGAGCATGGCCAATATGTGTGCAAAAGAGAGCATTTAGACATTTTGAATTTTATGTATGTCTTATTTGGTGTGTAATTAATATCAGAATTGTGTGGTTTGAATCCAAATTTATATAAATTTTTTGTCTCAATTGCGCCAATGAAGGTTTCTTATTAAATGGTGGATTTATCCTTTTCTATCGTAGTGAAGAAATCTATGTGTTTGCAGGTATGTAGATGTTGGATCGATGCTATAACAAAGTAGTATGAAGTCCTTTTACAGTGGAAACTACTGCTTTACTGTTGGAATTGTGGAGTCTGTAAGGCATCAATAACACAAAGCAAACCCACTATCCTATTGGATATATTCGGAATTAGAATGTGAGTTTAGTCAGAACACTTGCCTCAACAATACATGACAAACTACAAACAAAGGAATGATTCTTATTTAGAATCTTTGCCATTGATAGCATTGGGATAGTAAAAACATCCTTGTGTTTCAAGGCTTAAAACGTCGAGTTGGAAGTGAAAGAAGGAAATGTTGACATGGAAGATATCAAAAATGATTTTGTGGATTTGAATCGGGACGAGAGTTGTTGTGTAATGAGATCATATTTGAATCGGGCCTTCATGCTATTAAGTATTCGTAAAGCATCGAAGAATTCCTTTACATACTGATCTGAGATCCTTTAGTGTGATTTGTTAAATAATGGAGTTGGAAAAATATCCTTTCCTTAATTTCCATATCGACCTCGTGACATCAGAAGGTCAGGCGTACTATAGAAGGATTGAGGACTGAGGAGCAAGATTCAAGATTCATTATCTAACTTGTCATTAGTTATTGTTCTTGTCTCGGGATTTGGAAGGTCATAAGGAATGCCATAGGGGATATTATTGAGCTAAGACAAGCTTAGCACTTTCTATTTGGGCCTTGAACATAGCCCTTAGCCACAAAGCCATTCCAACCAACACTTTGTTGTAAACCATAAAATTGATGAATCACTACACCATTAGACCCGGTTGTATAGATTCTTCAGCCAACATTTAGGGTAAACACCTAAAGTCAGGGTTGGTGTGCACCATTTTATTTACTCTTTTGAAATATACCTAATTGGTCTAATTGACCAATTTTTCCAATGTATTATTTAAAACAAATGAGGAGACATAGAAGACTGGGAAAAATGCATAGTGCAAAAGGAGGGTCAATCTAAGGATGGACATCACATATGAATATGTTTGGAAGATAACTAGGGAAAGGTGACTAAGTGATATCCAAAAATGACCTTAGGGGATTTGTTGATGATATTTTATTCACATCTTTACATCTCTCCATCAATATAAACCCTAATATTTTTGGGGATTTTTCCAAGTATCCTTTGTTTCCTTGAAGTTTTCTTGAGATTCAACACAAGGAAAATTTCAAGGATGGAAAATTATCTTGAAGTTTAAAAACATTGGCGAATCTCATTAGCCCCTAATATGAAAACTATAAAATGTTTAATGATGTATTTGTAAAACTATTCAAATTTATAATGATTTTATCCATATAATGTTGGTTATTTTTAAGGTAAAATAATTTTATATTATAAAATTTGGGCGAATCATTTTTATACAAAATGGAAATTGGCGAACATTTTTTTTGGAGAAATCATGGAAAATTAGCCCACTTACGAATATTAGCCCCGAAAATTTTCCATGGAGTCAAGATCATCGGTGACATCCATAAGTGTTTTGAAGATATTCTTTAATTCTATGAAAATGTGCTTAACTAAATAAGTATTAGGTTCCCTTTTTGTTTATCCCCTCTTCCCATTTTTTCTACTTGCGTTGCTTTTTATCATGTGGATGTAGATTGAAAATGTAAAATCATTTTAATTCCCTTTTTCTTTATCCCCACTTTCCCAACTTTTGCACCTTGCATTTCTTTTTAGCATGTGTACACAATGTGCATATGCAAAATTTAATTTCCTTCTTCTTTGTCCCCCAATTTCCCTACTTTTGCACCTCAGTTTTCTTTGTAGCATGAGGATGTTGGGTGATAGGAGGAAGGTTCATAACCTTAATTTCACTGTACACATGACCTACACCAACTTTGTGTATAAATGCAAAGGTATGCCATTCTACTCTCCATAATATTCACCTCCAAAATTCACACCCCCACATCACTTCTAGCATGCAGATGGACAATGCTCACCAATCCATTTCACCACCCAACCTTCTATATTCACTTGCATCTCTGATAATATTGGAGTGTACATGTAGTTGTATCATATCATCACACATGTCATTTTAGATAAATATTCCATAGTGGTAGCTAAATGACAATATAATACTTCATGGAAAAACTTATGCATGTGATGTAATGAGTTTGGCATACATCATGATCCTTCAAAAACCATAAAGAATTTGGATAAGTATTCTAGATGTGCATTAGAGGTACAAATAATGGAATATAAAATATAGCCCCAAAAGGAAAGTTGAACCCTTTTGCAAAGACAATGTCAACTCATTAGCTTGGGATAAAAGAGATTTCCACTAGTTTCCTATATATAAACTCTGTTAGTAGAAACAAAATGGGGGGCCACATTCCCATGGAAAAATGCTCTAGAAATGGAAACAACTAGAAAAATGTCATTATTTATGAGTGTTCTCATTTTTTAGTGTTATAAACTATCTCTCTAAAAACTACAAGAAACATGAATCATTTTTGTGATTGATCACCTTGTTTGGATGAATTTTGTGCATTGATCGCTACTATGATCATCTTTCAAATAAATTGGGCTAGTTGATTTTCCCACTCTACAAGGAGTGAGTTATTGGATGCTCTTTCTTGTGGTGGGATATTTCTCTAGGATTTGATCTTGCCAAATAATATCTAATAAGATTTAAGGAAGATAAAACACATGCCCTTTTAACACTCTCTACATTATGAGGAATGTCACACCTTCTAGAGAAAACTAAGATCCTCAAGAGATATAAAGGTGATTCCTTCTTGGATGCACATGATGGTGTTTACAATATCTAACCAAATGGCTTCACAACTCACACAAGTAGTTCCTAGAGATATCATGTTAATATCACTAAGTTGACACAACCATACCAAGAGATACCAAGGCTTTTTGTTCAATTAATTGGGCAAGAAAACATGATGTAAGTGTCGAGATAAGTTATGTATACCATTCACTAAAACCTACATAAGAAGACAATATTTGATTGAGGTGAAATTATTTCAAATTAAATTCATCACTAGTTGTTAACCAATTCTTTGGATGCATAAGGCTTCATTTAAATTTTACAAAACCTAGGATGCTTTTGTAGAAAGGTTATGTGAATTGGGAAGGAACACAAGCATTTGACAATGGAAACCTATCATTTACACATGTATAAGGAAAAATATTATTATGATGATAATTACACCTATATTGAGATGTATGGATTGGAAGGAAAACCTTAATTCTTTCACTAATTTGTATGTGGTTGTTTCTTCCTGATAAATTTCTGTAAGTAGTATGCTAATAAAATAAATTTCTTTGATCAAAAGAAAAAAAGAAAATTGTCCCTTCCCTATAAATTCATGGGAACCACTCTTACAAGTGTATTGCATTTAGTTGAGATAGCCTAGAGATTGAGTTCCTTCAATCTTAAGGAAGTAGATGTTGTTCCAAATTATGACCCAAGGGAGTATTCAAAACACATATAATGGCCATCTAATATAGCACTAGTTTCCTATGGTATGATGTGGATGTAGGAGTTGGAGATAATAAGGAAGCCAATATTGAGCATAAGCATGCTAATAAAAATCACCCATAATCCTAGTCTTGTTGGTAAGATGAAAAATTTTCTACTTCTACACAGTGACCCTCATACCCTAATTAGTTCAAATTCATGATCTATGAAGAAAAATTCTTAGGAGAAATAAAAACAATAATCAACATAAAATATGACCCAATAAAATAGAGAGGTAAATCTAGAGCTACTACAAGAGGAGGATCCATTGAAATTCTTCTAAGAATGTCTCAACTTTTGCCAAAAAATATTTTTTTTCTTCATTTGGAGGTAAATATGAGAAGAAGACAAATGAGACTTGTGGTGAGGGTGAGAGTAGTGAGGATCTTCATAAATATAAGGAATATAACATGTTTATATCCCTTAAGAGGAAAATTCCATTAAATAGGGAAATGAAGAGTCATCTAAAGGACATGTTGAGAAGCAGGTCGAAAATGTGAATGATATGGAAATTATTGATGATTTCGACAAATTTCCTATTTGGACAATTGAAAAAATTGAGAACAAACTAATATCAAAGTTGATCATACAATAGGAGTTGTCTACCTTTGAAGATAACCCTATCAATCTACACCATGCAAGCTACAACAAACAAATAAACAAAAAAAAACACAATTTGCTAAGGTTAAGATATAAAAAAGGCTCTTAGAATACCACAATGTTTTTTTTATGCCGAGGGATTGGGAGCCTCTAGTGAAATGAAGAGACATGAAGCCATATAAGGAAGATGTTGAAACATTTTTTGCGAATGAAAAAGGTGAAGAAATTGTAAGGTTGAAGAAGAGTTTGATGACATGGAAATCATATTGAATGCTCAACCCTTATTTACAAAACTCAATGTTCCCTTTGGAAAGGAATGTAGAGGATAAGATGATTTTTCCTTTTGAATTGTGGGAAATTTCTAGAAAAAATTCCATGCTAGGGGAAAGGACTTTTTGCTTAATGATTCCTTCAAGGTTGAATAACAAAAGGGTATAGTTATGAATGAAAGCTTTGTAGAAACATTTGTTAAAAATATCTATTCTTTGGATCATTAGAAGTGACAAAAGAAAAATATGTCCTATGATAAGAGAGTGAAACAAATAAGAGGGGGATGGAATATAAAAATGGATGTGTTGTAGTGCTAACTGGAACATTTGATTGTATCAAACAAAGAATAACTTGAGTTTTCTCCAAATCAATTGTAGGCATGAAATATTTGGAGGTCCTTTCTCTCCTATAGGATGATAAAATTCTCATCAAAGAGGAATTTGAAGCTAGATTGAATGCAACCAAGTTTGATTTAGTAGAAGAGTTTAATAGACTCGCCAATTTCTCCAAAGCGGGAGTAAGGAGATAGCTCGATGCTCATTTGTAGACGATGTAGAGCATAACTTAGTAGCGAAAGAGAAAGGCCACATCCTATGTGGAGCTTTTTAACCCCATAAAATCACGTTTGCATTTTGAGGGATTTATTCAGTATTCCTAATCTAAAATTTAGAATTACTTATTGTGATTAGTAATCAAATGGATTATATAGTTAATTAAGGGTGATAAGTGTATCAATGTGACTATTGTTACACAAACATGTTATAACCCAGAGTATATAACTATGATGGACATAGTGTTGGCACATGGAGTAATTTGCTCACAACACTAGATGAGGCAATTTCTAACATTGCAGATCAATCCTTGTCAACAAATATTTCCAAAGGTTTACAACTTTTTAGGCTGATGGAAGTGTCAAGGATAGCAAGAAGTCATTTCATGGTTGTATTGGAGTTGCTATAGATTTGGAGAGAGTTGAGTTTGATACTAAGAAACAAACCTTATTTAAGAGTAGGAAGGATATAGAAGCTATCAAAGATGGTCTAGTTCATGGAGCCTAAGGTTGCAACATTATTAGCACCTTTGAAGCACTGCCTTTGAAATCCTTTGAAACTGTGATATTGCATGTTATTTCTAATATCAGTTTTCTAGTTTCTACTTCATTTGCAGAAGAAGGTACATGAGTCATGAGATTTAGTGTGGTGGTGTCATTTTCAAAGATCACAGCAGGATTTCGAATAAAGAAAGAAGAAATACCATGATGTTGGTGTGTATCAACTTCTTATTAAAGATCTGGTTGCATGGTAAAGGGACTATATCAAGGTATAGATATCAGCAGTACATTTGGTAAGTCAAAGGCATCCAATACCAAGTTTGTCATGTCCTATTTCTGTCATACAATGCCTCAGAGGTAGCTTATCCATGGCATCCAACAATTTATTTCAGTAAGAATTTGTGTCTATAAGGCCGGGAAAGAATTCACTCAGACATGTCCTTTTCATTAATATGCAACGGATTTTTCTCATCCTATAGCGATAGTATTTTCTTCGAGCTATTGATATGGGACCGACTCTGGAGACCCACAAAAAAAATTGCAGGTTTTAAAAGATTTTATGCTTTGTGTCGATGTCATAATGTAAATTCAAGGTCTGACTGGTAAAACAGTGGGGTGATTTCAACATCATTTCATAAATTTTCCGTTAAAATCTACACGAATAAATGACCTATGGTAGTGTTTTCAGTTGTAACTTCTTGTCTGATGAAGATGAAGTATACAACAATATGGTATTTATTATTCATGCTAGAAAAGAATGGTCTTGAGATGCCAGATCAACATCCAATACCTATATTTCAATGATATCCCTAACAATAGCAAAACAGATTCAATAATTGTGTAAACGTTGTAATACATTTCAAAAATAGGATTGTAGTACGAAAGAAGAGAACTAACAAATGTATTAGCCTTACTGAATCAACACCACTATAGTTATTTTTACTTTATTAGGCATCATAACTTTTAGAATCATGTACACAAACTAATACAAATCTATTAACGCGTCTCTGTTGATATAAATCATGTAGCTGAGAGCAATGCATAATACTTTTTATATTCTAGTTCTCAAGTTCAGAGCCGTTGACCACTATAACCGGGCATAATTCATTGTTTAAAACGTAATTACTCACACTAATAAGAAAGGCCCTTTGATTTCGCCCTTGCCCACGTTTCCTACTATAAGAAAATTAAGAGGAATATTTCCAACTGCATCATATATTTTCTCTCTTGACTCTCCCAAGTATATCTTCACCACAACCACGACCTTTTTCTTTGTAGTAACATACTTCTCTCTTGACTCTCCCAAGTATATCTTCACCACAACCACGACCTTTTTCTTTGTAGTAACATATTTCAATATCTCTAGAGTTTTTGGGTTTGCTTTTACTCCATATTTGTTGATAGTATTCGGGTTTTCGTACTCCATCAAAGGAATGAGAGGTGATCCGGTGTCCTCTCACAAATGGGAGTGGCCTTCCTCGTACGTTACACTTCCTTGGACATTAATGATAATGAGATGATTTCCTCTCGCAAAATGTTCTCGACTGCCCATTTTAGGGTCTCTCTACTGCATGTAGATATGTCCATTGCCACCCCAATTTTACTCTCCTTCATCTACAATTTTTTTCTTGTCAATCTATCTGTATTATAAAGTTATCTTTATAGTTAAATTGGCTCATTTTGTGTAACTCTTTGATCGGTAGCAGTTATATAAAACTTTGCACACTGAGCTATATAACTAACAAATGATTAATTATAGGGAATTAGGAAGTATTTTGATTAATTTTATAGAATTATGTATACTGAATCATATATTACATTTTGGAATCAAAGACTTAGTGTGTAGTTAATGAGTGAGCAAATTTATCTTACTGGTTCAAATACAAAACTTTGCACAAGGAGCTATAATACAAACAAATGTATTTAAATAATTAATTATAGGGAATTATGAAGTATTTTGATCAATTTTATAGAATTATGTATATTGAATCATATATTACATTTTGGATGCAAAGACTTAGTGTGTAGTTAATGTGAGAGCAGAGTTATCTTAATGGTTCAAATACAAAATTTTGTACAAGGAGCTATATAACTAACAAATGTATTGTCTTGGTTTTATAGTTGTTTTATTTTCCTGTGACATGAAATTTTTGAAGAATTTTAAGAAATCTACTTTAGCTGAATGTAAACAAGTCAAAATTATATTAGCAAGGCAACTTGTTATTTTTAAATCTGCAAGTCAGAATCATATAAGAAAGAAAGAATGGTGTTACACTGTTGTAAGTCAGAGTCATACAACAAAGAAAGAATGTTGTTATAATGCTATAAAAATAAAAACTGATACAACTAATTTGTATTTTTTTTAATTCTATAAAAATAACAAAAAAACATTAAAAAAAACATACATTATGAATGAAAAAAAAAAACCTAACAAATGTATTTACTCTCCCAAAATGATTAATGATAAGGAATTGAAAAGTATTTTGATTTGTTACATTTTGGATGGAAAGAGCTAGTATGGGTTCATGTGAGAGCAAAGTTATTTTAATTGTTCAAATATAAAACTTTGCATAGTGAACTATATAATTAACAAATGTTTTTACTTTTCTAAAATTTTGATTAATTTAATAGAAATTTTTACACTTATCATATATTATATTATATATTGGATACAAAGAATTACTATATAGTTAATGTGTGAGCAAAATTATTTTAATTGTTCAAAACATAAACTAAAAATAAATATATGAAATGAAGTTTCAAGTATCATTAAAATAATTTAATAAATAAATAAAATATAAATTAAAAAGTAAAATAAATATATATTATCAAATAAAGATTAAAACAAACTTAAAAAATAAACTAAAATATTTTTATATCATTATTTTGATGTTAAAACAAATAAAATGATGATATAAACTTAGTAAAATAAATATAAATATATAAAACAAACTAGAAAATAAACTAAAATATTTTATATCATCAAAATGATCTTAAAACAAACAAATTGATATAAATTTATTGAAATAAATATATCACATTGATGGTGAATTAAAGATATTTAAAAACAATCTAAAATAACTATAAAAAAAAAAGTTGAGAACTTTATAAATAATTATTAAAAAAAAAAAAATACATTTAAATTAACAAAAAATTGAGAACGTAATAAATAATTATAACTGAAGATTTGAAAAAGTAGTAATTTTTTTTTTTTAAATTTTGTAGTACTTTTCTATTTTCATATTTTTAAAGGGCAAGTTGTTATACAGATTGTATCATTTACTGTAACCTCAACCTGCTAGAAGGAAACCAGGTCTCTTGGCCGCCGTAGCGAGTTAAAAGCTGACCAAAACATAAATTGTCTTTTTCTTCTACTTATACAGCCTTGATTGCTTCAGTATGTCCATAATATTTGCAACTAAAACAGAAAGTATTACTAATATACGCCAAAAACATATAAAAAACTAAGCATTTAAGCAGAAATATCATCAGAAGAATCCATTGGTGCTGGGTCTTTGGCAGTGGTGCCCAGCAGCTGTTCACATCATTGCATATTTTGAAGTTGTCGCTCTATCTTTTCAATTCTATCATTTGTCTAAATTTGAACTTTAAACATCTCATGTATGTCTTGTTTCATTTGTTTCATTTGCTGAAGTTCAAACAGAATAGAAGAATTAACGTCTTTTTCTTCCTTGCTATC
This sequence comes from Pinus albicaulis, assembly GCA_034641835.2. NCBI lineage: Eukaryota > Viridiplantae > Streptophyta > Pinopsida > Pinales > Pinaceae > Pinus > Pinus albicaulis. The sequence goes on along the minus strand of MU968551.1, from coordinate 2,957,516 downwards.
CATTGCCTTTGCAAGAAGGCATTTCATTTTCCAGTATGTCTTCACTGATTGCTGGAAGAGGGATACACGACCTTTGGTGCTTTCTGGATCTGTTATGAAGTCCATTTTTGAAATATGTTCGTCCATGTCTTCATCATCACTATCAGTTTGTCGTTCCCAACCATGAATTTTATTTCAGATTTGAACCAAGTTCCCAAATTCATACACCTGAGCTATATCCTGCAATACTTGCTCATTTGTCTTCCTTCCCCTTCGACTTCGTCCTGCAGCTTGAGTACTTTGTCTAGGGCGATTAACTTGGCCATTTTTTCCTTTAACCATCATGAACAAACAAAAATTTACGCCCCAAAAATGGAAAGAAACCCACGTTTTGTTCCGCCAATGCCGCCTGCTTAGCCTGCTCCAACGCTGTACTAAACTTCCGTCTCAATGAACTTTTGAATAAACGTTGTTCTAGCTGACTATAGTTCTCCAAGAGAGAAGGCTCATAATAATCCTCTGCACACTACCGTCTCACCTTCATTAAACCCAGTGACAAATTCCGGTAAAGATTGACAGCACCTTGCATACGCATTAATTTACAAGAGTGAGAAAGACCGCTGCCTAAACTTCGCACTGAAAGAATGTAGAGGCAATCCACCACGTAAAGCCTCATGCCTTGTCCTTGAAAAAGTACTAATTAGTTTCGTCGTATGACACCAAAGGTAAATGAATTATCGTATTGGCATTTTGGCTCTCATATAGTCCATTTAAACGTCAAGGAAGTTTATAAGTTTAGAGTTTTGTATGTTTTTCTTATAAATATAATAAAATATATATTTTAATTTTATTACTAAATTAATTTTTTATTATTAAAATAAAAAATAATATTTTTAATAATATCAATTAATAATTATTATTATTAATAATAAAATGTTAATATAATAAAATAAGATTTTTAAATTATTACAATATTTTTCAAGGTAAGAGTTATAATTATGTGTATTAAAATAATAAGTTAAATTTATATGTCATCGTTCTATGACATTGTTTATTGAGGTTATAATTTTTTTTAAAACTAATAAAAAATTTTGCAGAGTGTTAGTGTTTTTATGGTGATGGAAATAGATTCAGCGCCATCAAAAACTCCAAATATCCAAAATCTTGAAATTTGACAATTATAACCCAAATTTCCAAAAACTTCGACCAAATTTTATTAAAATCCTATCAAAATTTTTATAATTTTTCTGAAAAGAATAGTCTCTTTACACTAAATTACAACCCTCCTCAACTTCAATTCCAATCCCATCCCATCCCATCCCCTACCATTGATCGATCACCATTCAAAACACGCTACTTCTTAATATGCAATAATTTTCGTATCTTTTTCTCCCCGACTCCCTCCCTCCTGCTTTCCTCGGCAATGGCCCGCACATTGGCCTTCCCCTCGGGATCCATTCCTTCTCTTTCTGCGCAGGCTACTTGGCACAATCTCCATATTTGATACGCAACAAAATAGCTCACAATTTTATGTCAGAATCGGGTAAAAAGTTTTAAAAATCAGGTAGTTAGAGAGTTTGAATAGTTTTTTTTTTATGTGGAAATGGATTCAGCCCATTCAAAAACTTCTGGCATCCAAAATCTAAAATTTGACAACTATAACCCATATTTTCAAAAAAAATTCCTTAATCTTTCATAATCTTACCGAAATTTCTAAATTATTTGATGGGTTTTTAAGACTACTCACAATCTCGATACCTGAGATATGTGTAGCATCATACCCTTTAAGAGACAACCTCATCCCCACCATCGGCATGCATCTCTAGGACTCTGAGCACAGGAGATTAACAAAAACACACACAATTTACAAACGCCTCGTAGTTCACACAAAAACATAAACCAGGACACCTTCTGGTCTCATCATCTCAGTCTTGCAAAAAATCACCGTAGAATTATGTCATAATCCAAATCCAGTGCAGAATATCAAGCGCCCTAAAACCCAGTTGTTTGGCCTTGCAGATTCTCCCATGATCTCAACTACATAAGCCCACGTAAGGGTATTCGCAGACTTCCCTGCCGGGCTAGAATGATTTAAGGGCACTCAAGCTCTCCATGTCTCTTTCGCATTTGATTGTGCCAACACAATGTTTAATTACCAGCGCAACAAGGCACGCCCTGGATCCCTTTTTTTTATATAGTTTGATAGTCATTATTGCTCATGGAGGTATTAGCAATTAGGGCTTCCCATGCGTCCTCAAAATCAAAAGCCATTTGCCTCTTGGAATCGAGCATTATGTGGTAGGGCACAGGTTTTCCTACAACCCTCTCCTTCGCACCATATGAGTACTTTCCCAGCTCGTAGTGACGCCCGAACCTTCTGACCATCCTGCCCGATTCTGTGATGCCGCAGACACTGCACATAAAGTTTACAGACACAACACCCTTGGAAATTCTATGACCTATGTTTTTCACTCAGCTAAGAAACGAAGAAGAACCTACTCTGTGAACTCTACCTACATGATTATGTGCTGGAGAAAATGCTCAGGTTCTCACCAAAACCCTATGTTGGGGATGTGCAGCTCAAGGCATTCATGTCTTGGCTGAAGTATGAAACCAAACACGTTCACAAATGCAGAGCAACATAAGGCTAAGGAGATGAGAGTAGAGTTGAGGAGTGGATACATGAGATGGTAAGAGCTAATAAAAGAGGTATAGGAGAGACAATGTCATTCATCACTAGGGCTGAGGATAGCCTTCTACAGGGATGTATTGTATATTGAGGGCCTCCAGAGGATCAACTTCAATTGGATTGGATTCGAGTTAAGGTTCCCAACCTGATGTACCTCATTCCATATTACATACATAGAGGAGAACCTGATTTTGAGATTGAGAAGGCAAGGTGGAAGGAAATTATAAGATTTTGTGTTTAGGAACTAACAAAATATTTGTTATAGTAAAGGGATTCAATTAACAAAAGAGATTTTCTTTCAAATATTTATATATTGGCCTCCTTTACGTGATTGATTGAACCAAGCTATCCAATTAAACATGTTTTTCTGTTTTTTTGGACTTCGTTCTTGTTTGTCCAAATCCATGTCCCTCTACGCTGACTAGGTGTAGAAGGGATCAAAGAGTTGTGATTTGAAGATGGCCTCATCTTCAGTTTGGGGCACGACATGGTGGTGGCCATGTATTTGGTGATAAGGGAAAGTAGTCACTTCAAAAACCAATCTAGGAGGGACTGCTCACCTAACAACAGAGGGGGAGGTTTCTACTCGAAAAGAACTTACCTCTCATCATGCTTCTTAGGTGGCAGCTTTGGAGTCTAGGGTTTTCAATATATGCGGTGAGGGCCTGTGAAAGGGGAAGAACCTATTGGTGAGGGTCAAGATGATGGGCTTCCTCACTGGTTGATAGGTTAAAAGTAGATAGTGTCCCTGTGAATGTTCCTTTCTCTCTGGATCTGTCGCTTGTCTATTGCTAATATCCTATATTTTTAGTCAGGTTTGGGCAATCATGTATTCCCGGGAGCTTGGGAAGGAGATCACTGTCCTAAACATATGTGGTATATGGTCCATATGCTAATAAGGTTCCTTTTGGGAGAAAATATTTAGAATGGACTTAGTGAGTAAAGGGAATATTTTCGTTGGTGGTGACTTGAAATTTTCCCTATGTCGGTTTTCTATTTGGGGGCAAGCTGCGCGATTCTTTATCTGATTTTTTTTATTAAGGAAACTAGAGGACAAAGGTATTTATGATATTGAACCACTAAAACTTAGTCCTACCTACATGAATAAGAGAGTGGGAGAGGAAAATATTACTAAGAAGTTAGACAGGTTTCTTATCTCAGAGTCTCTAATAAATGATCATGACAGGTTCAAACAATGGGTTTCTATAGGGGGGAGAATCTGATCATTTCCTTTTTATTTTTGACGTGGTAAAAGTTAGGAGGAAACCTTCAAGCCCTTTCAAATTCAACTCATCTTGGTTGGAGGAGGAGGATTCAAGATGAGGAGGATTTTGCTCGCTTGTTTTTTTTAAGCAGCAGGTTCCTTTTGATGTCTTTGGTTCTGAATCGACATCCATTCGGTTTGCTAACGATTTCAATAAGGTAAATGAAGCAGCAGTCTCATGGTCTCATGATAAAAATATTAAGGATGCGTAGGTGGAGGTAGATAAGATAAGATTAGATAATATAATTATATTTATGTCCAACTAATGACCACAAAGTAGGTCAAAGGGACTGTTGAGTACAATGATGTCCATACAATGCGGGAGAACCAAACGGTATCCTATAAAGATACAATGCATGAATATAAAAGGTACAATGCAAGAACATAAAAATACAATGTATGGAATGTCCTGGTGGAGAAGTTCCAGGAGCTAATGAGTCTGAGGATCAAACCCATCTCTCCTGACATCTGAGGATCAAACCCATCGTTGCCTGGGGGAGTTCGCACACTGCTGACATCTAAAGGACCTAGTATGTCTCCCTGGAATAGATCTGAGATGGATTTGTTTCCGAAATCTAGTGTGGTGGGGTGCGGTTCCACAGATTCTCACTTATCTAGAGCATGGATATGAACTGGTATCAAACGGTCTCTTGGTACCCTTGTTTGACGGTAGTACCCTGAAAAATTTCATGATCCTTTGTGTGGGGTCTGGTATGATGGGAGGATAAAGAATATGCGCTCAAAACTTGAGAGCCTCCTGCATATATAGTGCCAAACATCTATGATCAGGATACTTGAAAAAGTCGACAAGGTTTTGAGAATCTCTGAACAAGCAATGGAACCTTCCTATGATCTCGTAGTAGACAAGGCAACCAAAAATGAAGTGTACCTCTGTCTCCACATCTTGTGAATGACATACCTTGTAGATTCTGTCTGGTCTATCAATTTGGTGGTCTGTCTCTACCCGAAGTCTATGAGAGCCTACTCTGAACATGCCTAGAGGAAAGAGAAGAGCGTGCATCCAATGACGAAACGTGTACTGGGGTCGAACAATGAGCCTGTCCCTCAACTCCAAGAAGTGCTCAGCGTAAAAGGCCATCTTTGGGCGCAACCCTCTCGAAGGATCAACCCAGGTGACCTGGGTGAAATGCCTGTAGATGTCCTTCGTGATGATCTTGTTCAACTCCTGTTTAGTAGGTAAAAGGTGACCAGGAGCATCTAAGGAATATCGTAAAGGAGGGAGACGATCCAACTGATTCTAAGAGATCTGAAACTCCTCTAAACCAACATCTATATCGGTATGAGGGAGAATATCGAGCAATAGTCTCAGAAGAGAAATATGCCAAGTAAGGATATCGGTCCTTACAATGTATCGAGCCTGTAAAGCCTCGAAAATGATGCAAGAATGAGATCAAATTGAAGACTGTCTCAAGCCAAAAGGGATAAGCTCCAAACTTTGTAAGGATGGTGTGCTGAGGTACTATCTGTTTGCATGTAATAATGCGGTGGAGAAGAAGAGTCTGGAGTCTCTCAACTGAAGCCCAATCCAACTCAAGTAAAGACGGTCCCCAAATCTCTGAGCCATATAGAATAGTGGGATGGACCAAGGTGTCCATGTATAGTTAAGCAATGTTTGGTTATCCTGATGAAGGTTTTCAAAATGTAGTAAGTGAATTGAAGCAAAAGAAAATCAAACTGTTGGCTGGTAAGGAGGCAGCCAGGAGACTTAAAAGTGAGTGGTTTGGTTTAGATTCAACTTCAAATTTCTTTCATCTGTTTTCCAATCATAGGCAAAATGTTAATACAATATGAAAGCTTAATAGGCCTGATGATTCTTTGGCATCCAGCTTTGAAGATGTGGCTCGATTAGGGGTTGAAAATTCTATTGAGATCTTCAAAGAGGAGAGGAGGGAAAATATTGTAGAAGTTGTTCATATGACTTATTTTTTCCTTAGTTTCATGAATGGACAAGATAATGATAGTTTGATGGCAGATGATTTATGCCTACATTAATAAGCCCACTGAGATATGGAGCTATGTAGGACAAAGTGCTTCTTAGACTCATTCTAGTGGAACTAGATCGATTGAAACTAGTTATGATTCTGTGAGATAAACTCCAACTTATGACATGTATTTCAATGCCATAGCCTCTTTTTACTCTGATACCACTTATGATCCCACTTTTACCTCTTCGAGTGAAGCTGACCCTCCAATGGGTGGGACCGCAACCTTTGCCTGTGCTGCTTCTTATTTTTTTTTCTATCTCTGCTACTGATGCTGCTTGATCCACTTGGTTATCAAGGGTCTATGGCTCTAAAACAAGGATCCATGGTGAGGCTCCGACTCTAAAACCAGAGGATCTACTACTCGGTCAACAAATGGAAATAGGAAAGGTGGTGGATCTATATCTAATTTCATCAAGTGCATTTTATATGGTGATAGTGCTACTTCACTAGTGGGTACTACTATAGAATCTATTATCTAATCATATTGGCTCTCAAACATGGACTCAACCTTGATCTAGGATTAGGGACCCTGCTAATGAATCTATATCTGTATTTGGATATGAAACTAGCCTTTGATCTCATTTTCATACTAATGTCGCCTCTAATGTCTCTCTTCATGTTGCCTTTTCAATAAATCAGTCTATTGAATAGTTATCACCTGGCTGATTTTTATTGCCATACTCTTTCTTGGGGGTTATGTTTCTTGTCCCACCAGACTATCACTCAGGGTTAGGGTTAATCAATTCAGTGAATCAGTTTGAAGAGGTAGGCTCAGGTAAAATCAACCAGACTAACCTTTCTAGAGCTACCCTTTTATAGCTCTTTATGTTACATCAACTTATAGTTACCAAGCTTTGGATCTCACCCTACTTCTTGCTCATTTTTTCTTGTTATTTTCAAGGTATATCATCAGAATTCTTATTCAAGAGAGTACAAACCTGTATTTTTTAAGTAAAAATATCGTAATAAATATAGTCCTATTTCTGTTTCATCACTCAAGAGGTGACTTCACTTCATGGAGTACCTTAACAAGCACCCAATCATTGTCTATTAAAAACCCATAAACCAAATTATTGATATTAGAATGGCTCACTAAAGTTATTTTTATTGTTAAATAGGCTAACTCTTAAAATGAATAATTATAGGAAAACATAAAGGGTTTGATAATTAATTTTATAAAATTTTGTATATTAAATCATAAATTACTTTTTAAATCAGAGAATTAAAGCTATCTTAATAGTTTGAGAAAATAAGTATATGAAATAAAGTAACAAGTCAAATCTTGATATGTGAAATAACAAAAGAAACATTTTACCCAAACTAAAACATATAGATATGATTTAAATCTAAAATTAAATCATACTAATTTAAGTTAAATGCTCCAAACTCAGTAACTTTAATTGCACCCAAGGAAAGGTATTGAGCATCCTATATTAGATATAATAGAATGGGCATTAGAAACTTGGTTTTCTTCTTAATTGAAATACTTAACATGATAGTTAATAGGTTGTTCCAAATTCTATAGAAATTTGTTCGAAAAGTTATCAAATATATATTATAAATAAAGTATTACAAATGTACATATTATAAATTATAATTTTACCAAGAAAATTATAAAGTATTCTTAGAAAGATATATGCATTATACATAAAGTGTTCCAAAATTAAAAACCATAATTTAAAAAAAAAAAAACTATAAATCATAATTTCACAAAAACTATATGTACTATGAACCATAATTTCACCAAAAACTATAGTGTACATAGAAAAGAAAAAAAAAATATAAATGTGGTTGTATATCTTTGATATGCAAGATCACACTTATGTAATAAGGATTGTGATTAAAAATGTAAAAAAATATATTTATTTATAGTGTGAAAAAAAATAATTAATTTTGAAATATAAAAAAATTATATTTATTTATAAAGTGAAAACATTAACACATATAGATGACATCAAAATTCATATATATATATATATAATTATAATTTATTAATACTAATTAATTCATACATTTATTTTGTAAATTAATTAATATATAATATTAATGAAAAAATAAAAGTATATGTTTTTATTTTATTTGGAAAATGAATTTATTGTTCGCATTTACGTTGATAGGTGTGTTTAATGGGAGATTTAAATTAAAACCTTAATATTAAATTATATTTAAATTAAAATTAAAATTAAAATATAATAAAATTAATAGTGAAATATAATATAATTTGATGAAATTTAATTTAATTTATTATTTTAGTCAAACTAACCGTTATTTTACAACGGCTAGTTGGAGCTTTCCTTGTCTATTTAATGAAATTTAATTTAATTTATTATTTTAGTCAAACTAACTGTTATTTTACAACGGCTAGTTGGAGCTTTCCTTGTCTCTTTAATTAAGTTTCTTGTTTGGATTTCTCATCTTGTCCTGATGATGAACGTGTCGGCAAAAATTTTCTTACATGTGATTTTCACAGAAAAAATTTCTTACACAACTTAATTATTAATAATCATTAAGTAGATGGTCGGGATTTAATTTCCATAGAATATTTTAAAATGTTCATTTTTAATCATGTGGTATCCATAAGCTAGTGATATTGTAATAAGGACAAATTAAGAATATCTGTGGTAAAATAAGAGTAAATCTCCATAATTAAAACTCTTAGTCCATATTTTTAGAAATGTATATATGTTTAACTTATATATTAATTTTTTATAATTAATAATAACTCTATAATTTTAAATAAAATTAAAATTTAGATAATTTTTGTGATTTTTTTGAATTTTAATAATGTAAATGTGTTAATGCTCATTATGAATGAATGCTAATAAGTATTTATAAATTATTAATTTTTTATAACTACTTTTAAAATTGTCGCTTTTTAATCTAGTGGTCATCCTTTATAAAATAAAATCACTAATTTAGGCATTTCCAATATCATCCATCTCTTTTCAAATCCTTACTAGTTTGCTTCTCTGATACCTCGGGATCCACCATCAATGCCGAGAAATTTCAACTCCTTTTCTTCAATACTCCAGCCATCACTCAACACAATATAGCTCGGATCCTTCGCTTCTCCATAGCCTCTCTACCCTCCAAATAACTTGGCTCTCCACTTATTGACTTTGCCATCAAACATTCCTCCTGGAAGGAACTCTTGGACAAATTTGAAACCGGACTCATAGAGCTCTCAACATTACTGGTCGCCTCATTTTGATCAAATTAGTCCTCCAATCTATGCCCTTATACTTATTCTTAGTATTAGCCACTCCCAAATGGATTCTCAAGTCAATCCGCAACCTGTAAAGGAAATTTCTTTGGGGCAGCAAGAAAGACAACAAGAAATGGGCCCTTGTGAAATGGGTCGAGGTCTGTATCCCTAAAAGCTCTGGAGGCCTAGGACTTCGAGATCCCAGTCACAACAATGCCATCATGGGCGCGCACATCTAGTGGAAATGGGTCTCTAAACCTAGCGTTCCTTGGGCTCAATTATGGGTATCAGATTTAACTCAGAAGGAACGTATCAGATTTAACTCAGAAGATGTGAGTTCCCAAATTTGCAAAGTGGCTAAGCAACACATATCCATTATTCAGGAACACAACTTTTGGGAAATCCGCTCAGGCTCCCAAGCTCGTCTGTGGGAGGAGTCGTGGCAACAATTGCCCAAATTAGCCACGCTGCTTCAAAAACCTCGATGGAAATTTGTAGGTTTTAATCCTGTATAGAAATTATCTGCAAAAAAATATTGAAAACATAAGATAAACAATAGTGAGAGCATAAAACATAAAAAAAATATACAAAGATATTTTCCCCTAGATCCCAAATCGGGACTACCAGCTTGATTTTTCATTATATTCCTTTCAGTGTTACAACACATATATGTACATGTCGAAGCATTCATAAACCCCAATCCATTAACCCTGGATTAGAACATAACCGTAGTTCCCTTGACCAGATCTACAAAATACCAAGGGCCGAAACCCTTTCCCTACACCATTGGAAGGACACAAATTTTCCTTCTCAACTCCCGGTGCAACGTACAGGGGGGACGACAATGTACAGGGGGGCGATGAGGCTATCACCCCCCTGTAACCCCCGCACGTGCGACTAATCGTGGAAATAATATAACACATATCCAACAAAATCCATTCTCTAAAGAAGGGAGAATAATTAAATTAAACACTTTTGGGACATACCTCTCAATAAGGGCTTCCGTTAATGGCTTCTCGCTTCTCAATGGCAAGAGAATTGGTACGAGAAATCTTATGAGGACATCGATAGGGAGCTTCACAAAAGGAAAATCCGATTCATGGAAGGAGAGGACATCCTACGACAGGGGCACTTCACACAAGGAACTTTTACCACCAAGGAGGCTTACCACCTGCTCCACCCCAATGATTTGAATCATCATGATGTAATCTGGACGCAGATCTGGAACCCCAGAATATGGCCTAAAATATCTAACTTCTTATGGCTGCTTAGCAAACGATGTATCCTAACTTGGGATAATCTCATGAAAAAAGGCTTTATAGGCCCCTCACGCTATCCGAACTGCAAAAAACATGAGGATAACATAAATAATCTCCTGGATACATGCCCCCTTTCAAGCTTTCTCTGGGACAACATAGATATCCTTTGCTGAAGAACTGATAGGGAAAAAGGGGACGTCATGAGCTCCATTCGACTTTGGCAAAAATCTCTATTCAGTAGAAATCTTCTCAAATCTCTTTGGGCTATCATCCCAGGGCTCCTCCTCTAGACGATATGGAAAGAGAGAAACAAACACATCTTCAAAGATCAATCCACTCCTCAAGATATTCTCTGGACTAATATATGTAGCAATATAAAGGAAACCCTTGCCCTACACCATTGGAAGGACACAAATTTTCCTTCTCAACCCCCTGAGAGCATCATCTGGGCCAATTGGAACTTTTCAATCCCCTATCACTCTATTGATGCTCCCCCTTCAAACCAAGCTCATAAATCCCCCATCTCTTGGAGCCCTCCCCCGCAAGGCATCTTCAAACTCAATTTTGATGGAGCCTCCAAAGGAAATCCATGGACACATGATTTGGGGGAATTCTCAAGAACTATGAAGGAAATCCCTTGCTGATCTACCTTAGTTCCATTGGTTGGGATACCATTAACTCAATAGAGTTGGAGGGTCTCATGCAAGGCCTATTCCTAGCTCATGATAACAACTTTTTTCCCCTCGAAGTTGAAGGAGATTCCCAAGTCATCATCAAAATTTCTCATCGCCTTCTCCTTGGCTCCTCATCTTCCAAACTCTATAAGAGCTGGAGATTAGTAGCCTGGTTTGAGCTGCTTGAGCAATAGATGCATCTCCACAAAGCCATCTCTTTCAAGCATATTCGCAGATCAGCTAATGCAGTGGCGGATCTCCTGGCCAACAAAGGAGTGGTTCATGATGCACCCCTTCTCCTCGACAGCCTCCAAAGTTTTGATGATGAATCACTTCATACAACTTGCACTCAATTGGTGCTCAAAGACAATCAACTCCTGGATGCGGGTGCTCCATAACGGTATGTCTGTATGCCATTTGGCCTCACCTTCGGCAGGCAACCGTCCTCGCCACGACATTGGTGATATTAACTTCACCAACCCAGCTCCGTCCTCCATAGCCTTAAATTCTATTCAATCATCCATTGTGACTTTATACTTGCTCGTCTTGGTTGTAGACAACCTTGGCCATATATGGGAAATGTCGTCATCCCTCTTCAACAGTTCTCCCTCAGTTTTTCTACCATTTTTAGTCTTGGCTCTGTCATTCCCTGTTGCGACCCTACCTCTCGCACTGCCTTGCAGGACCACTTTTCCCATTTGCTCCACGCTGGTCTCTGTTAATCTGCCTATTCGCCATCGTCAACTCTTCCACATTCCCTTAATTCAGCCACCTCCATGCCTCGATGTCACCGTATGTGATTCCGCAGAGGTGGAGGTCGGGGCTTGCCCTCGCGACCTCCCATCCACACCATGGCAGAGCGGACTGTGGAATTTTCCCTAGACCTGGATGTGCCCAAGTTCCTGGACTGTCAACGCCTCTCTGCCCACATCTCTCTGCATCTTCCTGAAGTTTCATCTTGCCCATCTGGTTCGGGTTCCAAGAAGCGGATGCGTAAATCTACTATGTCTCCCTCCTTGCTTCAACAACCTCGAAAGATAGTGGCTATGCCTGTCAAAACTGCGAAGGACTCCTCTGACAGTGGTGGCAACTGCAGTTCTGTAGAAGGTAGAAAAGATATAGATACTGGTGCCCGTTGACCTCTACACTTGAAGTTGGACCCCCAACTGTCCAAGTTTGCGGTCGACCTCTCTGACTACAGGTGCTTCATCGAGGAAGAGCGGGCTCTCCAGCCTATTCAAGATGATAAGAATCAGCATGCTTAGTGCCATGGTTCCCACTTGTCATGTTTTTTCCAGTTATGTTATAGTTTCTATGTCGTTTTACTTTCTGTATTGCATATCTAGATACTGGGTGATTTTGTTCAATGTAAGATTCCAAACAATAAAAATTTGGATAGATATAAAACATATTAGTGTTCTCATTTAATACAGTCTTTCATCAAGAACCAGAACACAAGAAATGCAGCCATTTTATTTATATTATTATTCACTGAAAGTAAAATACATGCCTAGACCATAAAATCCTATAAATGGCATGCACAGCTGCTTGATAATGACAAATATAAGAAACTGAAGCCCACTTGTGAATCTTGGATGGATCCACCACATAAACATCACCGCGGGGTTTTCGTCCCGGGATCAATGCTAGAACTGACCAGGCCAGGTTCTCAACCCAAACACAATAATATAGATAATCCAGAATGCTCTAAATGCCTAGCTTCTCTCCCATTTTATAGGTTTGATGGGTTAATACCAACAAGAAATACCATGGGTCAATACCATGGGAAAATACCACGATAAGTACCATGGATCGATTCTATCCACTTTGACTGGATCAAGAAAGGGAATATTAAAAATCCTCCCGCCCAAGGATTGCTTGTCCTCAAGCGATCCACTTCTATCCACAACAGAAGCATTTGTACATTAATACCAGGATCCCATACAATTCGATGCACCCTCCATGTTGAATGGTCCTGAATGGATCATTCAATACCTCGATCCCAAACAATCCTCTAACCAATCCTTCCCTCAATATATTTACCTGGATCCCAAACAATTCTTTGGCCAATCCTTTCCCCAATGGATTCTCCTGGATCCCAATGCCACCTAAATCCTGGGACCTATGGGTTATGGTACCATTTCAACCCTCCATCGCTATCTGCACCAAGTGGTTCAAGCAGTAATTTTGCCTTGGCTATGGGTATCCTCCAAATAATCAACCCATTAATATAATACCAACTCATAATCACTCGCCAATCCATACTTGGGAAAGAATGAATCTCTGCAAATCTACTATATTGATGTTGTTTGATGCTCGATTCATGCTGCTCTACTTGGTCACCCAACATGATGTATTTGGAGAACTATGCCCTGCTCTTCCCAATGTATAAAGGTGGGTTGTTGGCATTCCAAGATTTATCTATGTATTCTTGTAGAGGGCTGCTCTAAGACTCCCAATTGTACTCCTCTTGCTGCCTTATGAGGGACTTGAGTCGTTCCTCAACACTAGACAACTTGGTCTTTGATTCGGCACATACTCCTATGAGTTCCTCAATTTTTCTATTCTCCTGTAAGACAGTGTCTCAGACTATCCAAACTTTCTGCTTCAAGAACATAAGATCTGTCTTGAAATGCTTGATCCTTTCTCGAAAGCCTTCTATTGGAAATTCTAGTGCCGTGCTGACTGTCTCTGTATTTGTTTGTACCCAATACCCAATGACCACATCTTCAACTTGAGCCTTTGACTGTAGAAATTTGAATAATTTGCTGAATTATTCACCGAGATTATCCTGATTACACACTATTTAAGCTTCATGCATAATACATAGCCTCTTCTACAATTGATCATCAATATGCGGAAATAGAAACAGTCGCATGCGCACATAAACACAATAATCAAACACACATCTGGCATAGTATGTAATGGGGAAAGAAATAGCTAAAAACCCCCAAACTATCTGTATATTATAATGATAGAGAACAGGTAACAATACATAGCACAAAGCTCTCACATCTCTCAACACTATCTCACATGCTACACACAAACTAGTATAGAAAGTGAACAAGTCACAGGTTCAAATCTCCTCCACAAGTCTATCTGCCTCTACTGCGTAATCCAAGTTGATTAATGATGAGATCCAAGTTCGAATCCCACTAGCTTCAACTGCGCAATTCTCATTGGAAATCTCAATCAATGTGTGTGCAAATCTCATGCACAGCCAATAGTCACAACTGATAGTAGACTCACCCTTTCACCCACCTCTAACACTGGTCTCCACTGAACTGTCCATGCATTGCAGTTAACTAATGTGTTCTTTAGTTGATTTATGAGTTAATAATTAGTGAATTAATTAATAATTAATTCACACCACTCATCACTAGTGTATTTGTCAGTTAGACTAAATACAACTAGTTCAACTAAGTTAAACTGAACACAACTCCACCAACTATCTCATCAACTCCACCAAACTCTGCCACATGAGTTCTAACTGAAGTCAACCATGCAATAGCTCAACTAACCCTTAGGAAAAGCGTATTTCCTTCTGTCAGCTGCATGTGCCACATCCAAGCATCAAAAGCATCAAACTGAAGTGCTCCAAGAGGATAAGATAATGTTTATAGTCTAAATATTATTAAGGGTTAATAATATTTCATTGTTCTATTTTTAGCCCGGCAGTCTAAAAATAGAAACCGCCCAATGTCTAAAAATAGAGGTCCATCTATTTTTACCAACTCGACCAATCATCCATAAATAGCATCCTGCAACTCATAGACCATGATCCATATGTCTAAAAATAGACATAGTCTAAAAATAGACTTTGCGCCAAAAATAGCATGCGGGCCCACTTAGTGAAGGCGACTTCATTTCACTAAGCTCCATCATCTTGTTGCATTTTCAACACTCCCTCTCAACAAGATATGGATTATCTGCAACCCCTATCCTGCCTCTGTGGAATTCGAATTTGCTCCTGGTGAGCGCCTTCGTCAAGATATTAGCATCCTAATCCTCCGTGGGAATATATGAAAGTAACATGATTCTCCGCTGCACACAATCTCTGATATGATGGTACCTTATGTCAATGTGTTTGGATCTATCATAAAATACTGGATTAGCCAAGATTTTAATGCAACTTTGGTTATCACAATAAATCACAGTAGGCTCCAAATGCGACCCGAACAACCCGACCAGAATCTTCCTCATCCAAATAGCCTCGCATGCAGCCAAGCTTGCTGCCATATACTCGGCCTCCGCGGAACTGAGTGCCACGGATCTCTGCTTCCTGCTGTACCAGGAAACTGCTGTCGACCCGATACTGAAGATCCCTCCAGATGTGCTCTTTCGGTCCGTTGGGCTCCCTGCCCAATCTGCATCCGTGAAGCCACATAGCTTCACCTCATCCTCCTGTCTGTACCACAGACCATATCCCAATGTGCCTCTAAGATAACGCAATACATGCTTTCCTGCCTTCCAGAAGAGCTTGGTAGGCTTAACCATAGCTTTCGAAAGCTGGTTAACAACATAGCATATATTGGGTCGTGTATTGAACAGATACATAAGCGACCCCACCAACTGTCGATAAACAGTGGCATCCACTACCTCCGCTGAAGTAGCATCCTCCTTCCTCCAACCTCTAGGAAGAGGAGTATCAACAGGCTTGCAGTCATGCATGTTGAACTTCTCCAGTATCTCCTGGGCATACTTGCCCTGAGAAACAAACAGTCCACCATTGTGCTGCCAGATTTCCAATCCCAGGAAATAATGAAAGAGGCCCAAGTCCTTCATCTCAAACTCTCTAGCAAGATCCTCCTTGCATGAAAGTATCAACAGCTCATCTCCCGTAAAAATCAGATCATCTACATACAGTACAATGATCAACAACTTCCCCTCCACCACAATCTGGTACAAGTTAGGATCCACCTCACTCTTGGAGAATCCAAGTCCGGTGAAGTAACTGTCTATCCGTGTGTACCAAGCACGAGGTGCTTGCTCCAAGCACGAGGTGCTTGCTTCAACCCGTACAGTGCTCTCTTGAGTCTGCACACATGCGACCGACCAAGATACATCGAAACCTCTCGGTCGCTTCTATGTACACCTCCTCCTCAATGACTCACAGAATGGGGCCATGACCCATCCGGCATGGATGTGCCACCCCATCTACGCTGAGAGAGCTAGGATCGTCCGTATGGAAGAGTACCTTGCGACAGGTGCAAAGGTCTCCTCATAATCGATCCCCTCGATGTGTGAGAAGCCACAGGCAACAAATCTTGCCTTGTACTTCTCCACACTCCCGTCAGCCGCCTGCTTCACTTTGTAGATCCATCGCGAACCCACCACTGATTTCCCCTCCGGTCACGGGACAATCTCCCATGCACTGTTTCTCACAATCGAATCATACTCTTCCACCATGGCATCTACCCATGCGGGATCCTCCACAGCTTCCTCGAAAGAGGATGGCTCTGTCACGACACATTTTATCATAAGAGCCATGTATCCAGTGTATCGATCCGGTGACTGTCTCTGTCTGCGCTGTGCTGTAGGTGGTCCTACAACCTTCTCTGCATCTTGAGCCGCCGGCCAAATTTTCCGTAGTGCGCCGCGCCCTCCGATGGCTGGTGCCGCATGAGCGGCCTTTCCCACTCCATGAACTTCTCAGGCCGATCCACTGAAGCCTATCCTGGGGAACTAATAGCTCCTCATACGCATGCAAGTGTGGCTCCCTCTCAAGCGAACACTTCATGGCTTTCTCCTCATGAAATTTGATATCTCGTCTCACAACAGTCTTCCAACTGTCTAGAAAATACACATGATAGTTGTGGGGTGTTTCTGTGTACCCCACAAATATCCCAACCTCTGCGGTTGGCTCCAGCTTCTTCCTGGCATCCTTCGTCACATGAATGCAGACAGGAGATCCGAAAATCCGCAAATGGGAAATATCAGGCCTCTTGCCAGAATAAGCCTCCTCTGGTGTACTCATGCCAAGAACCTTGTGAGGACAACGGTTCTGCACATACACTGCTGTATTGCATGCCTCAGCCCACAAGTGAAGGGCTAGGCCCTGATCATGCAACATCGCCCGTGCAGCACCCACGATCGTTCTGTTCTTCCGCTCAGCCACCCCGTTCTGCTGTGGGTTATGGGGTGCGATGAGCTCTCTCCGAATCCCTTCTGCGCTGCAAAAATCCTTGAATTCAGCCGAGATGAATTCACCACCGTTATCACTCCTTAGAGCAATCACCTTCTTCCCCGACTCCTTCTCGACCAGTGCTTTAAACTCACAGAACTTCGCGAATGTATCGCTCTTCTTCTGCATGAAGAAGATCCCAAGACTTCCGAGAGAAATCATCAACAAAGATCACATTTTATACTTGTGCTTTGTCAGTCGGGCGCATGCTTGAGAGGACCACACACGTCTGTGTGAACTCTCTCAAGGATCGTCGTGGCGCGACTATCCTTCTCGTGAAAGGTGGATTTCACATACTTCCCTAAAGTACACCCCTTGCACTGATCTGACCACGCAAGAGTGCCCTTAGGAAGCCCAGTAGAAATTTGCTGCAGAATCTTCAAAGCTCCATGGTGAAGGTGGCCCAATCTCCTGTGCCACAGTTCGCCCTCATCATCCCGGCTCACCACTTCTCCCGCCTTGCATGCCATTGTTGCGCAGCCATCTACTTGCAACTGATAGAGGTTCTTGGTTCGAACTCCTATCTTCCGGGTCTCTCCAGTAGTCTTACTGCGCAGGAAGGCTTTTCCTTCGCTAAAGACCACATCATACCCCTTATCCTCCAACATCGCCACAGAGATCAAGTTCTTCTTCAATCCAGGTACATGCATGACATCCTTCAATACAAAGGGTTTACCAGAATCCCTCTGAAAGGATATGGTACCGATACCAGTCGCACTGTATCTACCATCATCGCCCATCTCGATGTGCACACCCAAGTCCTTGTCCTCCAGATCTGAGAACAAATCCCGATCTCCCGTCATGTGAAATGACGCACCACTATCCAAGAACCATACTGATCCCATCACACTTGAAACCAAGCATGCGATCAGCGAAAAATCCAGTTCAAACTGGGAGGCCAATGCCTCTCCTACTGCAGATCCAGCAACCTTCTTATTTTTCTTCTTCTGCAGATAATTTGTGGCATAATGTCCGTGCTAGTGACAGTGAAAGCACTTCACCTTGGACATGTCTTGCTTCTTGCCTTTCGCACTAGACTGAGAAGCTTTATTGCTCTTCCCCTTCTTTTCTTTGGCAGCCAAAGCGCAATTTTCTTCATCAGATGCCTTTAATGAAGATCCGTCCCTGGTAGTCTGCCTTATCTCCTCCTACATGAGATCCGCCCAAAGTCGCTCCCATCCCGGCAACTTCTCCCGACCATTGACAGAGTCCTGATAGGAATGCCAACTCTTCGGAAGACCAAGGAGAGCCAAGTCCACCAAGTCCTCTTCATCGACAGTCACCCCCACACTTCCCAGCTCATCTCTGCATTGAGTGAACTTCGTGAGGTACTTGGCGATACTATCGCCTTTCTCCATCTTAATGTTTCTGAGTTTATCCTTGAGCGCCAGCTTCCTTTGGTCGCTCTTTCTCTGGAATAGATCTGTCAATGCTTTCCACATCAAATATGGAGAAGCTTTTCCATGCAGGTTGGATACAATGTGATCCTTCACGCCCTCCAACAGAATCCTTCGACATTTCGCCATCTTCTTTTGCCAAGCCTCAACTTGAGCAGCATCAGTAGGCTTTGGGACCTCAGCATCTATGAACTCCTTCAGCCCGTTATCATCTAATACTGCCTCCATTTTTTCCTTCCATGCAACATAATTCGAGCTGCCCTCAAGGGCATACTCCAGTCGCAATCCGTTGAAAGACATTTTGACTTCGACACCAAGAAAACTGCTGCAAATTCGAATTCCAAATTCTGCTGCAAATTCGAATTCCACCAGCTCAAAACTCAATCGCTTCTGATCTGTGAGAACAAAGTATTTCTAGCACAGAGATCGATTGTAGGGGCATTTACTGGATATATCACCTTTCAAGGAAAGGATGGATCTAGAGGCTACCTGGCCCGCTTACAGACTCTGTCTACCGAAATAAATTGTAATCATTGTAATAGATCCGATGATCAATTTCGCTCTGATACCATGTAGAAATTTGAATAATAGCTGAATTATTCACCGAGATTATCCTGATTACACACTATTTAAGCTTCATGCATAATACATAACCTCTTCTACAATTGATCATCAATATGCGGAAATAGAAACAATCGCATGCGCACATAAACACAATAATCAAACACACATCTGACACAGTATGTAATGGGGAAAGCAATAGCTGAAAACCCCCAACTATCTGTATAATATAATGATAGAGAAAATGTAACAATACATAGCACAAAGCTCTCACAGCTCTCAGCACTATCTCACATGCTACACACAAACTAGTATAGAAAGTGAACAAGTCACAGGTTCAAATCTCCTCCACAAGTCTGCCTGCCTCTACTGCGCAATCCAAGTTGATTAATGATGAGATCCAAGTTCGAATCCCACTAGCTTCAACTACGCAATCCTCATTGGAAATATCCATCAATGTGTGTGCAAATCTCATGCACAACCAATAGTCACAACTAATAGTAGACTCACCCTTTCACCCACCTCTAACACTGGTCTCCACTGAACTGTCCATGCATTGCAGTTAACTGATGTATTCTTTAGTTGATTTATGAGTTAATAATTAGTGAATTAATTAATAATTAATTCAAACCACTCATCACTAGTGTATTTTTCAGTTAGACTAAATACAACTAGTTCAACTAAGTTAAACCGAACACAACTCCAGCAACTGTCTCATCAACTCCACCAAACTCTGCCACATGAATTCTAACTGAAGTCAACCATGCAATAGCTCAACTAACCCTTAGGAAAAGCGTATTTCCTTCTGTCAGCTGCATGTGCCACATCCAAGCATCAAACTGAAGTGCTCCAAGAGGATAAGATAATGTTTATAGTCTAAATATTATCAAGGGTTAATAATATTTGACTGTTCTATTTTTAGCTCGACAGTCTAAAAATAGAAACCGCCCAATGTCTAAAAATAGAGGTCCATCTATTTTTACCAACTCGACCAATCATCCATAAATAGCATCCCGCAACTCATAGACCATGATTCATATGTCTAAAAATAGACTTTGTCAAAAATAACAAAAATACCTGCCCAATTTAGTACAATGCAATTTATTACCAACACTCATCTATGTTTCACCATTACCAACTTCAGGAATGTCCGATTTACACAAGGTTATTGCCTCCTCGATCATAATCATGTCAAATGGTGTTCACTATGGCTGATCCCTCTACTAAATCTTCTGTGCTCTTCATCTCAGGAGACGGTCTGTCACCTTTCCAACCAATAACATGATGCATTGCGGAATTCGAGTAGAGATTTGATTGTCCTCATGGATATTCCCCTGGGGATCTACAAACTCCATTGTGAATCAACCTCATCAATGGCATTAGGTAGAATTTCCCCATGCACTTCCAAATGTTTGTCGTCCTGC
This sequence comes from Pinus albicaulis, assembly GCA_034641835.2. NCBI lineage: Eukaryota > Viridiplantae > Streptophyta > Pinopsida > Pinales > Pinaceae > Pinus > Pinus albicaulis. The sequence goes on along the minus strand of MU968551.1, from coordinate 2,936,874 downwards.
AAGCCTCCTTGAATAATGTCATGATGTTGCTCACCATCCTAAAGATCAATAGACCCATCTACAAAAGATTCCCCGTGATTTGAAGTAATCTCCTCTTGTTCTGTCTTTGTTGCCTTCTTCTTATCACCTGGACAGGAATGGTTAAGGGCCCAATGTCCCTTGCAGATAAAGCATAGTCCTCTCCTCCTTAGTTCATTTTTACTGCAGATTTCGTTCTTGCTTTGATTATCATTTTGGTCTATGGAGATATGGCTACTTAAAGGACCATATAGCCTCACTAGTACATCAAATATTTTCTAGTTATTTTTTAAAATTTCTTCAAGATGGTCCATCTTCTCCCATACCCAAACAGGAATATATTAATTTTTCGTAGGAAGATTTTGTCAATCATGCCTTCAAATATTTTCACAAATTTAACCCACAGACTTATAAATTATTTTCCCTTCACTTATGTCTCCCAATAAAATAATTTACTGAAAAATAAAAATCCAACTAGGGTGATAAATATCACCGAAGTGAGAAATGTTGGCTAGGGTGAAAAGTAAATTTCACCGAAGTTCAAGCTGGCAGGATGCACAACTCTGATACCACTGTAAGATTCCAAACAATAAAAATTTTGATAGATCTAAAACATCTTAGTGTTCTCATTTAATATAATCTTTCATCAAGAACCAGAACACAAGAAATGCAGCGATTTATTTATATTATTATTCACTGGAAGTAAAATACATGCCCAGACCATAAAATCCTACAAATGGCATGCACAGCTGCTTGACAATGACAAATATAAGTTGAAACCCACTTGTGAATCCTGGATGGATCCACCACATAAACATCACCGCGGGGTTTTCGTCCTGGGATCAATGCTAGAACTGGCCAGGCCAGGTTCTCAACCCAAACACAATAAGATAGATAATCCAACATGCTCTAAATGCCTATCTTCTCTCCCCTTTTATAGGTTTGATGGGTCAATACCAACAAGAAATACCATGGGTCAATACCATGGGAAAATACCACGGTAAGTACGATGGATCGATTCTATCCACTTTGATTGGATCAAGAAAGGGAATATTACATTGGTTTCCCCTCCAGGGGTAGAAATTTTCATGCTACTTGGACTGGTTTATGAGTTGGTTTCCCCTCTGAGGGCAGCCCCATTTTTTCTTTTTTGAATTTCCTACTTCCCACAAGAATTGGCTAACTCAGGAGTCTGGTTGATGAATTGTAACATGGTACTTTGTATGATATAATAGAAGTAGCTATATTTAGAAAAAAAAATATTATCCATCTCTTTAATAATAACTGATTTTAAGAAATTTTATATTTTATATTTTAAAAGTTGAAAAGAAAATGAAATTTCTTTAAATATTAAATTAAATGAAATCACTAATTTAAATATTAAGTTAAATAGAATCACTAATTTAGGAATTTCCAATATCATCCACCTCTTCAGTAAATTTATAGTACATATTATAAGGTTCATTTAAAATTCAAATCTAATTTGTCACTTATAAATCATCAAGAGAAGTAAAAAAAATTTGGTTCTAAAACTTTCATAAATAAACAGCCTAAATAGTAAGAATAGACTCAATAAAATTACTAATTTAAATATTAAATTAAATGGAATCACTAATAAAATCACTAATTTATGAATTTCCAATATCATCCACCTCTTCAATAAATTTCATAAAAAACAAATTGAAGTTCCTTAAATATTAAATTGATCGTACATATTATAAGGTTCAATAAAAATTCGAATCTAATTTGTCACTTATAAATCAGCAAAGGAAGCTAGAAAGATTATGATGTACTGCTGCTTTAAAAAATTGCGTTCTAAACCTTTCATATATAAACAGCATGAATAGCAGAAATAGAGTCAGTGATTTAAGCATTTCCAATGTAATTCATCTTTTTCAAATTTTACATTTTAAAAGTTGAAAAACAAATAATTTTTTTTTAATATTAAATTAAATAGGGAGAATTTCATCAGTAAATTTCATAAAAGCAAATTGAAATTTTTTAATATTAAATTTACTTTTATATGTTGTAAGTTTCGATTAAAATTCAAATCTATTTTTTCACTTAGAACTAAAAAGATTGAAATAGGGGAGAGGCTTCTATTGTTGTGCAAGGCCCAGTAGTAGTTATAGTACTGGTCCCACACATCCATCAAACATAAATTACAAACTCACTAAAATATGCACATAAATATTTGATAATATGCACATAAATATTTGATAATAAGTTATATAAATTACATAAATATGTCCAAAATGGGCCTAGTTTTTTACTAGACCAACAACTGCCATACACCAAGTCTAACATCACAAGTTGACAAGACCTACTATCTCAAGTACCTCCAGTTCTGAATTACCATTTAAGGGAAAATGCACTACAAAACATTACAATGCTACCCATCCAAAAGTACAGTTATCCCATCAAACAGTGCCCCACTAATTTTGCATTGGAGGACTACATCTCATTGTTGAATAACACCTGGACAAAAACTGGGTAACACCTGCACAAAGACTGAGTACCACCTGCACAAAAATAGGTGAAATGTCTGTCAGCAATATCTACATGTTTGTTTAACCATTCAGCCTATTGAAGACATTAAATGACACCATTCAATTCAAGAAATAGTTCACCCAACCTTTCATTTCAAGAATTAAACACAACAGCCCTGGAATTACAGGAATTAAATTCTGAAAAGCATTTCAATTCAGAAATTAAATTCAGGAAAGCACAAGGATCAACCATGAAAGCTTTTCATCCATTGGATCATGTACAATTCAATCCACACCACACAATTAAATTTGGGAGATGGCAATCCATGCCAATCTTCCCTACCAATGAAATTCTAAATCATAAAACTATAAAACATCAACTGTTACTGCATTTGAGGCATTCGTTTTGCTCTTAAACTACTGCTGACATACATTCAGAGTTTTCAAACAGTGTTCCATTCATTTTGCAGACATACAGTTTTCAGAAAGTGAGTTTTCAGACAGTGAGTTTCCATTTTGCAGACATACAATCCTTTTCAGACAGTGTTCCAGACATACAAACAGAGGACAAAGTGTGCTCAGTGTTACATTCCAGACAGAGTGTGTGCACAGTGTTACATTCCAGACAGTCTGTGTGCACAGTGTTACATTCACTCTCTTCATCAGTTGCTATTCACTCTCTTCATTAGTTGTTGGAGCGTTGCTGGAGACATACAGGTATTTCGTTGTTCTTCAATAATGTTATTCAAGATATTAAGCAGATTTGGATATTAAGCAGATTTTGATATTGACTTTATATTGAATAAAATATTTCAATAAAAATAGTTCTAACACACAGTCCATGTCCAAATATAAGTCCATTTTAAAATAGGCACTTACTGATTTTAGACAAGTCCATGTAGCTAACAACCATGTAGGTATCACATATCTTTCTGATGTTGATATTACAAGTAATACATAAGTGACAAGTGATACTTCAATGCCAATTAATTCACAACAAACAACTGAAATATTTCATGTTATTAGCAGAAATTTTGGAATTCATACATAATTATAGTTTACTCTATACAGTTGTGCTGTAATACTTATCAAATTTCTTAACGATGTTGGAAATTGCAGGTTGTAGCCGTGCCAAGAGTTTCTGTTGCAGATCGGATAAGGAACAGGAGGCGAGGGAGAAGGGGGGCCCAACTGCGGAGCAGTTCATCAGATGATGATGTCAATGCTCCCATTGCTCCTAGTAATGTAGTTTAAAAGGACCCTGTAGTTGCAGATCATCCCAGCCCACCATCAGCCACAGAACCACCTTCGACCACAATACAAGGTGCAATTTCAACAAAGAAAATCAGTGCAATCAGAGGCTGGATGAAGGAAGACATGCTTGCTACAATTGATGACATCGAGTTTTAGGGATATTCAATCCGTGCATCAGCAAAAAAACATGGTATTGCTGCCTCTAACATACATTATTGGATAAATGGGTTGACTAATACAAAGCGCAGAGGGCCTGTTACAGTCATGACTGAAAAGGAGGAAGATGAGGTGGTGGAGTGGTGTAAGGAGATGGCTCAATTGGGACATGGGTTAGAGCTTATCCAACTTAAATCCACTGTAGCTCAAATATGTCAAGGGAGGCCAAACCCCTTTAAAGATGGTTTTCCTGGTAAGTCATGGTGGAGTGGGTTTAAAAAGAGGCATCCAGACCTTGTGTTACGTACAGCAGAGGGCCTTGACAGAGACCGGGCTTTAAATCTGCGCCCTGCAATTGTTTCCAAGTTCTATAACACTCTTTCTGCTGCATATGACCAGCACTCATATGCCCCAGACCACATATGGAACTGCGATGAGACAGGCTTACAGTCAGGAAGAAATTGCGGTATGCGGGTAATTGCAAAGAGAGGGAGTAGAAATGTGCCTAAGATATTGCCTAAGAGCAGGGAGTGGATCACAATTCTTGCCTGTGTCAATGCAATTAGCTCATCTATACCATGATTTTATCTATTTAAAGGTAAAACTCAACTAAAAAATTACATACAGAATTGTGAACCGGGGGCATGCATGGCTGCACATCCACATGCATGGATGACAAAGGAACTGTTCCTAAATTGGCTTTTCCACTTTGCTGCTTCTGTACCGGGCGGTGTCTCACCTGAAAACAGGCACTTGATGATTTTAGATGGCCATGGAAGCCACATGGCTATGAAGACAATCGAGGAGGCCAATAAGTTGGGCATTGACCTGTTAACATTGCTGGCTCATACTACTCACAGATTGCAGCCCCTTGATGTGAGCATGTTTGGGCCTTTCAAGAACTATTTCAGGGTCGAGCGAGCTTCATGGATGGCAAAGAACCCAGGGGTGGAAGTAAAGAGGTTTGAGCTAGTTGAGCTTGCTAGCAAAGCATTTAAAAGGGCTCTCACACCTTCTAATATCAAGGCTGGATTTAGGAGGACTGGTATATGGCCACTCAATTATGATGCTCTTATGCATGATACCACATGTAGCCAAGCATTTTAAGTGGAAGGTCAAGAAGCAAAGAATTTTGAAGAGCATGTTGGTGCCCAAGAAGATGTAGTTGTTGCTGAAGGTATAATGTCCCTTTCTGAAGGGTTGTTCTGTGGTGGTGATGATGTTGAGCATGTCAGTGAGACACAGTTCAGTGATGAACCAACTAACAATATCAATGAGGCTGTGACACCCACTGATGCAGCTGACAATGAGCAATTGACCATGCCAACCCAAGTAAGTGCACCATCATGGCTGGCAGAGGTCGTGGTGAATATCACTGGAAATAATGTATCTACCACCAATGAGGATGAAAGCATGGACATGCCTTCACAACCATCAGGGTTGAACACCGAACTTGTTCATTATTTTGTGGACAATGAATCACTAGAAGAGGAGCCTATTCAGCATGAAGTACCTAAAGAAGACAACAATGGGGGCCATTCAGTTGTCCCAGAAGATGAAATCTAGCAGGCAGGTCCAGAAAAGCAGAGATTACTTGGTGCATTCCTAAAGCTACCAGTAGAGAGAGTGAAGGCCTCATCAAGGAACTCAGCCTCAGATTATCTTCGTTTAGGGAGGAGTTCACAATTGCTCACATCTGAAGACTATATGAATTTAATGTTCGAGTCTGAACGTAAAAAGAATGAAATTCAGGAAGCTAAAAAGAGAAAGAAGGAGTTAGCCAATGAAAAGAGGGTTGCAAGGATTGCAACAGCAGAAGCTCAAGCAAAGGAAAGGTTGGAAAGACAAAAAGCAAGGGAATATAAGGAACGTCAAAAGCAATTGGCAAGGCAACAGAGAGAGGCAAGAAAGGTTCAGCAAGAGTTGGAAAAAGGACAAGGGGTGACAAGCAGAGAAGAACATGGTTCAAGACAGTTTGAGGCAAATAGGTTGATGTCTAACACGTTGGACCACATTGTAGAGCAGACACCATCATTCCAAGACTTGATTAACATCCAAGTCCCTAGCTATCAGGCAGGGGTTAGGCCCACCTCTTATACCCCTACCAGTGCAGGTTTGAATCCTAATTGTGTTTATATGACACCTGCAGTTAGTGCTGGGGTTAGTAACACAAGTGGACACTTGGGCTACTCAGTCCCACCATGGATACATGGAGCAAATTGGAGTCAACTATATGCCAACATTCAGGCACATCCTAATCATCCAATGTTGGGCAGTCCACCATACTTGGGCAATGCAGGAAATGGAAGCCATGAAGCATAGAGGTGCCATGACTTAATTTTTGTAACTACAAGACACTGTGATTTTGGTAAGGATGAAATAGGTTTGCTAATGATAACATCCATGGATGTTTGGGAAGCTACAAAAATTTTCAAATTAGTATGTATGAAACAATGTCTAAATCCCCCAAGTTTGTTAATCTGTTGAAGTTATAGCCTTATAGCCTATATCAGATTTTGTATGAAGTTATATATCAAACAGTTTATAATTCCTACATATCAAATAGTTTCTAAATCCTACGAGTTTGTTAATTTGTTGAAGTTATAGCCTTAGCCTATATCAGATTTTTTATGAAGTTATATATCAAACAATTCATAATTCCTACATATCAAACAGTTTCTAAATCCTACAAGTTTGTTAATCTGTTGAAGTTATAGCCTTAGCCTATATCAGATTTTTTATGACACAATTGAACAAAGAAATTGAATTCATAATTGAATTGAACATCATTAACAAAAAAATCTGATTGCATCTAAACAAACTATCCCTTGTTTGCATCTAATCCTGTTAAATAACAAGTATCATCAAAATTCATTGCAAACTTCATCAATCAAAATCACTCAATAAAAAGGAGGTTAACATACTCAGCTCTGTGGTGGTTATACAAAGAAATTGAATTCATAATTGAATTGAACATCATTAACAAAACAATCTGAATGCATCTAAACAAACTATCCCTTGAACATTATTGTTTCGGGGAATATCACCCTAGAGGTTCGTTGGGTTACAACCTCCACAGAGCAGGGGCATGCTACTTAAGAAGGACTCACACAACCATGCATGTTCAGAAAAACTAAATAGAGTAGATTGAGGAAGTTACCCGTAGGTCCTACGGTTGAAGCAGATCCCGCAGGGTCCAAACCCCCAGCAACCATCCTTCCTTCTTAACCTGAAAGACAAGAAGAAACAAGCATGAAGAACTAGTTGTACAGCATATATCTACTCTAAATGTTAGTGAAATTCATATAAAACATCAGATAAATCATAATGAATGCTTAAATAACAATTTTCTCATATATGTAAGCAGACACTAACACGTATATTTCGGGAACAAGATGGTACTTCTGTATTATAAATAGCATGTACAAAAGTAACGAGTGGAGAGATCACCTGAATCCTTCCACGATCTTCGAGCAGACCATCGTCCGGATCCGTCCCACCCTTGCCTCGCTAAGACTCCTTCCAAACTGGTGCATACGAGATGACATATAGGGAGATGAGCATCTCAAGGAAACAAGGGTTTCCTGTAATGAACTGGGAAAGTGCAGGAGGCACGGGGAATCAGACTTGGATAGGGAATACCAACAGAGTATAATATCAATAAATTCTCTCTCCCTTAGGCCATACACATGAGGGCTTTTTATAGTCCCTCCAAGTAGTTTCAACAGTTGGAAACAGTTGGCCACGGGCTGGGGTGGTTGAACTACCCGAGTAACCATCAACCCAGCGCGAAATTAGGGATTTTTATATATTTTTTAATCATTAAAATGGCATACGCGGAAAAGTCTAGCTGTACTCGCGTATACACGCGGAAAAACACCGGCATAGTCGCGTATGGAGGATTTTCCACTGTTTTTAAGTGAATTTGTCCAAGTCTGTAGGAATGGGTGCCCATAAAGCCATGAAGCAATCATGAATCATGTCAAGGTGAGAAATGATGCTATACCGTATGCCCCCCTAATATATGAGGTCAGAAGGTACATGATGGCCGAAATGTATTATGCACATAGAAAGAACTTCGCAAGGACAAGAGAGGACTTCACCGTATTTCAGCCCTCGCCAAAAACCAATGAAGGAAAAACAGAGAGCTTAACTGTACACGTAGGCGTACGTCCATGCTCACCAAAAACATATATATCATATGGAAAGTACTGAATAGATCCAACATGTATACAAGTATAGCTGAACTGAAAGTACACAATGAATCATCTGAGCATGGCCCGAAAATACAAGTCTGAATCAATGTCCAAGTATCACATATAAAAATCTGATCAAAGATGGTGCAACTGGATGTCTGATCAAATAAGTAACTGAATCTCCAAGTACCAGATCATAAGAGGTGGATCAAACGGTACAATCACGCAACTCGGGAGCCAACATATAGGATGCTGCTGTACTGAACTGCAACATATAAGGGTGGACGACATCACTGGCAGAAACTGAATGGACTGTCAAAAGTGAACCGAAAATGCTGATGCAACCCGAGGTCTTCACCGATCACTATGGCACAATTCTACACAATGGGAATAAATGAGCTGAAGTCGACCATGTGAGAAATCGTTGGATTACCGGGCATTGATGTATCCCGTTAACCAACGCGAGACAACCCACCGATAATGATAATGAGTGTCAAGGTGCCCTAGTACAATCTGACAAGTGTGAATGAATGAGTTGAAGTCGAACACTTGAAAGAATCTACCAATCATGAGGCAATGATGAATCCCCACTGTCGATAGCGAAGAGTCTGCCACTGATGACTGCAAACCCTAAGGTACTGACAAAAAGACTCTAGACCTTATTCCCAGAGCAATGAGTCGGAGTTGATGGGAAAAGATCTGCTGGAAGGAAGGCATTAAGGCATCCCACATCAGTCCAACGCGAGTGTAACCTGCAGGCCAAGATTTGGAAGGAATCGGACGAAGTAGAGTGATGGAACCAAAACCGAAGTACGTTTCCGACATGCACAAGATGAAGCTAGCGCACGGAAGAAACCCTCTGAACCAACCAATAATGAAAGCTGACACAGAGGCGAGAAATCCATCGATAGGGTCAAATGGAAATCAAGGTACTGCACGAATCCCAAGTGTGATAATGTATGCTGACGTCGAACACAGGGGAAACCACTCAATCAAAGACCCATAATGATGATCAAATGCTGAGCACAAGGTCACCTATCAATGATGGAAATAGGGCCAGGGTGTGGCTCTAGGTTTGCTCTCAGAGCAATGTGTCGTAGTCGATAAGAGACAAACCCGCCAGCAAGAAGTCAATGGAGACCTTCTCAAACCAGCACGAGCGGAGGACCAAAACATCTGATGTGATAGAACAAGACACTGACAAGACCGGGAAGGCCGACCGAATAATGAGTCAAGAGACACTGCAGAATGGCCGACTCTGGTTAGACTTCCCTTGAACAAAAGCATGACTCATGATGACCATGGTAGTAAAAAGTGACACTGTATAAGTCTGTTATGCAAGAGGCAGAACAAACTCTCCATATGATTGGAAGAGATAACCAACCGGGGGAGGACTGACAAGTGAAACATGGTAAAGGTCGAACCTAGGTCAAAAACTAAAAAAACCATCCCAAAATGAAGAGGAAAGCCCCTGATAGGGGTTCCAAGAATTAGACAAAGGAGAGAAGGTCTGATAAGCACTCGATGAAGGGAAAGAAGCATTCCCTTGATGACCTGCGTAAAACTGATTCCCTGCCCCCGCTGTAGTGAATACAGGGTTCCATCCTGTAAAAGTAGTCGAACTTTTCCCCCCAGACCAAGGGTTGAAACTCTGGGTCTGAGAAGTAAACGGAAAGGACCCTAAAGAAGGATTCAAACTAGGAATGTGTCCAGTTCCGAAGGGGAACCCTTGAAACGAAGCTGATCCACTAGCCATGGAAGACATGGTTGTAGATCCAGCTGAAGCAGCGGAAAAGGAAAAAGAGGGATTCCCACTAGTGGGCATCCCTGAACAGAAGGGACCAGAATGAGAAGCATGTGCTTGGGTGAAACTAGAGCCAAACACAGCAGCACTAGAAGCAATCGAAGATGAAGCAATAGTGCCCCCTGCTTCAACAGAAGCAGGAGTCTGAATGCCTGCAGCACTCACAGCAAAAGCTGCGTTCCTAGTCGTGGCCATCGAAAGATAAGAATGATATGGAAGATCTTCCAGTCTCTCTGACTCAGGTCCGATGTATTGAACAACGAATGGATAATCAGGAGGAAGAGGAGATGGACCTGTCGCAGGAGGCTCAGGTACGTCTTCGATTTGAAAATCTTCTTCCTGAGGAAACAAAACTCGCGAGGTGAGTGGAACACTCCTCTCGAGACCGACACCCGAATCAGCTATGAAACCTTCAGACCTTTGTGGAGGATCTCTCTCCACTGCGTTAGACGCCACAGGGTGGTAACCACCTGCTAAATCACTCCTATGCCTTCTCGAAGAAGGCTCTGGACTCTCGGGAAATAACCCCCAGATTCTCCTCGATCGACGAGGTGCTTGATCAGCGACTTTAACACATTTTAATTAGAATAAAAAATTATAAAGCTAGGAAAGCTAGGAGAAAAGAGCACTCACTACAAAAAATGATCCCTGAGATAAAATCAAGAAAACAACCTTCAAGTATTTCCGCTCCGGGTGATTAGGACCGGACACCAAAATACAAGAAAGTGAAATATAGGACCTCCCGAAAATTGGGATGATTAGGGGCCCAAAAACTTTACTAGCGAAGGTATCAAACACGCATTGACTCCTCCTAACGATGCCTGCTGCTCAAGCACCCATCTTCGCAAGGGCACCCCAAGGCATCAAGAAAGATGCTCATTTCAGTACCACGTATTCCCCCGCACACTGTGGAACCTAGGAGAGTGGCACCAGGGCACCAATCAGATCGAAGTCGTGTTCTGAGGAAGCCGATTCAAACAATCAGAGGGGGTATCCCCTTCTTCTCCTTAGCCTTCACGTCCCATCGCGCTTGACTCTCTGGAGGAGAGCTTTCCCGGCCCACCTAACGGAGTTGGATTTCGCTCAATTAATCAACTTCTATGTTTTTTTTGAGCGGCCTTGGAGAGTTAACTCTCCACTCACCTAATCCAAGGCCCTACAACCTAGCTAGTTGGTGTATGACACTTAGAAAACATGCTAGTTGATTTTTAAATTAAATCGCTTATTTTAATGGGCTGTTATGTTAAGTCACAAGGATATGGAGATGAAACTTATGATGTTTTTGACTCAGAAAGAAATTAATAAAACTTAACTACATGCAGATGCAGTTATTGTCTTTCGATGAAAAGCAATCTCTACATGGATTCTACGAGATTAAAAATTGTATTTTTTCTTTTCAAATAGCAAACTCACACTCACAAAAACTATGAAATTGACTAAATGATTAAATGCACCTAATGCAAATCACTACAAGCATGCAAATCCTAAGATGCAAATCTCCTAAAGCAGAGTGAAATTTCCCAAAAAGTCCTTCAGTTTTAACTCGTCTTGGATGTCCAGAAAGCTAGCTCTCGAAATCAAGAACTCTTAATATGAAGACACCAAAGATGCTTAAAAACAAGAAGAAGAAATGAATGACAACTCCCTTCCAATTATCAAGCCAAAAACCAAAAGCAAGAAACCTCACAAAAGCTTCAAAAGATATGGCAAAACGAAAATGAAAATGCAACAACAAAAGAAAATAACAAGAGCAAATGTTTTTTGAGCCTTTGAAATGCAAAAACAAAAAGCAAAACAAATGTTTTTTGAGCTTTTTAGTTTTATAGAGACAGAGCTCGAAAAGACCAAGCAAAACTATCAAAATCCAAACCAAACAAGACTGAATTTCAAGCACAAACTTCAACAATGCTCCAAATATTATAAGGCTAACTCGTAGCAAGATCAATAAGAGCAAAAGAAGACAAGAGAACTCAGCCACTCAGCCTAGAAAAATAGTGCAAACTTGTTGCAAACAAAAACTTCGAAGAAGCAAGAAAAACTCTTCAAAATTTGCAACAAAACCTAGCCTATGGAACTCAAGAAAACCAATCAAGAAACGAGCAAAAATCGTAATGCGAAGCACAACACAAAGATAGGAGTGAGTAAACGAGCAGAAGCTCTCTGTTCTGATAAAGCAGAACAACCAAGAATGCTCAGAAAGCAATCTTGGTACTCAAACCAAAAGTGCCAGCACCAGAAACAACACTTTGCCAAAAAGACTAGTTTTCAATCAAACGAAAGAGAGAAAAGACAAGAAACCACTTCCTTCACAATCGAGAGAGTACAAAGACACTGTAGAAATAGGTCTCCACAGCCAGAAAGGACCAAAAAGTCCATAAACCCGAAAATTCAAAATCTGCCTAGGTATACGCTACTTCACAGTTTAGCAACTAGCGTGCATACGCGACTGTTCTAAAGGAAGCTCGCGTATACGCGGGTACCTTTAGACAAACTTGCGTGTATACGCGACTGTGTGCAGAAAAAAGTGCGTATACAAAGGTAAATGATGAAAAAAACAAAAAGGACAAGCCTGGATAAGAAACCAGGACTTCAGACTGACTGAGAAAAAGTAAACTGGACTGCAAATGAAAGTTAAAACTGTCGGCAACCTACCAAACAGCTGAAACCACCCAACAGGGGAGTCACAAGAATGTGATCCCCAGCGGAGTCGCCAGTTCTGTTTCGGGGAATATCACCCTAGAGGTTCGTTGAGTTACAACCTCCACAGAGCAGGGGCATGCTACTTAAGAAGGACTCACACAACCATGCATGTTCAGAAAAACTAAATAGAGTAGATTGAGGAAGTTACCCGTAGGTCCTACGGTTGAAGCAGATCCCGCAGGGTCCAAACCCCCAGCAATTGTCCTTCCTTCTTAACCTGAAAGACAAGAAGAAACAAGCACAAAGAACTGGTTGTACAGCATATATCTACTCTAAATGTTAGTGAAATTCATATAAAACATCAGATAAATCATAATGAATGCTTAAATAACAATTTTCTCATATATATAAGCAGACACTAACACGTATATTTCGGGAACACGATGGTACTTCTGTATTATAAATAGCATGTACAAAAGTAACGAGTGGAGAGATCACCTGAATCCTTCCACGATCTTCGAGCAGACCGTCGTCCGGATCCGTCCCGCCCTTGCCTCGCTAAGACTCCTTCCAAACTGGTGCATACGAGATGACATATAGAGAGATGAGCATCTCAAGGAAACAAGGGTTTCCTATAATGAACTGGGAAAGTGCAGGAGGCACGGGGAATCAGACTTGGATAGGGAATACCAACAGAGTATAATATCAATAATTCTCTCTCTCCCTTGGGCCATACACATGAGGGGTTTTTATACTCCCTCCAAGTAGTTTCAACAGTTGGAAACAGTTGGCCACGTGCTGGGGTGGTTGAACTACCTGAGTAACCATCAACCCAGCCCGAAAATAGGGAATTTTTATATATTTTTCATAATTTTAATGGCATACGCGGAAAAGTGCAGCTGGACTCGTGTATACATGCGGAAAAGTACGGGCATAGTCGCGTATGGGGATTTTTACACTGTTTTTAAGTGAATTTGTCCAAGTCTGTAGGAATGGGTGCCCAAAACCATCAAAGCAATCATGAATCATATGAAGGTGAGAAATGATGCTATAACAATTACATGCTCTTTGATGAACAGAAACAGATACCAAATATCATGTTAAATAACAAGTATATCAACACAGGAAGCAATTGATTCCTGATCGAAACATTATAGCCTTAGCCTATATCAATTAGATCAACACAGAGAGCAATTGAAGTTATAGCCTTAGCCTATATCAGATTTTTGAATTCATAATTGAACACTGTACAGAGGTGATTCAATTAAGATGAGAGATGAAGTGGTCTTGCATTGCATCCTGTTAAGTAGATGTCCTAAAATAAATTAAATCATGCAGTACCTAGAATACCCACATCCTAATTCAAAATCTTTAAAATGTTTTTATCAAGCTCAACATACCATACTTAATATGCAACACTGCATAAAAAGATTGATTTAATGTTTGTTATGACAGTCAGTAAAAGCTATAATTAAAGGATTGTGAGATTATATAGGGGAGAGGGGTCAGTGCCCGAACACCTCAGCGCTGACTGGACCAGGGGCCACATCAGGAGGGCCAGCTCATGTACGACACTTGTCCTTTCGCATGGCGTTCACGTGGTGGGCAAGTATATCAACACGGGGAGCAATTGATTCCTGATCGAGACATTATAGCCTTAGCCTATATCAGTTAGATAAACACAGGGAGCAATTGAAGTTATAGCCTTAGCCTATATCATATTTTTGAATTCATAATTGAACGAAGAAATTGAATTCATAATTGAATTGAAGTGATTCGATTAAGATGAGAGATGAATTGTATGGCTCTGTACATGTCAATACAATAAACCAGTCCAAAAGAGCAATCGTGTAAAACAGAATTGCAACAATGACAAGAGTAAAGACTAATAGTATTATACAACTCTTGAAATCCTACGTGATGAATTGTATGGCTCTGTAAATGTCAAGTGATTAACGAACATGAATTGTATTCTCGTTATATTTTGAGGTAAATTGACAATGCAATGTAGTTTCAGATGCTTGAAAAAAAAAAAGGGTTAATGAACATAACTAACTGTGAGAATAAAGAATACTGACCTTATTTACTTCATATATGCCAAATATAATTTGCAGTAACTGACCATACAATGAAACTTACAATACAATGTAGTTTAAGATAGATTTAAATTCGTCGGAGGAAAATAGAGTTACTGTATGTACTATGTACAATGGCAGTACCAGAATATTGGGAAACAAGATCTGAACAAAACATACCACCCTACCCTTTGTTCAAAGAGGAAACTTGGCATCATACCATTAAGGTAGGTACATAATCAGATAAAATTTAATGCTGTTATAGAATAAATGGAACATTTGAAATTTAAATAATAATCAACTAAACAAAATGCAATCCTGATCACATCAACCCTGTCATAAAAACAATGAATCCTTTGTCAGCTCAATTCCCAGATAGGAAACTCTATTTACCTAATGAATCCTCTGTCAGCTCAATTCCCAGATAGGAAACTCTATTTACCTAATGAATCCTCTGTCAGCTCAATTCTCAAAAAAGAGCAGCTCACCATAGATGTACAGTGACGAGAAGCATCTAAGAACTGTGGCATTCTAGCATTCTAGCATTATAACAGAGGCATTCTAGCATGATGTAATTCAAGTTGACAGAAAACAATATGATTTTATTGCTTCTCTGAAATAACTCAAGGCTTATGCCCAAGAGCATGTAGATTATATGCTAGTTTAATATGATGTAGAGTATATGCTACTTTAATATGATGATGCACCACTACTCGCTGTAGACATTGACATTGCATATTTCATATTGGCGTGTACAACACCTTAGGATAATTTCTATTAAACATTACAATGCTTCTCAATCAAAAATAGAATCTCTAAGGTCAATAACTCTTCAAATGTTCAACTACAATCCAGGAGGATATTTGCACCAATGTAAACAGTAAGACAAATCCATAATAAAGACCTGTGTAAATAGTAAGACAGATGCATAATAAAATCAATGAAGTAAAATTTAAGCAAACTTTAATTTCAGGAAAAATATGAGGGCAGGCAGGTTATGAGACTATGAATCACAATAACTAAATATAAATCAATGAAGCAAAAGTGAAGTTTAGAAAATAGGAATAAATGGAGGTTATAAAGCCATGCACTAGTGTAACTAAATATGGAACATACATATAATGGAAACAAACAATATATGAATATATACCAATAACCTGGTATAAATTGAATCAGACTTAAACATGTAAGGCTACTAGTGACAACTCCAAAATAGAAGTTCACTCAAATTTTGGTCAATAGGAATGCAATAGTAATTCTTTCAAAAAATTCCCTCAAGATAAAGTTGCAAGTATGCACTCAAATTAACCCAAGGAACTTGTTCAACATAGAGAAATTATCCTACAATAATTTCTTGCATGCTTCAAGGGCTTCCTCTGTTCACTTGGACAGGAATGTGAGAGACTGGACCAACTACAAACCACACTATTATTCCCTAAGAGAGGATACAATGATTTTTTCCTTAAATTGCATCCGGTAAGAACTGACATATGGGAATCTTGGATGGGACCGTGGAAGATGAGCTAAGAGAATTGGTGGTAATGCCTTAACTTTAACTTTAACTTTAACTTTACTTTTGTAGAAAGACAATGTGGTCAATCAAAGGGAGAACTTGATTTTTTTGCTTGCCAATGTGCATATGGAAAAATTTATAAAGCCTCCATAAGAAATGTGAAAGGTAAGCCACAAAAATAATCTTGGTTTTCCACTCTATTGAAAACATTTCCATTGTAGATGAAATTCATAATACGGATACTTAAATCTCCAATTTTTTTGTTATTTCCCATTCCGACAGTTGGATGACATTTCTCTCAATGAAGTCATGAAAAACCTAGTCAAAAATAACAAACAATGTTGCAAATATTAAGTCGCAAAAGAAGGGTCTAGTAATATCCTCTGATATTACCATGTTTTTACTAATATTTTTTTAATTGTCATTGTGTTTCACAATGAGATGATAACATGCATATTGCTCTGACAGTGGTTTTGGGGTTCACTCTCAGAATGTACTTGAAATCTTATCTTTTCTGGTTTTGTCAAATACAGGTTGCTCCCAATACCACACAATGTGCAACAACATAAAATTACAGTGCTCCCCAAACACGGGCCTATTAACAAATATTGCCATTACAGTGCTCAGAAAACTACATTGAAGAGAACAAGAACAACTTCTGACCTCAGTGAGGATGGTTGTGAGATTCGACAAACATAACATCTTGACAAAAATCAATTTACCTAATGAATCCTCTGTCAGCTCAATTCTCAAAAAAGAACAGCTCACCGCAGATGTACAGTGACGAGAAGCGTCTAAGAACTGTGGAATTATATACAAGTTCACCATAAAAATTATACTCACAGGAACGCTAAATAATAAGTAACATCTTTCTGTATAACTAAAAAGGAAACTCCTTTGATTCCAAGGTGAAAGGGTTGGCCATTAATTTAAGTACTTAGACTGTGGCTCAGTTCTTTTAATAACAAAACATTACAGATTATACAACCACATTTTAGAACAATAAACCCTACATTCCACTGCTACAAAAAAGAAAAATCAAGCGTGATACCTCCAATTAAAACCCTAAACCCTACAGACAGTAAAACCCCAGTAAAACCACACAGTGAAACAACACATTACAGATTATACAACCACATTTTAGAACAACAAACCCTACATTCCACTGCTACAAAAAAGAAAAATCAGGCGTGATACCTCCAATTAAAACCCTAAACCCTACAGACAGTAAAACCCCAGTAAAACCACACAGTGAAACAACAGTAAAACGCTGTAAAACCACAGTCAAACACTGTAAAACCACAGTAAAACAGTAAAAAAGCTCAATAGAGAACATCTCCTTAAGGTTAAATGTGTTTACAAACACATAGATATCACTGGTAGGACAGAGTCCTACCTTAAAACTCCTATCCCTCCAGGGTTCCTCCTTGCCTTGCCATGGAACTGCATTGCATTGTCCTTGGATTCTCCACTGACCTGCAAAAAATCAAAAACACAATCATTCAGAAAGCACCAACATTAAAAAAAATGCAAAAACACTTAAAACTAACATATTGAAATTTCATGGAAGTGTTACCAAATGCACCCGAAAGCACGAGCTGAAAAACGCACCACCACAGAGCCGATAAAAACCACCACAAAGCCTAGAAAAACCACCACAGAGCCGAACTAAAACCACCACTGGGCCGAGCCAAGTAAAACAACTACAGAGCCGAATAAAACTACGACAGGGTGAAGGTAAAACAACTATAGGGCCGAGGCATGACAAAACAAAGCCAAGCATAAAGAGCAAAGAGCCGACCCTAAACCACACAGCGCCGAGGTAAAACCACCAAAGCGCCGAGGTTAAACCACCAGCTAGGCGAGGTTGAACGATTATGTAAGCCAGTGTGAACAGGCAGACAGTATAAACCACCCACGATTGGAATGCCGCCGCGGTCGAACCAGGACCAGGGGAGCTCGACCCAGGATCGCAGCAGCGCCATAACGAAGGATGGAGCGCGCGGACAGTGGCGGCGGAGGCGTCGAGCATTGGAGAAACGATGCGCAACAAACGGAGCAGAGAATCGACAACAACCAGACCCGGACCGAGAAATGAGGCTTCGTCGAGAAGCCTCCACAAGATGGCGGGAGTAGACCGGCTGGACAGGTAAGTGACCGGAGCGACCGGCTGCACGTGCCCGCCACGTGAACGCCATGCGATTCGACACCTGCCGTACATGAGCTGGCCCTCGTGACGTGGCCCCGGGTCCAGTCAGCGCTGAGGTGTTCAGCCACTGACCCCTATCCCCTATATTGCTGCTCAAAAATTTCAATTCTGAAACTTTCATAAATAAATAGTGTGAAATTCAAGGCCTAGAGACATGTACGGGACTAAAAAGTACCGTACCCTACTGCAACAGGGCATATCCATTGCATCACATCACGTCGGTGTTACTATCTTGCACACCAACATTCAATCATGTTAAATTAAATCATGAATCCGAATTCCACAAACAAACAGCTAATTATAAACCTTCATGCAAAATCAAAATTCACCGATACCAGAAATAAAATTCATGGATATCTTGATACCAAGAAATAAAATTCATAGATATCCGAATTCCACACACAGCTAATTATTCGGAACCTTAAAAAAGGAAATTAAGATTCAGAGATATCCAGAAATAAAATTCATAGATATACGAATTCCACAAACAGCGAAACTATTTAGAACCGTGAAACTATATAGAATTTTAAACTAACTCCGCCTGTTTCTGAAAGACATAAAATGTGTCCATAAAATTAATATCATAAAACATTTCAACAGAGGTACTTAATTGAAACTAATTTTTGTATCAGAGACAGAAAAAAGGAGAATAAGATGCTTTTACTAATAAAATTAATATAATAAAACATTTTAACAGAGTTAAGTATTTAATATAATAAAACATTTTTACAAAGATAAGTATTTGATTGAAATATATTTTTCTTTTAGAAAAAGAAAAAGTAGGCGAATATTATTTTTTTGACTTAATTTATAGTCATTAGTTAAACATAAATATAATTATCTTATCTTATTTTATAAATTAATCTCATCAATTTTTATCAAAAGAAATGAGCCAGAAAAAATATAACTAAAAACAAAAAAATATTTTATTTTATAATGAGAAGATTTCAAAAACAATAAAAACAGTTACGTAAATATTATGACAACTATTTCTTGAAATAATTTATTTAAAAAAAACTGTTGAAAATTTTGAATTACTTGTTTTTATCTTAAATAATAAAAAAATTGAAAGTAAAAATTAGATAATAAAGTAATATGTCCTCTAAACTATCTTTACCCCAATGAACTTCTCCTATATTACATTTTTGATATAAAAAGTTAAAATATAATTAATGTGTAAATAAAGCTCTCTTCATTATTACTTTTTTTTTTAATGTAAAAAATTAAAATGTGAGCAACATCATTCAAAAACAAAGAAAAATAAGTAACGGACTGAAATGAAGTTTTAAGTATACTCCAGCTCCAGGTTATATCTCTTAAGAGTAAATCGATTATCATATTGATATTTTCACTTCATTTAAATGTAGAGGAAATCTAAAATTAATTTAATATTATTGATAAAAATAATAATATAATAAAAAAAATTAAGTTCTCATAGTTCTTTTCGAATATGAGTTATAATTATGTGTATTGAAATAAAAAGTTCATATATAATTTGTAAAAAATCTTTCGGTAATAATCACATGCAATGGAACATTATCGACGCGTTTCGAACCAACCAGTGTAGTTCATCCTAATTTCCATTGCATGTGATTATTACCAAATTTTTTTTACAAATTATATGATGGATCACAAAAGCATAGATTCCAAAAGTTCATATATAATCATTTCACTCCATCCCATCCCATCCCATCCCATCCCATCCGGCCAGATCTCAATAGCGATCTTGCCTTCATCGCCCTTCGTAGACTCAATCAATTGTAATTGGATCGATTGAAACTGGTTATGGTTTTGTGTTGATAAACTCCAACTGCTGCCATCTATTCCAATGCCTTAGCCTCTTTTTACTATGATACCACTTATGATACCCACTTTTATCTCTGTTCTTGCCTCTTCGGGTGAAACTGACACCCCAACCGGTGGGACCGCAACCTTTGCGTGTGCTGATTCTTGTCTCCATCTGTGCTTCATCTCTGTTCTTGCCTGTTCGGCTGAAACTGACCCTCCAACAGGTGGGACCGCAACCTTTGCGTGTGCTGATTCTTGCTTTGATTCTTAATCATCTTTTTAATAATAACTGATTTTAATAAATTTCAAATTTTATATTTTAAATATTAAATTAAATAGAATCACTAATTTAAGAATTTCCAATCTAACCTACTTCTTAAGTAAATTTCATAATTTAAAAATTTCCAATCTAATCTACCTCCTAAGTAAATTTCATAAAAACAAATTGAAGTTATTTAAATATTAAATTTATGCTACAAAATTCACTTAAAATTCAAATCTAATTTTTCACTTACAAGTTAAAAAGATTGAAATGTACGACATTAAAATTCAAATCTAATTTTTCACTTACAAGTTTAAAAGATTGAGATGTCCGACAGGGTAGAGAATTTCAGTTCTGAAACTTTCATAAATAAACAGTAAAGTAAAATTCGAAGCATAAAGACATATACCGTACTAAAAAGTACCGTACCCTCCTGCAACAGCGCAAATCCATGGCATCACATCGGTATTACAGTGGGCGAGTCTTATTTCAGCTGCCATAGGTCCATTAATGTGGCCAGGCAGCTGATGCGCACCGTCGGATTAAAGCTGTAGATCATTGTGCCGCTGGCATCAACTGCCTCGCCGCATTAATGGGCCTATGGCAGCTGAAATAAGGCTCGCCCTTGCTGACACACCAACATTTAATCATGTTAAAATAAATCATGAATCCGAATTCCAATATGTTAACATGAATAATCTATAAATCTCGGTAATATTTTGAAAAGATTTATTAGAATTTTGTTTATAGTTGTTAAATTTTAGTATTTTGGGTGTATTTAAGGTTTTTAATAGTATTGAAAAATTCAAATATCCCAGTTTCTTGATTTTTTAAATTCTATTCAAATGTAATTCAAACACTCTACTCTAGTTACTTGATTTTAAAAAAAAATTTAGACATAAAAACTGCCATCCAAACTATTCTGTTACATCCGTAAACAACTCCTAAAATAAATTACCTAATTCCACAAACAGCTAATTATAAACCTTGAAAATCAAAATTCACCACTACCCTGAAATAAAATTCATGGACATCCAGATACCCAGAAATAAAATTCATGGATATCGGGCTACCAGAAATAAAATTCTTAGACTACGGCTATCCGAATTCCACACACTAATTACTCAGAACCTTTAAAAAGGAAATTAGGATTCACAAATATCCAGAAATAAAATTCATGGGTACCTGAATTCCACAAACAGCTAAACAGTTTAGAAGAACCGTGAATCCAGAAATAGGATTCGGCATTGTCACAGATGTTTGAATTTTAAACTAACTCCGCCTAATTTTGAAAGACATAAAATGTGTCTATAAAATTAATATCATAAAACATTTGAACTGAGGTACTTAATTGAAACTCATTTTTGTATCAGAGAGAAAAAGTAGAATAAAATGGGTTTACTAATAAAACTAATATAATAAAACATTTCAACAGAGGTAAATACTTGATTGAAACTATTTTTTGTTTCAGACAAAGAAAAAGGAGAATATTACTTGAGTAAAAATGTGAAGCTGTGATCAGCTCCAATTTCCACTTCATTCATAATTTCTAATGAACTCCAAGGTGCATTAGGATTTTATGCAGCAATGCAATGATCATGGATATGAAATGACAATAAAAGTGAAAAATAATATACGGTGCACCAAAAAACACAATATTAGGATTTGTTAGGTTTATGCTTGTTTAGTTTGGATTGGGTTTGTTGAGGAAGTTGAGAGATTCTCTCAACTTCTCTCTCTAAGATTAGAATTAGTTCAACTATATGTACGTATGTAATCTCTATTGATGGTACAGACAGTAATTCAATTATCATTTTTTTGTATGTTATTCCTGTGTGCATCACTACACACCTGTGTTCCTAATATGGTATCAAAGCAGCCTGTAATGTTGACTTCTTTGAATACCTAATGCGGCTTCTCAATAGCGGGAACCCTGTGTTTTGTCGTCACCTGGAAGTAACCGACTTGCTACATCAATTCTGACAGTCATCCTCTGGTGTTTGCAGTTAGCCAGGGCAGCGGCATGTCAAACAAATATGATCAAAGATTATCAAATTGCGTCCATTACTGTATTTGTATTGTAGATTTCAATATTTCTCTCTGGATGAGGCATTAATGAGTGTAGAAACGAACTCATCGTCTTCCTTCTCCAAGCCTATTGATCGTTGTCTGTGTTGAGAATTTTGTCTCCCAGCAGATCGTCGAAAATACATTTAAAATAACGTCCCTTGGGGAAGCTGCGAAACTTGGTCTTTACAATGTATTTTTTTTAATTGTGCTCAGCCGTGAAATTTCAGGCGAACAGTGAGAGTTTGCCACGACAGCTCCTGTGAAGACAATCTGCCAGTGTGAAGACAATCCACCACTTTTCTCTGCCAGCGTGAAGACAATCTGCCAGCGTGAGCTCATATTTTATTAAGTTTAAATTGCAATTTGTTTTAGATCTGCAGAGTTTTAGATTTAGCTTTTCTTTTCAACATGGAGCCTATTGTATTGGAAAAGTTTAATGGCTTTAATTTCTATACTTGGAAGGTAAAAGTTCAGCTACAAATGATGAGTAGAAATCTATGGAATATTGTAGAAGGCTAAAAAAAAACACCTACAGATGCTAAACAGTTAATTGAATGGGAAAAAAGAGAGGAAAGAGCCAAGTCTATCCTTGGACTATCACTTGTAGATTCCTAGCTACATCTTATTGACTTAAAGAAATCTTCTGCAACAATATGGGAAGAAATGAATAAGGTATTTGGGGCAAAAGTTGTTAATGCAAATTTTTTGTTAAAGTTACAGTTGTTTAAACTCCAAATGGATAATGAGACATCATTGTCAACACACATAAATGAGTTAAGAGCTTTGATGAGACAGTTGTCAGAAATTAATTATAAAGTAGATGATGATGATGCAAAGGCAATTTTATTAAATAGCTTGTCTTCAAAATATGATAATGCCATATTTACTCTAAGTCAAATGCCACATCAATCACTTGATGAAATGATAGTAGCTCTTATGGCAGAAGAAAAGAGGATAGGTGGCACAGAGGCTAGTTCACATAATGAACTTGCACTATACTCGAAGGGAAGGGTGAATAAAAATAAGACTAAATGTTTCTATTGTCATAAATATGGACATATAACATTCAATTGCAAAATTCAGGCTCAAGATCTTTTGAATGGAAAATTGAAAAAATCAGCCTATGCAACATTTTCAGAAGATTCACCTGATGCAATATTTGAAGATTCTTCAAGTGAGGATGAACCTCCTGATCCATCTCTTAAACTTTTCTAAAGCATGTTTTGTAATGTGATTTGCAAGTGTGTGGTGTGGTGTGGAATATAGTGTGGGGTTTAAGCTTATATTTGTTATTGTGAGAACCAATTATTGAACAAATTAACATTATTTAAATTAGTCGTTCTTGACGTTCTTCGGTGCCGAGAGAACAATTGGTTAATTTGATTGTGTGAATTTGTTATACGTTGATGGGTTTTGTTGTGCTTCGGGCTTCAAGAGCGTCAACTACAGGTTACAATATGAGATCCATTTGCGTAAAGGTCACTTTCTAGGATTGATCGCTGATCATATTCTGTACCTAGAATATTTTCCTATAGACTGTTGAAATTTATTCTTCGGGATTATTTCACAGATGGAAATATTTCCATAGGGTAGTTCAGTGTCGAGACTCTTCTTCGGGGGTGTCAAGAACCTTTAATCTTACAAATTCAGCACGGATGGTCAGAAGCAGATGTACTTTAAATGGGTTGAAAGGTAAGCTCGAAGATGTGGAGAAAGAAAGAGCAAAGTCCAGAAAACTGCAGAGTGGGTAGATTTGCTGATGAAGACCAGATCAGTCAAAAAGACGAAAGTTCAAAGTGTTGTAATTATGATTAAGTATTATATGTTTTGTAAAGTAAGCATTAAGGGAGGGTATTATGATTTGTTAGGATTATGCTTACTTAGTTTGGATCGGGTTTGTTGAGGAAGTTGAGAGATTCTCTCAACTTCTCTCTCTAAGATTAGAATTAGTTCAACTATATGTACGTATGTAATCTCTATTGATGGTATAGACAATAATTCAATTATCATTTTTTTGTATGTTATTCTTGTGCATCACTGCACACCTGTGTTCCTAATACACAAAGATAAAACATACAATCCAACCACAATTTAAAGAGGTAAAAAGGAAGAAATCTAAACTGGCCAATACAAAAACACGAAAACAAACAAAATAAAAGAGGCATAGCATGAAAGTAAAAAACTAACGAATCCATGATGAGTGTGAACAAAAAATGGATGAATATGAAAACGGTAGTGGCTTCCTTAAATAGATGGAGCTGCTGCTTGCTTTTCTGAATGACCGTTGCAGGCGCGTGAAGGTAATAAGAGCTTTTTTAGAGAAATTGAAATGGAGGAAACTACTGTTTTTTGCATTTTTGGGAGAAAGCCAGATAGGAATTGAACATTGCTTTGTTGTTTGATTGTGACTGATAGTGATGGACAACTGTCTCGGATCCTCGTCATCATACCATTATTATCCCAACGATGGCAATGATAGTCATTACCTGCTATGAGTTGGCATCATAGCTAAATGCTTCCTCCTACGATTGTTAAATATGGAATACATAGAAGAAAAGTAAGCATGGTTAAATATGGGATCCGAAGAGCAACAAATATGGTAAAATAAAAGTGAGATTCTTAGAAAGAAATGAGAGAGTTCTCCATAAGAATATACTGTGGATGATTAAACATATTTTCTTTTACTTTGAATGGAAGAGAAATTATTCTAGGGCCTGTGAATTATTGGCCTGTGAATATCTAGTGATTGCAGGTAGCAGGTTGACAAGGTCTTCTAATCCTGTCCCCTACTGATCTTCCTTTCCTGATTTGAATAAAGGGTTTTCAAGTTCCTCCATGGTCCTAGGTTTCCAGCAGTCTAAATCTAAGGGTAAGCTAAGGGACTCATGTACTCTCTAAGGCATATGGCATGTATTTCTATTGGGGTTTCTACAAGGTAGGGCTCATGAACCAATTCAAATTCCCACTGGCATTCCACGAGAAATTAGTTTGGCAAAAAAAACAGATATTCTTCTGTTACGTCGAAAATGAAATTTAAAAACGTGAACAAATAAGCATAACTAAAACAATATATATACATGAACAAATAAGCATAATGAAAATAATAACATTATATACCTTTCAAGTAAGTAGAAAAAAACATAAACCAATAAACTTAAAGAAAACACCACATATATATCCTTATAAACAATCAATAAATATATATATATATATATATGAATTAAATCGAAATTGAAATTTGAAATATAAACTAATAAACATAACTAAAACACCCTAAATATATATATATATATATATATATATATATATCTTATAGAAATTTAAGAACATAAACAAATAAGAATATTAGTTAGTGGCTCACCCTCAGATCTTATAGAATGTATTATTTTTAATGTTTAATAGCATTTAAGTTATAAAGGCATGTTTATGGCCACAAGGTTAAATGTTATTTTAAAAAAATAAAAATTATTCTTAATATGAAGATAAATTTAAAGTGAAATGTCAAGACTCACTAGCACAATCCGTTGAGGATGGAGGATGAACCTCCTTAGCAAGGTGACTTGGGATCAAACCTCATGAGTGTCTGCACTCTGTTAGGGGGAGGAGAGACATAGTAATAAAATATTTTAGATGTGTAGTTGAAAATACATTAATAACAAAAAAGAGAATTGTGTGGATAATGTATTCCATAGATAAATATAAAATTTTAATATCAAGAGGAGAAACATAGATAAAATTTGTAAATTCACATGTTATATGTATAATATTTTAATGTGAACAATGTATATGACAAATTATGTATCTATCATATAAAGTAAAGTAATTGAAAAAATAAGTTTTATGGTTAAAATGTTTAAAATAATCCTACTCTTTTACATTTTGTTCATTTTTTAGGTATAAAGATTTTATGGACTTACAAGCCTTCTCTTATAGTCTTCTCGTTGATGAATCAACAACCCAGATTATATCATTAATCAATGGCTCAGATTAAAAGATGACTTGATCTTCGTTTTCTAGAAGATTCACACTCTGCTTTATTAAGATCCTTTAATTATTTAATTTCCCTAAGTTTAGACTTAGTGATCACATTAAAATAATTAATTATTTTAATAAAGAAAAATCCGAGTGGAATTTCCACAAACGATTTATGGGTTCTCTGGAATACTGTTGTCCAAGCCTCTCCCTAAAATTTGAGACTTGGAACACTTTTCGATGTTATAAAAATCAACACTCCCTCTTAGCGAGGAAAGTGTTCAAGCAAGGTACCAATGCTACTGCTTTGATTCTCAAGCATTTGTTCTACTATTGATGTCCTGTCTGTTGCCTCTCAACTCTGCATTTTTTCCCTCTATACTGCTGCCTGTGACACTGTCTCTGCCACTGCCCTCTGTACTGCTACCTCTAACACTGTCTCTGCCACTGCCCTCTGTATTGTTGCCTCTGACACTGTCTCTGCCATTGCCTCATGTGTATTGCATCTCCCTTTGTCTCTGTAGACCACCCAATCCTTTACTGGAAAGGGTTCTCGACCATCCCCACCTTTTCTCTGAAGTAAGTAAACTTAATCTTACCCAAATCCTTGGTGAGGATATCTGCCACCTGTTCTCCTGTAGGAGTGTACCTCAACTGCACAGCTCCACATTGGACATAGTCTCTAATGAAGTAGCACCCAATGTCAATGTGCTTCGACTGGTCCTAAAACACAAGATTCTTAGAGAGCTTGATGCAACTCTGATTATCACACATAATTTTGGTCAGTTCCATCCTCTTCTTGAGTAAGTTCAAGAGCAGTTTACTCAAGGTTATCATCCAATGCCCGCTACTCATTTGTTTGTTGATATCATGATATATTCATTGTTGTCTTTCTTGACACGATGTAGTGGTCTACATAATGGGATCTCATCCCCTCTTAAATCCATTTCAAATTCTACTTAATCGTTTCTCCATTGCAGCCCGATGTTACAGCTCCAGGGGTGAGCATCCTTGCAGCATATGCCGAAGTCTCAGTATTGTCTGTACCTTTCAATATACTTTCTGGCACATCTATGGCGTGCCCCCATGTTGCTGGTGTTGCGGATTTATTGACTGAACTACATCCTGATTGGACCCCAGCAGCCATCAGGTCTGCCATTATGACCACAGGTAATTGTAGAATCTGAAATGGCCACTAGTCTTTAAGCCAACTAATAAATCATAATAATTATGACATATAAAAAACAATGAAAGAAAAAAAAGAAAAACACAGATCAGATCACTATTCAACTTGTAAATCTCACATTGAATCATTAATGTTTATACATTCTTATATAATAGAACTATTACTAATTCTATTATTTATCAACTACTAATTATTCACTCTGACCACTGCCAATGATTTTGAGCACTGGCCATCCTAATAATTTGCTGCACCAATTTTTAATAACAGAGAATCATAAAATCTGCTTACTAATGTCAACAATTACATGGCAAGCTTTAAGCATTATTCTCAACACTCCCCCTTAATGCTTAATGAGGGCTTACTAGCTTATCTCTTAGTGTCAAAAATTGATCTTTTGCAACTGCTTTGGTGAAGATATCTGCTAGTTGATCCTTAGTATTTATGTGCTTCAATTCAACATCATTCTTCTATACCAAATCCCGAATAAAGTGATATTTCATGGCAAAATGCTTTGTCCTACTGTGATGAAATGGATTCTTTGCTAACTTGATGGCACTTACATTATCACAATAAATCATTGTAGGCTGAATTTGCTTCTCCCCAATTTCTTCCAAAAAATTTCTAAGCCAAAGAGCTTGTGTACCTGCTGAAGTAATTGCAATATACTCTGTTTCTGTGGATGAGAGGGCAACAATACTTTGTTTTCTTGAGCTCCAAGTAATCAAACCAGAACCAGAAGAGAAACAATTTCTAGATGTGGACTTACGGTCATCCACACTACCTCCCCAATTTGAATCACTAAATCCAACAAGATTGAACTTTTCAGCAGAGTAGTAATGAATACCAAAATTTAGAGTGTCTTTCACATACCTGAAAATTCTCTTGGCTGCCTTCATATGTATTTCAGATGGATTTATCATATACCTTGAAACAAGTGAAACTGAAAATGCAATATCAGGTCTTGTGTGGGTTAGAAACATCAAGATACCCACAATTCTTCTGTAAGTTGTCTCATCAACTAAATCAACACCATCATCTCTACATAATACAACTCCATGAGCACTTGGAGTAGGGGATCCATTACAATCAAGCATATCAAATTTCTTCAACATATCATGTGCATACTTTGTCTGGCAAATGAAAATTTCATCCTTAGTTTGATAAACCTTCATTCCTAGAAAATATTTCATAAGATCTAGATCTTTCATCTCAAATTCATTCATCATAGCAACTTTGAACTCATGATTCATTTTGGAACTACTACCCATATACAATAGATCATCAACATACAAACTTATGATCAAAATATCAATACCTTCTTGTTTGTAGTAAAGGGTAGGATCATTCTTACTTCTCTGGAAGCCTTTCTCCTGAAAGTATCCATCAATCCTAGCATACCACGCTCTTGGTGCTTGCTTGAGACCATACAAAGCCTTCTTCAACTTGTAGACATTATTCTCTTTTCCTTCCACTTCAAAACCTTGTGGCTGCTCCACATATACTTCCTCTTCTAAGTACCCATTCAAGAAGGCACTTTTCACGTCCATATGATGTATGCTCCACCTTTTCTGAGCTGCTAATGAAATCAACATTCTAATGGTCTCCTGTCTTGCTATTGGTGCAAATGTCTCTTCATAATCAATTCCATACTTTTGTGTGAATCCTTTGGCAACTAATCTTGCCTTGTGTCTTTCAACACTCCCATCACTGTTAAATTTGGTCTTGTAGACCCATTTGGTGCCAATATTTTTCTTGTCATGCAGAAGCTCTGTCAATTCCCAAGTGTCATTCCTGTGAATGGAATCTATCTCTTCTTGCATAGCTTGCACCCAAACCTCATTAGTACATGCATCTTCAAAACATGATGGTTCAAAATCAGCCTTGGCTAATAAAGAAAAATTCACTGTCTCACTTATTGGGTTTTATTCATGTGCTTGATTTTCACTCCTCTTATATATATCACTCAATCTCCTTGCCTTCCTTGTAGAACTTGGAGAAGAAGTTGGACTTGAACTTGATGCTGAAGAAATTGATGAAGGGCTTCTTGGTGGAGTTAAACCACTAGATATAGAAGAATTAGTTGGTTTCTCAATATCAGCAATTATATCATCATTCAAAACAGATTTTGTCTTCTCAACATGGCCTTTTTAATGACCATAAACTCCCCCTTCATCAAAAATTACATCTCTTGAGACAATAAGTTTGTTAGTGAGGGGGTTATACAATTTATAAGCATTGCTTGTCTCACTGTACCCAATGAAAATGCATAACTCACTCTTTGCATCTAACTTTTTTCTATTTTGATCAGGTACATGCACATAAGCTAAACAACCAAAAACTTTGAAATGATTAACATTAGGTTTTTTCCCATACCAAGCTTCATAAGGAGTCATCTTCTCTAGTGCACTGGTGGGGCTACGATTGAGGATGTACACTGCTGTAGCAACTGCATCTCCCCAATAAGAATTGCTCAATCCCTTAGTTTGTAACATGCCATTTCAACCACAGTGCGATTCTTCTTTTCAGCTACGCCATTTTGTTTGGGTGTGTATGCTGTAGTATGTTGCCTCCTGATGCCATTCATATCACAATAACTCTGAAAAGATTTTGAGCAAAATTCTCCTCCACAGTCAGTTCGCAAACAATTGATCTTACAGCCTTTCTCATTTTCTACAAGTGCTTTGAACTTCTTGAATGTATCCAGGGATTCACTTTTGGACTTCAAAAAATATACCCAACAATTTCTTGAGTAATCATCGATAAAAGTGATGAAATATGATGACTTACCCAAACTATTAGTCTGCATAGGACCACATATGTCTGAATGAAAAAGATGAAGTGGGTGATGAGCCCTCCATGCATTTCCCTTTGGGAACCTTTCCCTTGCATGCTTGCCTTTAGCACATCCTTCACAAACCTCCTTATGCTCGTCTACCTTGGGAAAACCAGAAACTAATGCATTTGAGGTTAGAAACTTCAAACTATGAAAATTTAAATGCCCATACCTGAGATGCCATAGCCAACTTGAATCCTCATAAGCCATATTTGCAAGGTTGTTGTTATGTTCATAAAACCTCAAGGGAAACATCCTATTTCTTGTCATAGGCGCAATAGTGATCACCCTATTTCCCTTATTCTTATCAGAGATAGTACATGT
Source organism: Pinus albicaulis (assembly GCA_034641835.2). Taxonomy (NCBI): domain Eukaryota; kingdom Viridiplantae; phylum Streptophyta; class Pinopsida; order Pinales; family Pinaceae; genus Pinus; species Pinus albicaulis. The sequence continues at coordinate 2,906,085 of MU968551.1, read as the reverse complement.
CTTATTTTCAAAGACTACTTTATGATCATAACTTCCCAACACTTAACAAATTGCGCTTCAATTGTGGAGTATAATAAATATCATGAATACTCTTTATACCTTCTTTTGTTTGGATCTCCATAGCTCCTTTGGCAGCAACCTCCAAAGATTTATCATCACCAAGCTTGACCTTGGATTTAAAACTTCCATCTTTGGCTGAAAACAATTTCTCATTCCCTGTCATATGGTTAGAGCATCCATAATCTATGTACCAAACATCTTTACTAGTATTTTAGCTTTGGCATAAGATAAAAATAAGTGATCTGGAGGATACTCATTACTTTCTTGAGAATAGTTAGCATTTTTACCTTCTTTAAATTTGCATTCTCTTTCAAAGTGGCCATACCTGTTACAATAGTAACATTGAACATTTCTCTTATCAAATCTACTTCTACCTCTTCCTATGGAAGTACCTCTTCCTCTTGAGCCACCTCTGCCTCTACCTCTAGAAAAATTTTGGCTTTGCCATTTACCTTGATCTTGATTGGTTTTGGCACTACTGCTGCTTGCATCTTCATTCTATTTAATTTGTAATTTAGAGGAAAAAAATTTCTCTACAACTTCAAAAGTGTCTTTCAATATTTCTTCATGAGACATGAGAGATCCAACCAATTGATCAAACTTTAATTGTGTCAAATCCTTGCTTTCTTCTAATATTATGGCAACATTATTCCATCTAGGTGTTAAAGATCTCAATACCTTTTTTTATTAAAACTTCATTACTTACCGTTTCCCCAAGTGTAGCCATTTTGTTAACCACATCTTTGACTCTCACATAGTAGTCACTTATACTTTCAGTTTCTTGCATCTTTAGATTCTCGAACTCTCTCTTCAATGTCTGAAGCTTGACCACCTTAACTTGATCACTACCTTAGTAAGCTTCTTGTAGAGTCTTCCAGGCTTCTTTGGCAGTTTTTGCTCCTGATATTCATGGAAATAAACTCTTATCAAGAGCTATCTGAATGTGAAACAAAGCTTGAGCATTCTTCTTCCTTGCTTCCTTTCTTATTGTTTTTTCATTGGCTGTAAGGGCATTCCAATCATCTCGCTCATCATAACCCGATTCAACAATATCCCACAAATATTTTCCAATCAAAAAGGTCTGCATCTTAATGCACCAATAATCATAATCGTTCCCATCAAATTCTGGAATAGGCATGTTAGAATTCGACATTTTAACTTTGGCAAAATTCCAACAATAAAAGTTTAACCCAAAACAATTTTACCTACTCTAATACCAATTGTAGAATCTAAAATGGCCACTGGTCTTTAAGCCAACTAATAAACTAGAATAATTATGACATATAAAAAACAATGAAAGACAAAAAAGAAAAACACAGATCAGATCACTACTCAACTTGTAAATCTCACATTGAATCATGTATGTTTATACATTCTTATGTAATAAAACCTATTACTAATTCTATTATTCATAAACTACTAATTATTCATTCTGACCACTGCCAATGATTCTGAGCACTGGCCATCCTAATAATTTGTTGCACTAGTTTTTAATAACAGAGAATCATAAAATCTGCTAACTAATGTCAGCAATTATATGGCAAGCTTTAAGAATTATTCTCAATAGTAGATACAAATTTGGGTGCTTTATTTGATGGCAGGTGTTTTATGCCTACATTAATAAGCCTGGGAAAGGGAGGTACGCAATACGAGGTGATTCTTAGACTAAATCGATTGGAACTGGTTATGATTTTGTGAGATGAACTCCAACTCCTGTCATCTATTCCAATGCCTTTGCCTCTTTTTACTATGATACCACTTAAGATCCCACCTTTACCTCCATTCTTGCCTCTTTCGAGTGAAATTGACCCTCCAACAAGTAACGCAACCCTTCGGCTATTTTGCTTGACTTTGCCTCTATCTGTGCCTCTGGCTTTATTGTTTCTTTTTTATCTGCTGCTATGGTATACTCAATCTCCATTTGGATATGCATCTTCGACGGGCACTTAATTTGCTTGAGATGGATCTATATCCATAACTCAATATGCTACGAGGGCTAAAACAAGTTTAACTATGAGGGTTAAAACAAGCTATTAAACTGACTTGGATGCTTTGATTATTGCTACTTATCTCTTTGCTACTGATGCTGCTAGATCCACTCGTTTATCAAGGGTCTATGGCTCTAAAGCAAGGATCCAGGTTGAGGCTCCATTTCTAAAACTAGAGGATATGCTGCTACTGGGTCAACAAATGGAACTAGGCAAGATGATGGCTCTATATCTATTTTCATCAAGTGCATTTTATATGGTGGTAGTGCTACTTCACTAGTGGGTACTACTGCAGAATCTAATCCTATTGGCTCTCAAACGTGGACTCGACCTCGTTCTAGGACTAGGGACCTGCGAATGAATCTATATTTGTATTTGGATATGCAACTAGCTTTTGATCTCATTTTTATACCAATGCTGCCTCTATTGCCTCTCTTCATGTTGCCTTTTCAATAAATCAGTTCATTGGATAGCTATCCCCAGACTGATTTTTATTGCCATACACTTTCTTGGGGGTTATGATTCTTGTCCCACCAGACTATCACTCAAGGTTAGGGTTAATCAATTCAGTGAATCAGTCTCATTAGGTAGGCTCAGGTAACATCAATCAGACTTAATTGCTTGACTTCCACCAAACTATATGTAGGTCAATAATGTTTCTTATTTCTGGAAGTACCTTTTCATAGTTCTTTAGATTACATCAACTTATAGTTACCCAGATTTGGATCTCACCTTACTTCTGACAGATTGGCTTCTTATTCGAGAGAGTACCAACATGTACTTCTTAAGTAACAATAACCTATAACTATAGTTCTATTTCCATTTCGTTAGTAAGAGGTGGGGCTTACAACCAGACTATTCAATTGCTATTTTCTCAAGACTATTACTTAAGGGTGAGGGAGTAATGAATTTATTATTCTTATATTCTTAATCGTAAGAAACTTTTTACTTACCTCCTAAAATAATGATTCTTTCATTTTTTTAAAAATTTATATTTTAAAAATAATATCACCATTTTAAAAATTTCCAAAATAATTTTTCTCTTAAATAATAAATTATTCTAACTCATTTCCCATTTCATAATTTAGAAATAAAAAATTCTTCATATTACATTTATTATACATATTATAAGTCTCAATTAATCCTAATTTAAAATTTCACTTCTAAAAATCATTAAGAAAGCTAAGTCAAAAAATTTAGCCATCCTAAAAATTTCATAAACAAATAACAATGAAATTTATTTCATAAACACATGTACCGGACTAACCCTCTGCAAAAGGACATGCTCTGCATATCCATCACATGTTACAAACTTACAACAAAGTTATTGTCTGACACAGAAACATCAAAGCATATTAAGACCAATAATGAACTGAATTCCACAAATAGCTAATTGTTTAAAATAGTGAATCCAGAAAAAAAAATTATGGATATCTCAATTTCACACATGGTTAACTATCTCGAACCTTGAATCCAGAAATAGCATTTCGGCATTATTACAACAAATAGTCAATTCATCTGTATTAAAATGGCTCGTTATAAAGTTATTATCTTATTGTTAAATTGGCTAATTATAGATAAAAATAATTTGATCAGAATGCATTATTACAACAAATATTCAAACTATTTATATTAAAATGGTTCACTAAAGTTATTTTTATTGTTAAATTGGTTAACTCTTAAAATGACTAATTATAGGAAATCAGAAAAGGTTTGATTATTAATTTTATAAAATTTTACATATTGAATCATAAATTATTTTTTAAATCAGAGAATTAATAAGTGTAGTTTTAGGTGAGTAAAGTTATCTTAATAGTTTGAGAAAGTAAGCATATGAATAAATTACTTTTTAAATCAGAAAATTAATAAGTGTAGTTTTAGGTGAGTAAAGCTATCTTAATAGTTTGACAAACTAAGTATATGAAATAAAGTAACAAGTCAAATCTTGATATGTAAAACATCAAAAAAACATTTTACCTAAACTAAAATATATTAAAATATATAGATATGATTTAAATCTGAAATTAAATCATATTAATTTAAGTTAAATGCTCCAGACTCTGTAACTTTAATTGTAGTTGAGGAAAGGTATTGAGCATCTTATCTCAGATTTAATAGAATGAACACTAAAAGCTTGGTTTTCTTCTTAAATGAAATACTTAATAGGGTAGTTAATAGGTTTGTAAGTTTGGTATTATTTTTTAATTAAATTTGTTCCAATTTCTATAAAAATTTGTTCCAATATATATTATAAATAAAGTATCACAAAATTTTACCAAACAAATCTATAAAATGTTCTGTAAAGATATATGCGTTATACATAAGTGTTCCAAAGTTATAAACCATAATTTCACCAAAATCTATAGTGTATATTGAAAGAAAATAATATATAAGTTTAGTTATATATCTTTAAGATGCATTTCAAGATCAAGCTTATGTAATCAGGATTGTGATTAAAAAATGTAAAAAATTATATCTATTTATAATGTATAAAGAATGATTAATTTTTAAATATAAAAATTTATATTTATTTCCAAAATATTTATGTTTTTTTTTCTTATTTAAATTGATTATATATATATTTTTTTGATTGATGAATAATTATCATATGAATTATGTTATAGATTATCCATAAGCTAGTGGTATTGAGAATATCCATGGTAAACTTCATAATTAAAAATCTTATTTCATGTTTTTAGAAATGTATATATGTTTAATATATATATTATTTTTTTTATAATTAATAATAAGTCTATAATTTTAAATAAAATTATAATTTAGTTAATTTTTATAATTTTTTGAATTTTAATAATGTAGATGTGTTAATGCTCATTATGAATAGATGTTAATAAATATTTATCAATTATTAAATTTCTATAACTACTTTTAAAATTATCCTTCCTTAATTTAATTTAGGCATTTCCAATATCATCCATCTCTTTAATAATAACTGACTTTAATAAATTTCAAATTTTATATTTTAAAAGTTGAAAAACAATTGAATTTTTTTAAATATTAAATTAAATAAAATCACTATTTTAAATATTAAATTAAATTAAATCACTAATTTAAGAATTTCCAATCTAACTCACCTCTTAAGTAAATTTCATAATTTAAAAATTTCCAATCTAATCTACCTCTTAAGTAAATTTCATAAAAACAAATTGAAGATACTTAAATATTAAATTTATGCTACAAGATTCACTTAAAATTCAAATCTAATTTTTCACTTACAAGTAAAAAAGATTGAGATGTACGACAGGGTAGAAAATTTCAAGTGAAAAAGATTGAGATGTACCACAGGGTAGAAAATTTCAGTTCTGAAACTTTCATAAATAAACAGTAACGTGAAATTCGAAGCCTAAAGACATATACCGTACTAAAAAGTACCGTACCATCCTGCAACAGCGCATATCCATCGCATCACATCGGTGTTACACTCTGACACACCAACATTCATTATACCATTGTTATCCCGACCATGACAATGACAGTCATTACCCGATATGAGTTGGCATCAATGCTCAATGCTTCCTTCTATCATAGGAATAATAAATTGGGGTGAAACTCTAGCTTTGATGGCGAAACTCTCGCTACACATGCAACAATGGCGGATTGAATTGAATGGGGCAATACTAGTTGGATCGAGGCACTATGACCGCAATGGTATGTTTTAGGATCAGTGCTTGGGTGCTGGATTTCATGGTTATCACGAGTCTCGACAACTCGACATGTGGGTGATTATTAAAGGTGTATGTGATCTCTGGACCCCAGTTGAGACTATAGACGGTTACAGTCGACAGTTCACACTTTCCTCAGAACCCTCCAAAACTGTTACAGGCAGTTGGGGTTACTAACAGGCAGAGGCCACACATATCCCATAACTTCGTTTATGGAAGAGGAACAGGTCGACTATTCCTCTGATATGTTGCATTCCTCGCAGATTTGGGTTGATTTCCCACATCAGTAGCCAGTCAGGCCGTTCTTGGATGACATGCAATATTCGAGTGCACATGTGGAACAAGGGTTTTCCAACATGGAGGTTGGCGAGTCCTCTCATGGTCAACTAGGGATTATAGTTCCTAACCCTGCTATCACAAAGAGCTTTGCAAATATTAACCCCACTGCACAGGAACCACCCTCCTCCTTTATTTCGTCGCCGTCTATGCTTAGACTATGGGAACAACAGGTCATTCTACCTGAGGAACTCGACACTACAAAGGTGGTGATGGGGGGTCTCTGTGGTACTACTGAAGAATCCTTCGGATTTGAACAGCACAGAATACACTCAATTGAAGACGTCAACATAAGAGACGATATACCGAGGCAACCAACCGCCAGAAAATCATCTGGTTGTTTCAAGGGTATTACCCAACAAGTACCTTTGCCTGAAGACAATAGGACTTCAGACTCAGACGATACTCTACCTAAGGGCGTTGGGCACACACAGCCTCACCATCCCCATAGGACTGGAAGGAGATTATTGGTCTTCAGGGAAGGCATTAACATGGCACAAGCGGAAGAAACAGAAAAGACAGTATTAGTTGGCGAGGTTAGAGGAAGAAACTACTCCACTGCCAGGCTGAAAAAATGGACAACATACTGGACTAGCTACCAATTGTAGTCACTATGAATCGGGGATGGTTTGCGTTCATTTTCCCACACCCAGATATGGCAAATTGGGTCCTCTCTAAATTCTGGCACATTGAGATGACCCCGGTCTTGCTCAAGCATTGGACACCACTATTTGAACCTAATAAGGAGAAAATGGGGGTTGGTCCTATTTGGGTCCATTTACCTGGCTTACCACTCCAATTCTGAACACAGGATGTCCTCTGATGCATTGGCGAAGACTTGGGCATATATTTGGACCATGACGGAACTTACATGGAGACCGAGAACATATTTATGGCTAGAATCTTGGTGCACCTTGATACTCGCGAGGGGCTGGTGGAAAGTTATTGCCTCCAATATTGGGATGTAATAAGGTGGCAAAAGCTGGACTATGAGGGGGTGCCTTTCTGTTGCTGACAATGCCATGAGGTGGGACATATATACAAGGAATATCCTCTGATAAATTTCACTTGCATGGAACGAACCAAGGTACAAGTGCATGTGGGTACCCAAACTCAAGAGGACGCATGATTATCTATAGCACGCACGATGCCTACTACTATGCCGAGAGCTTAGCGTGACACTGAGAAGGCATCTCTCCAAACAACATCGCAAACACCTTCGCCCAGGGTTACTCGATCACCTACTGTGGGATTCGGGCTGATTTCGGGTACTACTATCTCTACCCCTCCTCCCATTACTTCTATTGTTTATAATTATGTAGCTCCTATCAAGTCACTAAACGCATCTAGATATGAATTGAATGTATGCAATCTCGACCCCATTATCTACTGTATTGCATCTGCCCCACTCTCCTCTTCGGTACTTGACCCTATTACTCTAGTGGGAGCCTCTAGTATCCACTCAGAACAGACACAACACTCAATTAATAGTTTCACCAACATATACAACCTCAGATCCCTGACACTCACTAAATCCACCCCTTCATTCGGATTTGGGTACGATCCCTCACTTAAGCATCTTAAATACTCCAGGGGCAGACCATCCTCGCTATCCAAATCTATCCTTCGTGTTGGGATTGAGGTGGCTTCCAGGAAACAATACTCCATAGATCGGGTTCTTAGAGCAAAGGATACCCCTAACATGGTTAACCCATGATTTGTCTATCCTTCAATTGCAAAGGATTAGACAACCCTGACAAAAAAGTGGCACTTAGGAGACTGTTGGACTTAGAGAGAATTGATGTTATTTTTCTACAAGAGACGTTAGGGGCAGGGGAGGCCATTCACAATTTGCTGTCCTCTTTGCTACCTAACTGGACCTTTCAGACCTTGGATGTGAGAGGGCATTCGAGAGGATGTGCCATTGGCTTCAACAACAGAACCATTAAAGTGGAGAACATGTGGGGATGGGATTGAGTATTAGGTGATGTCATTATATCATCTGAACATGACATTCCCATCCAGATGATCAATATATCTGGTCCATGCCACAATCGGATCGACTTCTGGGATAAATTGATGGCATCATCGTTTATGCAGGGGGATCACATCATTATTGGAGGGGATTTAAATTTCTCCATAGGGCATGCTGAAACTTGGGGACCCAATGCATAATGTGATCCTTTGACTGCATACTTTGAGCAACTGTTGGATAATGCCGAGCTACTGGATATTGACATGACTAAAAAGCTACCTACCTGGCGCAATAGAAGGACTAGGGAGGCTGCCCTTGCTCGTAGGTTGGACCACTTTCTTATTAAAGCCAAACTAGTGGATAGGGTAGATATAATGAGACAATGGGTGGGAGAGGGGGACATCTGTGATCATTCTCCCATCCAGGGAAAAATTTAGGGGCTAATATTCGTAGGTGGGCTAATATTCCATGCTTTTTCTAAAAAAATTATTCGCCAATTTCCATTTTTTTATAAATTAATTCGCCCAAATTTTATAGTGTAAAAGTATTTTACCTTAAAAATCACCAATATTATATATTTTCTAATATAAAATAATTATAAATCTAAACATTTTTACAAAATATCATCAAACATTTTAAATTTGGATATTAGGGACTAGTAAGATTCGCCAAGGTTGCTAAACTTTAAGATAAACTTCCATCCTTAAAATTTTCCCTGTTCCCATCTACCTTGAAGTTATCAGTGAGAATTGCAGACGTAAATCACCCTTCAAGTTCAACTCCACTTGGGTTGTGGAACCTGATTTCCACAAAATTGTTAAGGAATCTTGGATCCATTTCTACCAAGACCCCAACAACATGCCGACGAGGGGCATATCCAATAATTTGACTAGGATAAAAGATAGGACAATTACATGGGAAAGGGAGAAAAAGATCCAAGATGAAGAAACACTTGTGAAGATTGAAAAATAAATTGTAGGAATGACTGGATCAGACAACTTGAGATTTCTATCCAGTGAGACGAAAAATCAATTAATACTGCTAGAAGCAGAAAAAATCAAAATCCTAAGACAAAGAGAGGAAACCCAGAGACATAAAAGCAGGGCCACCTAGCTAAAGGCGAGTGATGACAATACGAATTTTTTTCAACAATGTGCAAAGGGAAGGAAAATTACAAACACCATCTGGGACCTGCAGGATCAGGCTAGCAGGGTGGCCAAAACAAACAGTCAACTTGCAGATATGGGTATCAGACACTTCTCTCAATTATATAGAGACCCCCAAGTGGAAAATATTATAGAGGTACTTAGCATTTCTAGGTCAATGCCTAGGTATGTGGAGGATGAAGATACTGACAACCTCAATGTTGCAGTAACTCTGGGGGGAATTGAAATTTTCTTGAAATGGTTGCCTTGGCCAAAATGGCTGGCCAATTGAATTTTACCTTACTTTCTTTGAAGAGATTGGTATGGAACTCCTTCTGGCGATTGAAGAATGTAGAACATCAAGGAGGATGTATGATGGTTTCAACTCCACCTTCATCTCTCTCATCCCTAAAGTAGATAAGCCCATGACCTTCAATGGCTACAAGCCTATCTCCTTATGTAATTGTATATACAACATCATCACCAAGATAGTTGCTAACCATATTAAGCTGATATTATTTCAGCACATATCGAAAGAAAAATTTTCCTTTCTCTTGTTAGGAATCTGTAATTAGCAAGATTGGCAAAGTCCAATCACAGAAACAACATTATTTCAACCACTTTGGGATTCTAGGATCTAGCCCTCTTGAATCCAGAGAGGGATCTCTCCAATAAGTGTAAAGATGGATTTATTTTTAAGGTTTTGGGTAATGATATTAGGTTAGTTATGAAGGCCGAGGGTTTTGTTTTATTTTGGATGGTTGAGCATGATTATTGTTTAAGAGAAAATCCTAAATGGAAAGAGTTTCAAAGGTGAGAAGTTGCAAGCAATCAGAGTAAGCTTTGGCTAAAAAGATAGATATAACGCTGGTTTTTAGTCCATTGGGCTATGGAGTCATAGTAGGGCTTTTAATTGTGCAACAATTCAAGAGTGATCCAAGGGGAAAGTCATCTATATCACAAGATCTTTTGAGATAAAAATGATGGAATGGAAACAATAAAGTGTTGGAGGGGTGGAAACTGATAATAATTTAAACAAGGATTTATAGTCAGTCCAAACAAGAAAAGCCTCTTAAGTAATTGTTTAAAACCAACCAAGGTCAGGGCTAACCATAGACTTCTTGGGCAAGTTTGTATTAAAGCAGCTTAATTGACAAACAATCCGGTAATCCGCATAATTACCTTCAGAAAGTATGAAAACACATAAGAGAAACAAAGTGCAACTTCAAATCAGATAAGGTACTTTTAAACCTAGTCTACTTTCAACCAACACCAAGGGAAACCTTCAGAATATGCCTTTGGAGCAAGAAGCTAGAAAACAGGGCTCACCATCACTTTTCTAGTCCAACTTTAATAAGCAAACAATGGAAATCACATTCAAGAACAATGTTTAAAGAAAACAGTAGGACAAGGGAACACCAGCATTCCTAACTGCTTAGACTGTATTGAATCATTCTTAAATAAGAAAATTGGAGGAAAACATTGAGATAAAGCTTATTAGTCAGAGAAGGGTACTGGTAAACAGTAAATCCTAACTCTATGCTTGCTGTTCTTTATCAGAGAATAGTGAACAATATGGCATACATAGAAGGAAAAAAACAATAACAAAGAAAGGGGCACTTCACCAGTGATATAGACCAGGATCCCAAGAAACATCTTATTATTGATGTCAAACCAGTTACAGTCTTTAGGTCCAATGTTTCAGTTCAGCAATCATCTTCACTTTTCTCAGCCTAACTTATTTAATCACAAAAAAAGCTTCAAGAGTCGGTGAACACTATTTACAAGTAGGAGTTTCGAGCTCAAGTGTATTTCAAAGTTCTGCAACCAACGATTTCTCATCTTCTACAGAAGTATTTATAGAAGAATGAGGAGGTGGGATCTGATAAAAGATCTCATGGGTCAATTAATACAGACTAATGACTTCTCGGCCTTTGAGGGGCTCAATAAAGAAGTTTACATATGTGTCCTCTGTATTAATTGTTTTAAATTTAAGAATTAAGCTCGGTGGGAGCTTATGTTGACTTTTAAGGTTCTGCGTCATGTAATAGTAACTCTGCTGATATTTTGTGCATTAAATTCCTTAGCAGAATTAAATCTTCGGCTGCGCTAAGGCAAAATATCTTAGTTTGATCAATAACTTTGGCCTCTATTTGAATGCTTTGAGGCACAGGTGGCTTTGTGGTAGCTGAGAGGAATAAATTTACCTCTGATGTGGCGGTGGAGGCCTTTATGTTTGATAAACACTTATCATTTTCTTTAACTGTGTTTTAATTTGGAGGATTAGGCTTTTGATAATCAATCTTAGCCGTAATCCACCAAATCTGTCTTCAATATTTTGTTCTGGTATGTTTTGTCTTCGACATTGATACTCTTTTAATTTGATTTAAATAACACTGTGTCTTGTTGATGTGCAGGCCACGCAGGGCTCATATGGCATCAATGCCTCATGAAACATTGACGAAACGTGTAATAGAGCCCTCGAATGGTTTCCTTTTATTAATCAAAGGCACGGGAATCATCATTCTCGGCCTTCGGCTTTTTCTTTAATATGATGAAAAACCATCAATCACCTGAAAAACATGAAACCAATTAAGAAATATTGCGTTTTGGGTTAAAATGCTTCAGAGGTCGTGGGGAGGAGCGTGACCGTTGGATGGCATCATCCAATGGTGGAGAACTGCGTAGAAGAGGTTAAAAAAGGAGAGTGGAGGGATAATTAAGTCAGAGCCGTTGATTGATGAGTGATCAAGAAGATCAACGGTCGGGATAAGCGACAGACTAATAATGTGAAGGATTCACATTATTCGGATTTAATAAGAGAATGCGAAAAACTAAGGTTAAACCTTTGGCGAGGGTGGAGGGCGATGAAGTAATGTGGGAATGATCTGGGCCCGTCCGATCTAGACATGTGGACGATCCAGATCCAATCGGAGGATCGGAATCAGCGGGGCAATGAACTTTGGAGTGCGACAGAGCGATTAGTTATGGGCCGTTGATCTGCAGATCAGATCGACGGCAGGGAAAGAATCGGGAGATGTCAATCGGAGGAGGCATTATGTTAAATGCACTCAAATGAAAAACTTGTGATGCAATTTGGCGGTGATCGTTGATCGGACTAAGATCAACGATCGATAACGTTTGTAGACTTGCACCGGCGAAAAAACCTTATAACATGAAAAACCCAAAAATTTAATATAAAACAGAGGTTTTATCGAGCGGGATGTATACATATGAAATGGCTGGCGCCCATCTGCGGGGCCTTTAGTTATATGGAACATGATAGGCCTCGGGGCTTTACATAATTTGAGGGCCAATTGCAATCGGGCCTTCGGGCTTTTCAATCTACCCATTGTAAAAACCCCCGATGCGATTAAGCGCTTCGGGACTTCGACACTTGGTCCCGGGGTGTAGGTTGTATGGAGGGAAGTGGAGGGGGGGGAGCTTATGAAATGGGGCTCAATCGCATCAGAGGAATGATGCGGGTCTTTCAATCTAAACATTTTTTATTTGAAAATCATTGTATGGGCGCGTTAGACCAAAACTTTGGAAAAAGTGGGTTTGTGACTTAATAAAAGAAAATATTAATCGGAGATGGAAAATTATAATGTTATAGCACCCGATTGTGAGCACAGGGGTCATATGGGATAATAATATGATCGAAGGCTATAAATCAATGGGCTAATCACATCAGAACTTTTGAATATGGAAAATAGACTTATGCACTCAAACCTTTGCGATGCGATTAAGTGCCCAAATGGCTTAGCGCCTGGTTCTAGGGCCGGAGCACGTGGAGGGGCAGTGGTTTAGGACTTAGCCCAAAGGGGCTTAAGTCTGTAATACAAAAAGGCATTTTTAATGAAAATTTTCAAGTTTTCAAGGGATTTTGGGGTTTTCGACAGAGTTCAAAAAGGAGTTTCGAACTCTGTAAAGGGGATTTCATGAAGGGGAAATGGGGAAAAAATGAAAAATAGAGGAATTTTATGGGGATAAAAGGGGTAAAAATGGAGGTTAGTTTTTGAGTGGAGGAGGGGGAAAAAGATGTTTTTTGCAGCATTCTTTTCTCATGAAATCAACAGAATTCCAGAGTGTGAAATGGAAACAACAGTGAAGATTTGGACAGAGGCATGAGGCCTTCAAGAGTCTTCAAGAGATAACATCTTTTATCAATAAAACTTGTTTCTTGAAGACTCTAAAAATGTTTTAGCCAGCATTTGATATAACAAATTTTATAGCTGGCTAACAGTGGCTCCACTTGGGGATGGTGCCTTCTTGAAGGCATCAAGAACTTCATACTTGCATTCTCTGGGAGGCTGATTAGTGTCTCATACATTGGGTTGTCTTTATTTCCTTGGATGATCTTCTTTGTTCTGAAAAATGTCAGCAGCCATGGAAAACAATGGAATTTCATTAATACAAGCTTTCTACCTACCCAATCCTACTGATCTAACATTTTTTCTTCTTTTGAGTGCACTTGGATTGGCAAACTCTTTTACAACATTTTATTCTTTTGAAAGCAGGAATCTAATCTATTTCTACTCCTTATTTCTCCATGGAATCAGTTTAAACAGTTGAGCCCATATGATTATCTACCTAATCTACCATCTGTTGGGATTAAACTGTCCAACAGATTTTGTGATATTTCTACGGAGCTCAGCCAAGTTGGGGATGAACCTTCTCAAAAAGTTAATCTTTCCAATGAAAGATTGCAACTCCTTGGATCTATCTTTATATTTCGAGGATGAGAGATTTGCAATATGGCCTCAATCCTCCTTGGATCTATCTTTATACCCTCCGCAGAAATAATGTGCCCAAGAAGTTTACCTTCTTGGAGACCGAATAGTGTCTTCTTAGGGTTTAAAGATATTCCAAACTTTCTGCATTTCTCGAAAATTTTTCTTAAATGTTCTAAGTGCTCTTCATTTGTTTTTGAAAACACAGTGACATCATCAAGGTATATAATGATGAAGAAGCCCAGTTCCTCCGAGAATGCTATGTCCATGGCTCTTTGAAAAGTTGCTCCAGCATTCATTAGACCAAAGGGAATTTTCACATACATGAAAGTGTCCCATGGTGTAGTAAAGGTTGTCTTTAATTGATCAGCAGGATGAACTAAGACTGATTATACCCTGAGTAGCCATCAAGCAAAGAAATTCTTCTAGACCCTACCACCCTTTGTAAAATATGATCCATCTTAGGTAAAGGGTAGTTGTCTTTCAATGAAGCTTTGTTTAAGTCTATAAAGTCTATACAAAGCCTAATCTCTCCTGTTTTCTTCCTGACTGACACCAGATTAGACACCCACTCAGAATATCTAATAGGGACAATAATACCAGCTTCATACATCTTTTTAATCTCCTTGTCAACCACAGGGTTTATTCCGCACAGTTTCTGTTTGAATGGATTTTGGTTTTCCTTGAGAGGGATTTTGTGCTATATTATTTCAGTGTCATAGGATTTCAAATCTTCGTAACTCCATGCAAAAACATCAGAAAATTCTTTAAACAACTCTATTTATTTGAGTTTAATGTGAGCTGGTAAAGTCTTAGAAAGTTTAATCATCATAGGTTTAAGTTCACTGCCAATATTGCACTCTTCCACTTTAGTCTCTACAGGTTCAAGTTTTGGCTTCCTGGCCACATCGTTAAAATCAAACAACTCTATTAAAGGTGCCAGACCGTTTGGAAAACTTTCATCTTTAGAGTGCAGGGTTTCTAACTCCTCTGTTTCTAACTCTGCATTCAAATTTGTTTTGTTTTCAAGTTTGCTAGACAAAAGATTAATATTAACAAGTTCAGGAGACTGTTCTTCTTCACCAAGAAAATTTTCTTCACTATTGCAATCTGTTTCATAATCTGAATCTGAACTGTGTAGTTCGAATTCATTTTTGAATTGCATGAAGTCTTCTATTTGTTTGTCCTCGTCGAACACCTGCCAATATTTCTCGTTATCAGGAACGGTTGGTCTGAATTTTAGCTGAGTTGTGCAGTCTTTGGTTTCATATGGCGTTAAGCATGTTCTAGCTGCAAAGGCTAAGTTGTGGGCCGCAATATTTCTTTTCCTTGGGACAAAAATCAATTGGGACTCTTCAAACGTTTTTAATAAATCCACGACATCATTTTGATAGGCCCTAAGTCTGGGGTGCTAAGTGTTGTATTCCCCATTGACTTGCCTAATGATTAATTCTAAATCCCCATAAACTTCAATTCTTTTGGCTCCTAATTTTTTCAACAAACGTAAGCCTAAGAGAAGGGATTCATATTCCGCTATGTTATTCGAACACTGGAAGTTTAATCTACAAGAAAGGATTTCTGTGTGGTTATTCTCAGTGTTGCGAATCCAAACCCCTGCACCAGCATTGTTCCTAGTGCAGGATCCGTCGAAGTTCATAGTCCACAGAGGATTAGTTTCGGGTTCGACAGTTGGGTCACTATCCTCCTCAACAAGCGTGCTTTCGGTTTGGTTTTGAACATCAACGCTTAGTTGAATTTGTTTTAATTCCCCTGGTTTCTTGTTAAGCTGAGGAATGCTTTCTTGACCGTCAAGGTTAAAAAGCAATGGACACATGATTTGTAGCTCAAGACCTATGTTTGGTTCTCTATAGTTTAGAGGTTCAGCAAATTGTTTTGGCAGTTCTGTGTCATTCTCCTCCTCCCTATCTGCCATTAACTCTGTTAAAGTTACTTGTTCATCTAATATTTCTTCATTAAAAAGGATAAATGAATCAAGGCCTGTGTTTACAGAGTATAAAGGAGAGTTTTGCGGTCTGTCTTGACTAGGAACCATGTATTGCATATGGGACTCCCTGTACAGTCTTCTTGTCTGATTGAAAACATGGATGGTCGCGTAGGTCATGTCCATTTGCATAGTCCCTTGTAACTTAGTCCCCCAAGATCTAGATAATAGCATTCTATACTTTGGGGGCATATCAGCCACAACTATATCCATAACCAAACATTTGGCTGGAATCTGGGTTAAGTTAACGCAGAGGTCCTTTATCAATCCTAAACATTTTACTCTGCTTGAGTCAAAGGAGTACAGGTCTTTATAAGGTCTGGTGATTTCTAGACCAAGGCTCTCCATCACAGCTTTAGGCATTAAATTATGAGAAGCCCCAGAATCATGCATAGCGTTGTGCAAAATTTTGTCATGAACGTTTAAACTTACATAAAAGGGAGGAACATGTCCCTCTTGATATTTACCTTCAATCTTCGAACCAAAAATAAGCTCTGGTTGGTCATTGTTCAGATTGACTGTGTCATTACTATCCTCAATGTTTAAAGCCTTCAAAATTTGGGTTCTATATACATTCTGGGCAGCTAACTCAGTCAAGGGAACATAGATTTTAATCTTTGAAATTTCCTGCTCTAGGCTGAAAGGAATTTGACTCTTTGAAGAACTTGTCTCAACCTTATTAGCTGCCAGTCTATCAGCAACATCAGCTTGCTGATTTGTTCTATTTACATTTGACAAAATTGTTTTCACATGAGTACTAGCTGAAGTGTTAGTGCTGCTAAGGTCTGCACTCTGTTTTGTAACGTTTTGAGTGCCTTTCTCTCTACCTTTATCAGAATTTACAGCTACCGTTCTGTCCTTCTATTTGACAATTTTAGGCTTGTTTACAGTGCTGTTTTGTGAAGTTTTGTCAGAGGTTTTGGTGTTGGGAGTTCGTTGATTGGTTTTACTTCTAAGGTCATATTCTCTTTGAGACTCTATGATAACATTTTCCATGTCTTGATAATAACTTTCATCATTATCTGTTTTGTCATCATAAGGTGTGTACAGACCTTGTTTTCTATCATAATGAACCTCAAAGTGATCATTATCTGCTCCCAACATATTGATATCATCATCCTCTACTTGCTCATTTGTTTCCTCAACCTCACTCACATAATTTTGGTGAAAGGGAGGAGTGATCTGTTGATCATCTTCCCTAGGTCTGTTTGGAGGTTGGTTCCTTCTAAAATTCTGATTCTAGTTCTGGCTTTTGTTTTGAGGAGCAGTTTGGTTTTGACTTGCTTGTGCTCTCTCAAGGATGCTCATTTTTCTCATCATCTCCTCCATCATTTTTTCCATCTTCGAGCTGGAAGTAGAAGGGGTAGATTCATCTCTAAAGGATACTCTCTTCTCATTTTTCATTCTTGATCTTTTCTCCATCAAGTTAACTTCTACTGCAAGAACCCCTTTTTGCATATCTTCAAGAGTTGCAGGATCTCTCTCTCAGCTGATAGGCCATTTCAGGGTCAAACCCTTCAAGAAACTTGTTTAACATTGAGCCTTGTGGAGGTTTTAGATCTGGGGGAAGGGCATTGTACACAATGTTTAATCTAGTGCAGTAGGCTTGTACACTTTCCCCAGTGTTTCTGTGGAGATTCTTGTAATTAGAGAGGATTTGGAAAGGATTCTTCTTCACTTCCCATTTGTTTAGGAATGTTTGATGGAAGGCTTGGAGATAATTTATACTGTGGGGTGTCAAGGATTTAAACCATTTTCTTACTTCTCCCCCCAGAATTTGAGCAAATAGTCTAAGCTTGACAGAATCATCATCAATTTCATTTCTGTCAAAGTAGTCATTCATCTTATCCACATGTTGTGATGCAGTTGTAGCATTGCTAGCATCATATAATGGAATTTTGGACTGATAGTCTTGTGGAAGATTGACTAATGGTACAGGAAGGACTAAGGGAGCATACCATGTTGCCATGATATGTGGTGGAGGTGGATTTACAAGAGGTGGATTAACAAAAGGGAAAGTGGGCTAAAATGGAGTGGTTTGGATAGTGGATGTAGGATGAGCAGATGTGGATAGAACAATAGTAGATTGCTGAGCTGATCTTGGATGAGAGACACCTAAATTGTGAAGGAAATTTAAATCAGGAGGTGTTGTTTCCCTACTACCAGGATGTTCACTTGTTTCCAGGGATGAAAGTGAAAACTCAGAGTCTAGCTGAATTATATCATCAAATGACCTAGTTATAAATGGATTTACTAAGTCAGCTTGTGATTGTTGTAGAGATAAAAGATTTTCAGGAACTGAATTAGCTCTCAAGGGTGATCTAAAAACAGTTGAACATTCAATCTTAGGAGACTTCCTAAGGATACTTTCTGTGTTATCAACTATCTCAGGTGGATTAGGGTCAGGGTAGGCTCTAGTATGAATCTTTCTAGGAGCTACTATGTTGTGTTTTTAGACCCAACTAAACAAGAAAAGTTCAACCAGATATGACAGTCTTTTAAGAGGTTAACTAATTTTTTTTACACAAATTTCAATCCTACAGTCCTCTAACTGAGTTTGAAACAATGTTATAATGACAAAGGTTCTTCCCAGTGGAGTCTTAAGGTTTGTTTGGATTGTGGAGTCGCCAAGTGGAAGTTTTTAGCTCATAAGGAGGTAAAAGGTTTTATGGTCCACCACCATGTTTATTGAATTCCAATCTGAAATATTTTTTTGGGGTTTTCTGAGTTATTTTTCAGTTGTGTGGTTTCTAACAGTGTCCCAGATTTGTTTCACAACTTAGCTACGGTTATGAGACAAAGACAATCTACTCTTATGGCTAAGCCAGCTGATTTTTCAAGGTTAGATAAAATCTTATGAGAACCCTAGGGTTTGCCTAGTTTGTCGTTGATTCAAACAAGTTTTACCATGATTACCATTACTTGGTAGTGCTTGAAAATGTTGCTTTTTACTCACTGCAAAATATTCTTGAGTGAAGGGTTTTATGAGGTTTTAAAGGTACCGAGGCTAAAAAACACTCAAAAATTCCCCAGCGGAGTTGCCAGAAATGTTAGGAATCTGTAATTAGCAAGATTGGCAAAGTCCAATCACAGAAACAACATTATTTCAACCACTTTGGGATTCTAGGATCTAGCCCTCCTGAATCCGGGGAGGGATCTCTCCAATAAGTGTAAAGATGGATTTATCTTTAAGGTTTTGGGTAATGATATTAGGCTAGTTATGAAGGCCGAGGGTTTTGTTTTGTTTTAGATGGCCAAGCATGATTATTGTTTGAGGGAAAATCCTAAATGGAAATAGTTTCAAAGGTGAGAAGTTGCAAGCAATCAGAGTAAGCTTTGGCTAAAAAGGTAGATATAATGCTGGTTTTTAGTCCATTGGGCTATGGAGTCATAATAGGGATTTTAATTGTGCAACAATTCAAGAGTGATCCAAGGGGCGAGTCATCTATATCACAAGATATTTTGAGATAAAAATGATGGAATGGAAACAATAAAGTGTTGGAGGGGTGGAAACTGATAATAATTTCAACAAGGATTTATAGTCAGTCCAAACAAGAAAATCCTCTTAAGTAATTGTTTAAAACCAACCAAGGTCAGGGCTAACCATATACTTCTTGGGAAAGTTTGTATTAAAGAAGCTTAATTGACAAACAATCCAGTAATCCGCATAATTACCTTCAGAAAGTATGAAAAGACATAAGAGAAACAAAGTGCAACTTAAGATCAAATAAGGTACTTTTAAACCTAGTCTGCTTTCAACCAACACCAAGGGAAACCTTCAGAATCTGCCTTTGGAGCAAGAAGCTGGAAACAGGGCTCACCATCACTTTTCTAGTCCAAATTTAATAAGCAAACAATGGAAATCACATTCAAGTACAATTTTTAAAGCAAACAGTAGGACGAGGGAACGCTAGCATTCCTAATTGCTTAGACTGTATTGAATCATTCTTAAATAAACAAATTGGAGGAAAACATTGAGATAAAGCTTATCAGTCAGAGAAGGGTACTGGTAAACAATAAATCCTAACTCTATGCTTGCTGTTCTTTATCAGAGAATAGTGAACAATATGGAATACATAGAAGGAAAAAAACAATAACAAAGAAAGGGGCACTTCACCAGTGATATAGACCAAGATCCCAAGAAACAACTTGTTATTGATGTCAAACCAGTTACAGTCTTCAGGTCCAATGTTTCAGCTCAAAAATCATCTTCACTTTTCTCAGCCTAACTTATCTAATCACAAACAGAGCTTCAAGAGCCAGTGAACACTATTTACAAGTAGGAGTTTCAAGCTCAAGTGTATTTCAAAGTTCTGCAACCAACGATTTCTCATCTTCTACAGAAGTATTTATAGAATAATGAGGAGGTGGGATCTGATAAAAGATATCCTAGGTCAATTAATACAGACTAATGACTTCTCGGCCTTTGAGGGGCTCAATAAATAAGTTTAAATATGTGCCCTCTGTATTAATTGTTTTACATTTAAGAATTAAGCTCGGTGGGAGCTTATGTTGACTTTTAAGGCTCTACGTCATGTAATAGTAACTCTGCTGATATTTTGTACATTAAATTCCTTAGCAGAATTAAAACTTCGGCTGCACTGAGGCAAAATATCTTCGTTTGATCAATAACTTCGGCTTCTGTTTGAATGCTTTGAGGCACAGGTGGCTTTGTGGTAGTTGAGAGGAATAAATTTGCCTCTGATGTGGCAGTGGAGGCCTTTATGTCTGATAAACACTTATGATTTTCTTTAATTGTGTTTTAATTTGGAGGATTAGGCTTTTGATAATCAATCTTAGCTGTAATCCCCCAAATCTGTCTTCAATCTTTTGTTTTGGTATGTTTTGTCTTCGACACTGATACTCTTTTAATTTGATTTAAATAACACTATGTCTTGTTGATGTGCAGGCCACACAGGGCTCATATGGCATCAATGCCTCATGAAACATTGACGAGACGTGTAATAGAGCCCTCGAATGGTTTCCTTTTATGAATCAAAGGCACGGGAATCGTCATTCCCGGCCTTCGGCTTTTTCTTTAATATGATGAAAAACCATCAATCACCTGCAAAACACGAAACCAATTAAGAAATCCTACGTTTTCGTTTAAACTGCTTCAGAGGTCGTGGGGAGGAGCGTGGTCGTTGGATGGCATCATCCAACGGTGGAGAATTGCGTAGAAGAGGTTAAAAAAAGAGAGTGGAGGGATAATTAAGTCAGAGCCGTTGATTGATGAGTGATCAAGAAGATCAACGGTCGGTATAAGCAGCGGACTAATAATGTGAAGGATTCACATTATTCGGATTTAATAAGAGAATGCGAAAAACTAAGGTTAAACCTTTGGCGAGGGTGGAGGGCGATGAAGTATTGCGGGAATGATATAGGACTGTCCGATCTGGACACATGGACGGTCCAGATCCAATTGGAGGATCGCAATCAGCGGGGTAATGAACTTTGGAGTGCGACAGAGCGATTAGTTATGGGCCGTTGATCTGCAGATCAGATCGACGACAGGGAAAGAATCGGGAGATGTCAATCGGAGGAGGCATTATGTTAAATGAACTCAAATGAAAAACTTGCAATGTGATTTGGCAGTGATCGTTGATTGGACTAAGATCAACGGTCGATAATGTTTGTAGACTTGCACCAGCGGAAAAATCTTATAACATGAAAAACCCAAAAATTTAATATAAAACAAAGGTTTTATTGGGCGGGATGTATACATATGAAATGGCTGGCACCCGTCTGCGGGGCCTTTAGTTATATGGAACATGATAGGCCTCGGGGCTTTACATAATTTGAGGGCCAATCGCAATTGGGCCTTCGGGATTTTCAATCTACCCATTGTAAAAACCCTCGATGCGATTAAGCGCTTCGGGACTTTGACACTTGGTCCCGGGGTGTAGGTTGTATGGAGTGAAGCGGAGGGGGGGGAGCTTATGAAATGGGGCTCAATCACATCGGAGGAATGATGTGGGTCTTTCAATCTAACCATTTTTATTTGAAAATCATTGTATGGGCGCGTCAAACCAAAACTTTGGAAAAAGTGGGTTTTCGACTTAATAAAAGAAAATATTAATCGGAGATGGAAAATTATAATGTTATAGCACCCGATTGCGGGCACAGGGGTCATATGGGATAATAATATGATCAAAGACTATAAATCAATGGGATAATCGCATCGGAACTTTTGAATATGGCAAATAGACTTATGCGCTCAGACCTTTGCGATGTGATTAAGCGCCCAAATGGCTTAGCGCCTGGTTCTAGGGCCGGGGCACATGGAGGGGAAGTGGTTTAAGACTTAGCCCAAAGGGGCTTAAGTTTGTAATACAAAAAGGCATTTTTAATGAAAATTTTCAAGTTTTCAAGGGATTTTGGGGTTTACGGTAGAGTTCAAAAAGGAGTTTCGAACTTTGTAAAGTGGATTTCATGAAGGGGAAATGGGGAAAAAATGAAAAATAGAGGAATTTTATTGGGATAAAAGGGGTAAAAATGGAGGTTATTTTTTGAGTGGAGGAGGGGGAAAAGGGGTTTTTTGCAGCAGTCTTTTCTCATGAAATCAACAGAATTCCAGAGTGTGAAATGGAAACAACAGTGAAGATTTGGACAGAGGCATGAGGCCTTCAAGAGTCTTCAAGAGATAACATCTTTTATCAATAAAAATTGTTTCTTGAAGACTCCAAAATGTTTTAGCCAGCATTTGATATAACAAATTTTATAGCTAGCTAAAATCTCCACCATAGGAAAATTCATGAGGCCATAGGAACCGCACAAGAAGGATTGCATTCTATCAAGCTCAAAAACCTTAAAAACATCATTCTTAAGATTTTCCTAGCCAAGGCTTTTGATCGCACTTGTTGGACATATATACAAACCATTATTACTCATATTGCCTTTCCACACTCTTTCATAAAATGGATTATGTGTTGCATCACAACTGCATCCTACAATATCCTCATTAATGGGACTACGTATGAATTTTTCCATGCTAAAAGAGGGCTCATACAAGGTTGTCCATTATCTCCCCTACTCTTTCTACTGATCATGGAAGGTTTGAGCAGTCTCATATCCTCTATTAGGACATTTGGAACATTAATCGGGGTCAAAGTGACTGACTTCATTCATCTTTCTCACCTTTTATTTGTTGATGATGTTCTAATATTTTTAGATGGGACCATGCGGGACTCCAATTGTTTCAAGAGGATACTATATTTTTTTTGTAAAGCAATAGGTATACAACCCAATCTCAACAAATCTACCATCATGGCGGTTAGGTGCTCCATCCAAGAACACATGCATGCACTACTACAGTTTCAATTCGGCCACCTGGACTTTGAGGATGGTCTCAAATATCTGATCTTCAAACTCAAACCAAATGATTACCGAATTACGAACTGGAATTGGCTAATTGCAAAATATGAAAGAAATATAAATATCTGGCAACATATATGGTTATCTAGAGAAGGAAAATTAGTCCTAATCAAGTCGGTGCTGGAGGCTATACAAGTATATTGGATGGCACTGGCCTGGATCCCCAAAGGAGTTACAACTAGAATCTAATAGATCTATCGAAGGTTCATTTAAAGGGGGAAGCTCGAGGGCAAGACATTTGCATGGGCAAAATGGGATAAGATATCCAAGCCAAAAAAATTGGGAGGTTGGGGCTTAAAGGATTTAAATTTATTTGCTACTGCCTTGGTTGCAAAAATGGGATGGGACCTTATTAAATACAAATAGTCTTTGGCAAGTGGTTACATACCACAAATATATTGCTCCATTGACGACATTAGAATGGATCGAAGGACCCAAAAAAATCAGATCTGGTTCATCCAATGTCTCGAGAGCCATTACAAACTCTATTTATGTTATAAAAGGTGGCCTTTCCCGGTGTATCGGTTCAGGAACACAACTTAGAATTGGCATAGATGTCTGGTCTGGTTGTGGACAAGAACATTTATTCCCTTTGGCACTAAGACATACTCTCAATGCTTCTGGGATCTCATTATTATCTCAAATCGCTGATGAGGCTAATACCGGTTAGTTCACACATGCATGGAAATATTTGCAGGCATTGGGTATCCGTGATATATGGCAAGATGTATGGAACAGATATACCAGAGCGCTCGGGGCATCTACGTTAAAATTTATGATCGGGAGGATGAACTTATGTGGGTTGTGTGCCCCCGTGGCAGATATACACCGAAAGAAGGTTATGCCTTTCTTATCTCAGAACGTGAACCCAATGACCCTATGTGGTGGTGGAGGCATCTCTGGAAACTAAAGGCACCCCCCAAAACTAGATTATTTATGTGGTGTTTGCTCAATAATCGCGCCCCCACAGAAGACAATCTTGCTAAGAGATCCTTTCATGGCCAATCTAGATGTAGTTTTTTCAAAGAAAAAGCTTAAGATATTGATCATATTTTCTTGACATGCCCTATTAATTTTTGATTTGAAAACATATCTACATTACATTGGACATTGGTATCAGTTGGAATGGAGACTCACTCACTTCGGCATGGCAGAGCTAGTGGCACACGAAAACCACACAAAATATCAGAAACCTCTTACTATTGGTATGTTGGGGTATTAGGTTGGCCCAGAACAAAATTATATTCAAAAATTCCCTGATAAACTGGTACATCATATGCAATTCCATTATCACACTATACATCATGATCCCTGATGATGATCCCAAGACTCAGACTAGGATCATCATTCCTGAAACTATTGACAAATCTTACCCTTGGGCATACTTTGAAGGGGTTGCCAGCATTGCAGGATGTCATGGTGGTGTTATCTTACACATATCGGATGGTCATTATTACAAGATAAAAATGGGATTGGGTCGGGGCACCAACAACTATTCATAATTAAATAGCCTCAGAATCCTACTCATATTTGCCCTTAAAAAAAACTGCAACAGAATTCAGATCTTTGGGGACTCTAAAATTGTCATAAATTATATCAAAAATGTTTCTCACTGTAACGTGCACACAGTCAGAGGTTTACTGGATGAGGTTATGAATCTAAAATCACTATTTGATTTTATTACTTGCTCTCACATTTTCAAGGAAAGGAACGAGGTTTCAGACGACCTTTCCAAAGAAGCCACGCAGTTACCATGGGGCCAATGGTTGATTACTGAACAGAAAGAATAGAAGCAATACCAGTTTTATCACAAGCCTTTTATTGAAGATGCAGGTGAAAATGGGTTGTATGTTCAGATAACATCAGCGATGCTATTATACATTTTTTATTTTCAGCTGGCTACTTATTTTGGACTATTTATTTATTTTTGACATGCTCAATACTTTGTAAGTATTTTTATTTCAATCTTTATTATGAACATATATGGATTGATGGTTGGACCATAGTAGTCATTCGCATATCTATATATTCAGATGATACAACATGTAATTTTCCTTCTATCAATGAAAATTATGATTTTTTCCCGAGAAAAAAGAGCATAAAGAAAATAACATATATATATCCTTCAATTAAGTGGAAAATGAAATTTAAAAACATAAACCAATGAACCTAACAAAAACACCACATATACACATATATATCCTCCCTTATATATATATATACACACACACACACACCCTTCTGTTAAATCGAAATTGAAATTTAAAATATAAACTCATAAACATAACTAAAACACCACACACACTCTTATATCCTTCTGTGAAGTCGAAGATGAAATTTAAGAACATAAATCAATAAGCATAATAGTTATTGGATCACCCATAGGTCTTATAGAATGTATTATTTTCAAATCTTAATAACATTTAAGTTATAAAGGCATGTTCATGGCCACAAGATTAAAGGTTATTTAAAAAAATAAAAAAATAAATCTTAATATGAATATAAAATCTCACTAGCACAATTGGTTGAGGATGGACCTTGCACAATTGGTTGAGGGTGGACCTTTGTTAGCAAGGATACCTAGGATCAAACCTCATGAATGTGCGCCCTATGTTTTTTTTTTTTTAGACAACAACGGTTAATTTTTATTTAGTTGGCGGTAAACCAGCTACCACAGGCTATTATAGGGCTGCTTTGACTAAGGAATCTTTTCGAATTACAGTGCTTCTGTCTACTTTTCTTGTTACAGGGCTTGAGATCGCCAAGGGGAGAGCGTCTTGCGATGGATTGATCGGCTAGAATATTTGCGCTGAAATTGCAGAAAGGAGCTTGGGGGTGCACCGGAGCATGAAATTGAGGGGCATCTTGATTTTCCTCCGTTTTAACTTGCAGATTCTTGACATTTCTTCACAAAATGCCAGGAGGCGGACCATCGCTCCGGCCGAAAGTGCTTGTAGCTCCCAAATGCAGTGCAACCGTGGCAATACCACTGCCTTTGGAGCTGTCTTCGATAATCGCCCAAAACCTGCCCGACAGATTAGAAATTGGAATAGCGACGAGATATAACAGAGGACGGAGGTCGAACTTGAGGGGAGATCGATCAGTATGATGTTTTAAAGCAGGGTCCATGGATCTTAGCGATTGTCTGCACGAAATGGTCCAATCCTAGAGAGTTGGATTATGGATAGAAAATTGAAACAGAGGAATGGCCGAAGTTGATGAGAGCCAACCTTCAAATGGATTAAGGAATGCTGCAGAGTGATTCAACATTGTTTACTGACAGAGATCTCCTACTTCGGAGAGAGCCATGGTTGGCTTCCAAGTCCGCCTGAGATTTTAGGTTCCTTAGTATATGATAGAAAGAGATTTTGTGAAACCTGGGCAGAATAAGCCTGATTTTTGCGAGAATTGGGGCTAATTGAACCTGAGCAGGGTTCTTGTGGGATTTCA
Source organism: Pinus albicaulis (assembly GCA_034641835.2). Classification (NCBI taxonomy): domain Eukaryota; kingdom Viridiplantae; phylum Streptophyta; class Pinopsida; order Pinales; family Pinaceae; genus Pinus; species Pinus albicaulis. Next base: position 2,879,342 of record MU968551.1, on the reverse strand, counting down.
TAGCCTGAATAATCATCCTGGAGTCACCAAAGACAAAGATAGAAAGGAAATTCCTCTTGATCGCCAGATTTAGACCCTGCCACAGAGCAAGAGCCTCCGCTCTGTTGTTAGTTTCAATGCCCAAACTCCAAGAAAACCGCATCTCTGTTGAACCACCAGGGCTCAGGATAACACCATCGCTGCCCGTTGCACCAGGGTTACCTTTGGAGGCCCCGTCGAAGAAAAGACAATGGTCATCCAGGGCAGATATCCACTTAATGAACTCCAGCTCATCCAGTCAGATTTCCCAATTAGAGAGGGAAATTGCAGGAGGGATGGGCCTGTTCTTATGGTTTGGAACAAGCTCATTTATCCTGAGCTCTTCCTCACTGTCCAGGGCCTTATCGTTTCTGATGGCAGAGTTGGCTTCTAATACCTCACCCAAGAGAGCTTTGATTTTAGTGATAACTCTGGCAGGGCTACAACTCTCATCTATGAAAATTCTGTTGTTCCTCTCCAGCCACAATTTCCAGCATATGAAATTGGGAGTCCACATCCAGCCAGTCTTGAGAAGAATTTTTTTGGAGAGGCAGAATGGAGATAAAGTTGCCCAGTTTCGAAGAAGATTTGGTATATTTCTGGGAAGCTCAACTTTGTTGGATCCTAGCATTAGGAAATCTCTCCAAACTTATTGAGCGAAGGGGCACAATAACAACAGGTGATTAGCTGTTTCTTCATCTGACACACATAAAGGGCACCTAGAGGGCCCTTCCATTCCGCGCCTTCGTAGATTGTCTCTAGTGAGGATACTTTTGTGCGCCAACTTCCAACAGAAGAAGTCAACTTTGGGGAGAGAAGGAAAGGCTCAAATAAATTTCCATTGAGTGGGATCCGGAGGAACATTTGGGATAGCCAACATACTTTTGTAACCTTCATAAGCTGAGTATGAGCCTGAGAGTGAGCCCCACCCTCGTTTGTCCTTAGAAGTAGCTTTTGTAGGAGATTTTCCTTGGAGCAAGTCCAGCAATAACGTGGCTTCTCCTTCCAGCCATTGAGGGACCTCCCCCAGATTCCAACCATCCCAAAGACTTCTTGCATCATCCGTGCAGTTGGAGATGTCCCAAAGAATATTTAAATTGCAGGTCTGAAGCCAAGTTTTGATATTTACAAGCTCATCCATCTGGTTCAAAGGCTGATCACCTAGGATCGGATCATCCCAAATTCTTATTTTTTTCCCATTACCTGGGATCCGGTAAAGCTTATTGCAGAAGTGTTCCAAAGCAAAGAGACAGAGTTTGAAAACCGGGGATCCTTTGGTTGTTCTTAGAGGTTGATCCAAGCACCTCAGACGCTGCCCATGAAAGTATTTTTTCCACAGAACTCATTTTCTCCAACTAGGTTTGCCAGAGACAATGTTCCATAGGAGCTTGGAGCCCAGAGCAAGGTTTTGGACAGCCTGAATGAGCATTTGGAGACCTCATTCCAATAACGACTTCTTAAGAGTGTCCCAGTTAACTAAATGAAGCCTTCTTTCATTATTTTCCCCCCCTTCCCACATAAATCTTCTCAGTAGACCATCCATTTTACTGAGAAAGGTTTTAGGGGCAAGAAGGATGGAATGCTGATATAATGGCAGACTCATGAGAACAGATTTTATAAGGATTACCTTCCCAGCATTATTCAACCATGAGGCTCCCCAAGCATGAATTCTAAGTTTTAGCTTGTCTAGCAGGGGCATCCAGTGGGAAACTTTAGATTTAGATTTGAAGATTGGTATCCCCAGATATTTAAATGACACCCAGGTACAGGCTCCTTCCATTTCTAAGAGCCTTGCTATGTATGTCAATTCTTTGATCGAGCAATTCCAACCATAGATTGTGCTTTTTAGATAGTTGACCTTGCTACCTGAGACCTCCCTATAAATGTCTAGCTCCATCTTGAAGGACCTTGCAGAATTTATGCTAGCTCCTCCAAGCAATAAAGTATCATCCGCGAACTGGGCATGGTTTATGTCTTTGGTGTTGTGTGCCATTCTAAGGCCTGGAAGAGATTGGATCTGTTGACTGTTGGCTAGATGGAAGCTGAGCACTGAGGCTTGAATAGCGTAAAGGAGCGGGGAAAAAGGGCAACCTTTTCTTAGACCCCTTGAAGCTTGGAAGAAATCTGTTGATCAACCATTAACCAATGGCGCTATCCAAGGGGTGGCTATACAAGCTTTCACCCAATTTATGATGGCTGTTGAGAAGCCCATTTTCTTCATTACAGTAAACAAGAAATCATGTCTCACCCTATCAAATGCGTTTGCCAAATTGAGTTTAATCACCATGCCTTTCTCATTTTGGTGAAAGCTTGAATGAAATGCTTCTTGCACCAGCACAATATTATCCAGAATCTTTCTGCCTTTGATGAATCCTCCTTGATTTTCAGGTATGATGGATGGCAGATTTTTCTTGAGGTGAGTGGCTATGATTTTGGTAACCAGCTTATAACTGGTATTAGATAAGGAGATGGGACGGAATCTGCTAAAATCGAAGGCGCCTTTCACTTTCGAGATCAAGGCAAGGAAGGCCAAGTTAATGCTGCCTCCAATCTTGACACAAGACTGAGATTTCTTAACCATTCTCAAAAGATCTTTTTTGATTGTGGCCTAGCAAGTTTGATAAAAACTTACTGTAAACCCATCAGGGCCTGGTGCTTTATCCGGTTCCATGCATTCTAGAGCTTTTTTGAGCTCATTCATACTGATCGGAGCAGTCAGCATAGCATTATCGGAATCTTGAACACAGTGAGGAATAAGTTCAAACGGATAGGCATGAGGATCTATAGGAGGGTCTTCAGGGGTAGAGTAAAGGTCTTTGAAGAAAGAGTGGGCTGCTCTCTTTATGCCTTCAAAATATTTAACCACAGAGTTTTGATAATGAATTTCATTCACTGTTTTAAAGTGCTTGCGTGCTTCAGCTTGCTTATGGAAGAAGCTTGTATTTTTGTCTCCTGCATGTAACCAAAGATTTCTGGACTTCTGTCTCCAGAACTCTTCTTCTTTCCTATTTGCTCTATGGAAATATTTTTGCAGTTCAACTTCTTTTTTGAATGAGGCTTTGAGTTACAGCGGATTTCTCCATTGCTAATTGATGGAAAACAAGACTGTCTAGAGTCTCTTTTATTTTGGTGGAGGGAGTTTTCATTTTTTTAGCCCACTCCTTGAGCCCTCTCTTAAGGCCCCTCATTTTTTCTTCCCACACAAAGAATGGAGAACATTGGACTTGTCAGTTCCAGGCCTCGGAGACCACCTCTTGGAAACCATCCTGTTGTATCTACAGAGGACTGAATCGAAATGGAATGGGCCCAAGGTTTCCATCTAGGGAGAGTTCAAGCAGAATAGGTTTATGATCAGAAGTGGAGTTTGGAAAGATTTTAGAGGAGGCCATTAGACCTCTTGTCAAGAAAGAGGTTTGGACGAGGAATCTATCCAAACGAGCAGCAATATGGCTGGGGCCTATCCTTTTGTTGGACCAGGTGAATTTCCCAGATGTGGGCTTGATATCCTCTAGATCCCAACCCAACATAATGTCTTCAACCCATTCTCTAGCTGGATCCCTGACCGGGGAGCCACCCTTTTTCTCTTCTACAGCTAGAGTAACATTCGGATCACCTGCAATAATAATGTTTTCTGGATTGTGCAATAGAAGAAAGGATTGGAGCAAGTCCCAACAATTTTTTTTTTCAACTGGTAATACTGGAGCATATAGATTGAACATACTTACTTGATGGCTAGATTCTTTGTGAAGAAGATTTGTGAAAAGCCAGTGAGGGCGACATTCTTCTTGAATCAAATCATAAATGGAGCTGTCCCAAAAGGAGGCAATCCCACCAAAGGCGCCTCTGGCACTGATAACTCTCCCTTGGCCTTTATGCCAGAAAGCTTTGCTAGCTTGGAGGAGAAGACGATCCTCCAGCTTCGTCTCCTAGATGAGAAGGATTTCAGGCAAATACATCTTCACAATGTCTTTCAGGGCTTCTTCTTTCAGCCTGCTACCTAACCCTCTGCAGTTCCAGGAGACGTATTTCATTATTTACTGGCTTGGGAGGTTGTAACTCCTTTTGGAGCCGTGCCATGCTTGCGCCCGGATCTGGTGTTCATCATTCCTTTGAGAGTTTTCTGGGAGCCTTGGAGTACATCCAGATAAGTTTTCTCCTCTCTTTGTTTCTTCTTGGATTTTCGACCCCTGGATGACTTGATAGGGGTGACTTGCGAGCTATCTGATTCGGATTCTATCTCTTCTGCTTCTCCCCCAGAATCAGAGGCAAGAATTATGTGCTCCTCATTACCTTCTTTTCCCTCTTGATCTTTATCTGCTCGAGGGTTAATTGTTTCTACACCTGTTTCTTCCACTTTCTTCGACAGGTCTTCTGGTTCTTCTTGGGTCTCAATGGCATCCACCTTTTCACCTGAGGAGGAGCCTAATTTTGGAGCTTCTTTGGCCTTTGGTTTAGTCTGGGGCTTCCCAAATGGCCCAAAATTTTTCTTCTCAGATGGCCTTGGGACGACCTTGCCCTTTTTAATCTCTTTCCAACCTTCTTCTTCCACCTTGTCCCCTGTTGGGGCTTTTGGGAAATTTCGTTGGAAGTGGCCATGTTCGTGACAGGTTCTGCATTTGAAAGGTAGTTGCTCGTAGTCCAGATTTTGATAATGGTGCCATTCTCCAACTGTGAGTTTTACCACTTCAGGTAGACCAGCTTCCAAGTCGACTTCAACACAGATTCTTGCGCAGGTGTATTGGCCCTTGTTATCTGCTTTGTCAATGAATCGGCCCAACCCATTACCAATGTTCTGCAAGGAATGAAAACTCCAGCAATGGATTGGGAGGTTGGGGAGCCAGACCCAGACTGGAGCTTCTTTAGGGACATCGACTGAGGGGTCAAAGTCAGGGGTCCATTTATTGAGATACAGACCCTGATTTCCCATGAAATACAGACCATTTCTGAATACCAGATCTCGATCTTCTTTGGTGGTGAATTCGAAGATGAAATAGACTCTTCCAACTGTGTAGCAGATCACATTGTTTTTCAGCTGGGGCCTCTAGTTGCATTGAATCCAATCGTCAGTTGTTTTTGTAGATGGACAATGACCCATAAATTTCCCAACCAACCCTCTGTCAGCCAGGGCAAGAGCGATTTTTATCGGTTGTTCCTCTGGCAGGGTGATCTCAGGGATTTCCTCAAGATTTTTTATGAATTTCGGGACATCAGGGGTCAAACAAATCTTCCCTTTCTACGATAACAAGCTACGAAATGCTTCCTCAGATGAAATCAGAGGGGTGGGAGAAGGCTCCCCACCCCCAGGCGCGCTCATGGCGGCGGCTGTGGCTCTCTCTCTCTCTCTCTCTCTATCATCGGATATCTAGTCCGATGATATCCAATTAACCTTGTTCTGAGCTTTGGAGAGGTCTGTCTTAAGAACTTCACCTTTGAACGCTACTACATATAGAAATAAAGTTAAATGAAATTGTATGATGATACGACTAAAATCATTCGTACTATAAAAAATTACAAGAAAAATGCCATTTTTTTCCAATACGCCCGCATTCGTCGGTCTTATGACGCACCATCTCCATTTCAACATAATTTCTTTGGTTTTCTTGTTTTGTCGCAAGACCAAAAACAAGCCAATTCAATGAGGCAACTTCTATCCATTGAGTTATTCAAACGATCAATCAATTTCTTTGACTAGTCAACGTTGACTTCATCAACTGATGTCAAAATTTTGACGATACATAAATTTATAATACGTTATATTTAAGTGACATTGATTTCAAGCAATTTATCACTTTTTTTACTAGTCAACCTTGACTTGGTCAATGAACGTCAGAATTGTGACGGTACATAAATTTATAAATATTTTGCATTTAAGATACTTTTTGATATTTTTGTTATAACTACAACAATTCTGAAAGGTTATAAGGTGTTCTTGTAGAGCGAAAAGTAGAATTATTTTCATATATATCAATTGCATTAAATCAATATCATAACTTAATATGCCACTCACTTTTATAACATAATCATCCCAGCTTCCTTTATCTGTTAGAAATTCTAATCACATTGCCTTTTGGGAGTTGCAATAACACTTCAATGCAAAGACTACAATCTTTTAATCTTCAAATTCAAATAAAACCCAAATCATCTTACCTTAAAGATCTCGTCTGATCTTGTCCTTCCATTCACCTGCACTTCAATCTCATCATTCCTGCAAATCTGTTCCAACAAATCTTTATGCTTCCTCTGCACAAATTCACTGTCAATCAGATTTTAGAATCCGATTCTTTCTTCCAATCTTCCGGCTTTTCTAGCAAACTTTAGCTGTCAGCAACAATTCTTTCCTCGCTGAGTTTCTTCCACTCAGAAATCAGTAACAACTTCTTTCATTACTAACCCTTGATCTCCTTTGCTGAGATACTTCATTGCTGCAACCATCAATCCTCAATCCATTTCTTGTCAGTAAAACCCAATTCAAAATTAAACAAACCAATACCTGAACGATTCTTCATTCATTCCATTGCGATACGGTTTAACCGATGTCGATTAAGTCGATACTCCCTTTTGCATGCACCTACGCTGCTTCTGCATGTTTGTCATAATTTATCTACTGCGCTTATACTTCTACAATTTATCCGATCAGCGTGCAACCTATATTAAATTTTACCAATCCGTGAATTCTGTCTGATGAATGCCTCAGCAAAATTTCTTCTCGAAAACTTTTCATCTGAGCGAAGATACGATACCAAAATGACGCAAGCAGAGCTTGCAATACCGGGGAACTTTAAACGTTCATATACAAATGCATCATCATCATATGCCCAAATCACTTTCAAAAATTGAAAATTCACACCATCTCATTTATACATGTGGAATCTTTCCAATATATGGCTCAAATCATTCATATCATCTCATATATTATCAATCTCACATCCACTCACCTTCAAGCAATTTCATAACTTTTGAACCTTCAAACAATGTTCAAATGCCTCCTTAAACCATATCAATGCCATCATTCACGTGGAATTACATACATCATCCCAAACTTCAACCTGCATTTCCAATTCAGTTTTACACACTTCCATACCACATACACATTATTCAAACTCAAATCTTGTATATGCGCCTTCAATATCATATTTAAAGACCAATCAAACAAATGCGCCCATATTTACATTCAAACTTGACATTAATTGACTAAGTTTGACACACAAACATCACCATTTTAATGATATTTGGGCCTGCACAAGACTTCAAACTTTCAGCATAGTCAACCAAATATCAATTATATACATAGAACTGTGCCCCTCCAATTCCGCTTACCAAAACTTATGTCATTTTGTATAAACATTTTGCTTAATGACAACAATCTTCTCTTCAATTATATACCTTCCACAACGCTTTCACTGCAATGAACTGATTTGAACGCAGTCTCATACATCTTTAATTTATTCATTTGAATTAGAAACAATGCTGGTTCATACGGTCTTAATTAGAAGAAATATCAGCACTTTCAATTCAAGTCTGTACTAAACCGACAAACTGATCATTTGACTTACCTCCTCATTGAATAAACTGGTCTACGGAACCTTCACTACTTTTGCATCTGGTTTCAACGTCCTGCTCCACGATGGACAATGTCAACATCGACTATTACACATTTAACCTTTTCTTCAAGATCATTGGATGGTTTTCAGCGTGGAATCATTAATTCAAATAACAGATCCTTCCGATCCAGCGTACAACTGATTCAAATTTCTGGGCGTAACCACAGGCTTTTACACGATGTTAGTTAAGCAAACACCGCAGAGTAAATCGGATTTTATTTACGTTTCTGCTGCACTTGTTGCCACTAAATCAAACCTGCGCTTTATTCAACACCTATGTGCGACTCAAACACTTAGATAGATTTTACCGATTTAACAATTAGAACAACGCGTCAAAAATTCTCTATCTTGATAATCTCAGATTCTCTCAATTCATATCTGAGACACCTCACCCAAATATATTGAATTCGAGTTTATGCATTACATCCCTCTTGCTTCATTGCATTTGCTCAATGCATATTTCTGCAATTTGGACTATCGCATTTACCATAACAAGTCAACACATCCATTGCCCATGTGAAAACATGTTTCTTTAAATCGAACATTCCTTGATTTCTTATAAGCTCATGATTGAGCGCTCTCTCTTGGAACAATTAAACTACGAGAATAAACCATTAACCATTTTCATGCCGATATTAATAATCTGTGTACGAGCTACCTTTAAACCCAAACATATTCACATAAATCGAATTCGATTACGCAAGACTGCATGTCTTGTGGCTTCGAGTGCTCGATAAATAGCGATTTCTTTATAATCGATTATATTTAAGAGAGGTAGTTCAACCTTAAAATTACAATCACCACTCTTACGTAGATTTATATTCAATTCCATCCATAAACCTCTCAGTTAAGGCACATAACTCAAAATCACACTTTCATAAAAAATTGAGCATACTTACAAAGCTGATCTTCTTGGCCCAAATATTCAACGTTCTTAGCCCTTACAAATTTCCGGAAGCTTACAACCTTGGGTATTCAAAACTTGATCCTCTACCACACTCTCACTCACAATCTCAATGTATTTTTCTCTCAAAATCCCCTCCTATTTATACAATTTTTAAAAAATCATTTAATTAAATGCTCAATCCCTTCAATTCCTCAACAAACCCCTAAATCTCTCAACATCCCTAAAGGATAGATCTTTATCCCTAAAATCCTTCAACTAATTAAATAAAAATATATTTACAAAAATCCTCACCTTCTCCTATTTTATTCAAATTAATTAATAAAATATTAAAAATTATCACACCCCCTTTTAACATATTTACAAAATAAACACTACTTGATGTCACTCTGAGACTCCCCATGTAAGAAAATTCATGACCACTGGTCATAAGTCTGGATATTTCCTCCCATGGATCCCAAATTTTTGATTTTGTAATCTTTCACGTGCTTGTCAATTGCTTCCCTCTTGTTGTTATCCATGTTGTCCTCCAGGGTTTCCATATTTTTGTCTTTGTAGAGTGCTCACTTGTCTGCTCTTGCAATCTTTCCTTTGTCATTCTCTTGTTGCCTTTTTCTTTCTTTCGTTGTATTTCTCACGGGATGTTTTTATCATTAACCTCTTATCAACTCAATTTCTCTGTATCGATTGTGTCCTCTTCGTCTTGATTGTTTCCATCTCTTGATTCGTGAACTCTCATTCTTACTTGTTCTTCACTTGTTTTGATCTACCTTTCTTTGCTACTACTATAAATGTTGTGCCTCCCAAACTTCCCTGTCCCTCTCGCAACATTCCTTTGCTCATCATTTGCAATTCTTTTATGACAATATTGCTTTTTTCATCCTTCTTCGGGCAATCTATCCTTAACATCCTTCAATAGATGTTCTTCCTCTCCTTCTTCCATTTTGGCTATCCATATGCCAAATATGTTCCAACAATCTTGCAATAAACATCTTCAATCACAAGACAATCATTATAATAAATAAAAAATAAGTACTCTGTACCTCTTTTCCCTTTAGCAACACTTAGATATGTTGCGTTGATTTCTCTTCTTACGTAGGGCATATCGTTATCGCTGATCCAAACTCAAAGAACTCTTGAGAATGTCAGCTAGTCTCCCCTTCTCATCAACTATTTCAATGATGTCTTCCGGCCCATTTTGTCCATTGTAAGGAGCGATTCTTTCCCGACCCTGCTGCTTCAAAACTTTCATCTTCCGAAAGGTACTCTTTCACATCTTTGACAACTTCAAAACAACTCTGCTATCTTCTTCCAAACATCTGCAATCACACACAAATCATTAGTTTTAAAATCAGCAAGACCTTACGGTCTTATTTGATGCTCGATCATCGAAGTCTTCGAGCTACTTTGAATCATTCACATGATTCAACTCCTCTAGCTCTTCATCACTTTCAAAAAAGTAATGGTCCCTCTCACAGGTAACATATCGAAACTTCAACATCTTCTTCGACATATTCCTTTTCTTTGTAGCTCCAAGCGACTTAGAGCTTCTCTATCCTACGTACGCATCAATAACTCTGTTCAAGTTCCCCTTAGTTCCTTTATCAACTTTGTATATTCACTGATGATTCCACTTCTCTGTAGCCTCTGGCACCTGGCTTCTTTCTTATGACATAAACTTCATGCTTCCTGGTCTACCTCATTTCTTTGCAACATCTCCATTAACACCTCAAGGTGAATCGCTATCTCGGCCTTCTCCCTCTCTTATTCCTCTTTGCTTAACTATCTCTGTGTGCCAATTGCCTTGGCATCCTTCTCCCTTTGTCCTCTACTTGTGGTTGTTTGAGAACCTACTAGTTACGATTGTCACTAGTCATCATCCTTCCCATCTCTATGAGTTCCTCACTCACTTTACTATGAGTTTGCATAAAGCCTCTTCGGCAGCTAAGTCCCATCCTGCGCCTACTTACCTCACCAAGCTCTCCTCACTCGGTCTTTTTGCATGACAATTGGTTCTCTATCTCGAAAACCTCCTTTCGAGCACCTCTCTTTGCTCTTCATCAGGCTTCAACTCATCCTGCTGTTCTAAGAATACATTGTCCTCCTTTTTCCAATCTCTATTGGAATTCTTCGAGGTTCTCTTACATCTATGTTTTCACTTAGAAACTTTCACAGACTTCCTTTATCCATTAGTAATTCTAATCACATTTCCTTTTGGAAGTTACAATAACACTTCAATGCAAAGACTACAATCTTTTAATCTTCAAATTCAAATAAAACCCAAATCATCTTACCTTAAAGATCTCATACGGTCTTGTCCTTCCATTCACTGCACTTCAATCTCATCATTCCTGCAAATCTGTTCCAACAAATCTTTGTGCTTCCTCTTGCACAAATTCACTTGTCAATCAGATTTTAGAATCGATTCTTTCTTCAATCTTCGGCTTTTCTAGCAAAATTTAGTTGTCGACTAAAAATTCTTTTTCTCAGCTTTGAGTTTCTTCCACTCAGAAATCAGTAACAACTTCTTTCATTACTAACCCTTGATCTCCTCTTTCACTGAGATACTGTCTGCTTGTAACCATCAATCCTCAATCCATTTCTTGTCGGGTAAAACCCAATTCAAAATTAAACAAACCAATACACGAACGATTCTTCATTCATTCGCTGCGTTACAGGTTTGCTTGATCGTCGGTTAGAATCTGATCTCCCTTGTCTGCATGCACATACTGCTACTTCATAACATGTTGTCATAGATTTATCTACACTTATAGCCTGCAATTTGTCAATCAACGATACAACCCATATCAAATTTTACCAATCAAAACAGGAATTCTATTACGTTCGAATGCATAACGCAGAATTTCTTCTCAAGAGCTTTCACTCTGAGCCAGAGCCTCGATGCAAAATAGTCATAAGCTTAGAGCTTGCAATACCCGAGAACTTTAAACTCTGTTCATATACAAATGCATCATCATCATATGCCCAAATCACTTTACAATAATTGGCAAAATCACACCATCTCATTTCAACATGTGAAGTTTTTTCCAATATATGGCTTAAAATCATTCAATATCATCTCATATATTATCAATCTCACATCACTCACCTTCAAACAATTTCATAACTTTTGAACCTTCAAAAGTGTTCAAATGCTCTCTTTAAACCATATCAATGCCATCATTCAAGTGGAATTACATACATCATCCCAAACTTCAAAACACTGCATTTCCAATTCGAGTTTACACACTCCATACCCACATACACATTTATTCAAACTCAAATCTTGTATATGCAGCCTTCAATATCAGATTTAAAGACCAATCAAACAAATGCGCCATATTTACATTCAAACTTGACATTAATTGACTAAGTTTGACATACAAACATCACCATTTTAATGATATTTGAGCATGCACAAGACTTCAAACTTTCAGCATAGTCAACCAAATATCAATTATAACATAGAACCGTAACCCCTCCAATTAAACACCAAAACTTGTATGTCGATTTGTATAAACATTTTGTTTAATGACAACAATGCTTTGCTCTTCGATTACCTACCTTCCACAACACTTTCTCTGTAATGATCGATAGAGCACGATCTCATACATCTTTAATTTATTCATTTGAATTAGAAACAATCTTTGGTTCATACGGTCTTAATTAGAAGAAATATCAGCGCTTTCCAATTCAAATGTACATGACTAAAGCAAAACAAGCCAGTCATTTGACTTACCTCTACTCATTGAATAAAGTCGTCTCAGTAACTTCACTACTTTTTACATCTGGTTTCAACGTCCACGTCTAACGATGGACAATGTCATCATTGACTATTAGACATTTAACCTTTTCTTCAAGATAATTGAATGGTTTTCGGTGTGGAATCATCAATTCAAATAACGGTTCCTTAGATCCAGATGCATACTGATTCAAATTTCTGAGGCATAACTCAGGGCTTTTTACACAATGTTAGTTAAACAAACACGCGATGAAAATCAGATTTTATTTACGTTTCATGCGCACTTGACTTTGCCACTAAATCAAACTACGCTTTATTCAACATAAATTGTGACTCAAACACTTAGTCGATTTTACGAGTTAACAATTAGAGCAGTGCGTCCAAATTCTCTATACTTGATAATCTCGATTCTCTTAATTCATATACGAGCACCTCACCCTAAATATCATTGAATTCGTTTATGCATTACATCCCTATGCTTCACGCATTTTCTCAATGATATTTCTGCAATTGGACTCACGCATTTTACCATAACGAGTCAACACATCCATTGTCTATTGAAAACATGTTTCTTTAAATCGAACATTCCTTGATTTCTTATAAGCTCATGATTGGGGCGCTCTCTCTTGCGAGAAAATTAAACTACATAATAAACCATTAACGCATTTCCATGCCGATATTAATAATCTATGTACGGAGCTACCTTTAAACCCAAACATATTCACATAAATCGAATTCGGATTCATGCCCAGAGACTTTACATGTCTTGTGGCTTCGAGTGCTCGATAAATAGCGTTTATTGCAATCGATTATATTTAAGAGGGACTAGTTCAACCTTAAAATTACAATCACCACTCTTGCAAGATTTATATTCAATTCCATCCATAAACCTACAGTTAAGGCACATAACTCAAAATCACACTTTCATAAAAAAATTAACATACTTACAAAAAGGTGATCTTCTTGGCTAAATATTCAACGTTCTTGGCCCTTACAAATTGCCCGAGACTTACAACCTTAGTGTATTCAAAACTGACTTTCTACTACACTCTCACTCACAATCTCAATGTATTTTTCTCTCAAAAGCCTCCTTATTTATACAATTTTTAAAAAATCAATTATTTAAATGCTCAATCCCTTCAATTCCTCAACAAACCCCTAAATCTCTCAACATCCCTAAAGGATATATATTTATCCCTAAAATCCTTCAACTAATTAAATTCCCTCATATCCTTTGATTAAATAAAAATATATTTACAAAAATCCTCACCTTCTCCTATTTTATTCAAATTAATTAATAAAATATTAAAAATTATCACACCCCCTTTTAACATATTTACAAAATAAAAACGCCCTTGATGCTCCTGCATCAAGTGCTCTATGAAAAGCAAAGGTGATATAAAATTAGTGCAATGAGTCGGTGCAAGATAGAAGGGTTAGGTGACCATGCCTTGAAAGTCATAAATCTATAGGAATAGGAGATGACCTTAAGAAATACTCAATGCTAAAGTGTAGGAGGAATAAATATCATCAATGAGGCTCATGAAGAAATAGTCCTCATCACTTGTTAAAGGATTGAAGCTTTCATAACTCGCATTGGGCAAGAGGACCAAGAAGAGCTCCAAAATGTCTAAGTGTGGGATAAACACTGTAAGAGAGGGAAATTCATTTGAAGGAGACTCAAACATGGATCACACAAATGAATGCCATCAATACAAGCCAGGAAAATGCACAGGACTCATGAACGAAAATCACACCTTGAAACGCAAACAAAGCGACACTTATTTATAAGTGCAACAGTTGAAACAATACATTACGACACTTGGAACATAAGTTGTGATTGAAGGGTCGAATGCAACGAGAAAGTTTTATAAGCTATAGGAATGTGTCACCTCAAGGAGACACAAGCATCACTTCACTACCAACAGACTTGTTCAATACCACAGTGAAGTTGCTTGCTTCACCTCTTTGCATAGGAATCCTTTCTCTTCTTCAACCTTGATTTTATTTTCTTAAATATATGCTTGAAGCATTTATTGGAAATTTATAACATGGGTGGAAGATGGATCCAAAATTATTGAGAGTAGGATATGTTTTTCCTTGTTTAAGGTAATTTAAAGATAACTAAAATTAATATGCTCGTCTAAAGTTTTTCATATTTCCATTCTCTACTTGGTTGAGTCGACTGGACAAAACACCATTCAATATAAGGCCGAATCAAAAGTTAAGATTCTAATAAAGATACAATATTTTTAGTTCGACCAAAGGCTTTCCATATGGAACAAACCATATTTTCCATTCAGACATCACAGACTTTAAATATATATAACCCCAGAGAGAAAATAGGTATCAGATAAGCCAAACATTGTTCGACATCACAATCACCCTTTTCAAGTTTTCCACATTGTTATATGAGCCAAAAGGAGCATCTTTCATGCAAAGTCTTATTAAGAAAAAAAAAATACATGACAAAAACAACTAAACAAAACCAAAAGGACAAAACAAATGGAGACTGGACTAAAAAGAAACATGCAAGACAAGAATGAGAAAACAAAGGGAAGCCTAAAGAGAGAAAATGTAGGATGAATGTACAAGGGAAACTAAAATGCAACTAGACATACTCCCAACCTAACTAGTTAGAAGGTCAAGGATAAGTGTAATGAAAATTCAAATGTAGCCACTATAATTCCTAACCTACAATCACAAAGATACGATCAATTAAAAGCAATATAAAGTAATGTCAAAAAGAAATAATAACAGCTTGAAAAGCTTCCATAATGAACTGAAGTTATTTCTTATTAAAAAAGGACGTGTCATACCGAATGGTTTAATCCAGTCTCGAATTTTACCTTGTTGACTGAAATATCGATCATACAAACCTTGAAGGCTGCTTGCGAATGTACACTCATCTGTGTTTTTAATTTTTTCAAATATTAAGAAAGATAGAAACTTATTATTAGAAATGGAGCTTTCCAAGTAAGATTGCTCTAACCATTTAGCGCTTGGATCATGATAATCAAAACAATTGATTTGAAAACTCTGAGACTCATGAAAAGACAAATGTTTAATTAACACATTTGAATCACAAAGAGAATCTTCGGTGTTATGATCGGATTGGTCAATTAACATATAAGGTTATTGATTCTCCATTGGTTCTCTTTGTATCAATTGCATGTAAAACCAACAATGTGAAAGCTTAGGTAATTAAAAGCAATTGCTAACATCGTAAATCCAGGAAACGAATTAGGATAATGAGTTGAAAAAATATTGGAAACATGTGTGAAATAAAACCCAATATTTTTTTCAACATGAGTATTTTGATTCATCGAATGATCCAAATATTTGCAAACACTCAAGAAGAGATATTGTGCCAGGAAGATTATTAACTTCGTAACGAACACAAGGGAAATGATAAGGCAATCGATCTCGGAAGAGTTAAATAGGGAAGAATATTTCAACCCAAGATGAACTTTATCTTGATAATTAGACTAACAAGCTTTAAGGTTGTAAGCCTATCCCTCAAAGATGTACTCTCTAGCCCTTGGTATGATATAAGGGATTCACATGAAAAGGGACTAACTAAACAAGAATAATTTATCCTATCAGAAAGTCTATCTTGAGGACCAGGAAGATTAACTTGGAGACACTAAAAGTCCTTTAAGAATGAACTCACACCCAGTGGATGAAGATTTAGGAAATGATTATGCATGAAAATATGGATCCAACTTATTTCTTATATTTTGGCAGGATTGTGAGAACCTGACATAACCATCAACAGGGGCTGAAGTGCCTTGACTTCCTAGCAAGTATCTAAACTTTTTGATGGTGGATCATCACATCTGGGTGGCTTAGAAAAATAAATAGGTAGACATGCACCATTATCATCAGATGTATCAATGGAAACATTGTTAGTGCCACATGTTTGATCATATTTAAGATTAGACATATTAGACTCTTGATGGATAGAGCATTTAAATGCATTGATAAAAAAACTCCTTTGATCATATAGAGTTGGAACATATTTCTCTTGATTTGTAAAAGGTTTAAAATTGAACAAATCATGAATAATGGATTCAAACTTTTCAACCTATGATTATATGATCACACCATCTTGTACCATATTGTAACCATGACTAACTTGATAAAAATCTAGAGGATCCGCTGGTATAATAGACTTACAGAACATATATGGGTACAATGTGTAGTGTGCTAGAGGTGAGGAAGGATGAAAATACCTAGGAGGAGGAGCACCAATTGTAAATAAATTAGATTGATCGTGTATGAATAACAAATCAATATCAATGTCATTTGTATAATGGTCAAAGATAGGCATTGTTGGGGTTCCCATGTTTTGGCCAGATTGGCAAGACCAAAAGATGAGACAACATCAAACCACTTTGGGGCCCTAGGATCTAGCCCTCTTGGACTCAGAGAGGGATCTCTCCGATAAAACAAAGAACGATATATCTTTGAAGCTCAAAATGAGATGTTAGGCTAGGTATGAAGCACAAAGGGGGGGTTTAAAATGATTTGGTTGGCTGGTTGTTGGGTTGGTCATGAGATCATGGACTGAGAAAGTAATGGGAGAAAGGAAAAAAATAGCAGGATGTTTCAGCAAAGAGGATAGGTCAAGAAAGTGCCATCCATTGGGCTATGGAGCCATGAAAGGTAATTACATGCAACAACTAGCTAAAGCTTTCAGAGGGCAAGTCATCTAATACTAAAGGGTCTTTTAGATTAGATGGTGGGATGGAACATTAAGGAAGGAAAGTGAAAGAAGGAAAGCAACCCAATTTTCTATCTATAGATCAGGTCAAAGGTCATTTAACTCCAGACCTGCTTGAACATATTCATAGGCAACTCTCAAAGGAGGGACAAAGGGGCAGCTTATAGATCGGACCAGAGGTCATTTAACTCCAGGTCAGCTTTTAGCATGCTCCAAGGGAAAATAGAGATAAGTTTAACAGGGAGATCTTAGAAAGGCGAGCTGGTCGCACAAGGATCCTAGCGGACAGGGCTAACTCTAATCCCCAGTGTTCCCAAATCTTCCAGCTTAAACCCAACAAGAACATCTAAAGACAGATTCATTTAATTCATACATCAGCTACCAGCATAAGGAACTACTACACTGGTTAAATTAACTAAAAACAACCCTTAGATAACACATTTAGCAGAAAACATAGAAGGCAAGGAGAGTAGAAGTATAGGGTACCTAACAAGGGTAAATCATATACCATATTTCTGATAAACGCCAGTAGAAAATGAACATTATGAAAATGTAATAAACAGAGTTAGAAAAACATCACCAATAGTAATAGACCAGGATCCTGTGAAATTTGTTTTGATTAATTGATGCAAAACCAGTCACATACACTGAGCTCAATAGCTGTTACAATCCAAACTTCTCCTCCCAGCCTACTACATAAAAACTACTCTGCTAATCCCTCCCAAGACTGTTCTAACAGTCGAACTGAACCCTTCTAACTACAACCGTAGCAGCTGAACAACAACCTTTTACAATATGTTCTCAGGAATTATTATAGGAGAAAAGAATAACAGGAGTAGATGTAAACTTAAATGTAGCATTAAAACTCTGAAGCAACAGGAGGGCCGAGGCCCATCCTCTTTTAAATACTGGGCATTTATCTATGGTACTTGTTGTAGTGTTCTGGTGAATTTCTCAAAAATGCAGAATAATGATGCTAGGGTCTGCCATACCGTGTAACAAATGATTCTGATGGTGTAGGACTGCTGATAGGGAGGAAATCTTCATTTGGACACAATGTAGACTGAAACAATAATGTGTACCGTGTCCTTTCATGGAAGAACATTCTACTGATATGGAAACCCTGATAGTATTATATTTCTGTGCATTGGACCATCTGAACGATCCACTAGGTCTTTGATTCTGGTACCTTATCTTTGAACAATTGGATTAAGGCTCAAAATCTACAATTACAGGCCTTAAACGCATTGTTCTTCCACTGATACTCTTTGCCGCTTTCTAGATTTCCTCTGATTGCAAAATCTATGCTTTAATGGCGCCGACAAGGTTTTGCAGGGCTTTAATTCTATCCTTTGATGAAATTTATGTCGCAGATACCTTTCCGGACATTTCCCTGTAATATCGAGCTCTAAATTCAGCTTCCTCTGCGCACTGCGCCATTACAATAGCATATATGAAACATGGCGGGTTTTACCACCTAATAAACCTGCAAAACACGAAAAAAGTTATGAAAAACATGTATGGAGGTGGTGGTGTGGGTGAAAGTGACCATGGCAGCGTGGCGTGGATGAGGATGATGATTGTAGAGGCTACTGTGGAGGAAAATATGGTACAGCGGAGAATGCATGGGGAAAACATCAAGGCGAACGTTTTAATGTAAAAACACTGAACTTTGACCTTGGGACGAATATATATAATGGGGGTGAGCAAATGTACAGTGGAGACACATGGAAAATGACGTGGTAGAATTGGTCAATGGCAGGCCATGCGAATGAATCTGGACCATCCGAGCTCAAAGGAGATCGACGGTGGAAAACACGTCGGAGGGCGATGGACAGTGGGTCAGGGGTACGGTGACCATGGATTAAACCCTGTGAAACTTCGTGGAGTGACAACCGTTAGATAGGCGATCACAGATCAGACGTCTGACGACAATATCGCTCCGTGTCCTGTACCAAACGATAACGCGCGATGAGATAGCGGTTTTGAAATAGTGCCGCTACCACGCGTCAGATGATGTATGGAATCGCTGGCCGATCAGAAAATACCGCCTGCCTCCGAAAGGCGGTCCGATAGAAACCGAATGGTTTATGGAATAGTGCGCGATGGGGACCACAGGGGCGGGTGCATTCTGGACCGTTGATCTGGCGGGTAAATGAACGGTGGAGATGCGATCTGAGCGGTGAACGGATTTGACGGTAGTTGCTGCGGGGGCGGCGATCTCCATCCATTCCGTTTAGATCAACGACTATAAACGCGCCCGATGAATCATATGAGATAAGTGCTCTTGTGGGCTGGCGGGTGGTTCTAGCGCCCGGGTCACATGAGGGAAAACGGTTCTGGGACTAGCCGAAGGGGGTTAAGACCCATATACATGGAGAATATGGCTTTTGGGCCATTTTAATGCAATTTGAGGGTGGAAAAGGGAAACGATAGAGGGAAAAAGGGGAAATCAGGCCAAACAAGGGGTGTGAGCAGGATGTAAAGGGGATTTTGGGAGGATTTAGGGGATTAGGGGGGAAATTGACAAGGGGAAAACAAAGGTTAAAACGGGGCATTTTGTAGGGATACCAGGGGCAAATGAAAGCCTTTTGGAGCACAATTTTTTGTAATCAGAGGGGCTTAATAATGGAAATTAGCAGAGGGGATTCATCAAAGGACAAAGGCACAAGGAGACTTCAAGGATGATGTGTTTCCAGGGGAGATGCATTCATTGAAGGCTCAGAAACAATTTAGCCCCCTACTTTGCCTGTCAAAAATTTATAGGGGGGGCTAACAGTGGCTCCACATGGGGATGGCTTCTTCTTGAAGGAGTCAAGAATTCAGAGGACAAATATTTGGTGTAGGCCATGTGCCTGCTGCTTGGCACATCCCTTTATTTCTCTTGGATCAGCTGCCACAGAATGTAAAGACATCAAATCAGGAGAAAAAATCTCAAACAATCTACCTACCCATTCTATAATCCTAGCATTTTTTCTTCTAGGGTGCATTTGAACTAGCAGACCCCTTACATCGTTTATTTCATAAACAGAAAATAAACCTATTCTATTTCTACCCTTATAACTCCATGATACCAGATTAGACTGTTGGTCTCATATGTTTCTCTACCTACGCTACTATCTGCTAGGATTAGACTGTCTAGCAGATTTCTTCTCTACATTCTAAGACAAAAATTGAAAACAGTCAAGCCAAGATTAGACCATCTGACTTGCTGGACTTTGAAGAAATTAAAAATAGCTAACTATATGCTCACCGACTGAGCTTTATTGAGCCTTTTCCTACCTACCCTACTCTAACTATAATATTTACAAGTCTAGCTTATAAACATTGTCTTCCAATGTAACCAGTCCATCAAATGATCCCATGACTGGTCTCTCTTGCTCAACTCCTTGAGCAGGCTGGATAGGCAGGGCAACTCCCACTCTTTTTGTTCCACAACAGCAGCTACAAAAAATTTTCTATCTGACTGCATCATGTTGCTCAAAAATACCCTTGATCCTTCTTCAAATATGTGCAAGAAATGTTCATAAGGATCATGAAATGATACTTGGTTATGAATATCTAGCAGGCAGGCTTCAACCAGGGTTTTTTCTTCTTCCACTGGATCAAGAATAAGACTCTCTTGAGAAAGAGAATCTCCCTCATCTTCTTCATTTTATGAATTGGAGTACTCATCATATATGGCAGTGTTGTCCTCTTGGAGCTCTGATATATTCTGCTCTGGTGTGCTGAGCTTTGTGAAGAGATCCATGTATTCTTGAGCAGGGCCTTGTTCCATTACCTCCTCTTTTTCAAGAGAAGGCTCGTTATTTTCATCCTGCTCAATAATCTCTTCTTTGTTTTCCTCTTCATCATCTGAGATGAAAGGCTGTTGACCTCCAATCATGTGAAAACCATTACTGATGAGTTGTAATGGAGTGAAGCAAAGATCCAGAGATCCTTCACCCTCTTCTTCACTCTTAAAGCTTTCTTCATCAGTATCATAAATAGCTTGCATTGGCTCATTACTCTCTGGAAGTAAATGGAACCGATTTTCCTCCTATAAATCTACTAATGATGACCCTGCAAGATCATCTTTTGTTTGGAGAACATCATCATCAGATAGATAAAAAATAGGAAAATCATGAATGTAAGTAATGCTACCAATCAGACATACTGGATTATCAGCAGATCTTTCTTCACTCTGATTTACATGTGAGCTTTCCAACTCTGTACAAAAAAGCTCATAAGATGAATGGACAAGGATGTCTGATTTGTAAAACAATTCAGAGGCTGGCTGTCCATTGATGATCTGATCCATTTCTTCTTCTGTCAAAGGGGAAGATGGTCTTGTGTTCCTTTGTGTAGAAGTGCAACAGCTCTCTGTTTCGTCTGAAGACTGGACTTGAGGCAGGATGTCATCTTGAACCTCAACTACAAGGGATGACAAATCAACATCTAAGTTTTCAGGAATGTCCTGAAGAATGTCTACAGCCTCTTGACTGTTTTCTTCCTCTGCTGATTTATCCATGTTCTTGTGGTAACCAGGGTGCAAATGATATTCTTGAATGGCTGTTAACAGATCTTCAGGACGTCCTCATCAATACCTAACAGATACTGTATGATATTTTGAGATTGATCACAACAATCCCATGATAAGGATGGAGAGTTTCCTTTATAATTCTTGTAAAATACTTGGTGCATGTCCCTTAAAGAAAACAAACTCCAAGGTTCTAACCATTCATACCAGACCCTAGCTTTTCCTTCTAATGTTTCCATGGACACTTTCATTAGGCAGTCTTCATGCCACTCAAATTTAAATCTCCACACATGTATATGAAACTTGATGAGATGTAGCAAGGGGTCCTCAGTGTTTTCACCCTGAAAGATAGGCAGGTTTTTTAACCAATCCACTTCAGGAATTTTGTGTGGGAATCCAGGGATATGCTCCCTTCTCATTGGGGCATATCTTCACTGTATGCGCGGAAGCATGTTTGTAAATCAGAAAGAGGTCACTGTATCTTCTCAACCAGTTCAGATTCTTCTACCAGTGGAGTCATTAGGTCTTTGGATCATATGGAGTGTGGAGTCGCTAGGTGGATGTATATGAGTGTTCGAAGCAAGATGCTGTCCACCATCAGCAATTGAATGCCAATCTAACCAGAGACCTTGGGACTATTGAGTGCTTAAGAATGTTTAAGGTGAAATGCACTCAAGCTTCCCAGCAGAGTCGCCATTATGTTGGGGTTCCCATGTTTTGGCTAGATTGGCAAGACCAAAAGATGAGACAACATCAAACCACTTTGGGGCCCTAGGATGTAGCCCTCCTGGACCTAGAGAGGGATCTGTCTGATAAAACAAAGAATGATATATCTTTGAAGCTCAAAATGAGATGTTAGGCTAGGTATGAAGCACAAAGGGGGGTTTTAAAATGATTTGGTTGGCTGGTTGCTGGGTTGGTCATGATATCAAGGACTGAGAAAGTAATGGGAGAAAAGAACAAAACAACAGGATGTTTCAGCAAAGAGGATTGGTCAAGAAAGTGCCATCCATTGGGCTATGGAGTCATGAAAGGTAATTACATGCAACAACTAGCCAAAGCTTTCAGAGGGAAAGTCATCTAATACTAAAGGTTATTTTAGATTAGATGGTGGGATGGAACATTAAGGAAGGAAAGTGAAAGAAGGAAGAAACCCAATTTTCTGTCTATAGATCAGGTTAGAGGTCATTTAACTCCAGACCTGCTTGGACATATTCATAGGCAACTCTCAAAGGAGGGACAAAGGGGAAGCTTATAGATTGGACCAGAGGTCATTTAACTCCAGGTTAGCTTTTAGCATGCTCCAAGGGAAAACAGAGATAAGTTTAACAGAGAGATATTAGAAAGGCCAGCTGGTCGCACAAGGATCCAGTGGACAGGGCTAACTCTAATCCCCAGTGTTCCCAAATCTTCCAGCTTAAACCCAACAAGAACATCTAAAGACAGATTCATTTAATTCATACATCAGCTAGCAGCATAAGGAACTACTACACTGGTTAAATTAACTGAAAACAACCCTTAGATAACACATTTAGCAGAAAACATAGAAGGCAAGGAGAGAAGAAGCATAGGGTACCTAACAAGGGTAAATCCTATACCATATTTCTGATGCACGCCAGCAGAAAATGAACATTATGAAAATGTAATAAACAGAGTTAGAAAAACATCACCAATAGTAATAGACCAGGATCCTGTGAAATGTGCTTTGATTAATTGATGCAAAACCAGTCACATACATTGAGCTCAATAGTTGTTACAATCCAAACGTCTCCTCCCAACCTACTACATAAAAACTACTCTGCTAATCCCTCCCAAGACTGTTCTAACAGTCGAACTGAACCCTTCTAACTACAACGGCAGCAACCGAACAACAACCTTTTACAATATGTTCTCGGGAATTCTTATAGGAGAAAAGAATAACAGGAGTAGATGTAAACTTAAATGTAGCATTAAAACTCTGAAGCACCAGGAGGGCCGAGGCCCATCCTCTTTTAAATACTGGGGATTTATCTCTGGTACTCGTTGCAGTGTTCTAGTGAATTGCTCAAAAAGGCAGAATAATGATGCTAGGGTCTGCCATACCGTGTAACAAATGCTTCTGATGGTGTAGGACTGCTGATAGGGCGGAAATCTTCATTTGGACACAATGTAGACTAAAACAATAATGTGTACCGTGTCCTTTCATGGAAGAACATTCTGTTGATACAAAAACCCTGATAGTATTATATTTTTGTGCATTGGACCGTCTGAACGATCCACTGGGTCTTTGATTCTGGTACCTTGTCTTTGAAAAATTGGATTAAGGCTCAAAATCTGCAATTACAGGCCTTAAACGCACTCTTCTTCCACTGATACTCTTTGCCGCTTTCTAGATTTCCTCTGATTGCGAAATCTGTGCTTTAATGGCGCTGGCGAGGTTTTACAGAGCTTTAATTCTATCCTTCGATGAAATTTATGTCGCAGACACCTTTCCGGACATTTCCCTATAATATCGAGCTCTAAATTCAGCTTCCTCTGCGCACTGCGCCATTACAATAGTATATATGAAACATGGCGGGTTTTACCACCTAATAAACCTACAAAACATGAAAACAGTTACGAAAAACATGTATGGAGGTGGTGGTATGGGTGAAAGTGACCATGGCAGCGTGGCATGGACGAGGATGATGACTGCAGAGGCTATTGTGGAGGAAAACATGGCACAGCAGAGAATGCATGGGGAAAACATCAAGGCAGACGTTTTAATGTAAAAACACTGAAATTTGACCTTGGGACGAATATATATAATGGGGGCGGGCGAATGTACGGTGGAGACACGTTGAAAATGATGTGGCAGAACCGGTCAACGGTGGGCCATGCGAATGAATCTGGACCGTTCGATCTCAAAGAAGATCGACGGTGGAAAACACGTTGGAGGGAGATGGACAGTGGGTCAGGGGTATAGTGACCATGGATTAAACCCCACACAACTTCGTCGAGCAACAACCGTTAGATGGGAAATTGCAGATCGGACGGCTGACGACGATATCGCTCCGTGTCTTATATCGAACGATAACGCGCGATGAGATAGCGGTTTTGAAATAGTGCCACTGCCATGCATCAGATGATGTATGGAATCGCTGGCCGATCAGAAAATACCGCCTACCTCCGAAAGGCGGTGTGATAGAAACCGGATGGTTTATGGAATAATGCGCGACGGGGACCACAGGGGCGAGTGCATTCTATACCGTTGATCTGGCGGGTAAATGAACGGTGGAGATGCGATTTGAGCGGTGAACGAATTTGACGGTAGTTGCTGCGGGGGCGGCGATCGCCATCCATTCTGTTTAGATCAACGGCTATGAACGTGCCCGATGAATCATATGAGATAAGCACTCTTGTGGGCTGGCGGGTGGTTCTAGCGCCCCGGTCACCTGAGGGAAAATGGTTCCGGGGCTAGCTGAAGGGGGCTAAGACCCATATACATGGAGAATATGGCTTTTGGGCCATTTTAATGCAATTTGAGGGTGGAAAAGGGAAACAATAGAGGGAAAAAGGGGAAATTAGGCCAAACAAGGGGTGCGAGCAGGATGTAAAGGGGATTTTGGGAGGATTTAGGGGATCAGGGGGGAAATTGACAAGGGGAAAACAAAGGTTAAAACAGGGCATTTTGTAGGGATACCAGGGGCAAATGAAAGCCTTTTGGAGCACAATTTTTTGTAATCAGAGGGGCTTAATAATGGAAATCAGCAGAGGGGATTCATCAAAGGACAAAGGCACAAGGAGACTTCAAGGATGATGTGTTTCCAGGGAAGATGCATTCATTGAAGGCTCAGAAACAATTTAGCCCCCTACTTTTCCTGTCAAAAATTTATAGGGGGGGCTAACAGGCATACCAATGTAACATTCATATTGACTGGGATATAACAAAGATTCAAAAACCTCGCAACTTACCTCTTCAAACTCATCATCTGAAGATGTATGAATTAGAGGAATTTCATGATCATTCTAAATTGAAATAGCATCCCAACCCATAAATGGAGGTTGTACGCTATTAGAAGTAGGTTCTAAATCGATACCTTGCAAATCCAAGTTCTTTGAAGAAGGAAAGACATCATTTGATTTTCTTGGGAACTAATCACCATATGTGTTAGTGGAAATATAGATTTCAACGTGATGATCATCCAAATTCTCAACTTGAATGTAGGGCTTAGAATCATTTGACAAGTTATAAAGTCTACAATATCAGTGATTAGCCTGAAGATGAAAAATTATTATCTTGGAAGAGGGAAGAAAGATAGGACATATCTCTAACACTTATCTCCTCTACATGTGAAATGCAACTACCTTGTTCCTAATTACTGCTTAAAACAACAAGTTGAACATCATTAAGAGTTGAAGTAGGTGGATCAAGTGGATTATGAGACAAGGAGTCATGAGACATAGGTGGTAGAGGTTTTAGAGTATCCCTAGAGGCAACCAAGTTTTCATTTGGATTAGATTCAAGGTTGGACTTATGAGCATCAATATGATCTTGAAAAACCAAGGGATAAAATTTCACTCCAGGATCCATGCAATTACTAAATCATTCCAAGTTCTCCTCAATAAGATCTAGATCATGGGAAGTGGATGGAGGTTGAATGGATGAATCAACAATATGATTTTCATATTTCCCAACCTTAACATCATCACCAGGATGCACCCAAATTGGTATTAGAAAAGGAGGAGGACAAGGAAAAAAATGAATAGTAGGTTCCCCCTCTAAAATTAGAGGTGCCTAATGGTTTGCAAAATTTGGGTGAGCAGAATCATATAGGGATTTGTATTCAAGATATTTCATGGTGAGTAGAATCAAACTTTGAAAATTTTCCAAGATGAGATATGAATCAATCGCTCCCTTAGGAAATTCACAGCAAAGGTGAAGAAACTGATTAAGGAAATCCTCTGCAGATTCTCTAGGTTCCATTCTAAGCTGGTCAATTTTAACACATACATCCAGATAATTATACTTGTCAAAGGGTTCATGAAGCTCCTTAACTAGTTGCTCAAATGGATGGATAGAAAAAATTGGTAAGGTTTTACACCATTTCTTAACTCGACCTTAAAATGTCAGGGTGAATTGTTTGGCCATGACATATTTACAATGTATCCCAGTAGAAAGAAAAAAATGAGAAAATTGAAACATATGCTCAAGGATAGTTAGTTCACCCTTTCCATCAAACTTAAATTAAGACAAGTTACTAATAATTTCTACGGAGATGATGAGATCAAGATCCTTGGAAAAAAATCTTGAGATTATGATTTGGTAAAGAACCATTTGAGATAAGAGATTCAAAATAGACTCAACAAGAAAAACCTATCATCTAGCCCTCCTTCTAGAGCCAAAATGTTGACGGTGTTGGATACTGCCAAAATATAGGGAGTGGTCCCTGATGTGAAGTCCCAATTATACCTCACATCATTTGGAGTAGGAACTCCATCCAATGTATCAACTTGACCACCATAACTTAAAGGTTTTTCGTGGCTGCAATGGGTAACATAAGATATTAACACGTAACCTTTGAAATTAGTAAGTAAGTTGACATTGTGAAACACCAATTGAAGTGTGTAAAAGGAGGCCTTCACGAGAGGATACAAGAGTGAGTCTGTAGAACGAAAGTAATAGTACTATCCTAAGAGAGGCACACAAGAGCAAGGAAAGATTCGTTAATTAATCTAAAAATTAGTTCACAAGATAACAACAATTCATGGAGGAAAATACAACACACATTCAACAAGATAAACACCAAAGCCACCGAAATATTTCAATTTATTTAGAATGTAAGAATTCCAACACGTGAATCTTGAACTTCCACACATTCCTTTTAACAATTACATCATTACATCCAAAATTGATGTGGTATGACACATGGACACATTTTGCATTGTGATGACACTAGTACAAGTCATGACTTGATAATGTTGACATGGATTTCATGATGAGGTGGCAATGCCAAGTTTTTCTCCTTGTTGCTATGTCTTTGAATTCTTCATGATGGATCTACTTTGTTCTTCTTCTTCATGAAATATTTTCTTTGTTCTTCATCTTCACCCTCAAAAGGATAATGGATCAACATCAGGGCATTTTGAGTTATCATGCAATGTCTTCGTTCTGTCATGGTCCAGGGTCTGCTTCATGTCTTCATGATGGTCCTTAATTGTGCTTCTTCTCTAAAATTCCTTCTTTGTGTCTCTTCCTTGACATATTTCTTTAGAATCACCTTGCCATGTTGAGATGGTACACCCACCAATAAAAATAACTCATGACAAGGAAAAATTAGTCTTAAAATAATCCATCATGTCTCTGCCTTGCTCATGGAAGAAGTTGCTTGTAATGGGCCTGTGAAAGGGTTGAATGGAAAGGCTTGATGAAGAGGGAACAATTGAACTAAATGGTGGCTAAGGTTGACACCACTGATCACTAAAAATGTGCCATGCACTATGAGGAGGGGCTCTTCAAGGTCCAACATAGTGGGAAAGTGCAAGAGACAGTGTGGCAATGGACTTCTTGAGTAAAATTACGCCATGCACTAGGCTTAAAGGAGAAGGAGATAGTGAAAGAACAATTGAATTGGACAGTGAATAAGGGATGACCCCGCTATTTACTAAAAGTGCTCCATGCACTCAGGGTAAGAGAGAGAAACTTCTTGGGTGCAGGTCATAGTCACAAGAGATAAGGAGGATCCATTATTGATTTATAGTGTGATATGTGTCAGAGAGGCTCAGTGAGGGCGTAGGGCACATATACAATGGAAAAAGGTGCTCAATTATTCTTAATAGTGCACCATGTGCTTCTAAAGGGACAAGGGGTCCTTGTTTTCCAAAAGTGTGCCCAAATGGTCATTGTTTTCCCGAAGTGTTCTCAAATGGTCCTTGTTTTCCCGAAGTTCACTTTTTTTCCCCAAAGTGTGATTTTGAAGGGACATCCTTCTTCTATGTGTAGTTTTTGTCAAAAGTGGTAGACTGTTCATTAAATACACACTTTTCACCTAGGAGTTCTTACTAGAAAAGGGAATTTCATAGTTCACATAGGGAGGAAACTAAAAATTAGGTAAATTAGCATAAGATGGATTCTCACTAAACAATGAAGGGAGGAATGCCTTGTATGGCACAATTTTATTCAAGTGAGGGCCATTTTTTTCCATAAGTGCACTATGCAAAGCAAAGGTGATCTAAACTTAGTGCAGTGAGTCGTTGCAAGCCAAAAGCGTTAGGTGACCATGCCTTGAAAGTCTTGAATCTGTAGAAATATGAGATTACCTTAGGAAAGAATCAATGCACAAGCATAGTAGGAATAAATATCATCAATTAGGCTCATGAATAAAAAATTCTTATCACCTCTTGAATATTGAATATTTCATAACTTGCATTAGGCAAGAGGACCAAGAAGAGCTCCAAAACGGCTAAGTGTGGATCAATAGAGTAAGAGAGGGAAATGCATCCGAACAAGACTCGAAACATGGATCACACACATCAACACCATCAATAAAAGCCAATAAAATGCACAAGACTCATGAACAAAAATCACATCTTGAAATTACAACAAAGCAACACTTATTTCTAAGTGAAATAGTTGAAACAACACATTACAACACTTGGAACATAAGTTGCAACTAAAGTGTCGAATGCAATTAGGAAGTGTGCTAAGCTATAGTAATATATCTATTGCATATTATTATAATATATAAGGCCATATAATGCAGAAAAACTTGTTGGAATTGAATCTAGTGATGTGCAAAGGTGCGACACATACGAGAGTTGAAAACAACTAAAATCAACACTTGCGATAGTAAGAAAACGCGAAAAAGACACTTAAAAATGCTAAAGAAATTGAAAGTAACACATGTCAGAGTGAATTAACATGAAAAATATGCTTGTTAAAGTGAGCGCAAGAAAAATGACAGTCCTGAACGTGAAAGCGACACCTGTGAAAAAAGGTGTGCAAAAGCAACAATTGGGAAAACTCACTACAATGAAGTACAATTGCAACCAAAGTGAGGGATAATATCAATGGAAAGTGTGCACTCACCACTGAAAAGATAAGCTCGAATAAGAAAGATGCGCTCATGAATTTATCAAGGGTTGAGCATGTGAGCAAGTGACTTTGACACTAAGAACCCAAGAAGAATACTTGAACACTAGCATAACATCAACCGTGAAGTGACCATAGAGCAATAGATCGTAAGATCCTTAGTAGGATAAAAAATTCAAGTGTAAGAAAAATTTTGGAGGGTTTTGATCAAAATGTCAACACTTGGTGAAACATTGGTATAATTACAACTTCTCTATTCAGGTCTTACCCTTTAAATTTAAGGTCTCAGTATTTCAGGAAGCATTGATTCACCATGCAGACCTTGCCAAATATCCCGATTAAAGATATAGTCACTTCAATTATTTTTCCCAACTTCAAACACATCAACATAAGACTAGTCATACCTTAATGATTTCGATAGGAGAGAAGGATAATAAGTGTATCGAAATTTTTAAGCACACTCCTTGATGTTGCTCCACTGCCAGTGAGCCTGAATAGTACCCCAGTGGAGTCACCTCAAGGAGACACAAGCATCGCTTCGCTGCTAACAGGGTTGTTTAGTACCATGATGAAGTTGCTTGCTTCAACTCTTTGTGTAGGAATCATTTCTCTTCTTCACCCTTGATTTTATTTTCTTAAATATACGCTTGAAGAATTTATTGAAGATTTATAACATGGGTGGGAGAGGGATATCGACTTATTGAGAGAAGGGGAGGTTGTTCCTTGTTTAAGTTATTTGAAAGATAACTAAACTTAATATGCTCATATAGATTTTTTATCCTTTCCCTTCTCTACTTGTTTAAGTCGATAGGCTAAAACACCATTCAATATGTTATAACTAGGCTGGAGTAAGTTGGGCTGTTCAACTATCAATCTAGCACAACTATTTCAATCCACTTTTGAATGGAAGTTAGCCCTTCTAATCAGAGAGGGATCTCTCAAAGAAAACAATGGAATACTCAAGATAAAATCTATATTGCAGATGGCTAAGTTTGTTTATGTATTATGTGTTTTTTTGCAGGTGGAAGAGTGTATGATGGCTACCATTGGGCATGGAGTCAGCTAAAGAAATTCAATTACTAACAAATTGTATCCATGGAAGCTGAGGAAAATTAGCTTAAACATAAAATTTTACAGCTAACATAGCATATGAAGGAAATTGGAGCATTAAAACATGAATTCCAAGTAATCATAGTACCATGAATCTAATAACAATACATAAGGTGAAGAGACAACAATACATAAGCCAAAGAGAATCTTAGGTTTTGAAGACAATTTTCTATAAACCGTGTATTAGTCTCATAAAGAAAAATTTACATAGTAGCTTCCTCATAAAATTCAACAAACCTTTCAAAATGAAAAACTCCCTCATTTATAGAGTGAGGTCTCTTTACAATAGTTTTCCACTTGGGCTAGACTCGATACCTTACCCAAGAGACATAATTCTAGGACTACATCACATGGAGAAATTATAGGGTTATTTTATGTTTTGATAGAGTTTGTATACAAAAATAAATCTATGATAATTTAATAACTTCAGCCAAATTCTAAAAAACTAGGCTAGTCATCTTTATCGAACCCAACTGACTGTTGAGGTGTTAGTGAGCTGATGCACTGAAGTTAAGACCTTGTAGGCTTGAGCTGGGATGATGAGTTGCAGTGATGATCTGACATCATGAGTTGACTTGATGAGATTTCATCCACATGGAGGTTGACTTGCTGAGTTGTAGTACTAAAAAAAAAACATATGATGTGTATGCTATTTACATGTGGTTTATCCATTTTTTACTATTGACTGCCCAAAATCATCAAAAACTCCATAACGTTGGAAAAAAAATAGAGTGCAGGAAATTCGGTAGTGAACTTCAGTATCAAATGTTAAAATCAACCCTCTGCATAGTATTTTACTTTTCTGACTGTTCCGGGGTCTTCCTTGAGGTCAATGAGTTAAATACATGCCTTGAGCCCTCCTGTTTCTAAAATTTTAGTTGTTGTTTACCTCCATGGAAAGCTACAACACTTCCATAACAAATTTCTGCCTTCGAGCCCGGGAGTTGCTACGGAAGTACCTAGTTTATGATATTTTATACTTTTATCATTCTTTCACCTCCAAAACATTTATAAAAGCATACATAAGCCTGTATAAGCCATAGTATAGTAAAAAATGTGTAGTCTTACCATACTTATAGAGCATAATTAGTAACAGTAATGAATTTTAGGTCCCTCTTCCACAATTCAGCTTGTATCATATCCATTTGTACTTCTAAGTCTCTAGCTTGATCCTGCAACCTTCTCTTCTCTACCTGTAGCCACCTATTTATTTTTCATAGATGCTTCATCATTTTGTGTAGAGGAAATGTCATCTTTAACATCTTTCTTGATCTATTTTCCACTTCATTGTAATAATCCAGTTGCTTAGAAATTTCTTTCTTCAATTCCTCAAAAAGAAATTTTGATTCAAATACCTCATTTTGAGCATCTCTCAACTGTTCTTGCAACATCTCCACTTCACCTTTCTCTTGAATAAGCTCTTTACCTTTCCTCTTTTTCATAGGTTCCACTTGGGCTAGAGGCAATTCTGGTATCTCCCTTTCTGATGGCAGCTTCTCCATTAATGGTTGCTCAATCATCTTTCCCTTTAGCTGTTGTGATATTGTGAATGGCTTCCTAGGCTTCAAGATAAAACCTAAATCTTCTTGAGAAAATTCCAATTTCTTGGCTCTTTTGTTTTTCTTTTGAGTTTATGTTTCCTAGATCTCAACAGGCTGTATAGTGAGGCCTTCTTCAATTTCAATAGCCTCCAATATATTCGATAACTTTCCTCTTCCCTCAGTTTGGCTTCTAGTAACCCTCATGTGTGTTCTTGTATTGGTTTTTATTTGACTGCTTGTATAATTTTTCTCTGGTACCATAGGTCCTTTCACTTGTTCAACCTCTAGTTCCATAGGATCTACCATAGGTTGCATGTTTGCGTCATGGTCAACTAAAAGCATTGTTTCAGATTGTTTGTCTTTCCCTAGAGTAATAGATTTGGATCTTGGTGTTTTCCTAGGAGTAACAACATCAACTTCATAGCCACTTAAAAAAAACATGTGGCCCGATCTCTTTTCAATTTGTTTAACTCTTCAACCACCAGAAATTTGATAAGAGCATGATGAAAAATGGAGGTATCATTGACCTCAGGTTTGGCCTGAACCTATTTTGCCATTTTTCCAAATCTTCTAAACAAATAGAAAGGCATATATAAAGGTTGTTTACCTGTAAAGTGTAGCAACAATTTGAAGTGGTATTGATATACCACGTTGAATCTACCCTCATAGGTGAAATATTTCTAGATCTCCATTAGAAACTTGGAAATATACTCTTTAAGGTATGTTCTGGGGATTCACGTAGCCATATTGATGCCTCTATGTTCTTCCTTCAAGAATTCACCACAATTCTGTAATTTAAACTTTGTCACCTTGAACCATGACGCTCGTGATCTCGAGATCTCAGTGGATTGAGAAATAGTGTTAGGAGACACAACAAAATTTAACATGCCCACTTTTGATCCCGTGCCTATAAAGTTGATGGCAAAATCCTTTGATATTTTCCAATGATACCCCTACAATTTTTGATAGAACTAGAGGTAGCCCACACTGGTAAATGCTTGGGAGAACATAGGGTATTCTTATAGCAACCTCATGTCTGTGGGCTCATACCTAAACACAAACCCTCCTTTATACCGTTTCCTTCGAGCTGCCATGGCTCCAAGATGCAGTGAACAACTCCTTGACACCTGCAAAAACTTTAGTGACAACAAAATGACCTTTGACACCAAAAGGATTTACCCTAAGACAACTAGATAGACCGCCATACAACCATACTAATGCTTAGACAAAAATAACAGCTCACAAGGAGGAGATGGGAACATATTTGTGACAGCAAATCGAAAAGAAAAAGTGTAAAGAGAAAAAAGTGACTAAGAAGCTATGTGATGCATGCATTTTACAAACGGTGGATAACGAC
The DNA here is from genome assembly GCA_034641835.2 of Pinus albicaulis. NCBI lineage: Eukaryota > Viridiplantae > Streptophyta > Pinopsida > Pinales > Pinaceae > Pinus > Pinus albicaulis. The sequence continues at coordinate 2,845,774 of MU968551.1, read as the reverse complement.
AAAAGGGATCAATCATAACCTAATACGCTCTAACCACCTCTGACCATACCCTTTTTAATACTCTGTACCGTTTCCCCTACCATTAGCATAAAAACTGACTTTCATAGCGAAAACTATGTTGGAGAAGACAAATTTGCTACATAAGTGTCAGGAACTTTCGTAGCAAATCCTAACCTGTTTGAACTATATTTGTTGCGGAAGTATGAAAAAGTGTCAAACTCAGAATGATGACTAGATCAGCTCATGGGCAACGAAACTTTGGATTTTCCCTTGATAATGACTCACATAAAGACTCATAATGACATTTGAAAATCACTAAAGGACCTTTATATATGTGATTTTTTTTTTAAATCGAAAATTAAAAATCCTATTGAACCCTAACTAACTTAACCTAATTGACTCATGACTCAAAACAAGCTTAATTATTATCTTGGATAACAAAATACAAGGTTGAGTTAGGAGTGAAGATTCTAATAAAGGTACGGGCTTTGTAGTTTGACCAAAGACTTTCCATCTAGAAAAAATCATGTTTTCCATTCAGAAATCATAGAATTTAAAGATATATAAACCCAACTAGAGAAGAGGTAACATATAAGCTAACCATTTCTCTTCATCACAATCACCCTTTTCAAGTTTTCCAAATTTTATTTTGAGCCAAAAGGAGCATATTTCATGGAAAGTCTTGTTAATAAAAACACAAAATAAAAGACATGACAAAACAATGAAACAAAACCAAAAGGACATAACAAATGGAGATTGGACTGAAAAGCAACATGCGAGATAGGAATGAGAAAAAAAAGGGAAGAATAAAGAGAGAAAATGCAGGATTAATGTACAATGGAAACTAAAATGCATCTATACCTACTCCTTACCTAACCAGTTAGAAGGTCAGGGCTTTAAGTGTAATGAAATTTCCAATGTAGCCACCACAGTTCACAACCTACGATACCAAAGATACAAGAAATTAGAAGCAATATAAAGTAATGCAAAAAATAAAGAATAACAACTTGAAAATATTGCACAGTGAGCTTAAGGTATTGCTTATTAACAAAAGGATGTGCCATACCGACTAGTTTGAGATAGTCTCAAATTTTACCTTATTGATTTAAATATCAATCATACAAACCTTGAAGGTTTCTCGTGAATGTACACTCATTTGTGTTTTTAGTTTTTGAAAACATTAAGAACGATAAAAAATTATTATTAGAAATGGAGCTTGGCATGTAATATTTCTCTAACCATTTAGTGATAGGATCATGATATTTGTAATAACCGATCTGAAAACCCCTAGACTCATGAGAAGACAAATTTTCAATTAACACATTCGAATCACAAAGAGAATCTTTAGTGTTATGATCGGATTGGTCGATTAACATAGAAGGTTATTTATTCTCCACTGGTTCCCTTTGTATCCAATTACATGAAAAACCAACAATGTGAAATCTTAGGGCATTAAAAACAATTACTGACATCATAAATCATGGAAATGAATTAGGATAATGAGTTGACAAAATATTGGAAACATGTGTGAAATCAAACACAATATTTTTGTCAACATGAGGATTTTGTTCTATAGAATGATCCAAATATTTGTAAACACTCAAAAATAGATATCGTTTTAGGAAGATGATTGACTTCATAATATACACAAGGGGAATTAGAAGTTAATCGATCTCGGAAGAGTTAAATAGGGAGAAATATTTCAACCAAAGATGACCTTTATCTTTAGAATAAAAATAACAAGCTTTAAGGTTGTAAGGATATGTGAAATATGTGCTCTCCGGCCCTTGGTTTGATACAATTGATTCACATGAAAAGGGACTAGCAAAACAAGAATAATTTATTTGATCCAGAAGTCTATCTTGAGAATTAGGAAGATTAACTTGGAGAAACTGAAATTCCTTTAAGAATGAACTCACACCTTGTGGATGATGATTAATGAAATAATTATGCATGAAAATATGGATCCAACTTATTTCATATATTTCGACAGGATTGCAAGAACCTGACATAACCATTAGCATGGTTTGAAGTGCCTCGACTTCCTGATAGTTCTCTGAACGTTTTGATGGAGGATCATCAAATCTGGGTGGCTTAGAAAAATGAGCAGGTAGACATGCACAACTATGATCATATGTATCAATGAAAATTGTTTTAGTGCCACATGTTTGATTAGATTTAAGATTATGCATATTAGACTCTTGATGGATAGAGAATTTAAATGAATTGATCAAAAAAATCCCTTGATCAGATAGAGTTGGAACATAGTCCTTCTGACTTGTAAAATATTTACATTTGAAAAAATCATGAATAATGGATTCAAAATTTTCATCCTATGATTCTATCATCACACCATCTTGTACTTGATTTTAACCATGACCAACTGGATAAATATCTACTGGATCTACTAGTATAAAAGAATTATCAAACATATCTGGGTACAATGAGTAGTGTGCTAGAGGCGAGGAAGGATGAAGATACGCAAGAGGAGGAGCTCCAGTTGTAACTAAATTATATTGAACTTGTAATAATAATAGATCAATATCATTTTCGTTAGTATAATGGTCAAAGATAGGCATACCAATGTAACATTAAAATTTACCAAGTGTTAGGGATTATATATGTTGATAGATTCCCTAAATTAAATTGTCAACAAGAGTTCGTAAACTTTCATTTGCAGTGCATTCCAACCTAGATTCAAACTTACCCTATGAAAATCTAGTATGAAGTTAAGTACATAATGTTTAAATTCTATATATAATAATAAAACCAAGAAGATATAAAGTGAAGAAGCCTATTGTGCAATAATCTAAATTATCATTAACAAAATCTATTTTCTAAAAAATTAAATCACTATTATGTTTTTAACTATGATTCATTTAACTCAAAATCATGCAAAAATAAAACAAACAAATAGAACTATTGATGTTTCCAAACCAAGATATTAGTAACCTAATTCAAAATCATTGCACAAGTAATCCCTGAGGTTCTCTAAAGTAAGAGAATACTAATTATGACTCAAACTGATTCCTATATGCTTCCTGATTCAACACACTCAACTTCAAAAGACAGAGCTTGCTTTTCTAATTCATAACTAATCCAAATGAACTCAAACAATTTTAATATAAGGAAATAAATTCCTACAAAAATGAGAAAATAACCAATGATCTATTCAAGTAATGATTACACTACAGTTCGAATGAATCTCACGAACAAAATCAAAATGACTAACCTATAAACACCAGACAACTCCTAGGATATTAACACATGACCTGCATTAATAAATAGCAGTCTACCTCTACGGTTTCTAGATATTCCACGCAAAGAAAAATGCTACAAGAACCTTGTGTTACTGATAAATGTGCATAATCTTAAATAATGAGGACATAATCCAATTCGAACCAAAAGATTTAGTTCAAAACACGGTCATTACTTCTCCTTCGGGATTTATTTTAAATAAAAAAGCTTCCTTCTAAGCACCCATGACTATAGAAATGTAATTATGAAATCATTCATATACATGAAATATTAATCAACATTTTTCCTTTGTTCGCAAAGACCCAACGAAGATACATGTTTTGTTCCTTTCCATATTTAAGAAAACAGAGCAAATAACTTAAGTATGTAATGAAATGAATAAAGCCTAAGACCTGTTTATAAAACGATTTGGAAATGAAATGTAAATCTATGGATTATAGAAAAATACACTTCCTACAATCTACAATGGTTACAAGACTCAGTTCTAGGTTGTGGTGGGCCCTTGCCACTACCCAGAGTAAGCCTTAAACTAATTCAATACTTTGCAAATCAAGGGAACATAAACAATCAAATGAGCACAAAATCCAAGATTGTAATTATATTAAACTTCAACAAATCATCAATATTTTCTCCTCCTCTTGATTTATGTCATTTGAGACATTTTTTATAAATAAATTTCATTGGATAAAGATAATATCCAATCCCCTTAAATCAGAAAACGAATTTACAATTTTAGAGGAAAATCTCATAATTCTGTGTTTTTTGCAATTTTATACAAATTGGTGTTAAAGAACAAACCATATCTTCTCAACCATGACGTATTTTGGAAATATGTTTCTATAGAGTCTAATTTGCCATATTTCGACAAAATCCTCTCTTGCAATTTCCCAATTCAATTCCATGTCCTCTGAAATCATGCATGAAGTTGACTGTTTGAATCTTTTTCCAATCTAGGTTTTGCAGAAATTTTATAAAAAGCTGCTTCAAAGAACCAGCTATAAATTTTAAACCGTATTGAATTTTTGGAAATGGTTTGATATAAAATAAATTTCTATGTTTTCTAAAAACTTGTTTTCCAGATTCATGTGATTCTTTGCCATTTGTACGGAAATCGAGGCAAAACATGGTAGTTTCAAAATTGTCACATATTTTTGGCTCTATCTTAAATCATGTGCTAGGATTGCACAAGTGTGAGATGGGTATATTCCAAGGCTTTCACCAGCTTACTAGGCCCATGTGGCACCTAATTTACCATGCTAGAGAAAATAAAAACATGTTTTATAATTTTGACTTTTTTCTCCATTCGTGCAGATGTAGAATTAAGTATCGAATTGCTGAACTGGTACCGAATCAAGTGTTGAACTGCCAAATTTTCACTGATCTGGTAGAAATTTTCATATTCAAACATGATTCTTGGCCACATAACCATATTAGTAAACCTTCATTGATAAAACCATGTTAAAAACACATTTAAATATTAAAAAGATAAGAAATCCATCATAATTAACCATAAGGCGAAAGATGTACATTTAGTGGAAGTTGATGGTATAATGCTATAAAAAGTATCTTAAATGCGGGAAAAAAGCTCATGAATATAGACTTTATATACTGAATGATATGACATATTTAGGGCCCAACGCCAAGATATACCAAAGATTAAAAAACATTGCAACTTACATCTTCAGACTCATCATCTGAAGAGGTATGAATTAGAGGGAATTCTAGATCAATTCTAAATTGAAAGAGAATGCCAACCCATAAATGGAGGTTTTATACTATTAAAGTAGGTTCTGAATCGATACCTTGCGAATCCAAGTTCTCTGAAGAAGGAAGGAGATCATCTGATTTACATGCACACTCATCACCATATGTGTTAGTGGAAATATGGATGTCAAGGTGATGGTTCTCCAAAGTATCAACTTAAATGAAGGGCTCATAATAATTTGACAAGTTATTAGTACTACAAGATTAGTGATTAGCTAGATATGAAATATTATCATCTTGGAATAGCGAAGAAAGATAAGACATATCTCTAACACTTTTCTCCTCTACATTTGAAATGCAACTACCCTATTCTTGATTGCCGCTTAAAACAATAGGTTGAACATAATTAAGAGTTGAATTAGGTGGACCAAGTGGATCATGAGACAAGGAGTCATGAGACTTAGGTGGTAGAGGTTTTAGAGTATCCCTAGAGGCAACTAATTTTTCATTTAAAGATTTTACTTATGTGCATTAATATGATCTTGAAAAAACAAGGGATCAATTTTCACTCCAAGATCCATGCAATTACTGAACCATTCCAATTTCTCCTCAATAGGATCAAGATCATGGGAAGTGGATGTAGGCTGAATGGACAGATCAACAATATTATTTTCATATTTCCCAAATTTAACATCATCACCAGGAGGCACCCAAATTGGTAATAGAAAAGGAGGAGGACAAGGAACTAAAGGAATAGTAGGTTCCTCCTCTAAAATTAGAGGTGTATCATGGTTTGAAAAAGTTGGGTGAGCATAATCATATAGGGATTTGGATTCAAACGATTTCAAGGTGAGTAGAATCAAACTTTGAAATTTTTCCATGATGAGATATGAATCAATCAATCCCTCGGTAAATTCACAATAAAGGTGAAGAAATTGATTAAGGAAATACTCTAGAGATTCTCTAGGTTTCATTCTAAGATGACCAAATTTATCACATACATCTTGATAATTATACTTTTCAAAGGATTCACAAAGCTCCTTAACAAGTTGCTCAAATGAATGGATAGAAGCTGTTGGTAAATTTTGACACCATTTCTTAACTCTACCCTCAAATGTGAGGGTGAACAGTCTAACCATGACATATTTACAATGTATCCCATTAGAAAGAAAAAAATTAGCAAATTGAAACATATGTTCAAGGATAGTTAGTGCACCCTCACCACCAAACTTAAATTGAGACAAGTTATGAATAGTTTCCATGGGGATGGTGAGATCAAGCTCCTTAGAAAAACATCTTGAGATTATGATTTTGGAAAGATCCATTTGAGATAAGAGATTTAAAATAGACTCAACGTGCACAACCTATCATATGGCCCTCCTAATGCCAGAACATTGACAGTGTTTGATACTGCCAACATATAGGGGGTGGGCCCCAATGTGAAGTCCCAATTAGACCTCACAATGTTTGGAGTAAGAGCCCCATCCGTAGTATTGACCCAAACACCATAACTTAAGTTTTATTGTGGTTGCAATGGGTAACATAAGATATTAACACATAACCTTTGAAATTAGCAAGTAGGTTAACATTGAGAAATACCAATTGCAGTGTGTAAAAGGAGGCCGTCACGAGAGGAGACAAGAGTGAGTCTCTAGAAGTAAAGTAATAGTACTATCCTAAGAGAGGAACACAAGAGAAAGAAAAGATTCATTAATTAAACTACAAATCAGTTCACAAGATAACAATAATTCATGGAAGAAAATGCAACACACATTCAACAAGATAAGCACCAGAGCGACTGAAATAGTTCAATTTCTTTAGAACGTAAGAATGCCAAAATATGCCACAAAAATTCAAAGAATAGTCTTAGAAAATTCACAATACATGCATGAAAGTGTGTTGGCTCAAAGAGCTTCAATATTAGGTGAAATATCTAAGTACACAATTATAATGGTGAGTCACTAGCTCTAGTAGTGGAACATTAAGGTACTTCTTGTTTCCCCAAGGAATGATTTTCTCTCATATGGAAAGAGGAAGAAGCCAAGGCTAGTTCTCCAATGTATATGGATCCAAAAACCCCTTGCTTGAGTTACGTGGTTTCTTTTATAACAAGAGGAATGACCTTTCATATCCTTATGACTCTTGAACTACCCTCATGACTCTTGTACTTCCAATGAATTTATAACTTCTATTTGACTCATTTGTCCACATGTGACTCTTAGAATTCCATGTTAGGTCCCTATATTACTAGTGTAGTCCCTTATTGTTGTTATTATAACCCCCTTATTGTTATTATTGTACCCATGTAACCCCCATATTGTTATTATTGTGCCCTTACATTATTATTGTTAGGTCAGATAGGATTATATTGTGACCCCATGGACTCCTATATATAGAAGGAGGTTTTGTCATTTGTATCATCCAAGAATTGTTCATTTATGTAATGTAAAGGAGGTTTCCCCCTCGAAGTGGTTGAATTCTAAGGCGTTGATCTCTCTTTTCTTCTATTTTTGGAGTTGGTTTCATAACATTTGGTATCAGAGCTTTGGATTGTAGGGTTTCGCTGCTCCAAACACGTCATCGTGGAATTTTCGCTATAAATTTTTTTCTATGAAGGTTCAAAAGCTGAAATTTTTAACACGCAAAGCCTAAATCCTAAGGAACTTCGTGTAAAAATTTCATGTTTTGGTTCGCAATATTTTTGGAGATATGATCTATGGAAGTTAGGGTTTTTACAGCCTCCCAAATTTCATCTAAAAGAGGTGACCTTGGGAAAATCGTCATAACTCTCTCTCTAAGTATTAGATTGGAATTATGTAAAAAATGGATGAAATTTCACAGACTGTAGTTTTCTGTAGATCAATTTCAGAGCCGAAGGAGGAAACAATGATACGTGGTACGTCGTACAAGTTTTCTCTACTGAACCAGTCCATAATTAGGTCATTGTGGGAGATTGGGCATAACTTTGCCTTGAAGCATCCAAATCAGGTCAGACCTATGGAATTCGAAAGAAGATTCATAGGGCTACTATAGGACCAAATTTCAGATATTGAAGATTTTAAATCACAGAGATAATTCAGTTTCAATATAGAGCTCTTCAAAAGGAAGAAAAAGGTGTGTAGTTGTTTTTTCAAATTGCATAAGTCTTGTTTGAAAAATCAGTTTGAAGTGATTCCAAGGGCATATTGAAGCATAGACACCAGTATTTGGTTTTAAAATGCCCCCTAAAAAGAATTCAACACCCATTAAGCCCTCATAATACTCTATTATGACTCATGAATATGAAGAAGTGCAACATGATATATCAAAATTACAAGAGCAAGTGCACCAAATTTCGCTCTCGCAAAGAGCAACAAAAAATGAAATGGAATTTTTGAAGAAAAGTGCAGAAGTTAAGATGGATGGTTTGAAGAAAGGCATGATGGATGGTTTGAATAATGGCATGGAAGACATTGAAGTTAAGATCGAAGAAAAAATGAAAGACAAGATGGAAGACATGAAGAATTATCTACAAGTAGACATGGAA